>CM040242.1:54985200-56195123 GCA_022545495.1 Chrysanthemum lavandulifolium
TTTTAATCCCTCGGTTGGAAACTTCCACTTGCCCACTTGTTTGGGGTGGTGCGCAGAGAGACGGTGAGTTACACCATACTTTTGCATGACTCTATCAAACCGGTCATTGCAGAAATGCGTACCACGATCACCGATTATAGCTCGTGGAGTTCCAAACCTAGCAAAAGAGATTTTAAGAATTTCACAACAACTCGGGCATCGTTGGTAGGCAAAGCTTTGGCTTCAACCCATTTTGACAAATAGTCAACGCCATGAGTATGTATTTATTTCCTCGAGATGAAGGAAATGGCCCTATAAAGTCAATGCCCGGATGTCAAAATCTCACACTTGAATGGCGTTTATGCATTTCATTTCTTTGTGAGATATTTCCGTGACGTTGACAAGCGTCATGTGTTTTGACAAATTCGTGGGCATCCTTGTAAATCGTGGGCCAATAAAATCGGAATCAAACACCTTCTTGGCGGCAGTAGTTGGGGCTATGATGTCCCCAAGAGGTCCGAATGGCAAGCCTTAAGAATGTCATTGGCTTCGACCATACACACATCGCTCGATGACTTGATCCGCAAATTTTGAATAAGTAAGGGTCGCCCGTAAGTAATGTTTACATCTTTAAAGAATTTGTTTTTCCGTTGGGACGACATCCTTTCACCACAAAGTTACCCGCATGGTAATTTGCAAAGTCAAGAAACCATGGGGTAGAAGAGTCTCCACTAAAAGAAACCACATTGAGTGTTTCGAGGAAATGTTTCGTTTATTTCCTTTTCTCGAACACATTCTCGTGAGGGTTTTCTAGACGGACAGATGATCGCAGCCTGTGTTCTCGACTCCTTTTTATCACGTATAATGATATCAAATTCTTGCAGGAGGAGAACCCAACGGAGCAATCTCGGCTTTGCATCTTGTTTTGCAAAGAGATATTTGAGAGCCGAGTGATCCGTATACACCACGATTTGGTCAAGATTAGGTATGGTGAAACTTCTCAAACGCATACACCACACTAATAATTCTTTTTACGTAGTGGTGTAATGGGTTTGAGCTTCATCATAGTCTTACTCGTGTAGTGGATAGGTGAAAATGCTTGGTTTTTCGTTGCCCCAAGACCGCACCGATAGCAAAATCACTTGCATCGCACATGAGTTCAAAGGGTAAATCCCAATGGGGCAACTAGAATGGGTGCTTTCGTAGCTTTTTCTTTAATGTTTCAAAAGCTTGATGCACTCGGTGAGAAGATAAAAGGAGCATCCTTCTCAAGGAGATGAGTCATAGGTCGGCGATTTTAGAAAAATCTTGTATGAATCTGCGATAAAACCGCATGACCTAAAACTCCGAATACCTTTGACGGTAGTAGGATGAGGCAATTGGCAATGACATCCACTTTCGCTTTGTCAACCTCAATCCTGTTTTTGAAATCTTATGGCCTAGGACAATTCCTTCTTTGACCATAAATGGCTCTTCTCCCAATTTAGACAAAGATTGGTGTCTTCACACCGCTTTTAGCATTTTTTCTAAATGGGAGAGACATGTTTGAAATGAGTCCCCAATGACCAGAAGTCATCCATAAACACCTCCATTGTTTCCCGATCATGTCGTGGAAAATTGCCATCATACATCGTTGGAACGTGCGTGAGCGTTACATAGGCCAAAAGGCATACGTCGTAGGCAAAAGTTCCGTATGGGCGGTGAATGTGGTCTTTCTTGATCCCGTGGATCAATGGGGATCTGAAATACCCGAGAAACCATCTAGGAAACAATAGTATTTGTTTCTGCTAGTCTCTCAAGCATCCGATCCATGAAGGGTAGAGGAAAATGGTCTTTACGGGTGGCTTCGTTTAACTTGCGATAGTCAATACACACACGCCATCCCGTAACCAATCGAGTTGGAATTAACTCATTTTCTTCATTTGTGACAAGTTATGCCACCCTTTTTTTGAACACGTGGATGGGGCCGACCCAAGGACTATCGAGATCGGGTAAATTAAACCGGCATCAAGAAGTTTGAGAACCTCCGGTTTGATAACCTCATGAATCTTAGGATTCACCCTTCTACGATGTTGGATCGCGGTTTGAAATCATCCTCCAATAAAATCTTGTGTGTACAAAATTGTGGTTAATACCCTTGATGTCGGAGAGTCTCCAAGCAATTGCTTGCTTGTGCAACTTCAAAACCTTTATGAGAGCATTCTTCTCCTCCTCCGTTAAGTCCTTAGCAATTATGACGGGTAATTTATCATCACCTCCAAGAATGCATACTCGAGATGAGGAGGTAGGTCCTTAAGTTCAACCTCGGAAATTCTTCAAGAGATGTTTATACGGATTTGATTTCTTCAATCGTGATCTCTTCGGAGGAGTGACGGTAATGGATCTTTGTTTAACAATTGCTCAAGATAAAGGATATCTCCTCCGAATCATAAACACCATCATCAATTCCCGTGAATCGATTCATCATTAGCAAGAAACTCATCGATCTCTTCTAAAAGAAGTCACCTCCCTCAAACGGAGTAAGAGAGGGGAAGAATCGGCAATAATTGGTTGAGAAGATGTGGTGGGATTCCCACCACGTAATTATGAAAATAA
This sequence comes from Chrysanthemum lavandulifolium, assembly GCA_022545495.1. Lineage (NCBI taxonomy): Eukaryota > Viridiplantae > Streptophyta > Magnoliopsida > Asterales > Asteraceae > Chrysanthemum > Chrysanthemum lavandulifolium. The sequence goes on from CM040242.1 coordinate 54,987,775, forward strand.
CCAAGAAACTCTTGAGAGTACTCCTCGAAGCAATATCAATTACGCCGATTCGATTAACCGATTCAAAGATCATAGTTTGCGAGTACCTCAAGTTTGATCAAGGTTAAAGGTGTGACTTCATTACCCACACGTAATGTGATTTCTTGCTCAAATACATCAATGAGAGCACGCCTGTTCTCACGAATCCTCGTCCAACAATGAGGGAACCCGATGATCGGCATTGAAGTCAACAACCACAAAGTCGGTGGAAAATGGAACTTTCCTACTTTCACGAATACATCCTCGGCGATGCCAAGAGGACGCGATATTGATCGATCCGCAAGCTCAAGAGTCATGCGGTAGGAATAAGTTTCGAAGAGAAAGTTTCTTCCATAATTGAATAAGGCATCAAATTGATGCTTGCACCAAGATCGGCGAGGGCAAAGCATTCAATCATTCTGGAAAACACAAGGTAGAAGAAATTTTCCAGATCTCCAAGCTTCTCGGGAAGCTTCTTTAATGTAACTCTGAGCGTTCTCGTTCGGAGGAGTTTTAGCCATTTCAAAAGTTTTTCCTTGTTGCTTAACATGTGTTTGAGAGTTGATGCAAACTTGGGCATCAACATGATAGCATCATAAAGCTTATGTCAAAATGTAGTTCTTGGAAAATTTGAAAAAAATTTCCATTTGATGGTAGCTTTTTCATGAGCTTTGCTCATTAAGCGTGATGGGTAAGGAATAGAAGTTTTGGATTGGGGTTTTCAACCGGAGGTTCAAAACAACTCCGGTTTGGATTGGGTTTCGGACAACGAGGATGGACATGTCTGCTGTGCTGCGAGCTATTGGGTTGCACTTGGTTCTTTGTCGCCTCGGGTTCACTTTCCACTACCTTGGGAGAGAAGAAGAGGTAGTAGGAATAACGGGTCCATCATATGAAGCACCACTTAGGTTGTGATCGCCATTGCATCGCCCCTCGGATTAGCGATCGTGTTGCTAGGTAAAGCACCGGCCCGAGGGTCGATCATTTAAAGACTTCTTAATGTCGAAATATGGCTAACCAACAACCTATTCATTTCTCTTGGGATTTCATGAATTGCTTCAACAACTCATCGATGATGGTCCAGTTGGAACAATGGCTTGATTTTGTGTAGGAAAATTGGCCTCTATTGTTTGGATTAGGGCCTTGATTTTGGAAATTTCATTGATTATTGCCATGAAAATACCACGGGTTGAAATTTCCTGACCTTGGTTTCTATTAAAATTTCCTTGGTTTTGGAAATTTTGACTTTGATTTTGAAAACCGTTATTCGACTAAAATTACCTTGGTTTTGAAAACCTTGGTCTGTTCTATTCGATTTTGATTACGGTTTTGGTTTTGGTTGAAACCGGGTGGTCCAGTAGTGGTTAGGACGGTGGTTCGGGTCCATAGGAGCACGGTATTGGTTGCCTCTGAATTGAAATCCCGCCCACGCTGGTTTGTTTGTAAGGGTTACCATCGGTGGCCATACTGATTGTAATAGGCATGGGGCCACCGCAAGTAACACATACTTCCACTTTCTTGACTTCAAAGGAGGTGAAGTTTGTGAAAAGAAACTTTCTTTTGGTTGAGAGAACCAAAGCTTGAATTGCTTCATGAGTTTGTCAATCTTAGCATCGGTGCTAGATTGACTCACGAGCGATGAAGTAGAAGGACCAATACCGACTTGGGAAACAACCGGTTTGCTTCGTGCGCAAAGGCGGACTTTAGACTTGTTTTCAATTATCGCTAAAGCTTCTTTTTACGCTTTTGCTCAAGAAATTTCCTCCGTGAGGAATTGAGAGAATCTTGATCGATTGACTCACTCCATTATAGAAAGTATCGAGTTGCATCAACTCGGAGAAACCATGGTGAGGACATTTGCGGAGCAACTCCTTAAAACGATCCCACAATTCCACCAAGGATTCATCAAACTTTGTGTGAACTTGATGATTTCGTTTTAAGACTCGTGGTTTTAGAAGGTGGATAGAACTCGTTCACAAATTTCTTCACCGGTCTTCCCATGTTTCGATCGATTGAGGGGTTGTTTTCAAGCCAAACCGGGCTTGTCCTCGAGGAAAATGGGAGCAGAAGAAGTTTGACAAAGATCTGTAGGGACATTCTTGTATTTGATGGTAGATGCAATCTTGTTAAACCATCGAATATGAGCATGAGATCATCCTCTCAAAACCATAGAATTGACTTGAGGTTACAAGATTTAGTAACCGGTTTGAGTTCAAATTTTCACCACAATGGCTGGGATAACAATAGCATCTCCATACCCATCGATGGGTGCACGGAGAAGCTTCGCACATAGGGCGTTCTTCCGCCATGATAACGGAAATAATGCGGCGATCGGATCTCGATCCGACCGATGCGTAACGTCTACGGACACGCCTTCTTGGAATCTAACAAGCTCACGAAATGGGCTCATTGAGACCTAGAAGAGCGAAAAGCATACACTAGAGTTAACTCTAAGAAATCTCAAAGTCAAGGGAATTATGAAAATGGGGAAAGAAGAGTCTTTTGAGTTTTATGGTTTTATATATATGTAGAAACAAAAGAAAAATATTTTTGTGTTTTATATGTTTTAAGATGTTTGGATTTTGGATTTTATAAGAAAATATAAATATATAGATGGTATGAACAAGGAGTGAATATTCAAATCACTAATCTGCTAAGCGAAGATTATTAGCACTGACTCCCAAGAATGCGCTAAAATTTGATTCGGTCCCAACGGTCGGGTTTATTACACAAGTCAACCATTTGTGAATGGTCAACCGTAATAAAAGCCAAACAAGTCTAAAACCAAAGCAATTAAGTCCGAGAGAGTTTAGTGTTACCCCATGTCGTTAAGTCCCAACGAGTCATGCGATTAAATAGCTAAGCGTGTAGTGATCGGGTGATATTGAGCAGGAAAGGGTTAATGATAATACTAGATGACAAAGGAAAATCGAGAAAGAAAATTAAAAGCTAAATTATATTAAATAAACGCTATCACTATTTTAAAATTGGATTTTCCTGATTTTTCTTTTATAAATTTGAATTAAAAACTAATTTTAAACTTTAAAACTAAATTAAAATACTAAAAATTATGAAATTAAAGAGGAAATTGTGAAACTATTTTTCAAAAATCTAAAATAACTAAAGAGAATTTTCAAAACTAATTTTGTATTTTTACGATTTATATTCTAATTTCTATGATTTAAAAACTATTTAAAACTAATTAAATGGCTAAAATTACAAATTTAACTAAGAAAATCTGGAAAAATTATTTTTTTGCTTTTTATATTTATCTTAATCTATGAAAATTGAAAACTTATTTTTTGAAGCTTTTCTGATTTATTTGGATTAAAAGCTATTTAAAAAGTCCTAAAAATTGATTTAAATAGGGAAAAATAGCAAACAGTACTGAAAAATTATGAAAATTTAGGAAAAGTCTAAAATTTTATTCTAAATCTATGAAAAATATAAAAACTAGGGCTTATGTGAGAGATTTAGAAACTGATGTATAACTGCTTAAATAATTAAGCTCTAAAATAAGCTAAAGGGCACTATAAGCTACCAGACTTTTACAGAAGCTAATTTGTACTAAAATAAGCTAATTCCAACTTATAACAGCTAATCCTAACCTATATTGTGCAAACTACCAATGATTTAAGCTAACTATCCACTTAAGCCCAACAGTCCTTAACCCCCTAAGTTGCAGCTTATGAACCAGCTTATATAATAAGCTAAGTTGAAAACTAAAAATGGTGAACTCTAACCAACCTACCAAAGACCACTTGTACCAAATCTCAGACCTAAACAAGCTTTAATGAAGCTTGTGCAAAGCTCTAATAAAATTTGTTTGCACTCGACTTATCTTGAGTGTTTGACATTGTGAGCAAATAAGCTCTTTGAAGAGTCGATTTAGAGTCATGAAGGCTTGAGAAAATTCAACAAAAATCGATTTCAAAAATAGACCAATGAAGTTATTTTTCCCAAAATATCAATGATTTTGGCTCAAATTGAATTCATGAAAATCAACAAAGCTTGGTCAAACCGACTTTTTCAACTTTTGACTTTTTAAGACAGTTGAGAGTTTGACTAATGAGATTTGAATCCAAATGAGGAACTGATTATGATGTTTTAGGCTAAAACAAACACTATATCAAGCAACTCTAATGATATCGACCTAAATCAAGCTTTTGATCTTTAAAATTCCAATGATATGCAAATTAGAACCGATTGAAGGTGATTTTGACTTTTGGTGATCAACGCTACAAACTAAGTCCTAAAATGACTATCTATAACCTAAATGAGCCTGGAACAATCAATTTTCACTTCTGACTTAACCTCTAACACAGATAAGCAGCTTGTGCCAAACAGTATTTTATCAAACTAAATTTTGTAATTTTACTTAATTAACTACTTAACTAGCCTATTCTAACAATTAAACTGAATCAAAACTATCCTAATAATAACTAAATAAACAGATCTAAACTAACAAATACCACATATTCAAGCACAAATAGATCAAGCAGACTATATTAGAAATGGAAATCAAATAAGTACTCACAGTTGGTCCAGCTTAATGTAGCTTGAATTAGAACCATAACTACACTAACCTAAGCTAATCCAACCCAATCCAAGCTCTGCAACACCCAATGTCATAACCATTTCCAAATGAAGCTCCAGTTTGAATTTCGTTGACCAGGTGAAGAATTTGCTTGGAACTGATTCTTGAGCTTACTAAAAGCTATATACAGCTTTAGTAAGCTCACTTAAGTTATAATAAAGCTTATTGAAGCTCGGATTTAGGACAATTAAGACTGATTAAAGAGAAGAAAATTTAAAAATGAGAAACTTTAATCAAACTTTAAATTAGAACTTGAAATGAATTACAACTGATACAATAGCTTTAGTTCAATACAAGGAAGATTAAAATTACAACTTAGAACTTAATTAAGACATAAAAATTAAAAACGACATATATGAAAAATGAAAACTAAAAACTACTACTCTCTCCTCCTTCTCTTCTCTCTATTTATCAACAAAAGGCTTCCCACTTGTTTTCTGAGCATTTCCCACTTCTTTGCAGAGCCATTGGATCGGTAGAATTCATCTTAGCCGTAGATGGCATTTTTGGCGCCAAAAGGATATTTGCAAATGGGGAGGGATTGAGTGCGCAGGAGGAGGAAGCATTAATTGTTTCTTGTTTTGTTAGGTGAGGTGGAGTGATAAGGTGTGGGTTGTGAGCTGGAAACATGGTGATGGTGAGTGGTTGCAGAGAGTGGGTGTAGAAGATGAGTTTTGGAGGGAAAAGGGGTGGCTGGGTTTGACTATTTTGACCGAGGGAGTATTAATAGGCGGGGGTCACGGGTATTTTGGACCTGCTCATGGGTGGGTTTGGCGAGGATTGAGGCTCAAGCAAGGTTGAGGGGTTTGGTATTAATAACAAGGACCATTCTTGCATTTCGATTTTTGAGGACCGAACGCCAATTTTTCAAAGTTATTCCAGGGTCAATCTTGCCAAGTTTCATTAGTACAAGGACCATAAAAGATAATTTTCCATTTTAAACTTCCAAGGACTATTTTGCCAATTTTGAAACTTCAAGGACCAAACTTGTAAATTCTCCAAAGTTTTACCAAGGATCATTTTGATAAATTTTGATTTTGAAAGGACTTGGGTTGACTTTTATTTCAAAACAAATGCTCGGGGACCGATTTTGTCAAGATTTGAAAGTTGAGGGACCGAAAGCGCCAATTATGCAAACTTAGCTCTTTTTCATCGATTTTAAAATTTTGCATCTGAAACATATAAAATACAATCCTTGGATATATTTTGTATTTTGTCGCATATTTGAGTGTTTTAAGTGTTTTGGCAGCTCAGATAAGACAAAAATGATGAGTATTTACACACTCATCAGCAGGTCTAAGCAAACTAAACTTTCCCAGAACCTTCTATCCACAAACACATCGTCACACCAAGGAAACTTGCAGTTAAGCGGTCCAATTTGTCCAAGAAATTCGTCAAATTCATTTGTCAAATGAACTCTGTTGACAGCATTGTTGGAGCGTGCAAGATCCTAGTATATGAAACGATTACACTTATAATCATATATCATTAACAAGATATATTTTAAACCGTGGTCAAGAAGTAGTTTTCATACCTCAACCCAAGGCTTGACATTTTTAAGTTCTTGCGTCATATCTGGATCACGTAAGCCGAAGCGTTGTCTTTTCTTTTCAGCATATGCCTTAGTCCAATAATACGCATTAGCTTCACTTGAACCTTGTTCACTCCTCTTTGTAACTGCAAAGCGTGCTCTACAGCTTTCATGTGATCTGAGTTCATGATTGCTTCTCCCCTTTCTTTCGGTCCTTTTCAGACTATAACCTCTTTTGCTCTTCCATCCTTATCAACTTATCCTCTTCCATCCTTAACCTCTTCTCTTCTTGCATCAACTTCTGCTCTTTTAACCACGCCCTTTCTAATTCTTCATGTCGCGACCTTAATTCTTCTTGGATAATAAATTCCTGTCAAAGTTAAATTAGTTACTATTGTTATAATTTGTTATGGTACGGAATGGGTTTTACATATACATTGAATTTGCAAATTACCTTTGCAACATCGTCATCAGAATCAACATCTAGGCGCGCTGATCCAATAGTATCAATACTTGACTGAGTTGACTTGAACAACTCAAGAAAATCATGAGTAAGCTCATCACAAAACTGTGCATAGGTGCCGAAGATCATCAGTTAACTCCAATTTCTCCTAAGAATGAACAAAAGTGCTTATAATGAAAAATAAATTAATAAAAAAGGATGTCAACGTATGTATACAAACAAAAAGGATATATTTACCCCATTTCTTTCTCGAGCAAGAACCTGAAAAGAATAAAAATTATTAAGGACATATATTATTATCAGTAGTTGTGTGATTATTGAGGGGTCTATGAGGAGAATATAAAGTATAAATAACCTGAATAATTGCCTCGAGTTTGAACAACCGCTTATTCAACTCTGTAATAAAGCCATCATGTATTATGTTGATCTCTATTATACTACTGAAAATTACGTATAATTGGTAAATGTTTCCTTTCTATCTTCCCACGTTTGCGTGCTGCGGCCAACTTCTTCAACCACTCGTCGTAAAGATGTGTGGTTTTCACTGGTAGAGTTCTAGGTATGTAATCATGGAAAAAAGCCATAAACTGTATATACCAATCGGATCTCCTCTCAGCTAATGTCGGTCTAAGTTTTTTAACAGGATTGGATTCCCTAAAAATTAAATAATAATAATAATAATAAAGAATGATTATTCAAAATTTAATTTGTAATAAATGATTGTATTAATAAGACAAATTTGATGAAGAGTTTTACCTTTCCAAAAAGAAACCTATAATCAGATCTTTTGAAGGGTGCATTCTTTGACCACGCTACTCCTCTTTGCATAAGATCATGCACTTTATTCCACTGTAGAATGCTTCTTTCAAATGACTCCAGTATCCGTATCAATACAATGTAAACGGATGTTTCAAGTTCAGTTAAAAAACATAACATAAATAACTTAAACTGTGTATATTGATACATAAAATATTAACCTTAAAAGACAAAACGAATCCCGAGAGCGTATAAGTTGGAACAAACTTGCGGTCTTTGTTAATACCTTGAAGGAAATCCCACCTGTGTTTATCCGCCACATCCAAAAGTTCATCATTCAGATGCCTCCAAATATGCTCCCCCCATGGAAAGGCATCCTAGTCATCTAGATTTTCAACTAATCGCATGAGAGTATCATCAACTTCCTGAACCAATAATCTGCCCATGAAGATAACCTCCAAAGCTAACAATAGACAAAGACGTACTACATCTTCTTCGCATATAATACCAAATGCCTCTTCATCCTCAATTAGACCTAGAATATCTAAGTTTGTAATTTTTGAACCTAAACGTTTTGGGAAAACCCTTGACCTAAAATTGAGGTGTCCAGACCTATATGAGGCAAAATTTACATTTCTAAAATGAAGACCAGTGATAAGCGAAAATTCTGGACGACCGAAATGTAGGGGACGGTCTTCGACATAATATACAATCGGCATATCATAATGCTTGTCATTCGGAGAACATTGTTTCTGTAAAATGTAATCTATCATATGTGGTTCGTGGTCAAAATACGAAAGGTCCAACCATTTACCAAAACAAGTTCTCCGAAACAACTTCCTTCGTTTTTTATCCAACTTGGATTTTATTAAAAAAAAGTAATTTGGTTTACTTCTAATGATGACTTTCGCCTCATAATCCTACAAGAACAAAAACAGAAACTAGTCAAAAACATATTCTACTTAATTACTTATAAAGTTAATAACAAAGCTACATTGAATCATATTGTGCCAGACACTAAATCTACTAATTCTGCTGTTAACCCAAACAGTTATTCTGTAAAAGAGAAAAGTATACAAAACAGTGCTAATCATCCAAACATGCACATACTTTACAATGAATGTATTATACAATGTAGTCAAGTGTAGATTGTACAGTTTTGTAATAAATACAACATATAACTTCATTCCTAATTAATAAATACCACATGTAACTTCATTCCTCAGTGCACTTATTGCAAAGTACTACAACAGATCTATATAAAAAATGCTAATATATCAAGGAGGCAAGGAATACCTTGTTGATTATGTGGAAATAAAAGAGGTATCCGTTGATGAAATGGATGCTCTCATGACCCAAATCGGGTATGAGAATGGACAAACCAATTATTTCTACTTTGGATGACGGGTTTTTTAGTTTGCGTGAAGCTGCTAATGTTGAGTTGTTGAAAGACGTTGTCAAAGACAATAAGTTGATAGATATGTATGTAGAAATAGGTAAGACAAGATTAGAGCTGTCTGAAATGTCCCCACAATCTATTATTAAGACTGTTTTTTGGGAGATGGATGAAAATAGCAGAAAATTGCTAGTGCTGCTATTCAATCTTGTTGTAGACGGATGGTGTTAGATGATCTTGATAATGAGCCTGCACTAGATCATTTTATGCAGCTTACACAAGTACCTATGGACCTCAATTATATTGGTGAATCTAGCAATTTGCCAAATATTGAGCCTGTATTTTCCACCATAGATACATCATTTGCTAGCCCACCTGTTCATAACAGTGAGCGTGCTTTAGTACTTATTGATGAGGATAATGTTATTAAGGAGCCTGATAATTTTGAGGTTAATCTGTTCCGAGTGACTCAAGGGAAGCACTTAGAGAAAGTAGGAAGAGCATTAGTTGATGTCAATAACAGGTTTGAGGAGCCTGATGTTGATGTAAATCTGTTTCAATTGACTCAGGATAAGCATTTAGGTGAAGTAGGAAGCGCATATGTTTATGCCAATAACATGGAAAAGGATCATGTTGTTGATGTTACTCTATTACAAGTGAGTGACACTAGTGACATAGGCTATGCAGTTGATGATTCAATTCAAGAAAATGAAGAGAATACTTGTCAGGAGAATGATGCACAACTTGCTTTGGTCCAAGTCGGTTAGAGTAATGAGTTAAGTAAAGCAGGAAAAACCAGTAATATAAGTGATGACATGCATTTGGAAAATGATTTACCTGTGATGGTTGATGATGTCTTTTACAGTGAGTATGTTTCTTACCGATAGGCAGACTTTGCAAATGGAGTTTATACCACATTCTTCTATTGTGGTCAGGACTTTCCTACTGCAATGGATGTCAAAAATAAGGTAAGATAGCATTCAATAGAAACTAGGAGGGAGTTGTTTTTTGTGAAGAATGACAAAACAAGAATAAGGGTAAGATGTAAGGGTTGTGTTCCACTTTCAGGCCCAAGTGAAGGTCCTGGACTATATATAGGCCATCTAGAAGTTCATTAAGCAGAAGGGGTATAAATGCATTGCTTTCTGGAAAAAATGACCCTTTAGAAATACTCTGCCCATGGCTATTGTTTGTCGGCAGGAATGGTGAGAGAGGTACATGGTCAATCAGAACATATAATGAGCAACACATTTGTTTACAATCAAGGGCAGTCAGAGCTTTTGACCTTAACTATATCTCAAAGCAAATTATAGCACAAATTGAAACCAATCCACTGGTTCCTGTCAAGTCTGTGCATAATCAACTTACCAACCAATACGAGCTTGAAGTGTCCCTGCAGAAGGTTTTAAGGGCCAAAAACTTAGCATTAACAGCCATCAGGGGTCAATTCAAGCTACAATTTACCATGTTGAGAGATTATGTTCAAGAGTTGCAGAAGAGAAACCCTAATACAACAGTACTGATGAATGTGGAACGACCTGATGATGAGGCTCTTCCAACAAGAGAATTCAAAAGAGTGTATGTTTATTTTGGGTGCACTGAAGGAAGGATTTAAAGCGTGTGGGTGATCGTTGTTGGGGCTGGATGCTTTTCCAATTCATGGTCCTTTGAATGGTCAACTCATGACAGCTGTGGGACTTGATAGCAACAGTGGTATATACCATTTAGCTTATGCTTTTGCTGAATCAAAAAACATGAGATCATGGACTTGGTTTCTTCATTGTTTATCTGATGGTATAGCACTTGAGCCAATCTCAAACATCACTTTTATTACTGATATGCAAAAGGTACTCCCTTAATTTGTTCATGAATTTAAGTCTCTCTGTTTTGAAACAAACAGTAAACATATTTGATTTTATGCGGGATATAAGTGGAGCTTTAAGAGATGTTTTCCGATGCGTAACACATATTTTGTATTAGAAGCATTGATGAGAAAATGAAACTTCAATGGAAAGGTAGGGCCTACAAAGAGCATATGTGAATGTGCAATGACCTCAACTCGTTGTACGCTTCGTAAAGCTATGGTGATTTTAAGAAATTTAATCAACCAACCCATGATTGGTTAAGTAAGATACCACCGATCCATTAGTCAAGGTCACATTTTTCATGTAAGTCATCTATCTGTTTCAGTTAATTTGTATTTGTTAATGCAGTATACATAGTTATAATTAATACATGTTTATTAATGTTCATCTTTAGGGAGAGCTAATTCCGATTTGTTACTTAATAACATGTGTCAAGTGTTTCATGACAAAATAATTGAGGGTGTAAACAAACCAATTATTACAGCCTTAGAATACATCAGGGAATATTTTATGAAGAGGATAATGCATGTTCTTATGGTGATTGAGAAGAGTGATGGGCCACTAACACCAACTGCACAACACATGCTAGAGGGTATTAAGAAAGTGGCTGTTAAGTATAATGTTTTATGGAATGAGGGAACTAAGTTTCAGGTTAGTAGACCATGGGGTGACCAATGTGTAGTTAACGTTGAAGAAAAGTCTTGTACTTTCAGAAGATGGGAGATAACAGGTTTACCATGTAAACATGTTATTGCTACCAATTAAATATGGCTTTAAATGGGCAACAAGTAGGAGCTGTAGAAACATGGGCTCATCCTTGTTACTATCTTCTCACTTGGGAGGTAACCTACAAGCACCATGTCCAGCCTATAACTAGCAACAAACATTGGGAAAAATCAACTATGCCACAACAATTGTTCCACCAAAATCCAAAACAACTCTGCCTAGCTCAAGAGGTAGACAAAGAGTTAGGATAGCTCCTGAAAGTGAAGAGATTGTGAAGAATGGTAAGGTGTCAAGGGCTTGGAAGAGTGTTAAGTGCAGTATTTGTGGCATTGATGGACACAACTAGAAAACATGTCTAGGGAATGGTGGAGCTGAAAGTAGTCGAACTGGCCATAAGGGAAATCTCAAACAAGTGCCTACAAAATCTGCAGCAAAAAACGCATCCTAAAGGTACAGGTGTTGTTGAAAGTCAAGTTAGTGCAGCTCAAGGAAATGGTGTTCAATCTGAAAATCAAGATCAAGCAATCAAGATCCCATCATACATGATGCATCCTGTCTCAATCCATCAACATCAAGATGAAGCAACGGAAGATCCTAGGATACAAGATGAATCCTCTCTCAATCCCAAGCAACATCAAGATGAAGCAATTTCCGATCCCATACATGAGCAATCCCAGTGTCAATCCCAAACAACATGATCAATCACAACTGATTCTTAGCGGTCAGTGATGTACAAGCGCTTCGCTTCAACCCGACTGCTACGAAGAATGACTAGCAAAACAGTCAAGACTGAAAGAATGATGGCCTCACCATAGGTCAATTCTATTATGCTAATTAGCTAGACAATGTTTCATCTATTTTATTTCCTATGGACAAGTTATGTACTCTAAAAACATATGTGTGTGTGTTCAATCAGAATTCTCATGCTTGAAAAGTATGCAATTTTATGCATTTGAAATTATATCCATTTGCATTAACTATGGAACCATGTCATTATTGTGTATTTTTATAGATTGACTAAGTTTGATGTGTGAATAATTTGCATCAAAAGTAACCAAAGCTAAACAAAACCTCATAAGAATGTTGACAATTAAAAGTCAAACCTAAACAAATTGCTAACCATCTGCATGCCCATAAGGCATTGAAAGTAAAAAACAAACCAAACTGAATACTTCATAACAATGTTGACAATTAAAAGTCAACTTTAATCTTAACCATGTGCATAAAGCCATAAACATACGGTAAACCGATCATAATAACAAGATTCATAACCTTCTGGGACACAACGTTACTACAATTCAAGATAATGAACATTAACCATCTCCCCTCATTACATAAAAGCTAAAAAGTTATCCCATTGCATAAACAATCAAAAACAATATCCAACTGAGCACAAGGTAAATCTTCCACTTCCACACATCACCTTGAGCAACTTCTAATCTTGCCTCAAGCTCATTTCTCCCCCTCAAAAGGCCTGGTATGATCATTCTTGAACGAGCTCAGATTTCAGGATCATACCATCGTATCCACCGACAAGAAGACCCCTATTCATGATTATGGAAAGTGATTAAACAACAACCATTGTTACAATGTAGTTTGCTACTTGCGAAAAAAATGATACAATACATATTAAAAGACACTTACTTCAACAGGACAACCAAAGAATCAGCATACAGGTTGGCGAGAGGTCCATGGTCTGAATTATAGCTTGCTTACCACACCAAACAACGTACCATGTTGGAAGGATTATCGTTTTGTGGAAGGCATTTTTGTAGGATAGTTTAGGGATGGATGATAACTGACGACCAAGCCGTGTTACACAGACATATAGCAACTACAAACACTGTACAATGGTTTGTATAAAGTATGCTATAGTGAAAGACGGTTTTGCCCTCAACAACATAACATTGACCTCGGCGTTAATGGTCAAGGGACGAGTTTAGCATATAAACTCCATATTTTGGACTCCCAGCGATGAAAAAGGTAACTATTGTCCAATCGTGATGCGTGTGTACAAAATTAGGGACGAACGGTGTATTTTACTCTAAAATAAAATAAAAATTATTGATCAACTTTTGAAAATAAGTAGACACAAACGCAAAATTGCAAACACAACGCATAGAACACATAGATGCCCCATAATATTTAGATGAGGGTGCTATGCTTCACACACTACTGCCACACCACTTATAGCGACTTTCTTTTTGGAAAAAGTAAACGGGGTCCACTGAGCAAGTAACATGCACATCTCTACCACTCTATCACTTCAAACCTCATAATCGTTTGATCTTTTTCTTTAGCCGCCGCTTGGGCCGCTTCCCGTTTGACACGATACTCGGATGTCATAACGTCCCCGAATTGGCTTGACGAGCTTGTTCCCCCGGTACTCGTCATGGTCTCGGATTTGGCTTTCTTAGAAGTACGTTTTTTGCCCATCGACCGTGGTTGAGCATCATGATCGAATAACGCCTCGTTTGTTTGTCTTGGGACATCGCCGGTAAAATCAACCGGTTCCGGCGCGTCCCATTTTTTATGTCTACGCAAAACATCCCATGCATCCTCGTGAGGAAAGGGTGCTCCTCTATGCTCGTCACGGTACATTTGCCTAGCCCGTTTCATGTTATCCAACTCATTTTCCCCATTTTTTCCAAACTTTTTGCACATTTTTAGACCGAGTTGAACTTTTGCTAATCACAGTTCAACGTTTTCCACTTGCTTGTTAGCATATCCTTTTTGTGTGATTGAAAATTTTGTTTATTGAACTCGTTCATAACCCGATACCAAAACGTTTAGCCCTGTTGTGAACGTCTGACTTTGTCATCCTCGGTAACGGCCACATAACACGATGCAATTAGTTTTTCCTTATTTGGTTTCCATAGTAATGTAGTATCGGTCACATCGGGATTTTTTTCGTCAATTGGTTCGGGATCTTTTGATTTTTTTTGCCTTTCGTTTACCACGACTTGTGGGCTTTCGTGGAGACGTAGGTGTTTCAGATACTTCATTTGTTTCGATTTGTGTACGTGATGATTGGGATGCCGGTTGTGATTGTTGTTCGAATTATAGATTTTGGAAATTGATGTTTAGCATTTGTTGGTTTTATTGCCACATTAGAAATCGTTAATGTTGTAGGTAAAGTTCCTCGGACGTCAAGCCGAGTGGGTTAGGTAAAGGGATATTGGTTGATGAAAACCTCGTGTTCGGGTTTGAAGATGAAGACCCCGCGTTCGGGCTATTAAACCCGATGAGGTTCAAGAAACTCCCGTTATTGTTAAATCCCGACAATTTTTTTGAGCAAATGGAAGTATATGTATATGAGTTTTAGTTGTAGAAGCGTGAAAAAAAGTTGTGTATTAAATGGGTATTTATAGTGGTTTACTAAAGGTTTTGATTTTTTTTAAGTTATGCCCGTTAAATGACGTATAAGAGCCAAAAGGCTAATTTCTTTTTGAAATCAAACGTTATAGCCGTTTAAAGGGGCGATAACAGAGGCGGACCTAGGTAGAACCTAGGTGGTGCCCAGGAACCACCTTGGAAATTTTTTTCAATTACAAGCGATGTAGCATTTTTGTAAGGAACCACCTTGGAAATACATAAGGAACCACCTTGAAAAGCTTGGATCTAATTATTGAGAAGGAGAAAGATAGAAAAAAGAAAAAGAATATGGCCGGATCGGAGTTGTAATAATGCAGAACTAGAACCACGGAAGAAGATGGTATATGGAAGGTTGGTCAAAGTTTTCTTATGGGATAAACTATAAAGTAAGAAAAATAATAATAAAGTATCCTGGATATAGTAATTTTATTGTTCTGAATATAGCATTATTGAATAAAAAAGTTTACTTCTAGTTTGTTTGGATAGAGCAAATTTTGGGGTGGTTTTAAGTTGATACTTTCTTTTGTCTAGCTCAAAAATTCAAATGTAGCATGTTGTGTTTGCAATTTTGTAGTTGCGTCTAGATAAGTAGTTTTAATTTATACCTCTTGCAATTTATTTTTTCTATTTTTTATTATTTCAGTTTTTAGACAATGTTTTTTTTTTTTTCTTTTACTGTTACATATAAACTTTAAAAGATTACTAGTTTTCAACTGTTGATCAATAAAGTAATGTATGCTCTCAATAATCACTAAACAATGAGTATAACAATTGAAGATTTGATTCGGGCTTTCTCAATTTTATCAAAATGACACTATCCTTTTCTAATAATACATACCTATATAGGGTAGGGTTCTTTTCGAGCAAGAAAGGTCGAAGCTGCGAGCTAGCGTCAACCAATCATATTTTTGGATATTTATTTTAATTATTTAACTCAAAAGGTATAATAGTAAAATTATATATTTTATTTCTTTTTATTTTTAAAATAAAAACGCTTTTTAGTTCCTACAATTTTGGATTTTTTATTTTATTATTATTTTTTTGAATTTTTAAATAATTTTTTTTCCTTAAATTTTAAGATTTTCTTATTTTTCATTGTACATGTTTAAAAATACATTATATGCATATGTGTTTTGTAAAAAAAAAATGTTAACTACTAACTACATTATAACCATTGTACTTTTCGTTTATGCATATGTGTTTTGTATATATACATGTATCTTTAAAAAATATAAATACAAACAACAAAACTTTAACAATAGATTTATAAAATTTCAAAATTTACAAATTGTATTACTATAGTGATATGATATTCAACATTATCACAAACGTCATATTTACACTTGTATTCAATTTTATTACAAAATATATGAAGCGTGCACATGTGCATAATCCGATGTCTTTAACAATTGGTTCATCTTTTAAGCATGCACATGTATTCCTCGCGTAGTTAAAGAATCCATGAAATCTGCGCATGTGTTTTGAATCTTGTCAAGACACGTGTTTTATCGTCTGCTCATCTTAAATTATACAAGTCGTGCGACATCTACAACGTCAAGTAACCTGCCACCATCATTGACATAACCAAGTTTACTTATATAAGATGAACGAGACGATAAATATTTATGGCATGTTACCGGAATCTAATTATAACCATCCTTGTGCACATGCTTTTCAATTCCGAGAAGGCAACGTCATCTTAAACCATCCTTGTGCACATGCACATGCTTTTCAATTCCGGAATCTAATTTAAGATGAACGAAAAGGCAACGTCAAGTAAATATTTATAACCATCCTTGTGCACATGCTTTTCAATTCCGGTGAGATGATGTTGAAAAGCATGATAGTGAGGCCATTGTGATCTGAATATTTCCGGCCACTAATTGTTGAAGACATAAATATTTATGGTTATGTGATGGTGATAAGAAAGAACATAGAAATTTCATTCTTGGGTGGTGTTTGTTTTTAAGAGGTGCGAATCGAATCGAATCTGCACGTCGAATCAGAATCGATGCGTAAATGTCGAATCTGACGCATCGAGCGAAGAAAAAAAAGCGATGTTTGAGCAGGATTTCTTTTATTTTTTATTTTGGTTATTTTGTGTCTACAAGAAGCATTCGAGGAGCGTTAAGACACCCTCTCGGTCTTGACAGATTCGGACATTTTTCCGTTCGGGGCGTCGTTCGGGCGCCCCGAGCAAAAAAAAAGCGATGCGAGCGGCAAAATGTCGACCGATTCGTACATTTTGCCCGTTCGAACAACATTAAGAGGCAAAAAACAAACACAACCTTGGTTTTATGTGTAACCTCCGGATCCTTAAAATTAGGATGGTTACTATGGTTTGGTCCTATTAAAGCATTTACTTGGTATTAATTTTAAATCACAATTTCTATGATTGCCCTCATCCAATTAAAACATATCAGAGGAAGTTGGAATTAATTACAAGCATGCCACTTTCAATTTCATCCATTGATTGGTTTGATCAACGGTTTAGACTGTTTCTCGCAGTTCTCGACCTTTTCTTGGTTCTGAAAATAACCCTTCACTACCTATATATTGCATTGTCAATCAGATATAAATAATATTGTCTATTTTAATCATTGAAACAACGCCATATGGCATAACTTGACCCGAACCACTGACCGTTTGATTTCTTGACCCCCTGATTTTGTTGCGTCAACTAAGTAAAAGAACCACCTTAGATTTTCTTTTGGGTCTGCCACTGGGCGATAATGTAATTTTTTTTTTATTCAAACCATCCTCAACGCAGACCATAACGCCGATGTACAGTATAATAACGTCATTATAATGCCGGTTACCTCATTATAACGCCGATGATAGCATTATTGCACCCAATGCTCTTATAGAGATTAGAGATAGACAAAATTTCATATAATTAAAAAAAAAAATCCATGCACGCCACGTTCCAAAACCCATATTCGCGCCTCCATTAGCATGTGCGCCTCGAAGGTACAAAATCTTAAAATACAATAAAAACTTTTATGAAAGTTGACTCTAACCAACTTTTCATGCAAGTAAAAAACTCCAACCGATAAAAACTCAAACACACGACTAGTAAATGCACTGTCATCAACACTTTCCCAAAACCCACAAATTAAAAATAGTAAACTCACCCAAACTAAATACAACCATCGTATTCGTAATGCTAAATAAATGACTTTAACCAAAACTAGCCAAAAACTTCAAACAAGTAGATAAAATTTCAGAACCCTGTACTCTATGCCTATATGCGTGCATGAATATGAAAAAGATGAGTGGTTGTTTTTGAGTGGCACGCGTTTAAATATTATAATGCGTCATGGTTCATTTTGGTAAAATGATAAAAATTGCTTTATTTTCGTATAAAAGATATTGTATTAGTTCAGTTAGGTTATTTGTTTAGATCTAAAACTATGTTTGCCATTTTTGTTAGGAAATAACGAAAAAGCACAAATAGGATGGGTTCGACGTTGTAGACTAATTTTATGAGGCTTCAAATTTGACATTATGGTCCGTGATATGAGTTTGCAAGGAATATGAGGATCGGTTTAGTCAATAAAATTTGACACATCACCAAATTTAATTAAAAATTATTTTTGAGAAAATTTATGAGGATGCCTTGAAGTAGGGTGAGCATCGGGCCGATCCCGACCCGCCCGACCGAATCCCGACAAGCAAGCAAACACAAACCGACTCGAGTTCGACAAGCCCGAATAACATGATTCGGGACTCGGGATCGGGACGGGATCGGATTTGATCGGTTTTGTTTGTTGTTTTGGTTTCGGCCGTCCACCCGATCCCGACAAGCCCGAAACCCGACTAACCGAAAACAGAATGACTCCCGGCCCGACAAGCCCGACTAACATGATTCGGGACTCGGGATCGGGACATGATTCGGGATTCAGTCGGTTTTGCTCACCCCTACCTTGAAGCCATGAATATTGTGGATTAGGCCAGCTCGCAACTTTTTATTGGACTGGTGGACCAAAAGTCCAGATTTGAAATCATTAAACATGAGGGAATCAACCGTTTTGTTGAACGGTGCGAATTTTTATTGAATGGTGCAACTACCGTGGCGTTTCCATTGCGGTGTTGAAATTTAGATGGCTGCGAAAACACCTTAAAGAGTGGCGTGATAAGTTTATTCAGACTGAAAATGAAGATTTCGATTCGTGCAAGAAAGAATTGGAGGAGATTGATCCGAATATGGAAGATAACGACTTGACGGAAGAAGAGTTGTGGATAAGGAACGAATGTATAAAGAAAATGGAAGATATAGAGTCTCGAAAGTCTAAGGATCTGAAACAAAGATCGAGGAATAAGTGGGCGGCGGAAGGTGATGGCAACAATCGGTTTTTCCATGGCCTTATTAATAACAGAAAGATGAGTAATTCGATCCATGGTCTATCGATGGGAAGAATGGATAACCAAGCCGAAGATGATAAAAAGGTATACGTTTGAATTTTTTAGAAGCAAGTTTAAGGAAGAGTGGAAGGACAGACCTTTCTTAGACTGCGGTATTGAGAATAAACTCTCAAGGGAGGCGGCCGACACCCTGGTGCATCGGTTTTCTAAGGATGAGATCAAAAAGGCGGTTTTTGAATGTGGGGAAGATCGGGCACCCGGGCCGGATGGTTTCTCGTTTAGATATATCAGACATTTCTGGGCTTATTTTGAAGATGACTTTAATAATGTTTTTGAAGCTCTATCTGCTGGTAGGAGCCTTAGTAATGGGTGTAATTCGGCGTTCATTACTTGATCCCCAAAGTTAGAGACCCGAGTCACCTTAATGATTATAGGCCCATTACTCTTGTTGGGGTATTGAGTAAGGTCATTTCTAAGGTTCTGGCTAATCGGATAAAAAAGGTGTTGAGTCCTCTGATTTCGGTTAATCAGTCCGCGTTTTTAGGGGACAGGTCTATCTTAGATGGGCCTCTCATTTTGAATGAGATTATTTCCTGGGCAAAAAAGCAGAAAAAAGGTACTTTTATTTTTAAGGTGGATTTCAATAAAGCTTATGACAATGTTAGTTGGGAATTTCTTTTGGCGATTATGGATCAGATGGCTTCCCGGAGTTATGGTGTAAATGGATTCGTAGTATCCTCTCCTCGGCTAGGTCGGCGGTTTTGGTTAACGGGTCCCCTACTTTTGAGTTTCAATGCCAAAAGAGGATGAGACAGGGTGATCCTCTCTCTCCGTTTTTATTTTTGATTGTTATGGAAGTGTTGTCGTGCATGATAAAGAAAGCGAGCCACAATGGTCTCATCAATGGTATTCAGCTTCCAAACCAGGGCCCTTCGGTCTCCCATTTGCTATATGCTGACGATTGTTCCTTCTTGGGTGATTGGTCGGTTCAGAATATCCAGAAGATTACTCGCATTCTCAGGTGTTTTCATTTGTGCTCGGGTCTGAGTATCAATATGGGGAAATCTTTGATCTACGGGGTGGGGGTGGAGGAAGTCGAGGTCAGTAGAGTGGCGAGGGGTGAGTCGTGTAGGTCGGGCTCAGTCCCTTTTGACTACCTTGGTTTACGGATTGGTGGTAACATGAATAGGGTGGTCAATTGGGATTTTATGATCGATATGTTTAAGTCTAGACTCTCTAGATGGAAGGCGGCTTGTTTGTCGATTGGGGGTAGGATTACTTTAATCAAAGCGGTGCTGGAAAATCTCCCTACTTATTATTTGTCCTTGTTTAAAGCTCCGTCTAAGGTTATTAATAACCTTGAAAGGATCATTAAAAGTTTTTTATGGGGAGGCACGTGTGAGGCTAAAAAGATTCATTGGGTGGGTTGGGACCGAGTTACGACTCCTGTCCGTATGGGGGGCCTTGGTCTTAGTTGGTTGATGGACTCTAATATCGCTCTTTTGTCTAAATGGGTATGGAGATATAGGACGGAATCTAGTAGTCTTTGGAGAAAGGTGATTGATGCTATCCACGGTAGCTCGAGAAGTTGGTTGTCCCTTCCTGTTAAGACTGCTATGTCGGGGGTTTGGAATACTATTGTTAGAACTATTTCAAACACCAAAGTGGCTGGAGTTGAATTGCAACATATGTTCAAAGGTGAAGTGGGAGACGGGAAGGATATTCGGTTTTGGCTGGATATGTGGGCGGGGGATAAGATTCTGAAAGAGGAATTCCCCCTTCTTTTCAAGAAGGAAAGGAACAAAAAGTGTCGGGTCCTGGAGAAGTTTCTCAATAATTCTGGGATGTATGACGGAGGTTGGTTAGATAGTGGGGGGACTTTGTCGTCTTTAGAAGAGGACGAGAAGACCAGGCTGGTTTTACTGATGGCAGGGAAGAGATTAAATGGCCAAACGGACAAGTGGAAATGGCTTTGGAAAGGTACCCAAGGGTTTAGTGTCCGTTCGGTAAAAAATTTCCTCAGAAGTGATAGAGTTGTTTACAATAGTGTCAAGCTCAAGTGGGTTAAATGGTTGCCGATCAAGTGCAACGTCTTGATGTGGAAATTGATGTTGGATAGGCTTCCCACGATGGTGGCTTTACAAGTTCGAAATTGTTGCTTCGACAACGTGTTGTGTGGGCTGTGCGGGGAGGCTTTTGAAGACGCCGAGCATCTTTTCAGCGGCTGTGAAATATCCATGGAAGTGTGGCATATGGTTGGGCGGTGGTGTAAACTGCCTCCTTTGTTCCTTTTCGATCGGCTTGGTATTTTGAACATTCATAAAACCTCGGGTCTGGATAGAAGGAAAAAGAAATTGTTAAAGGGGTGGCGTTTATATCCTGCTGGTGTATTTGGGCGCGAAACAATAAGCACTTTAACAATATCAGGACGGATGCTCGGAAGATTCTTCAAGATATCAAGTCTTTCAGGTTTTTATTATTTAGAAATCGGTTTAAACATTGTGAGATTTGATTTGGAAAAGCGGTATCATTTAATATCGTAATCAGTGTCTTGTATAGTTGCTCCATCGGTTTGATGTGAGTGTTGTGTTGTGAATAAAAGTAACTTTCAAAAAAAAAAATACAACCATCGTATTCGTAATGCTAAATAAATGACTTTAACCAAAACTAGCCAAAAACTTCAAACAAGTAGATAAAATTTCATAACCACAGACTCTATGCCTATATGCATGAATATGAAAAAGATGAGTGGTTGTTTTGAGTGGCACGCGTTTAAATATTATAATGCGTCATGGTTCATTTTGGTAAAATGATAAAAATTGCTTTATTTTCGTATAAAAGATATTGTATTAGTTCAGTTAGGTTATTTGTTTAGATCTAAAACTATGTTTGCCATTTTTGTTAGGAAATAACGAAAAAGCACAAATAGGATGGGTTCTGCACGTTGTAGACTAATTTTATGAGGCTTCAAATTTGACATTATGGTCCGCATATGAGTTTGCAAGGAATATGAGGATCGGTTTGGTCAATAAAAATTTGACACATCACCAAATTTAATTAAAAAATTATTTTTTGAGAAAATTTATGAGGATGCCTTGAAGTAGGGCTGAGCATCGGGCCGATCCCGACCCGGCCCGACCCGAATCCCGACAAGCCCGAATCCCGACAAGCCTAAGAACACAAACCGACTCCCGACCCGACAAGCCCGACTAACATGATTCGGGACTCGGGATCGGACGGATCGAGATTTGATCGGTTTTGTTTGTTGTTTTTGGTTTTCGGCCCGTCGACCCGATTCCGACAAGCCCGAAACCCGACTAACCGAAAGCAGAACCGACTCGACCCGACAAGCCCGACTAACATGATTCGGGACTCGGGATCGGGGCAGATTCGGATTGATCGGTTTTGCTCACCCCTACCTTGAAGCCATGAATATTGTGGATTAGGCCAGCCCGCAACTTTTTATTGGACTGGTGGACCAAAAGTCCAGATTTTAAATCATTAAACATGAGGGAATCTAGTCATCTACCGTTGTGTTGAACGGTGCGAATTTTTATTGAATGGTGCAACTACCGTGGCGTTTCCATTGCGGTGGCTGAGACTTTGTAGTTGTGGAATTATTTTCGTGAGCTTCATTCTCATTCACATTCAGCTATCATAGTTTGTTGTGATACTGTCAGTGCAGTATATTTATCTTTTAATCCGGTGTATCATTAGCGCACGAAACATATCGAGATAGACATACACTTTGTTAGAGGTCGGGTCGCAACATGTCAAGTTCTGTAAAATGATAATAACGAGATACAAAGTAGAGATGATATTGTGTTTATTTGATAATGATCATGTGTACAAGATACAATATAAATATTGACTAATCTAATTAAGGTAAAAATAAATCATCCTAAACTCTAGCTAATCAACAACCAAATGCCAACCCATTTGGTTTTATCCACCATGCACATTGACAGCTAATACTCTCCCGCAGTTTGAGCGGGAGAACACAGAACACTCAAACTGGAGCAAAATTCTTCAAACAAAGTTGTAGGCAATTCTTTAGTAAAGATATCTACATACTGAGTAGTAAAACTAGAAAATAAAAAGAAGAACAAAACATTAACATAATAGTATGTGGATTTGTGACCTTAGCACAAATCACCAACACACAGGCTCGTGACCTAAAGCACGAACAACATAATAATAATGTGTGGAGTTGTGAATTTAGCACAAATCACCAACACAAGAAAAAGAAAAGATAACAGGATAACCCAAAGTATCCCCTACAACTAAAACGAATGAAAGAAAAGATGAGAAAACGATAATTGGTTCTAAACTTTAACCCCCAAAGAACCTTCCGAACAAACGGGGAGTGTTTTTCCCTAGAATAACATAAAGATCCACCTCAAAAATAAACATCAAAACATGGGTGGGGTTTATTATAGCGCGTACAAAGTTTAAGGTTTAAAGAGAGCCCTCCGAACCTCTGGTGTGTAGCCGGTGGCCGGAGGCGGCGCAAGCGGTGTTGTTTAAGGTATTGAGGTAGGACTGATTAGGCATGATAACATGTAAGATGATAATAACGAGATACAAAGTAGAGAGGATATTGTGTTATTTGATAATGATCAAGTGTACAGGATACAATATAAATATTGAATAAGACTAATCTAATTAAGGTAATATAAATCATCGTAAACTCTAGCTAATCAACAACCAAATGTCAACCCATTTGGTCTTATCCACTATGCACATTGACAGCTAATAAGTTCGTGTCTTACATGTTCTTTTCTGTTATCAGTATGCCGACATCTTCACCAAGGTTGTTCCATTTGCTTTATTTGATGAGTTTTGGTCCAGTTTGAGCGTTCAACATCCTCTCACTCCAACTATGAAGGGCTGTTAGTATAGATTATGTTATGTATATTGGGTCAAGCCTATGTGTTGTATTTATATATTGTAACAAACTATTCATTATGGATCAAGAAATACACATCACATTTACACTATTTGCTAGAGTTTTGTAGTGATTAGGATGTTTAATAAATATTTATATAGAATACTTATAACAAGTGAGGTAATTGCGCAAAAGACCCAACTCGACCAATGAAGACAAAAGGCATAAGTACTTTGAGGAGTTGTCAAAAACTGGAGCTAAGTATATGCTGTGAAAGATGCAGACGGAAAAACAGCGTCATAGCTAGAGGACATCAAACGATGAAATAAAGAAATTTATTTTAAGTTGTTCTACTCAAAAGGCATGATTTTGATGTTATAGTTGTGCGGATGGTTTTTGAGATATAAATTTCATGGTTATTGTTGGCTGTGAGTTATATGGATCTGATCAGAAATGAAAATGCAACTGTACCTGCATATGTTAAGTATATATTGTTAATTTTGGTTTACTGGGGTGTCAAGTTATAATGAGGGGTATTATGAAGCAACAAGATACTTTCAAGCTAAGATTGACTCAATAATACTTGTACTTATGGAACGACACACAAGAAGAATAAAACATGTAAATAGCATGAGTTTGATATGAGTAACCAGGTTTACGGAAGCTCCACCAGCAAGTCTAGCTACTAAGCATACATATAGTTCTTGGTTTCACATTGTTACGCCATCCAGTCGATCCAATCCCCCCTCCTTCCACACACACACAAACAAGAATAACTAGTAGAAAAACTAATCAACATTTTATCGAGTCTTTCATCAGATGGAAATACAATGCAGGTAAATAAAATCAAACAACCAAATGTTTGAGCAACATATGTGAAATTCTTAATCGAGAACAATCACGCGTACACTTTACTTTGAGAGCTTTCACACAAATTTTATCTCTTATTTGAAAACATTTCACGCCTTGAACCACTGTCCCGTTCACTCACGAGTTGGGACGCAACTATCCACAACATGCCCTTCGTCAACAATGACTAGTGTCTTGGATACATGATTCGTCACACTAACCATTTCATGGTCTGCAGATCTTTGAACTACCATTTTGCAACCACCTATTTTATTGGCAACTTGCACTTGTTGAATATTAGTATCACCACGCTCAGAACTAGCAATGTCATGAGTTCCTAAGTCTCCATGAACATTAACATCAGTGAATGTAACAACGTGGGATGTATCTGTTTCCTGCCCAATATCAGTGTTTTCAGCATGCACATGCTCATCGTTCACTAAATTACCAACAGTAGTGTAACTAACAGTTAAAATATTATCTTCTTGTGTTTTATTACCATCAATTGAGCGTAAATCACTAGCGACGAGATTTACAGTTGGAGCATATTGTTGTTGTTGACCACTTTGGCTACTATCATCATTGTAGGTTGTTGGCGTATGTGTCCGGACGAATTGGTGTCCGGCAAAATCGTTGTCTGGACGGCATGCTTTTCCGTCCGGACGGTAGGTAACAGTGATCGGATTTCACGGGATTCTCACCACGTGGCCTATCAAGTAGGGTGGTCAGAGATCTACGGGTAATATAGGTCTGTGAGCAGTGAAGTCTGATGCGTTAGTACATAGTTGGGGTAGTATAAATACCCCAACACATATAATGTTTTGCATTGAATACACACATACCTACATTAACCACTGCATTAATTACCACATTTATTACCCTCTTCTTACTTTCACGCCGGAGCTTGGTCCTGGATACCATCCAGGACGAGGCTAACGCGTGTTGTCCATTGTGCAGGAAGGAACGCTTATTTTCCACGGCACCGTTGATAGAAGCCGAACTCCCAAGTCAAACCGAACGACGGGAATTTGCTTCAACAAATTGGCGCCATCCGTGGGACCCTGATTCATTCTGCCCAGAGAATCGAATGACAGGTCCGGAGTTACCACCTCCACCCGAACCCCCCTCCCCTCCGGAACACGTAGGTGGGAGTGGGGTCTTAAATAGCCAAACCTCCGGAATACCGGAACAAATACAAGCCCAGATGGTGTCATTAGAGGCTCTCATTAAAAGGTACAATGCAACTGGAGCCAGTGCTATCAAACCCATCCGACTTACGTTCGGAGACGAAGATGAGCAGGAAGAAGATGTTGAACCGAACCCCAAGGATAAATCTCAGCAAACCCCATAAGGAAGTGGCTCGGTCACCCTTCACAAGGAGGATAGTAGAGTTCGCTGGTCCCAAGTACACCATGCCTACTAACCTGAAGCTATATGATGGTTCGGCTGATCCGGATGATCACATCAACCGTTTTGTGGGGGCAGCCAATCAAGGGGAATGGCCAATGCAGATGGTGCCGAATGTTCAAAGAAACCATAGGCGAGTGCGCATAAGGTGGTTCAAGAACATAGAACCGGGGAGCATCGATAGTTGGGATGACCTCAGGGATCAGTTCACCACAAGATTTTCCTTACGCCAGAAAAACATGAAGGACCCCACGGAAATTACCCGGATAGTAAGAAGGGCAAATGAAACGTTGTCTGACTTCAAGGAATGCTGGACCGATGAAGCCAGCAAGATACCGGGGGTCACGGAGCTTATGAAGATATCAACATTCATGAGTGCTCACCGATGCTCTGACTTGGCTAAAAAGTTTTCCGATCAAGTCCCTAAAACCGTTAAAGAAATGATGACTCGGGTGGACGATTATGTCAGGGCAGAAGAGGCATACAAAAACACCGAGCTGCCGAAAGGAGAGACACACGAGTCGACACACAGAGTCAATCCCTCGGTAACACGGGACCGGAACTTCAGGGGAGGATTCGGAGACAGGAGAAGGAGTGACCGACGACCTTGGGAAAGGAATGACTCCCGACAGAGAGAGGTCTTTTCCCCATATGTTGCTCTGAAAACCGAGACGCGGCCTCGAAATGAATCCAGACGCAATGATTTTAGCAAGCCCGACGGTCATCGGATCTTGCTCTCCGGCTTGTATAAACAACCTAAGGAAATACTTTCCACGGAACACCACCTAAACCTACCCCCACCACCCCGTTGCAAGGAAAGCCGAGCAAAGAGAACGAGGACCGGTTCTGTGAATATCATGGAGAGAGAGGCCATCTGACTAATGACTGCTACCACCTAAAAAGGCAGCTGGAAGTGGCTCTTGAATCTGGGAAGTTGGATCATTTAGTCAAGAACGTACAGCAAAAGGGAAGGGAGAGACCGAGAGGTCACAACGGAAAAGGAAAGGTGGTCAACATGGTCCATCATTACTCGGAAGACTGTAAAAGAAAGGGCAGGTTCTATGACGAAGGCGGATGAATGTCCCTATATCCTTTCCCGGATAGATGCGGACGACTGTCCAGAAGAACCACTGATTGTGGAAGCAGAGATAGAAGGTTATTTTGTGAGAAGGGTGTTCGTAGATGAAGGTGCCTCCGTCCAAGTCATGTACGAACATTGTTTCAGAAACTTGTGCACAAGAAACCAGTTCACCGTTGGTAGGCTTTTCTGGCGAGGTCATTCAGCCGATAGGAAAGATCGAACTAGAAGTGCGTGTTGGGGATCATGGCCTGTTCCGGACGGTTATGATGACGTTTACAGTCGTGAAGTCGCCTTATCCTTACAATGTAATACTGGGGCGAACGGGTTTAAAAGAATTAAGAGCCATACCTTCGACCATCCACGCGATGATGAAGTTCCCTACTCCGGGAGGAATAGTTACCCTGGTCGCCAAAAGAGCGGTAGTTATGGAATGTAGGAGGTTAGAAGAAGGACAGGATCCTAGGAAAAGTTGCTCTAACGAGAGGGAAATAGAAACCGGGAGCCAAGAAAGTCAAGAGGACCAAAAGCCAACGGAGGATATACTGGTTAATGCGGCCTATCCCGAGCAACGGGTAACCATAGGAACAAGGTTCTCTCGGGAATGTCGGAGGCAACTCATCGAGATTTTGAGAAAAACAAAGATATTTTTGCTTGAGAACCGGCGGACATGACCGGGGTGCCGAGGCGCCTAATACAACACTCTCTCTGCATAAACGTCTCTGACACACCGATTGCCCAAAAAAGGAGAACATTCTCGCGAGAAAACCAGTGATCAATAAAGAAGTAGAGGAATGGGTTAGAGCAGGGATACTCCGTAAGATACCCAACATGGATATCCAATCCGGTGTTGGTTAAGAAATGACGAAGTCGGAGGATGTGTATTGACTTCAAGAACACAACTCTTCGTGTTCTAAGGACTACTACCCTCTGGGAGATAGACCGGAAAATTGAATCCGTCATGGGATATAAATATAAGTGCTACGGATGCTTATAGGGTTACCACCAAATCCGGATGAATAAAGACGATGAGGATAAAGCGACATTCTACGGAACGGGAACGTCTTGTTACACCAAAATGCCGTTCGGATTAAAAACGCCGAGCAACCTATCAGCGGTTGGTGGATTCGCATTTCAATCACGTATAGGGAGGAATTTGGAAGCATATGTGGATGATATGGTCATAAAAGTGTAATGTAACGCGAAATGATAGCCGACATCATGAAACTTTCGATAACCTTAGGAAGATAAACATGAAGTTGAACCCACTAAGTGTTCTTTTGGGGTAGAGGAAGGAAAGTTCCTCGGCTACATGGTGACGCCGAAGGAATAAGGGCTAACCTCAGCAAGACAAAGGCTATCATGGAGATGAAATCCCGGAAACCCTAAAGGAGATGCAAAGCCTAAGTGGGAAGCTAGCGACCTTGAGCAGTTCCTATCGAAATCGTGGAAAGAGACCTCCTTTCTTTGACACACTAAAGAACATCACCAAAAAATAAATACGAATACCGATGGACAAAAGAAGCCGAGATGGCTTTCCAGAAATGAAGAGGCGATACTCGAACTACCTTCTTTGTCCACACCTAAGTCGAAAGAGCAATTGTTCATATACCTATCGGCTCAAAAGGAGCGATGGCGCAAAGGTCGATGGTGGAGAGAAGGAGACGAGAGCGGTACACTACGTTAGCCGGACACCGCACGACGCCGTAGAGACATTATGCCCCATAGAGAAATTAGCTTTATGTACATTGCATGCATCCGTAAGGTTGAGGAGGTACTTGAGGCTCACCCCATCCGGGTCATCACCGATCAACCCATCAAGCAGATCTCGAATAATGGGAGGTCTCGGGAAAGTTAGCCAAATCGTGGAACTAGGAGCATACAACATCACTTACGTTCCTCGCAATGCGGTAGAGGGCAAGTGCTAGCGGACTTCCTAACGAAGTACGGTGGAGTTGGGATGCGAGAAAGTTCGAGATGTAATGGAAGTAGGGAAGGAGAATGGTTACTATATACGGAATGAGCATCCAACAATAAAGGTTCGGAGCAGTTTAGTTCTCATCACCGGAGAAAGAAGAATCGACCTCGCCCACGGCTTAACTTCCCTAGCACCAACAACGAGGCGAGAATATGAGGCCTGCTTGTCGGCCTAAGGATTGCAAAAAGCTCAAAATCAAGCTTCTAAGTGTGCGAGTGGATTCAAAACTATATATGGTTTCCAAAGGAAAGCATGCAGAAGTACTTAGCCCAGGAAAAAAACTATATATCTGGTTTCCAAAGCTTTAAGATTTGCAACATTCCAAGGGGCCAAAATCAGAAGGCAGATATACTAAGCAAGCTAGCGTCAGTAGCCTTCGACCACCTGACCAAAAAAGTA
The DNA here is from genome assembly GCA_022545495.1 of Chrysanthemum lavandulifolium. Classification (NCBI taxonomy): domain Eukaryota; kingdom Viridiplantae; phylum Streptophyta; class Magnoliopsida; order Asterales; family Asteraceae; genus Chrysanthemum; species Chrysanthemum lavandulifolium. The sequence continues at coordinate 55,017,466 of CM040242.1, forward strand.
CTCGTAGAGGTCCTTGAAAAACTGTCATGAAGTGAAGAAGTGGTTAACACCATAGTAGAAGAAGAGAATGACAACTGGATTACGCCGATCATCAAGTGCTTGGAAGAAGGTGTTTGGCCGGAGGATCCCAATGAGGCTAGGAGCTTAAGGATGAAAATTCCACAGTACGTTATGGAAGAGGGTGTCCTCTTTAAGAAAGCTACTTAGTGCCGATGATGAGGTGTGTAGGGCTGATAACATCAAATTAGCCTGATCTTTTATATATCAAATTCCCGTGTTTATGGCCTCATTTGCATTAATATGGTACTTAATTCTTTCATATTCGTTCATATTTGCATTTCAAGATAACTGAGGCGTTGAAACGGAAAAGATGTGATAAAAGGCCAAAAGATGAATTTACGAGGGTCTTTGGATTTTATGTGAAGATTACGTCGTAACTAGCTAATAAGGTAACAGCGTAAATATGAGCTTTGAAGGATACGGCGTAACCAATTCTTATGGTTACGTCGTAATTATTTTTGTGAAGGTTACGACATAACATGGTAATTAATTACGCCGTAGAGATAATTTCGGATCGGATAAGTTTGAGATGACAAAGGATTACGGCGTAACCCGATGATTAGTTACGCCGTAATTAATTACTTGGGCGCAAACTTTCGAGGTCCAGGGATTAAAAGCGGCAAGTTTATTCAAGTTTATTGAGTTCAAGGACTTGTTATAAAAGTAACAAGTGCGATGAGGGCCAAAAGTGTCAACAAGAGCAAATTAGTTTCAACATATATTGATGACCAAGAAAAGTCTGAAGTTGTTAATTTCATATAGTTACGACGTAACTATTATATAGTTACTGGCAGAACTTTAGTTACGACATAATTAGTTTATTTAATTACCGTAACCATGTCGTGAACCTATAAATACAGCCCTAAATCTGCATTTTAAGTATCTCTCTTCACCCTCTCCTAGGGGTCGATTAGGCACCACCTGTGGCATTTTCCGTGATGCGAAGCCGCTTTGAATGAAGAATTCACTGCAATCATCATCGTTATTAGCTCTACATCAAGTAATTTGTATCAAACATTATGTTTAATTCTATTCATGTTTTATTCATTATTGTTGGATTAATTTACTATATGTTTGGCTAAGCACCCTTTGGTGCTAGCCTAGTTATGATTCCTTAATTGTTTTGTTTGCGTTTACCTTTACTTTGTATAATTATTTCTAAGTGTATGCATGAATAGTTCTTTGGTATTCACCCTTGATTCGGTAGTTTTGAATGGAGGTAGAGGCCAATTGCCTACGAGATATGACCAACTGACCCTAGGTGAATGGACCGAGATGGGAAGGGTAAGATATGACCAATGACGACCCTTTCTACTTGTGCGATTTGACCAACCGATCACCTATCGTTTGGATGAACTTAAGAATTGGGGGTGTAGTGTCTAAGTTCCTAACGGTCGGGCACTCACTATTTAGAATCTAGCATGTAGCGGCACTTAATGACTCGGCTTAGGGACCGTGAACAACAGGGACTTATGACGGTGCTTTGATTTCTCTGTGGTGGCATCTTTGTTGATAGGTTAGGCGAATTGACCAAATGCTATCCTCTCGACTTTGACCCCACCAAGTAATTGGAAGTAAGTAGACGAGACATAACTAGCTAGGAGGATTGACTAGGTTAGCACCACTCTCCTTCATTGATCACATCTTTTGCCTTTATCTGCTTTCTTGTCTTATTTGTTTATTTATTATTTCAATCTTAAAAGCAATTTAATTCATGACTTAGACTTAAGTTAATTTCCGATCCACGTAGCTCTTGGGACGACCTCGGTTTTACCGAATACAACACTACACACGACAGGGTACACTGCCCGTTAGTGCATTAGGGTAGACCATAGGTATAACGAGTAACTAAAAATATTAAAACCTGGTCAGTAAAACATGCATCAAGTTTTTGGCGCCGTTGTCGGGGAGCTATTTAGGATTTTAATTTAAGTTTTTCTTTTATTTTCTTTTATTTTTATTTTTATTTTTAGTTTTCTTTTTCTCTTCTTTTCTGCTTTTTGTTTGTTTTTGATATTTCAGGTTATGGAAAATTCAGATTTTGACATGCTCACTATGGAAGAATATATTTTGTTGACTCAAGATAACCAAAGATCGGGCGTGGTATGCCCCGAATTGAATGATGAGATCGAGTTTGAGATCAGCTGCCAGTTCATGAGGGAGCTTAGACAAAATCTTTTTGCGGGAACTAACGATGATGATGCCCACTGCATGTGCGAAGAGTATTGGAGATCGCAGATCTTTTCCACACTCCGTGAGTTTCTCAAGATGCATTAATGCTTAGAGTGTTCTCGATTACACTCACGAGTGCGGCCGGAAGATGGATGAAGATGCTTCTGCAGGTCAATCAATACGTGGAATCTTTTGAAGAAAGCTTTCATTCGGAGATATTGTCCTCCTTCAAAGATTGCAAGAAGATGGAAGAGATAAGGAGTTTCGACGGAAGATGGATGAAACGCTTGATGAAGCTTGGGAAAGATATAATAACCTTCTACAGATGCCCAACGATGATATCAAGAACCATCGATGGTCCTTATTTTCTACAATGGTTTAAACATCTCGTCCCGCCAAATGCTCGACTCTCAAGGACCTATTCCTAAAATGCCACCTGCACAAGCCCTTAGATCAATTGAAATGATGGCTGACCATTCACGAAATTGGTATGATGGAGCAACCACTTGGGCCACAAATAGCAACAGCTTGGATGACTTTGGTGACATCACCAAGCAGCTTGATAGACTTAGATGTGATATGAAGATGGCCAAGGAGAGCATTCATGCTATACAAGAGCACTCTCTACAAGAAGAATATGAGCAGGTCAGGTATGTTGAGTCATTGGAGGAAGCCGTCAAGAAATTCTAGGATAATTTAAAAAGGATGAACGACTGAGTGATGAAATGATTAGGGAATTCAAGGAGGGCGCGGACCTGAATTTAAAGAAGTTTGACGATAAGAGGAAAAGCTTGGAGGCTAAGCTTGAAGAATTAAATCAAAAGGTCCTGGAAAGTAAAATGAATGCGGTCGGAACTATCAAAGCAACAATGGGAAAGATGAAAGAAGTCAACAAGGAGCCGGTTCCTCGTGATTTACCTTATATCAGACCCTATGTACCACATATCCCATTTACAGGACGTTTGAAGACTGTGAGAAAAGAAGAAACAAGCGACGATCAATTGAAGAAAATGGAAGCAAAGAACTTACAGAGTGATGAAGCAACGCCACAAGCTAATGAGGAATCAACCACAACACAAAATGGTATTACTTCTAACTCTTCTTTTATTCCTGACAATCTTGCTTGTTTTTCTATTCGTGATCTTTGTGATTATGGATGAAATCGTGCAACCTATCACATCACCCGATGATGGCTATGTAGCTTCACTCATCGAACCTATTTTAGTTGATCTTGCAATGGAATTAGAGGACAAGATCTTGGACACTTCGATGATTAACGAGAAGACATACGAGCCTATTAATCGCCCACGCCACGAGGTGAACCAATCATCAATGCCATCAACTTAAACGAGTAAGGTATGGAGGAAATGACATCTCCTTTCGGTATGATCATAATTTATCATTTCCTCGTCCGTAGCAATTTCACACCCTCATGGTGTTTATTGTTATTTTCACCCACACTTGATTTCAAGTGAGGGATGAACACCCTTTACGTAGTAAATAGGGGTGAGTCAAGCTCGTGACTCGAACAAAAACAAGCGCTTCGTGGGAGGCACCCCATGCCTATCTTTTCTTTTCATTTTATTAGTATAGTTGGGTTTTGTGTTTTCTAACCATTTTTACAGAAACGAGGAAGTAATTCCTGTTGTAGTGTGCTGATCTGACCAGAGTTACGGCGTAACTCATCTTAGTGATTACGCCGTAACCAACTTTTTAGCAGCAGAATTCTTGACACATTAATAATTACGGCGTAATACCATCTCCGTGGTTACGCCGTAGCTACTCGCTTTGCAGCTTATGTCAGGTTTTACTAGTTACGGCGTAACTCCCTCATAAGAGTTACGACGTAACCTTCCTCTGCTTTAATTCTTTCATTTTAAAACACAATAACCTTGTATTATAGTTTTAAATGAACTTTGTGGGTGTGTTCCCTGTAAACCCTCACGAGACTTCACTCGTCCACTTGGGACACCAAGTGGTTTAAAAGGCTTGTTGCATTCGCTAAATGCAACCGTGATTCCTATGAAAGTGAGTTAGGTTTTTCTTTTTCTTTTATTGCTTGCTGTTTTTCTAGTATGATGCATTTGGTTGTCTTAAGTGAATTCAGGTTATTAAAGTTTGCTCATGAATATCAAAGCGGGACACGTATGTTCGTGTGTCTTCGATCATGCCGAGCAAATCCAGGGGAGTTTTCTATTCCAATTCTAACCCTTCTTATCTTTCATTTATGTGCTTAAGTATGACCCAAGTAGGGGAAGGGATTAGACATAGACACCCGCTTGATTTTACTTGCCCTTATTTTTCTTGTTTTTGATGAAAAGTGTTTCATTAATAAAATTTTGACATGTTTTCATTACTTAATCGGATTAATCTAGATCGAGCACACCTACCCTATATTTCCATTGTGTGAGGATAAGCCTTTCCATTTTCCCCTTATACATAATTCCATAAAATGAGGTGTCTTGGGTATCGTAGTAGACTTTAGAACTTGGCCTTGTATATCTTTTCGAGACCATTATCATGAGCATTACACCGAGGTAACTTGGTGTGATCGGTGCAACTAGGATATAAGGCAATTTTAGGATTAAACCCAAATAGCCCATATATGTGTTGTGTATATTGACTCTTCACATCGATCACCAATCCCCAGTTAAACCCTTTTGTTGCACTCACTATTAGTGCAAGATACCCCTAGATACACCCTTCATAGCCTTTCCTTTCATTTTGTTCACCCAATATATGTTTCGTTACACCTATCGCCTAGCCTACCCTGTAGTTTCCTTATGTCCATGGTCCGGGCGCTGTTGGTTAATTTTGGTTCCACTAGTGAAAGTCGCGGGTTTTGAATAAAGGGTTTTGGAAGAAAATCGGGTTTAGATGATAGTTGATCTCAAGTGGGGGGATGCTTTTTATGTTCGTATCGTTTATATCTATGTATACCTTGTCTTGCATCAAAAAAAAAAAAAAAAAAAAAAAAAAAAAAGCATGCAAGCAAGTGATTTGTCTATAATTAGTGTTGTCGCCTTGTTCAACTGGCGCAAATTTTTACAAATCCGTTTTGTCTTACGGATAAAATTAGAAACCCGAACATTTCTATCTCGCCTTTCAAATTTATCAATATTCGTACAATGGGGACATTGTACATTTCAAGTGAGGGGATGGGAGATAGAAATGGTTGATTTTGATAGAAATATGTGCTAAATTGACTCAAATTTTAAATTTTTATATAGCACATCCTTTTTTTTCATTGATGATGAAGACCGAGTTAATGCATCTTATTTGCCTAGATTATGGAGTTTATGAGGCACCACATTACATTTCTTATGCATTAACTCGTATTGGATTATTGAAGACCCTTGACTCTTGACCCTTGATTTTTGCTACAGATTGAATGCGACCGGTGGTGGGGTGACTATGGACTTAGGAATCTATTTGTTTCGTGTCTTTTATTTACACCCATTTAAAATTTCCCATGTCTTATCCTACCCTTAGTCATGAATCGAGCTTAGGTGAGGAAGCGAGCAATCATTGGTGTCTTGGCCATAGATTTGGTCATGTATCATTGGTTTTGTCCCCTTCGCCGTAGCTCGTTAGTAATGACAAAATAACCCCATAAGCCTTTCTTGTGTCAACCCATTGCCTTTTAAAATAGTTGCATCTATAAACTCTAGTGGTGGAGATTAGTATCTTTGCCAAGCCTATGATAGAATACTCGCTATGACTGAGCAGTTGAGTGATCACCCCAAATATAAACACGTGAATTATGAGAGAGAGTGTGATTTCAATTCCCTTTTCGTGAGGTGCTCGGTTTGGAATTTTCTAGCTTAGGTGATTTTAGACTCATAACTTCCAATTAATCCAGGAGATATCTTTTAAGAATTATTTAAAGGGTCTACTGAGGACAAGTAGGATTCAAGTGGGGATATTTGATAACATCAAATTAGCACGATCTTTATATATCAAATTCCGTGTTTATGGCCTAATTTGCATTAATATGGTACTTAATTCTTTCATATTCGCTCATATTTGCATTTCGTGATAAATGAGGCGTTGAAACGAAAAGATATGATAAAAGGCCAAAAGATGAATTCTGAGGGCCTTTGGATTTTATGTGAAGATTACGCCGTAACTAGCTAATAAGGTTCTGGCGTAAATATGAGCTTTGAAGGATCTGGCGAACCAATTCTTATGGTTACGTCGTAATTATTTTTTGAAGGTTACGGCGTAACATGGTAATTAATTACGCCCGTAGAGATAATTTCGGATCGGATAAGTTTAAGATGACAAAGGATTACGGCGTAACCCGATGATTAGTTACTTGGGTGCAAAGTTTCGAGGTCCAGGGATTAAAAGCGGCAAGTTTATTCGAAGTCTATTGAGTTCAAAGACTTGTTATAAAAGTAACAAGTGCGATGAGGGGCCAAAAGTGTCAACAAGAGCAAATTAGTTTCAACATATATTGATGACCAAGAAAAGTACGAAGTTGCTAATTCTCATATAGTTACGACGTAACTATTATATAGTTACGGCGTAACTTTAGTTACGACGTAATTAGTTTATTTAATTACGCCGTAACCATGTCGGGGCCTATAAATACAGCCCTAAATCTGCATTTTTAAGTATCTCTCTTCACCCCTCTCCCAGGGGTCGATTAGGCACCACCTGGGGCATTTTCAAGCATCGAAGCCGGTTTGAAGGAAGAATTCACTCGCAATCATCATCGTTATTAGCTCTACATCAAGTAATTTGTATCAAACATTATGTTTATTTCTATTCATGTTTTATTCATTATTGTTGGATTAATTTACTATATGTTTGGCTAAGCACCCTTTGGTGCTAGCCTAGTTATGATTCCTTAATTGTTTTGTTCGTTTACCTTTACTTCCGCATAATTATTTCTAAGTGTATGCATGCATAGTTCTTTGGTAGTCACCCTTGATTCGGTAGTTTTGAATGGCGGTAGAGGCCAATTGCCTAAGAGATATGACCAACCGACCCTAGGTGAACGGATCGAGACGGAAGGTTAAGATATGACCAACTCGACGACCCTTTCTACTTGTGCGATTTGACCAACTGATCACCTATATTTTGAATGAACTTAAGAATTGGGGTGTAGTGTCTAAGTTCCTAACGGCCGGGCACTCACTATTTAGAATCTAGCATGTAGCGGTACTTAATGACTCGGCTTAGGGACCGGGAACAACAGACTTATGACGGTGCGCGCTGATTTCTCTGTGGTGGCATCTTTCTTTGATAGGTTAGGCGAATTGACCAAACACTGCCCTCTCGACTTTGACCCCACCAAGTAATTGGAAGTAAGTGAGCGAGACATAACTAGATAGGAGGATTGACTAGGTTAACACCACTCTCCTTCATTGATCACATCTTTTGCCTTTATCCGCTTTCTTGTCTTATTAGTTTATTTATTATTTCAATCTTAAAAGCAATTTAATTTGTGACTTAGACTTAAGTTAATTTCGATCCACGTAGCTCTTGGGACGACCTCGGTTTTACCGAATACTACACTACACACGACCGGCACACCGCCTGTTAGTGCATTAGGGTAGACCATAGGTATAACGAGTAACTAGAAATATTAAAACACAGTCAAGAAACTCGCATCAAGGGCCATTACAGCAAACTACATAATTAAGTGAAGTCTTGCGAGGTTGTGGAATGCACGCCGACCAAGAACCGTGGTGGCCAAGCTTATGAAGCAAGGGTATTCTTGGCCCACCATGCACCGGGATACCCGGAAGAAATCAGAAATGTGACTCTTGCCAAATACACTCTCCCACCCAAACTCCCCAAGACACCACCGACATCCATCATGGCCCGTGGCCTTTCTACCAATGGGGATGGATGTGTTAAGCCCTTTAGGAAGCACCAGTCGCATCAAATATATGATTGTGGCGATTGATTATTTTACCAAGTAGATAGAGGCGGCCGTTGGTCAAAACGACAGGAAAGATGTCATAAAGTTTGTATATGAAAACATTGTATGTAGGTACGGCCATCGGGGTCATAGTCATCGATAACGGGACCAACTTCACAATGACCCGCTCAAGAAATGGTGCGAGGGTTGAAAATAAAACAAATAAACACAACCGTGGCACATCCGCAAGCCAACGGATTGGTAGAACGGGCCAACAGGAGCCTGATGGAAGGAATAAAAACGAGGCTAGGCCGGGAGAGAGCAGGATGGTTGGACGAGCTACCTAACGTTTTATGGGCACAGCGGACAACTCTCAAAACAAGCAATGGAGAAACCCCCTTCAGCTTGACATACGGTAGTGAGGCTGTGATACCGGCGGAGATAGGGATGCCTACGCATCGGACAATGATGTTCCGAGAGGATCAGAACGAAGAAGAACAACGTCTGAACTTGGACCTTCTACAAGAAAGAAGAGAAAATGTTGCCATCCGAGAAGCTAAATACAAGACATGTGTCGAAAGCAAGATATTACAACCGTAGGGTCAAGCCAATGAATTTCAAGGTAGGAGACTTTGTTTAGGAAGAATGAAGCCACCGGTGGAAAACCAAGGAAAGTTAGGACCTAATTGGGAAGGGCCCCACCGAATAATAGGAGCAAATCGAATAGCTCTTATAAGTTACAAACGATGGAGGAAAAGGGGGTCCCTCGGACCTTGCACGCTATAAACCTCAGAAATTGTTTCTTATAGTTGTTATTGTGATAAGAATCCTATTATCATTGTGTAACCTAAAATAACTATGTACGTTGGTTCAATGATGAAAGTTTTCCCACAGAGGGGAAACAATTTTCCGTGATAACTTGTGTGATATACAACAATTCCGACGGCTGGCCCCGTCGAGTATAAAAAATGCAAATATGCCCGAAAACACCTATCGGATGCCCTTAAACTTTATAAGGATGCCCGAAAACGGATGCACGATGAGTGTCTAAATACTCATCATTTTATCTTGTTTAGAATGCCAAAACATCCGAAAACACTCGAAACACATCAAAATGATCAAAATATCACAAATCGTTGTTTTATATGTTTTAAATGCAAAAACATCAAAATCGATGAAAAACGTATCAAGTTTGCATAATTGGCGCTTTAGTCCCCAAGTTACAAAAGTTGTCAAAATTAGTCCTCGTAATTCAAAAACTTGTAAATGTCATTTAAGGTCCATGGATTCAAAAGTTGTCAAAATAAACCTTTTAAAGTTTAAAATCACAAAATGACAACTTTAGTCCACGAACTTTGAAAATGTCAAATATAGTCCTTGGTTAATTTAAAAAGTGAAAATTATCAAATTTTAACCTTGTACTATTTATAACCGACAAAATTGGTCCTTATGATAAACTTTTGAAAATTACATATTTGGTCCTCAAGTTTCAAACTTGATGCTTTTGGTCCTTGGACATTTTAAATGGAAAATAATTACATGTATGGTCCTTGGATTATCATATATTGCAAGTTTAGCCCTTGTGTAAACCTTGGAAACTTGTCAATTTTAGTCCTCACTTTTGGCCTAATTACATTTTGGTCCTTAGTGTTACTTGCTACAAAACCAAACGGACCCTATATATTATCTAAACCAGTCAGCCCAAATCCGATTATAAACCCGCCCAATTTTAAATGAAATTAAAACCGCCTTCACTGTAGCCTCTCCTCCTCACCCCGTTAACTCAAAACGGTTGGTTTCACCACCTTCCACCCCACTTTCCACCTCACCAAACTTATCCCCCCAACTGTCTAACCACTCCTTTACACCTCCATATCCATCCAAAAGCTTTAATTGAAGAAAAACTGCCCAAGACTTTTTTGGCGCCAAAAGTAAAATTGATGGCTAGGATGTATTACAGAGATCCAATGGTGGTGGGATCATCTCAGAGGCATGTGGGGAGTTCAAAAAGGCTATAAAGAAGAAGAATGAAGCAAGGAAAAAAGACAAGTAGAGTAGTTTAGTTTAGTTTAAGTCGTTTTAGTTAAAATTTAATTTCCAGTGTAATTTCAATCTTTTAAATACTGTTTTAATCAATCTTAGTGTGTAACAAAGCTTTTGTAACCATCAATTTCAAGTTTAAGCTACTTTTCAAGTTTATGCATATTTTCTATTTTCAAAAATATCGAAATGTTTCAATGTTGTTTGTTAAGCGATATAAAAGATGAATATCCCATAAGCTCCTAAAAGCTTATGCAAGCTTTTAGAAACAAGAAACTTAGTCTAGTACCAAAACCGAAAATCACTAAAAATACTAATAAAATAGTTAAAAATAAAAATCATGGAGAATGATCAAGAAAGTCAAGCGAGATGGTGTTTGGATTGCTTAATGGTTTAGAGCTTCTTGGGAAGCTATAGGGTGTGTTCTAGGTCTTTGGTTCTCATCTTTCATTTTGAATCATCTTGTAAGCCATTTGCTCAATTTTAGCTTTTCAACGTTCAAATGCTCATTTTCGCTATATCTTTGCTTTTATGCTTGTTGGTGTATGATTAGTGAGATTAGAGCTTAATACAACTTGTTTGTTCTTTGGAATTCACAGTTGTTTTAAAATCTCATTTTCACGATCTAATTAGCTTAATTGAAATTTCTTAGTCTTATGTTGTTAGTGTTGTTATTTAATGTTCCTTTAGTCTTGTTTAGTGATAATATAAGTTACGTAATATAGTGCATGGTCTTAACTGTTTCGGTCTTTGAAAATGTTCTAAAACAGTCTTATAAGTAGTGTTTGGAATTGCTTTGTAAAGCTGTAATAGAGTTTGTTCCAACTATTGCTTTTACTTGTTTCATGTCACAATAAGTCTTATTAGTCAAGATAAAGAATAAAATTTAGTCCTAGTTTAGTTAGAAAGTCAAAGCTAGCTTTAATATAATATAAATTGCCCTTGTCAAGAATTGCAATTTCATAATCATGCATTCTAGTGTATAAGTTGTTTATATAGCTTAAGTAAGTCTTATAGTAGCTTATTACATCATATTCATCCTTTAGATCAATCAAAAGTTCAAATTAGTCAAACCGCTTCATATCTAAAAAGTCAAAACTCCCTGCTCACAGCTTAGATAGGCAATTTCTTAAGCTCTCACGAGCTTATTGATGAGCTTTAACTTGTGAAATTTATCTTTTAAGTAGCCAACCTAATGCCTAAAGGTACCAATGTTCATTTTTCATTTTTTAGCTTATTTGATAAGCCTGCTTAAGGTTTATTGTTTTGTCCATCTCAACTAAGTATAAAAACCATTTAGTGTTTTCAAGTTTTTCAAAAGCTCCTCATAAGCTCATTAGTGAATTCTACAGTTAGCTTTTTAGCTTTTTGGAAAGCTTAACTGGTGAGCTTGATGTTTCCAGTGATCATTTTTATTTTCTAGCTTATTTAAGTACTTATTTTCAGCTTTCTTTTAAGACCCTTTTTCAAAAATCTGTCCTGTGCACAGAGTTGCATGCCCATTTCACAAGCTTCTCACAAGCTTAATAGTGGAAGCTAAACTTTGTAATTTAGCTTTTTAGATATTTCAGTTGGTTAGCTAGTTAGTTCAAGTGGTTGTTTTCAATTCTTAGCTTATTTAAGTGCTTAAATTCTAGTCAGAAGTACATATAAAACCTTGATTAAGCGTGTAAACAAACTAGCTTGTGCTTATTTTGAGTTGATTAGTGCTTATTTTTAGTCAAAATGCTTTCTTAGTTCTCTTATTAGCTTATTATTGGTTACTTAGCTTATTTTTAGTCATCATTAGCTTGTTAAGTAGCTTAAAAGCCATTTGGCTTAAACTCTTGTGCTTATTTTCTTTCTTTCATAATCATGAGATACTTTAGCTTATTCTCGTGCTTATTAATCATTTTCATAAAAAGTCACAGTTGTAGAAAAGTGATTATTTTTTACGTGTTTAATAAGTTTGCAAAAGAAAAGTTCAAAAATAAAATGTTTAGCAAAAGGGGTAGGCGGGCTCGAACACGAGACCTCCCCTTTATGAGAGTGTTAGTGTGTGTACCGGATAGACTGCATACTTGGTCTTTCTTGTCAAGGTTTGCATAATCTATACACTTAAACCAACCTTGCCTTATTAGCTTATTTCTAGTTGGCTTATTATCACTTATCCAATCCAAATTTTTCATGTTTTTATTTTTCTTATCTTTGTATTAGTATAAAGTATTTTATAAAAAGTTTGATTTTTCTCAATAGTTTTAGTATTTTTAATCATTTAATTAGTGTAAAATTTATTTAATTCATAATAAAAATATAAAAGTCTAAAAATATAAATCTTTTTCTAAAATTTTCTTTTGTTATATAGCACGTAAAAAATTGTTTTTACACTTGTAGGACTTTTATTTCATAAATTTTACGTTTTGTCTTGCGCTCCACAGTAATTTTTATAAATAACGACGCTTCCATTTTAAGTAACGCTTTTAGATAATTTAAGTTTACGCTTTAGTTAATATAGTTTATTTAAGTTATTTTATTTTATAAAATCATAAAAACATCATTGTAAAAATAGTGATAGCGTTTATTTAATATATTTTAACTTTTAATTTTTTTAATTTGCATTTAAGTCATTGTAATTTGTAGATCTTTTCTTTAGGTAATTATCCATCCAAAACCTTCTCGATCACTATCCTTAGTGATCATTCTATCATCGATCAAGTGTTTAACACCAATTCATCCTCTGTGGGACTTAACGACCGGGAATTCATTCTATTCTCCGTGACTTCATTGCATTTGTGTTTTAAGCGCTTTAAGCTTCTTACGGTTAGCCATTCACAAGTGGCTAGCTTGTGTGAGGTAGCTTGATCGTATTCAAGATAATCAAATTTTGGCGCGCTTCACGGGAGGTCAGAAGCGTGTTTTAAGCATTTCGGATCCATTCTTGCACATATACCACCTTTTGTAAACAATTTTTAAAAATCAAAGTTCATTAACACTTTTCCTAAAGTGTTAACAACTCCAAAAATATTTTCATCCTTTGTTTTTACAAAATGTTTATCCAAAAATCCAAAATATTCATCTTACCCTTTTGATTCTTTATTCCTTTACCCTCATCCATTTGATTCTAACTTCTTCTATTCTAATGGAATCTCTCGACTACGACGAAACGGAACGAAGTTGAAAACTTCCTATTTTATCACAAATGTCAAGAATTGTGTTGTTCGTGATGATCCATTAATTTCGTGAGGGAAATGGAACGAGAAACCGGGTGACAAAGGACCAAGTACTTCCTTTTGATAATGGGAGTGCTAACACGTCCAACCTACGGTTATCCAAAGACCTAACCCTCGATTGCTCCTAAGCCGCCTAAAATTGATCCTACACTTTCACGATTTACGGTTAAAAGCAAACATGCGTAAATTAGACCGGTGACTAGCAAGAATGACTTGCCTAATCTTCACGCTTTCAAGAACCAAAACCGGAGACCATAACGGAGTGGTGGAAATTGCTAGCCTCGAGCACACCACTTGTCCCACCTCCGGATTTTCAAAATGTTCTTTGAATCTTAATAGTCATTCGAGATCACCATGTTGATTTTGTTGATTCTTTGAATGAACCGATTCCTTCTCATAACTATCAAATAGAATCGTTTATTCCTTGTGTCGGTTGTGGTGAACCTCTTTTGGTTCACCATGTCGCCGTGTATGCGTGTGTACAGGTGTGGTAATGATATTCATAGCGGGGAGTTGTTTGTTTTGTGGTTCGAGGAATTCATTTGATTATGATCCTAATCCGAACTCATTTAACGACCCTCAAATTTTTCCAATTACCCACCACGGCCCGACTTATCTTCATACAATCAACAATCTGCTGTGAATTTTGTGGAGGTCCTCATCAAGGATTTGAGTGTCAACCGAAACACGTTTGTCTATGAGCAGTTTTCGGTGATGCTCAAAACTTTGGATATGACCAATATCCATATGATTCGCCAATCTGTGCTCAGCAGTTTCCTTTGTTGTGAGAACTGTGGAGGTCCCCATTTCACTCGATTGTCAAACAGGAATCCATTTCCTTGTAACAATTATGACTATCCATATCACGACCAACCTCCACGGTGCCAAATAACTCAAATTCCTCAAAGCAAACTCAACAAGACACTTATCTAGAGCTTCGGAGTCGGTGAAAAGAACCGAGGAGTTGAGTAAGACAAAGATTTCATAATGTTCCCGCTTTTTCTTGTGTATATTGTGGGGGTCCTCATGATGATTATCAATGTCAACCTTCCGGTTTTGACAAATCTCCACTCCCACAATGTCCCGTCATTCAAAATTCACATGAGAAATCCATGGAAGAATTGCTAGTCAAGAGCGTGTGCTAAAATAAATTCCCAAATTGCTTTTGAAAAGTCTATTAGGGAATTAATTGCAAAAAAAAAGCGCCCGATCTAGCTCTCAATTTCATTTCATTCACGATGGCAATGATGATGAAGATACACTGAAGATTCATCAAATTCATCGATTGATATTCAATGATTGAGATTCATTCTCGGACAACCGCCATCACACCCAAAGCTCCCACTCACTCTCCGAACATGGGGACGAGCATCTTGACACTGTTCACGAAAAGGAATCGGACGAATTCATAAAGTCTAGTGTTGAGGACCTTGTCCAAATCCCAAGAGAGTCATAGGGAATTCTCGAGCATTTTGTGATATCCTCCTCCTCTTGTCTTCCAAAATGATCATATTGAGATGTTCTCGATTACGATGAGGACTATTCTTTATCTTGTGGAGACATAAGTTATGTGGGGAATTACCTTACGAGCTGTCGACTTAGGAGAAGAGAATGATGAAGAAATAATCCAAGACGAAGCTCTTCGTCTTACATTATTGAATGTTAATCTTCTCATTTCTAGAATCGAGGCTTTTAATGAAAAGCCTACTTCATATCCTATCCCTTTGAGGATAGTAAACTTTTCTTGATGATTCTATTCCGAATTGCAAACGTTCTATTTTGATCATATGGAGAGAAGATTAGTGGTATTACCACTTCTCATTCTCATAATTCTCCCGATTATGAATCATTCACTTTTGAGGAGTTCCCAGTGAACTCACTCAAATCAATCTGAATATAAATCATTTTCCTTTGAGGAGTTCTCCGTGAACTTACTCATATCATATCTCCACGGAGTATGATAACTTCTACTTTGATCTAGACACACCCGGGATATGTCTAGACCAATTGAGCTTAAAAGATGAAATTCATGCTATCATGAATTCCTTTCGATGATGATGAGTTAGTCAAGATTATTATCATGACTTTCTTTCTCTTCTTCACCTATCCGTGGCTTCTCTGTTCTTCACTCCTTCGGGAATGAAGACATTATCTTGACCCGGCATTTTCATTTATCAATTATGAGCGGTTCTATGTATATCTCATCGGTGTGGAACTTTCGCGTATTTCAAAGTTTATACAAACATCTTAAATGAAAGTCCGATGGAGATTGTTTCTTCCACTTACTTCCCCATGAACCAATTAATTCGGGTCGAGTCAAGCTAGCGACTCGGTAATCAAAAACGATGAGTTAAACATGGGTTTTCACCGTGTGTACCACCCTAGTGCGGGGAGATGCCCACATGTTGTATATAGATCTTAAAATGAATGAAAATTGTAAATATTAAAAAGAGAATAATTGTTGTGTTTCTACACTTAGCTAGTAATGTTATCTTTTACGTTCTAAGTTTCGCATAACAACGGTACTTTGAATATTGAGGACAATATTCATTTCTAAGTGTGGGGAAATTCGCGAATTTGATCATAAATGTACCTTTAGTCCCTTTTTCCCAAAATGGCCAAATTTTAAATTTTTTATTTAGTGGAAGTACTATGTACTAAACACAACAAATGGTAATCATCCACCATGTCTAACCCACATAAGGATTGGCTAATCCAGAGCAAACGGCTCTTGGTAAAGATATCTCAAACCGTTTATGGCTTGCAATTTGCCTAAAATTGTATGGTGTTTAGCTCACCATATCCTAAAAAGTAAAGAGTTGGCTAGCCCGCAAGTTTATGGCTTGTGGTAAAAGCGCTTGAAATCCATAATTGGTAATCGACTCACCAAAGATAATATTAATAATTTATCTAAGATTTGGCTAGTCCGTATAAACGGCTTCGGTAAAGACAAATCAAATCCGTTCTGACTTATGATTTGCTCAAAATCATTTGGTTATCATTGTACCAAGGTTCTTACTTGAATCGAAACAATTGGCTACTCGAAGTAATGGCTTTTGGTAAAGAGATAAAATCCATTAACTTTTCATAAAACATTGCTAGGACTAGCAATATCTTAGTGTGGGGATTGATGAGTGTCTAAATACTCATCATTTTTATCTTGCTTAATGCCAAAACATCCGAAAACACTCGAAACACATCAAAATGATCAAAATATCACAAATCAGTGTTTTATATGTTTTAAATGCAAAACATCAAAATCGATGAAAAACGATCAAGTTTGCATAATTGGCGCTTTTAGTCCCCAAGTTACAAAAGTTGTCAAAATTAGTCCTCGTAATTCAAAAACTTGTAAATGTCATTTAAGGTCCATGGATTCAAAAGTTGTCAAAATAAACCTTTAAAGTTTAAAAATCACAAAATGACAACTTTAGTCCCTGAACTTTGAAAAATGTCAAATATAGTCCTTGGTTAATTTAAAAAAGTGAAAATTATCAAATTTTAACCTTGTACTATTTATAACTGACAAAATTGGTCCTTATGATAAACTTTTGGAAAATTACATATTTGGTCCCTCAAGTTTCAAACTTGACAGTTTTGGTCCTTGGACATTTTTAAATGGAAAATAATTACATGTATGGTCCTTGGATTATCATATATTGCAAGTTTAGCCCTTGTGTAAACCTTGGAAACTTGTCAATTTTAGTCCCTCACTTTTGGCCTAATTACATTTTTGGTCCTTAAGTGTTACTTGCTACAAAAACCAAACGGACCCTATATATTATCTAAACCCAGTCAGGCCCAAATCCAGTTATAAACCCGGCCCAATTTTTAAATGAAATTAAAACCGCCTTCACTGTAGCCTCTCCTCCCTCACCCCTGTTAACTCAAAACCAGTGGTTTCACCACCTTCCACCCCACTTTCCACCTCACCAAACTTATCCCCCACTGCCTAACCACTCCTTTACACCTCCATATCCATCCAAAAGCTTTAATTGAAGAAAACGCGCCAAGACTTTTGGCGCCAAAAGTAAAATTGATGGCTAGGATGTATTACGAGATCCAATGGTGGTGGGATCATCTCGAGGCATGTGGGGAGTTCAAAAGGCTATAAAGAAGAAGAATGAAGCAAGGAAGAAAGACAAGTAGAGTAGTTTAGTTTAGTTTAAGTCGTTTTAGTTAAAATTTAATTTCCAGTGTAATTTCAATCTTTTAAATCTGTTTTAATCAATCTTAGTGTGTAACAAAGCTTTTGTAACCATCAATTTCAAGTTTAAGCTACTTTTCAAGTTTATGCATATTTTCTATTTTCAAAAATCTCGAAATGTTTCAATGTTGTTTGTTAAGCGATATAAAAGACCTGAATAGCCCATGTAAGCTCCTAAAAGCTTATGCAAGCTTTTAGAAACAAGAAACTTAGTCTAGTACCAAAACCGAAAATCACTAAAATACTAATAAAATAGTTAAAAATAAAAATCATGGAGAATGATCAAGAAAGTCAAGCAGAGATGGTGTTTGGATTGCTTAATGGTTTAGAGCTTCTTGGGAAGCTATAGGGTGTGTTCTAGGTCTTTGGTTCTCATCTTTCATTTTGAATCATCTTGTAAGCCATTTGCTCAATTTTAGCTTTTCAACTTGTTCAAATGCTCATTTCTGCTTATATCTTTGCTTTTATGCTTGTTGGTGTATGATTAGTGAGATTAGAGCTTAATACAACTTGTTTGTTCTTTGGAATTCACAGATTGTTTTAAAATCTCATTTTCACAGCCTAATTAGCTTAATTGAAATTTCTTAGTCTTATGTTGTTAGTGTTGTTATTTAATGTTCCTTTAGTCTTGTTTAGTGATAATATAAGTTACGTAATATAGTGCATGGTCTTAATCTGTTTCGGTCTTTGAAAATGTTCTAAAACAATCTTATAAGTAGTGTTTGGAATTGCTTTGTAAACTGTAATAGAGTTTGTTCCATTATTGCTTTTACTTGTTTCATGTCACAATAAGTCTTATTAGTCAAGATAAAGAATAAAATTTAGTCCTAGTTTAGTTAGAAAGTCAAAGCTAGCTTTAATATAATATAAATTGCCCACTGTCAAGAATTGCAATTTCATAATCATGCATTCTAGTGTATAAGTTGTTTATATAGCTTAAGTAAGTCTTATAGTAGCTTATTACATCATATTCAGTCCTTTAGATCAATCAAAAGTTCAAATTAGTCAAACTGCTTCATATCTAAAAAAAGTCAAAACTCCCCTGTTCACAGTTTAGATAGGCAATTTCTTAAGCTCTCACAGAGCTTATTGATGAGCTTTAACTTGTGAAATTTATCTTTTTAAGTAGCCAACCTAGCTGTCTAAAGGTACCAATGTTCATTTTTCATTTTTTAGCTTATTTGATAAGCCTGCTTAAGGTTTATTGTTTTGTCCATCTCAACTAAGTATAAAAACCATTTAGTGTTTTCAAGTTTTCAAAAGCTCCTCATAAGCTCATTAGCGAATTCTGATTAGCTTTTTAGCTTTTGGAAAGCTTAACCGGTGAGCTTGATGTTTCCAGTGATCATTTTTATTTTGCTAGCTTATTTAAGTACTTATTTTCAGCTTTCTTTTAAGACCCTTTTTCAAAAATCTGTCTTGTGCACAGAGTTGCATGCCCATTTCACAAGCTTCTCACAAGCTTAATAGTGGAAGCTAAACTTTGTAATTTAGCTTTTTAGATATTTCAGTTGGTTAGCTAGTTAGTTCAAGTGGTTGTTTTCAATTCTTAGCTTATTTAAGTGCTTAAATTCTAGCTGTAAAGTACATATAAAACCTTCAGTTAACTGTGTAAACAGCTAGCTTGTGCTTATTTTGAGTTGATTAGTGCTTATTTTTTAGTCAAAATGCTTTCTTAGTTCTCTTATTAGCTTATTATTGGTTACTTAGCTTATTTTTAGTCATCATTAGCTTGTTAAGTAGCTTAAAAGCCATTTGGCTTAAACTCTTGTGCTTATTTTCTTTCTTTCATAACTATTGAGATACTTTAGCTTATTCTGCTTATTAATCATTTTCATAAAAAGTCACAGTTGTGAAAAGTGATTATTTTTACGTGTTTAATAAGTTTGCAAAAAGAAAAGTTCAAAAATAAAATGTTTAGCAAAAGGGGTGGGTGCTCGAACACGAGACCTCCCCTTTATGAGAGTGTTAGTGTGTGTACCGGATAGACCTGCGCCCTTGGTCTTTCTTGTCAAGGTTTGCATAATCTATACACTTAAACCAACCTTTGCCTTATTAGCTTATTTCATAGCTATTTATTATCGCCTTATCCAATCCAAATTTTTCATGTTTTTATTTTCTTATCTTTGTATTAGTATAAAGTATTTTATAAAAAGTTTGATTTTTCTCAATAGTTTTAGTATTTTTAATCATTTAATTAGTGTAAAATTTATTTAATTCATAATAAAAATATAAAAGTCTAAAAATATAAATCTTTTTCTAAAATTTTCTTTTGTTATATAGTACTTAAAAAATTGTTTTACACTTGTAGGACTTTTATTTCATAAATTTTACGTTTTGTCTTGCGCCCAAACGTAATTTTTATAAATAACGACGTTTCCATTTTAAGTAACGTTTTAGATAATTTAAGTTTACGTTTTAGTTAATATAGTTTATTTAAGTTATTTTATTTTATAAAATCATAAAACATCATTGTAAAAATAGTGATAGCGTTTATTTAATATATTTTAACTTTTTAATTTCTTTTAATTTGCATTTAAGTCATTGTAATTTGTAGATCTTTTCTTTAGGTAATTATCCATCCAAAACCCATCGATCACTATCCTTAGTGATCATTCTATCATCCGATCAAGTGTTTATACACCAATTCATCCTCCGTGGGACTTAACGACCCGTGAATCCACTATATTCCTCTAATCTAAATTGTATTTGGTGTGTGAAATGTTTTGAGTTTCTTACGGTTGGTCATTCACAAGTGGCTAGCTTGCGTGAGATAACTTGACGGTTTTGCACCAATCAATGCCCAAGTGTAAAACACCTTTGGACGCTGGTGGAATAACCACGCAGATGCACGAGCACCCGTGTCGATGCCCAAGTAATGGTTGCCTCTCAACTTTGTGAGGATGCGGGAATCCGGATGCACGACCCACATGGCCGGATGCCCTTAGAACAACCTAAGGAGGATATCAACACGAGGTATAAAGTAAACGAATAACAAAGAAGAGTAAAACAAAAGGAAGCACATGGTCAAGCAAATAAAAGCATTCATTCACAAATTGTTGAACCACATAGGAATATTGTAAAATTATTACAAACCACATTGCCTAAGTAATTGTTCACAAAATACAAGTCAAAGGAGGGTTAAAAATTAAGCATCCGGCTCCACAACATGGACAGGAGTGTCGGTGACCGGAGTACCAGTGGTGAGAGGAGGATTGGATGGTCTGGCCGAATCTTTTCTAGTAGGAACCGCCGGTTCCATATTTAGCAGATCGCCCAATGGTAAACAGTAGGAATCAGCGAGCTTTTGAGTGAAGGGATACTCAGCTTCGAAAAGTTTGTCATACTCAGCCCTCCATAAGCTTGGAGCTTCCCTATTGACATTCCGAATACCCTAAAGAGCGGCCTCCATCTCTTCTTCAGTCCTGTTCACCTTGGCCCCTGTCACAAATCCAGCTTGGTAAGTCAAGCTGTATACCTTGGCCATGCTCTTTTTGTACTCAACGCTTCCGAACAATCGACGAACCGCCGAAGGCAAAAGTGTCCAGACAGCGTTTTGCTTCACCACCTCGCTCTGAGAAACCTCGGCCACCAGCTTACCTCTCTCCACCTGCAGAGCGGCCAAAGATTGGTCTTTGGCAGTCAGCTCACCCTCCGATTTCCTTATCTTTTCGGCCTGCGCAGCGGAAGTTTCCCTCCACTCATCCCTGTCCCGGGTCACTTTATCAACCTCCTCCTCCAAACCTTTCTCCCTGCTCCCACTAGCTTGCATATCGGAGTCCAGCTTAGTAACTCCTGACAACCTTCCGATCTCACCCCTCGGCAAAAGCTTCTCGGCAAGTCCACAGCAACCCTTATGATTTTCGTTTAGTTGCAAGACTGTTAGAGATCCCTAAACCTCCTCAGCAGTTCACCCTGAGCTATCACACTCTTCCCAAAATCTTCATAGGCCCGACGGATAAGATCAATGTTGTTCACCTGCTCAAGGGCCCCTCTCTCAGCAGGAGTAGCGAGATTATCAATCATCTCTCGGCAGGAGCGATATGAGTTTATTCGGACATCATCACGGAGAGCCCAGTTAGGGATGAAAACGTTAGTGGCCTCATCTGCAAGGAAAAAAGGACGATGAGAGAAATTTTAACAAGCAAACATGGATTAAGGAACATAAGATTAAAGCGTACCTGAATCTAAGACAACCCTTTCAATGTGATGAGGACCATAATTGAGAGGAGCCGATTGACCTGGAAGACAGCCAAAAAACAAAGTGAGTAATTGAAAGTGGCAAAAGGAATGAGGGAGTCTCACGGGAGTTAGCACATACCTTCGGAGTTGTGAAGTGGAGAGTTGACCGGAGGAGAATGGCCACCTCCTTGTTGGGAAAGGGGCATCTGTTGCAGATCCCCACCACCTCCGGCCCCATTATCACCCATCCCCTCATGGGCCACATCCTCTTTATCCCCTCCGGCAGCCACAGCGGGGATCTCCTGTTCAGCATTGAGGTTTAAGTTCACCTCTTGATCCTCCGGGTGGGCTTGGTTCAAAGGATCTGCGTTATGCACGGGCGAACCGGAAGAGAAAGTCTCAACGAATCCTGTCTTCCTTTTCTTCTTCTTCTTACTTTGGGCTTTAGATGTCCCCTCGCCTTTCCTTTTGGCCGCTAGACGAGCAGCAGCCTCCTTCTCTTTTTTCTCTCTAGCGGCCACAACCTCTGGATCATCCTCTTCCGCCCTCCTAGTCATGGCGTCCTTCGGAGGAATAACCCCCCCTACCGGGAGAGGATATGTGGTCCTTTTAGGCTTCTCTTTGTTCGGATCGACGGCGGGGCCTTTGCTAACCATGGTGTCATCCCATTCCGGGAGCTCAAGGTACTCAGACATGTCGACAACTGTAAAAGAAGAAACTATTTGAGGAAAACATAAAGTAGCAAATACAACAAATCCCATGGCACGAGACAAATAATTACCATGACCCTCGACATCCTTTAGAAGTGGCTCGAACCCCGGATTTCTGAAAACCGAAAAAAGGTGGCACATCCACAACAAGCTAACTGTCGGTTTCCTTAACAAAATCAAGGTACTGCTGAGCTTCTCGGCATCCGCCTCGGAAAACCCGTCCGGAAAGGATCGGTAATCTTCGAATCCTTATGCCTCCATGCCATGGCGTATGGGATCGCCCTATGGTCAATCAGAAAAAACTTTTCTTTCCAGTGTTTGAGACCAGAGAGCACCTCTTTGAAACATTTGTAGGCCTTCTTGCCTGTCCTGCTCTCAAAGGAAAACCAATGTCCCTGCTTGCACAGACGGTAGAACGCCCGGAACAAGGATACCCTAGGTTGGATTCCCAAACTATAGCACCTAATCTCAAAGAGAGTCACCCGGTTCAAGCCTAACGGAACTAGCTGAGAAAAATGGACCTTAAAATGTCTGATCACATTCAGAAGAAAGGAAGAAAAAGGTATCCTAACCCCTCCAGTGTCCAACTGTTGAGGATATATGCCTATCTTATCCGCCGGAAGTTGGTCCATAGTCATATCGTCTGGAGGGAGATGAGGCCGGAGATCATTGGGAATACCGTAATCTATAATTATGTTGTCTAGTTCGGATTGTGTCAATTTGGATGCATATCAAACTTCGGAACTACCGAAGTTTGGATAGCTTCGGTTGAGACGGGAGTGCCTTGTTCCTCGGTTTCTTGTCCGGCCATTACTAAAAGATGCCGAGGGGAAATGTACAAATAATTACAGGGGAGAACGAGACAAACCTTATAAAAACGGAGAAGAAGTCCGGCAAGCAAAAGGAATTCAAGGTACAGGAGAGATGTGTGAAAAAATAACGTGGTAAAATGAATATATATAGGCGGTGAAAACCCTAACAGTGTCAAGCGTCCCATCGGTCAAGAAAGGTGACGTGGCTCAATCTCACCCGTCCACGCTGAATCTCGGAAAACAAAGAGGCACGGGCAAAGCCCAACAAGTGGTCGCCCATCGAATAGCCCAAGACCCACGAAGCCACCGAGACCCACGGTAGGCGGAGCAAAATACCCCCTTTTAAAATTAAAAAAAAAAAAAAAAAAAAAAACCACCACAAAATAATTTTAAGTATTGCACCATCGGTTTCACCGGTGGTACAACACCGGGGACATGTTGGCGTATGTGTCCGGACGAATTGGTGTCCCAGAAATCGTTATGCTTTTCCGTCCGGACGGCAGTAATGATGACCGGATTTCACGGATTCTCACCACGTGGCCTATCAAGTAGGGTGGTCAGAGACCTACAAGGTGTAATATAGGTCCGCATTTAACAAGAAGTCTACAGAACGCAGTACATAGTTGGGGTAGTATAATATAACAACCCGTAAAATTTCGGATTATTTTAACAATATTTATCGCGTCAGAAAATTCAAATCAATTATTTTCCGACAAAATGCCAATATCTAAAAGGTAAAAACGAGAGGTCATTTCGTTTCTTTGGAAATAAGACACCGCACATACAATACTTGCCCACAAAGTATATGTGAAATTTACTATTGTCCAAGTTATAATTAAAGCATACATAAGCTTAATCCATTTGTTATTCCGCATACTATAGCGCAGTCGCA
Organism: Chrysanthemum lavandulifolium; assembly: GCA_022545495.1. Classification (NCBI taxonomy): domain Eukaryota; kingdom Viridiplantae; phylum Streptophyta; class Magnoliopsida; order Asterales; family Asteraceae; genus Chrysanthemum; species Chrysanthemum lavandulifolium. Next base: position 55,041,625 of record CM040242.1, read on the forward strand.
TACAAAACTAAAAATAAATACTGAGATAAGAGAAAAATACATTTTTATCAATCACTAATAATTCTAAAAGAAAAAAAGGTTATCTCGTGAATTTAGGAAGCCACGCATCAAGCACGCAGCATCGACACCAAATTAATAACAAAACAGTTATAATCAAATTTCAACGTAATAAGAATGTCCTATTATTACGTTTATAAAATCGTTTTCAAAATATAATTTTATATTTTTCGGATACCGGAAGGTACGTTTACTCGAAGAATCGACAAAACACGGTACAGTCAATACAAAGAATTATACTAAAACAAAACTAATCTACACCTCCCACTTCTTTTATCTCTTCTTCATCACTTTCCTTTTTCGCTTCCATCCAAAACCAGAACCCAAACGAAACTTGCTCCCTTTCTTCATCACCATGATCCATCACCACATATTTCACCACATAATCTACTCTAAGGGAACACTAGCTCTACCGAGAATCGAGATGGAATCCAAGTAGAGTGCCACGCTTCAATCAAGAAGAGAGTTGGTTCAAGACCTTCCCTTTGTACCTCTATAAAAGGGTGGTTTTCGATGGAAGACTCCATCCATTCCTCAAAATAAAGTCACAAAATTAGGGTTCATACAAGATTAGGGTTCCAAGAATCAAAGGGTTTTGAAATTGATTGAGGGTTTTGTTCTTGGATACGTAAGGAAGCTATCCCAAGTTGTCAATTGAACCAAGTCGCTCAATCTCTTACAATCGGCTCTTTGGTGTTCGGTGGTCATAGCCAAACGTCTCTTTTCTTGAATTCGTTGTAAGCACCATTTTTAAATCTAAATTTATTTTGTTGTAATTTCGGGTACAAAGAAAATGAATCAATGTGTTTGTTATCATCTTTATGGTCGAATATTACACACGATTTGGAAATCAGAAAAATTTATTGAAGTTGTTAATTTGTCGGACTAATAATGTTAATAGCAAAATATTGTTGTTGTCGTACAACTATGAGATTGTTGTTGTTGTTGCGAAACTAGTGGTAAAAGAAACAGGATTAAAACTTAAAAACTTGTGTTTCGGCTAGTTGATATCATCGGCTTAAACTCTCCATCTCACTCGGGTTTGGGTCATGCCCAGAGTGATTTTTCTGATACTAGCCAAATATACTTGAGATTCTTTTTGTTGAGTGTCTCGCAATAGATTCAATACCCACATAATACGGGTTTGTTTAGTTTTTGACATATTTATGTTCCATTCTTGTGTTAGTAAGACCGTGAGCTGTTATAATAAGCTAGTAGCTTATGCTCGTGTTGGTCTACTTCGGGTCAAACCATACACCCTAGTTGAGACTTGGGTTCGGTTGAGAGAAACCCACGTGGAAGTACCTATTTTGCAGCATACCGGCACAAAACCCGTAAGGGTGCGACTGGTATCAAACCTTCCATTCGAGTTAAGTGGTACTAACAAAACATAAGTTGAACTTGACCACTATCTCTACATCTTTCTCGAGTATACCTGGACGTGGTTACTAGCCTAGGTTGTTATAATCACTATCGTTGATATACTTGTCTAGTTTACAATCTTCTATTTGAGTCTCGATATACACTTACTCCATTCTCGGGCTCGATATCAAGTCTTCAGTTCATCAACTCCTCGTGTAAAGATTCAGGTTTCAAAACTGCCTAGTGTCGTATACATTTACCCATATATTTGAGCCACTGGTGTATTTTGTTTGTGTTCCAGTTGACACGACCCAAACAAGGGTGTGTCGGCTTCATTTCTGGTTCGACCCCAACGCCCACAAAGGGTGTGACGTTGGTTGACAAACCACCTAGGTGCGTTAGTTTTGTTCATTTTACAGCAAAAGGGGTTGTTTGCTTTGTTGTGTCTAGTTCATTTCTTCCATGTACTGCTTGTGGTCGAATTGCTCAAAAGAAAACAAGACATGATATTAAATTTAACACCTAGTGATAATAGTTTTAATGTCATAATCTTTTATGATTCTCTAAGGCTTCTTTGTTTAACAAATTAAAATTTAATAGGTTGGGTTAATGAAATAGGTTGAAAATAAATGAATTTGGTAATGGGTTAACTTAAAATTAAACTTGAGCTTGTGTAGTGTCTTTTCGTTTAGGCCGAGCCCACTCAATTTAAACAGTGTTGTATTATTATATGTTGTCGCGGGAGCGTGGTCGAAGCCCACACCGAGCCCAACTAGTGCTCACGATATACTTATTCGACCCGGCTTATTTTGACTCCTTAATTCACGAATCGTTACGACTTAATGGACTCGTCGCGTGTTTGATTTACTAAATCCTATCATATTGTGGAGACTAAATAATTACTTGTAACGTGAAACTATAAGCTTTTATACATTAAAACTAAGCTAAATTAAAACATAAGTGTACCTCATTTTAAGATTTTGATTAACGTGGTTTATTTTAACTAATTAGACTAATGGTGACATATTTCAACTTATAAAACTTATTCGAGTATACTAAACAATATAAAACGGTTAGTACTGAAAAACAAAAATGTTACATGCCCGACTTTTGACAAAATAAAACTTATCATATTTAGTATAATAACCAACAAAGAGAAATCTTATTCAATATCTTCACTCAGCAAATTTTTACAAGTAAGACTGTTACCAAACTTTTGGATACTTTCATTTTAAACATGTGATATATATATAGACGCATATATATGTGTATGAACAACTAGTTAAATATATGTACCTTTGACTATTAATGTTACATAGCCCGTTCACGCTAGAATTGTATGTAATCATTTTCCCTACATCGCCTTTCGGTTGCCATCTAACCGAAGTCTCGTTCATCCTTGATATATTTTCTGTGTGTACCCTCCCAAGCATTATCAATTGGTCATCATTAAACCAAAGTTGGAATTCTCTTCTAAAGGATTCTTTCCATGTCATCATTCCTAAGCCGAGATCCACCCAAGTCTTTGTAAATTGTTCTAAGATAAACAACAACAACAACAACAACAACAACAACAACAACAAAAACATTTAAAATTTATAAAGTTAGTTAAACTTTATCGAGTCTTAAACAAAAAGACTAAATTGCCGTATTAATTAGGTTGCGTGTCGGAGCCGTGCACTATCACTCCTTGATTAAATTCCCTTTAGACTTCATATTGCACATTGCCAAGGTGAGTTTCATAGCCCCTACTTTTAACTACTTTATACTTGTTTTGGGGGAAGATACATGTTCATTTTACTTAAATCATTTTACTTGTGCATTCCATGCATACTATGCTTTCACGTGTAAAAAGTTTTCATCATACATAGATGTTTTAAAGAGCATACCAAAACCTTTGACCTAGAATATTACCGCTTAGCCTAAGACTTTAGATCCCAAATTGCCCTTTTCATGAACCGTCATTCCTATTTGAAGCGCGAATGTTATAAATAGATCTATTGAGGTGACTCCTCGTTCGTTGACCCGCTTGGGTCAAGGCGAAACATATAGCATGTCGGGACCGAGTGTATTGGGATAAACACTCGCCATGGGCTCCACAAATGTATGACTTCCTTATGCATACTGAACCGTCGTAAGCCGGTTGCATGAACTTAGTGCTAGCGTAATAGATTCAATATATGACATTATATTCGTTGTAATGTACATATACCCTACTTACGATCCACTAATGAAATCTCTTTATGAAATCCTTTATGAATTGAAACCATAACTTTATGACATTATGCAAGACATAATGATCATCAAAACCAACATTGAAACAAAGTAATCAATTCCTTTTAATTAAACCTATGAACTCACCGGTAAGGTGACCCTTTTAGCATATATCTTCAGGTTTTGAGGTGATAGCTTATCTTTGGAGGCGCAAGGCAAAGGCATGGCATGGTCATAGATGACTCTGATTTATATATTGGGACCACCATTTATAATGGGCCATTTTCCGCACCAAATCAAAAATGTAAACATTGTTTTTAAGAAATGAATAAAAGTTTATTTATGAAAATCCGTTGTTCTATGCTTATGTTGTGATATCAATTTAGTAGCGCCCCAATACACGTATGCTTCCGCTGAGTCATTTTTGGGGGTGTTACAGATTGGTATCAGAGCCTAGGTTATAGAGAACTGGGTAATACTTTTAAAAGCTAGACTATAACCACTTTTACAAAAACTAAACCCTATGACCGACACGTGCCTGCCTGCCAAGCCGATGCCTCGCTTATGATCCTGTTGAGATCATACTTGATAAGATACATGTTTTATCACTGCTCACCTAATTTCATTATAGGTTACAACTATCTTCCCTATACGTATACTTACGTATCACAACACTACACCTTTCCCTCACAGAAAGAGAATAACTGTTCTAATCCTTCAAGACAACGTTTAAAAGTATTGTGACATATTACTAGCGTAACTAAGCTAAGTATTTCAAAATTCATTGAACCTCGGTTGAATGTAGACTGATCACCTATATTCAACCAGGGACAGTGGGACATAGCCTGATCACCTATGTCCGACTCAGAGGTGAATTTTGCAGTACTTAGGATAGTTATAATAGCTTTATGTCCAGAGAGAAAATGATAATATTTTGATATACATGTAACATTTAAACCACACATTGACGGTTACCCTGAAGCCACACAATGGCGTTACACTATCCTTTAAACACAAGCCACTCATCGGCATACTCTAATCACAAGCCACTCATCGGCATACCATAATCACAAGCCACTCACCGGCATACCCTAATCATAAGCCACTCACCGGCATACCCTAATCATAAACCACTCACTGGCATTTCTTAATCATAAACCACTCACTGGCATTTCTTAATCATAAAACACTCACTGGCATCACAATTCACTGGCGTCATCCTACTTCTTAATCATAAACTTTATAATTCCATATCACAATCGGGTTATGTTATAGTCACTCCTACCCCACACCTTCCACCCCATGGACAAATCAAAACCATTCTAGGAGCAACCTTTCAATAACACCTATGAGAAAATACAATATACCTTTGGCAAAATCTAGAAGGGCATGATAAGGGGCCTATAATCCCACAGAAACTTGAAAACTTTACGCCTTACCTCGAGAAGTAAATACCTAGAAGCTTCACCCACCTCTCAAGGATAACACTACCTACCTTGTTACCCTCTTACAAACGAAATAAAAGAGTTGCCGTACAAACTATTTCCGATTATCCCTCAAACCATTATACTTCATGAATCACTTCATGAATCAATCTACAAACCAAATTACCACCTTACCATTTCACCATAAAGTAAACTACAATTCTACCCATACCGTGCCAAAATAAAGTGTTCCTTAATACTTTGAAAAGTATTCCAGAACCACTCTATTGGTTACTTAATTCCTCGAAATGTGTTTTAAGTTAATACCCCATAAACAAAAAATGATCAATGTCCTCCTTGATAGCTAAGCCTGACCTTAGGATGTATCCTACACCTCTGCCTAAAACCATAAATAACCATGAGGTTCATCAACTATTAAACCTCCATCCTTACCCAACTTAGACAACTAAACCCAAATCATAGCTATGGGTGAATGTTATATCCTACTACATATCCTTGCTACAATATAATCCCTAAATTTTGAGGATTTCCCCTTTAAAAACCCTATAATAATATTTTCTAAATCCCACATTTAAGATGAGACAAAATGCGGAAACATTAAAAGTTTCGCAAAATTTTCCTATACATACACCGTAACTAAGAACCAGTTTTACAATCTTTTGAAAATGTGTCATTTTTACACAACTAGCGATTTTGAAATCTAGTCCTGATCAAACTTGTATAAAGTCGAAAGAAAAATTCGAAAACAAATGTTTCTTCATCATTTAAAGAAGAAAACACACAAACCCGTAGCAAACCTTAAGAATCAACCCATATACTTTAGAACCATTAAACACCAGAAATGGGTACGTTTTGATAAAACCATGAGAAGTTAATGGAACTCACACTAACAAAATAGTGAAACCTCGTAACATCAATACTTTGAACCTTCACCCAATGAACCTATCCCAGAAAATCATGGCACCTCGGATAGAGGATGTACTATTGGCATAACACCTAGGTACCCATACCCAAAGGGGAAACCAAAAGTACAACCTAGGGAAAAATCCAAACTTGTTTCAAATACCATCACCTCGTTCCCGACACCCTATCGGATAACATAAACTGAGATCCGGGACGGATCTCCTGTAAGGTGGGTAGACTATAACAACCCGTAAAATTTCGGATTATTTTAACAATATTTATCGCCTCAGAAAATTCAAATCAATTATTTTCCGACAAAATGCCAATATCTAAAAGGTAAAAACGAGAGGTCATTTCGTTTCTTTGAAAATAAGACACCACACATACAATACTTGCCCACAAAGTATATGTGAAATTTACTATTGTCCAAGTTATAATTAAAGCATACATAAGCTTAATCCATTTGTTATTCCGCATACTATAGCGCAGTCGCATACAAAACTAAAAATAAATACTGAGATAAGAGAAAAATACATTTTTATCAATCACTAATAATTTACGAAAGAAAAAAAAAGGTTATCTCGTGAATTTAGGAAGCCACGGCACCGCACGCAGACCGACACCAAATTAATAACGGCAAACAGTTATAATCAAATTTCAACGTAATAAGAATGTCCTATTATTACGTTTATAAAATCGTTTTCAAAAATATAATTTTATATTTTTCGGATACCGGAAGGTACGTTTACTCAAGAATCGACAAAACACGAGCACAGTCAATACAAGAATTATACTAAACAAAACTAATCTACACCTCCCACTTCTTTTATCTCTTCTTCATCACTTTCCTTTTTCTGCTTCCATCCAAAACCAGGAACCCAAACGAAACTTGCTCCCCTTTCTCTTCAGTCACCATGATCCATCACCACATATTTCAGCCACATAATCTACTCTAAGGGAACACTAGCTCGGCTGAGAATCGAGATGGAATCCAAGTAGAGTGCCACGTTTCAATCAAGAAGAGAGAGTTGGTTCAAGACCTTCCCTTTGTACCTCTATAAAAAGGGTGGTTTTTCAGTGGAAGACTCCATCCATTCCTCAAAATAAAGTCACAAAATTAGGGTTCATACAAGATTAGGGTTCCAAGAATCAAAGGGGTTTTTGAAATTGATTGAGGGGTTTTGTTCTTGGATACGTAAGGAAGCTATCCCAAGTTGTCAATTGAACCAAGTCGTTCTGAATCTCTTACAATCGGCTCTTTGGTGTTCGGTGGTCATAGCCAAACGTCTCTTTTCTTGAATTCGTTGTAAGCACCATTTTTTTAAATCTAAATTTATTTTGTTGTAATTTCGGGTACAAAGAAAATGAATCAATGTGTTTGTTATCATCTTTATGGTCGAATATTACACACGATTTGGAAATCAGAAAAATTTATTGAAGTTGTTAATTTGTCGGACTAATAATGTTAATAGCAAAATATTGTTGTTGTCATACAACTATGAGATTGTTGTTGTTGTTGCGAAACTAGTGGTAAAAGAAACAGGATTAAAACTTAAAAACTTGTGTTTCGGCTAGTTGATATCATCGGCTTAAACTCTCCATCTCACTCAGGTTTGGGTCATGCCCGAGAGTGATTTTTCTGATACTAGCCAAATATACTTGAGATTCTTTTTGTTGAGTGTCTCGCAATAGATTCAATACCCACATAATACGGGTTTGTTTAGTTTTTGACATATTTATGTTCCATTCTTGTGTTAGTAAGACCGTGAGCTGTTATAATAAGCTAGTAGCTTATGCTCGTGTTGGTCTACTTCGGGTCAAACCATACACCCTAGTTGAGACTTGGGTTCGGTTGAGAGAAACCCACGTGGAAGTACCTATTTTGCAAAGATACCCAAGACAAAACCGTAGTGGTGCGATCGGTATCAAACCTTCCATTCGAGTTAAGTGGTACTAACAAAACATAAGTTGAACTTGACCACTATCTCTACATCTTTCTCGAGTATACCTGGACGTGGTTACTAGCCTAGGTTGTTATAATCACTATCGTTGATATACTTGTCTAGTTTACAATCTTCTATTTGAGTCTCGATATACACTTACTCCATTCTCGGCTCGATATCAAGTCTTCGCTCATCAACTCCTCGTAAAGATTCGTGTTTCAAACCGCCTAGTGTCGTATACATTTACCCATATATTTGAGCCACCGTGTATTTTGTTTGTGTTCCAGCCTGACACGACCCAAACAAGGGTGTGTCGGCTTCATTTTCAGTTCGACCCCAACGCCCACAAAGGGTGTGACGTTGGTTGACAAACCACCTAGGTGCGTTAGTTTTGTTCATTTCTGACAAAGGGGTTGTTTGCTTTGTTGTGTCTAGTTCATTTCTTCCATGTACCGCTGTGGTCGAATTGCTCAAACAGAAAACAAGACATGATATTAAATTTAACACCTAGTGATAATAGTTTTAATGTCATAATCTTTTATGATTCTCTAAGGCTTCTTTGTTTAACAAATTAAAATTTAATAGGTTGGGTTAATGAAATAGGTTGAAAATAAATGAATTTGGTAATGGGTTAACTTAAAATTAAACTTGAGCTTGTGTAGTGTCTTTTCGTTTAGGCCGAGCCCACTCAATTTTAAACAGGTGTTGTATTATTATATGTTGTCGCGGGAGCGTGGGTCGAAGCCCACACCGAGCCCAACTAGTGCTCACGATATACTTATTCGACTCCGGCTTATTTTGACTCCTTAATTCACGAATCGTTACGACTTAATGGACTCGTCGCGTGTTTGATTTACTAAATCCTATCATATTGTGGAGACTAAATAATTACTTGTAACGTGAAACTATAAGCTTTTATACATTAAAACTAAGCTAAATTAAAACATAAGTGTAACTCATTTTTAAGATTTTGATTAACGTGGTTTATTTTAACTAATTAGACTAATGGTGACATATTTCAACTTATAAAAACTTATTCGAGTATACTAAACAATATAAAACGGTTAGTACTCGAAAAACAAAAAATGTTACATGCCCGACTTTTGACAAAAATAAAACTTATCATATTTAGTATAATAACCAACAAAGAGAAATCTTATTCAATATCTTCACTCAGCAAATTTTTACAAGTAAGACTGTTACCCAACTTTTGGATACTTTCATTTTAAACATGTGATATATATATAGACGCATATATATGTGTATGAACAACTAGTTAAATATATGTACCTTTGACTATTAATGTTACATAGCCCGTTCACGCTAGAATTGTATGTAATCATTTTCCTACATCGCCTTCGGTTGCCATCTAACCAAGTCTCGCTCATCCTTGATATATTTTACGTGTGTACCTCCCAAGCATTATCAATTGGTCATCATTAAACCAAAGTTGAATTCTCTTCTAAAGGATTCTTTCCATGTCATCCTTCCTAAGCCGAGATCCACCCAAGTCTTTGTAAATTGTTCTAAGATAAACAACAACAACAACAACAACAACAACAACAACAACAAAACATTTAAAATTTATAAAGTTAGTTAAACTTTATCGAGTCTTAAACAAAAGACTAAATTGCCGTATTAATTAGGTCATGTGTCTGAGCCGTGCACTATCACTCCTTGATTAAATTCCTTTAGACTTCATATTGCACATTGCAAGGTGAGTTTCATAGCCCCTACTTTTAACTACTTTATACTTGTTTTGGGGAAGATACATGTTCATTTTACTTAAATCATTTTACTTGTGCATTCCATGCATACTATGCTTTCACGTGTAAAAGTTTTCATCATACATAGATGTTTTAAAGAGCATACCAAAACCTTTGACCTAGAATATTACCGCTTAGCCTAAGACTTTAGATCCCAAATTGCCTTTTCATGAACCATCAATTCCCTTTGGGAAGCGAATGTTATAAATAGATCTATCGAGGTGACTGTTCGGTTGACCCCGCTTGGGTCAAGGCGAAACATATAGCATGTCGGGACCGAGTGTATTGGGATAAACACTCGCCATGGGCTCCACAAATGTATGACTTCCTTATGCATACAGAAACTGTCGTAGCTTCGGTTGCATGAACTTAGTGCTAGCGTAATAGATTCAATATATGACATTATATTCGTTGTAATGTACATATACCCTACTTACGATCCACTAATGAAATCTCTTTTATGAAATCCTTTTATGAATTGAAACCATAAACTTTATGACATTATGCAAGACGTAATGATCATCAAAAACCAACATTGAAACAGTGTACTGAATTCCTTTTTAATTAAACCTATGAACTCACCAATGTGTTCTAACCCCTTTAGCATATATCTTCGTGTTTTGAGGTGATAGCTTATCTTTGGAGGCAAGGCAAAGCGTGGCGTAGTCATAGATGACTGACTGATTTATATATTGGGACCACCATTTATAATGGGCCATTTTCCGCACCAAATCAAAATGTAAACATTGTTTTAAGAAATGAATAAAGTTTATTTATGAAAATCCGTTGTTCTATGCTTATGTTGTGATATCAATTTAGTAGCGCCAATACACGTATGCTTCACGAGTCATTTTTGGGGGTGTTACATATAAATACCCCAACATATTTAATGTTTTGCATTGAATACACACATACCTACATTAACCACTGTATTAATTACCACATTTATTACCCTCTTCTTACTTTCACGCCGGAGTTTGGTCCTGGATATCATCCAGGACGAGGCTAACGCATGTTGTCCATTGTGCATGAAGGAACGCTTATTTTCCTCCGGCACCGTTGATAGAAGCCGAACTCCCAAGTCAAACCGAACGACGAGAATTTGCTTCAACATAGGTAGCGGTTGCTTCATTTTCTGAATCATAAAGTACATCTAACGGTCTGACCATAAAATAATACGATCTATTTGTATCCCCCCCAAACTCGATCAATATTGAATCTCGGAGCTTTTTCTAAGCAGTGCATGTCATATCCAGGGCCCACCACGCTTCCGCTGCGCCACTCTGATTTGTTGATAGACTTATAACACACCAAATAAATATGGGATACACTATTATACGGGGCCTACTACCTCCTAGACTGCCACTTTCGTCCTTTTCTTCAGGCGTTGGCCCCTCCCTCTCTCTCACTTTCGTCATTTTCTTCTTTTTTTTGTTTTTGTTTTTTTATTTGATTTGATGTGATAGTTTATTTTGTGCAGATATTTAATTTGTGTAGTGTTTTTATATGTATAGTGTATTTATTTGTGTAGATATTTAATTTGTGTAGTGTTTTTATATGTAGAGTACTTATTTGTGTATTATTTCCATTTAATTAAACAATAACAATAAAACATTTTATAAACTTTTTTACGTTACTTTTTATAAACTATTTTTATAAACTTTTTTATAAACTTTTTATAAACTTTTTATAAACTTTTATAAAGTTTTTTATAAACTTTTATAAACTTTTTATAAATTTTATAAACTTTTTATAAACTTTTTTTATAAAGTAACATAAAAAAGTTTATAAAAAGCTTATAAAAAGTTTATAAGAAAGTTTATAAAAAAGTTTATAAAAAGTTTATAAAAAGTAACGAAAAAAGTTTATAAATGTTTTATCATATTGTTTAATTAAACGAAACAATACACAAATAAATACTTTACATATAAAAACAAGACACAAATTATTATACATGTACAATACATTATTATACACACTCATAATTATACACACACTTATTATGTACATTATTATACACACACTTATCATGTACATTATTATACACACACTTATTTCTATTTAAAAAAAAAGTCAAATGGGGGACAAGGGGACAAAAGTATCCTACACGGTCATTCCGTATGAATAAAAGAATAGCCACCGTATGATGAACAAAACATCTTTTTTTAAAGGAAAATGATTGGGAAGACTAATTATGTCTTAAAGATGCGATTAAAACACGCAGTGATCCCGCTGGTTTATAAAAAGCGGTCCCATCATTGTATCAATCGTGATGACGCCATATACTACAATATATCTTTAAAGATATGAGTTAGGCCTCCAATCACTACTTTTTAAATACTATATCTATCTGGGCTATGTGGTTTACACACCATTAAACTTAAAATTTTTTATTCACATTTTTCAAGGACTGAAAGTCATTTCTGAAATTGACATATTTTAACTCTTTTTTTTCTCTCTTTCCACTTTTTCTCATTATCATTCATCTCACCATTTCAACACCTTCAAACCCATCACAATCAACACAGGCCACCTTCTTCACTACCATCTACACTCATACCTAACCCTACAAAATAAATTTCGTAACACCACAAATACCACCATTCCGGGACACCGCTGCCATCAAATACACTCATACCACAAACACCACCACTTTCGAAACACCACTGTTGTCAACTCGGTCAAATCACCAGATCTGTCAGATTGATGGTCGTACGACCACTACCGACGGTCTGCCACATAACGTACAGGTCCGGACACCACTGTTGATTTGCCACATAACGTGGTAGTCGAAGCGCTGGAATGGTTATAAGTTTATAACGATGGTGGTGTTTGAAACGCCGGAAATGGTGGAGGCAGATGGTTGTAGTTGAGATGAAGGTAGATGGGTTGTTGTGGAGGTTTTGATACGTGTGTTTTTTGTTTTATGTGTGTGAGAGAGAGGGGGTTAAAAGAGGCAAATATGAGTAAAAAAAACTAGAAAGCTGATAACTTAAGTATCATGAAAAAAGAAAATGGTGTGTAGTTACTGGATAAATGGTGTTTTATCCCACCTCGCCTATCTTATAACGATAAGACATTAGATTTCTTTGGTTCTTGAACACGCTTACCTACCACCTTGATGTAAATCCCAAATTACATGTTATTTAACACCAATGGCTAAAATATAATTTATAGTCATTATGTACTATTCAGCTAAATTACACAAAACCCATTTGTAAAGTAGGTTCTGTGAAAGTTGGGTCAGGGTTTATGGGTGGTATGGGTAAACGGGTCGGGTTTAGTAGGATGGTTGGGGTGAGTAATGGGTCAAGGAGTGTTTGTTGGTTTAAGTTTGGTAAAAATGGTGTTGATGCTGAAGGTGCTGGCATTTATGGGAGTCAGTCTCGTAATGATTTTGACCGTGATGATGTTGAGCAGGTGCGGTAACTTTTTTTTTTACTGATTTTGTATAAAGTTTTGATTTTTATATAGTATTATGTGTTTGGTGAATTGGGTATTTTTTAGAAGTGGAAAAAGATGAGTAGTTTGTAATGAGTTTGATTTTTGGTGCTGCATTTGCAAGTAGGTAATAGTTACTTTTGTATAAGAGGGCCCCACCGACCGGTCTCACGGCTAACATGAGGTAAATCACGTAATACCATGATTAAAAGACACAGGGCTAGGATTTACACATTTTAAACCTATGACCTTCGCTTTTAAGTTGCATGTCCCCGGCCATTGGACTACTATTGCGGGGACGTGGTAGTTAGTTTGTAGCGTTTAAGTAAAAAGATTATTCGCTTCTAAGAAATCAGATTTGGGATGAGGAAAAGTTGTAGTCTTGGGGGTGTTTGACATTGCGTTTTGAAAGTGATTATTGTGTTTTTAGTTAGAGATGATCAGTTTCTAGTGTTTGGTAGAGTGAAATAGATTTGAATTATCTGGCTATTTGAGTATGGGTTGAGGATTGTTCAAGTTGAAAAGGATGATTCATTTATGCGAAATTTGATATGGAATGAAGAAAAGTTGTAGTCTTAGGAGTGTTTGGTATTGTTTTTGATAGTAGCAGATTCTTAGTTTATAGTGTTTTGAGTATGTGAAAGACTTACGAGAATGGTTATCTAGACATAATGCCAAACACCTCCTTAAAAGCTAGTAGCAACTAGCAAATCCCAGGTCCATGCTTACCACATATGAGCTAGAAAACTTAGTGTGTTAAAAATTTCAAATTGATCATGATTTTGTGGTTTACGGCGACACATACTAATGTAGGATTTTATACACCTTATGTTAACCACAACAAGATTGAGGGGACAAACATTCCATGACACCGGCATGGCATGCTTGTATATGTTAACTCATGCTTCATTTGCTTTGACATTTTTTGTTTGATACTTTGTGCTTATTTATGACCACTTGCATTCTGGCGAACCCAAGATTCTGAATCAGAGTATGCACTATTAGTCTATTGTTACAAAAATGTTTTCGGGGTATGCATTAAATTAACAAAAGAAAGCATATTTTTTATGCTAGCACATAAGGTACATTATGTCAATTACTGAAAATGGCATTTTATGATCAATATCATATACGTATTCAACATTTTTCTAAAAGATTATAATCAAGAATCAAGAAAAACTGAAAATTATAAGCATGCTGAATATGACTGATCTTTTGAACTCTAATTTTTTAATGCAGTACTTCAATTACATGGGTATGCTTGCTGTGGAGGGAACATATGATAAAATGGAGGCTCTTTTAAGCCAAAACATTCACCCGGTTGACATTTTGTTGATGCTGGCTTCTTCTGAAGGCGACAAGCCCAAACTAGAGGAGTTGTTAAGAGCTGGAGCTAAGTATGATGTGAAAGATGCAGATGGAAGAACAGCAATTGATAGGGCATTAAATGATGAAATCAAGAACTTCATATTAAGTTATTCCGCTCAGAAGGCATAATTTTGATATTGTACACCCAAAGATTGTTGGTGTTATGCTCTTTGCCAGATTAGATATAAAATGTTGAAGTTGTGCAGATGATTGCTGTGTATTGTAATTGTTCTTTTTGAGATATAGTTTCCGTTATTGTTTAGCTTTGAGATATTTGCGTGAGCAGAAATGAAAATGTAATCACTTATGTTATGTATCTGATGTTGGTTTAGTGGACTCTCAAGTACTAATACAAGTAATTATGTCGACACACACAAAACATAAAATGTAATTATAATTAGGGCGACTTTGATACGGGTAACCAGCTTTTTACAGGTCAAGTATTTTAATACTCAAGCTAAACACTTGTGAATTGCATTTCTTTATAGTATCCAATCTTCATCGGCGCAGGCCGGCCTCTACCAAAAACAATAACTATTGCAAAGTTTTTCTGAGAGATTCGATACAATGCAGATAAATAAAGTCACACAACAGCCAGAGACTAATGTTTTAATCCAAAATGATTACACAACTCTTTTATTTTGTGAACCCCAACAGTCCAACACCTTGATTCCTTGAAGAATTTCTTAACAGCAGTGGATGCTCGATGGGCCACACAACCAGTGGAATTATTTGTTGCTTGTGCTGTATTACCATTATTAGTGCCGAGATTTATAGTGGAATTAGCAGATTGTTGTTGCCCACTTTGGCTATCATCATCATTGTAGGATGCTGCTGCTTCGTTTTCTGAATCGTAACGCGCATCTAAAGGTCTCGCACAAAAAACTTTGAGTCTATTTGTATCCCGCCCAAATTCATTTTTGGATCCAGATATTTCGACTCTTTTACCAAGCTCATGCGGATTTATTTTTTCGCATGCGATCAACTTATCTAGTGCACGTCTGTGAGCTTCCCTGTCTTTTTGGTCCGCCATGACTACAGAAAATCAAGATGATTAATGCAGCTCTTTGCAAGTCATGTAACCACAATGCATGGTCTCTTATAGGGACTAAAACGCACCCCATAATAAGTGGCACTTGTAATAGTCAATGATTTCCACACCCGACTTATATTCCAGGAAAATTCATGACACTATTACTATTTAACGAATATAGATTAAAGTACTTGCAAGGAGAGAGAACATTGCTGAGTAAACGATGCAAATTGTGGTTTAAATACTAAGATCATTTAATTATGAGAATTGTTTATTTGGGTAATTACGAAAATGCTTGGAAGTTTTGAAGAATATGTCTACGAAATATTTCTTAAAAAGGCATCTAGGTACCATGGAACAACAAGTTGCATATTTGGATTGTTTAAAGAGTAAACTACATCGTTAGTCCTTATGGTTGGCGTTGACCGACGAGTTTCGTCCTTTGACCGAAAAAAATACACCATCCGTCCCTAAATGCGAAACGTTATGTATCGTTAGTCCCTCATTCTAACAGTCCTCACTAACTTCCGTTAAGTGACAACACATGATACCAATGTAAGGGTACGACATTAGTCCTTTTGCCCCCTCTTCTTATCTTCATCTTCTTCCAAGATCATCACTAACACCACCCTCACCCACTTTTCCAGCTAACCTTTCTCTATCTATTAAAGTACAACAAAAGTACAAAACCACCAATAAAATCTCACATCTAAGAGCGAGGGGTATGGGCTTCGTCAAATTTCGCCACTTCCGACGTGGCTTCTCGCCGGTTTTTTTCGATCCTCGCCGTGATACCAGTGGCCCTCGCCACTTGGTCTTTCGTCATTCAAACGACACAAAAGGACAAACGATTTCAAAAGTTTAACGTTGAGAAGTTACCGCTTTAATCAAACGGATTTTTTTTTTTTTTTTTTTTTCATTTCAAACCCAATTTAATACACCCTTTTCTTTATAAATACTACTCATTTTTACTAAAACATTCACACTTCTCATTCACAACCATAAATATATTATCATCCTCATCTTAATCCACAACCAAAATGTCTCAAGATCCCAACGAGATGTCGTTTATGAATCTCCTCAACTCGCCTTCGTCAAACCCGTCCACCCCATCGCCTCAAACCTCAAGCACTTCTTCGCAAGTCGGATTTCAAGCTTTTCAATATCCAAGACAATCACCACCGCAATTCTATCAATCACAACCGCATTTTATCCTCACAACCATCACCACCGCAATTTTATCCGTCACAACCATCACAAACGCAATTTTATCCGTCACAAGCACCACCAACGCAATTCTACCCTTCACAACAACATTACTTTGAATCACACCAAAGTGCCTCAACCACCACCAACCGATACACGCGTGAAGAACGTCGTCAAGGAAAAACCGCCAAAACGACAAAGAAAAAAAGAAGGCCGTTGTAAACTTGGACGCCGACGACGAGGAGGAGGATGTGGATGAAGAGGTCGCACGAGTGTTGGGTCGAGGTATCCCAAAACGCCGCCATCGGTAATGACCGACTAAACGATGCGTTTGGACCCGATTGGGAGGACTTGTGGCTCGTAGTCCGAGCCTTATCGCATAAAAAATATGTGTACGGAAAATGGACTCGGATAAACGGTGATTGTCAAAAGTTTAATGGTTTTACAAGCATTTGCAACAGAGATCCGGGAAAATGATGTTGATCACATTGAGAATGCAAGACTTGCTTACAAAATGGGACGGGAAAAACTTTAATATGGTTTCGGCATGGAAGGTTTGAGAGAATATCCCAAATGGGACGCTACGGATGGGATCAATGAAGATAATATCGACGAATTATTCGCCCGATCCTAGAGCTCGACCCAGCAAGCCTCGTCCGGCAAAAAAAAGTAAATCGCTGGAGTCGTCAACGAGCACCAGGAGGAGTCAAAATGATGCTATTCGGAAGCTTTAGCTCAAGAGTATAAACGTAAAGTTGACGGAGCACGAGAAGTGTACGAGGCTAAGATTGCGAAAGAAAAGTCGAGCAAGAGTGCGAGAATTGGAGTTTCTCATGCATGATATTGAAAATTTTTGAGCCAAAAGAACAATCCTCGAGAAGAAACAAGACGAATTGATAGCAAAATACTACAAATAGAGTTGTATTGTTTAAGTTTCGTATGGTTTTTATTTTCCGTATGTTTTTTTTCCAGTATGTTTTTAAATTTTCCGTATGTTTTTATTTTATTTTCCGTATTGTATGTTGTATTTTATTTTAAATGAATGAAATGAATTTAGTTGTGTTGGAAAATATGAAAAATAAATAAAATGATAGTGGGTGGGCCCCAAGTGAAGAGAAGTGGTGATGTTGTGATTGGGGGGTATTTTTTTGTTAGTGTGTTAGAGTGATGTGGAGATGATGTGGCATACGTGGGGCCCAAGTGAAGAGAAGTGAAGAGGTTGTGATACCCCTTGCTCTAATAGGTTTTAAAAACAAAATTATTACGAGTACAACAATCTTATCATAAACATCTCATATCCAAAGACTGCCAATTAATAAACTAACACAAACAAAAAAATGTTTGGCAACCACCACTCTCACCGTAGATCTAATACCCACCATCCCATTTCATCATCTAATACAACCATCCATATTACTATCACTATACATCTAATACACTTATACACCCGCCGCCAGTTTGTAACAACCATCCTCCACCGTTGGTCTGCTGTCACCGGAACCTAGCGACCAATCCCAAACTCTTAAAACACCCAACACAAGATCCATCTAAACAAAGAAGGTAAAAAACTTATCTCGAAATAGTAAAAAATTTGGGTGTTGCTATCCGAATAATTGAATAAGTTGTATTCTTTTTCAAACAAAGATAAATAATTAAAACTGGTATTCTTATCTTTTCGAATAATTGAATAGTAAAAACTTATCTTTTCGAACAAAGAAGGTAATGACCAATCATTTTATAAAGATTAAACTGGTATTCTTTTTCTTTTTCCTTATTTATCTTTTCTTTTTAATTTTCGAATTTAAATGATTATTTATTGAAAAAAGAAATCAAATGAATTGAGATGAGGGTGTGGAATAAGAAAAGTAGATCTCGAAAATTTTACATTGTGTCATGTATGGTTTTTATTGGGGTGGTTGCTTGATGGAAGAATAAACCCAATTAAAGTTATAAGATGAAGTTAATTGTGTTTTTTGGTGATTGGAAGGAGATGGGTTGGTGATGATAGTTGAAGATGAAGATGTATAAAGGAAGAAAATAATGTTAAAATGAGGTGGTAAAATATTAAAATATCCTCACGTGGATATCACATGAGAAGACTTAATGGTGTTAGTGTGGCCCGTTAAAGCAAAGGATTAACGATACATAACGCTTTCGCATTTAGGGACTAATGGTGCATTTTTTTAGTCAAAGGACTAAATTTGTTCGGTCAACGCAAACCACAAGGACTTAACAGTGTAGTTTACTCTTGTTTAAATAAGGCTTTAATAAACAATTAGCTGTGAGCAGTATCATTTAAACAAGACTTTAATAAGCAATTAGTTGTGAGCAGTATCATTTTCCCTTGAGCAATATTGCAAGAAAATTAAGAATAACATTGTATCATACACACCCAACCTATGTAAAAATATTGAGTAGGTCAATTAATTAAGAACCAGTACTAAAAAATAAAATGTCGATGTCACTTAGACCTCGGGTGTGTTTGGCAAATTAGCAGTAGGAGTAAACATTAGCTATAAGCGGTAGATGTGAGCAGTAGATGTAAGCAATAGTTTTTTATAAAAACATTTGGTAACGTAGCTGAGGTGTAATCATAATGTATAAAACAGCTCATAAATGTTCAACGCTCTTAAATGCTACTTCAAGTTTTGAAAATGAACATTCAAAAAATAGATAAAGTTACTTGTTGTTGTCAAACGAAAGATTAAAGATTAAAACGCTCAACGCCTTAAATGCTTTGAGTCAAACACGCCTTAGTAGATTTTAATTGAGATAATAACAAAAGAAAATGTATTTAACTTGTTCATTTTTGCTGTTATATGGATTTTTTTTTCTATTAATCACAAGAGTTAAATAAATATAGATTCAATATTTGTCATATATCCTACAAACCAATCTTAGTCATCTATTTTTCATCAAAATTAATACAAAATTATTTTTCATTTTTAAAAAACAAAAATATCTTGCAAACGGTAAATCTTCGCGACGAAAAATACACCATCATGTAAGAATTAAATTAAATTTCATAGATATATGCACTTCTATATACTTTCGATGATTTTTTTCAAAACTTCCGACGAAATATCACATGTGATTTCTAAAAATCACGTGTGATTCATTTAATAATAACATGTGATTTTTCCGAATCACATGTAATTTTTAGGTGGAAATTTAAAAAAAATTAGTCGAAAGTATATATGTCGCATATCTTTAGAAAGATAATTTAATTCTCGTCACGATGTGATGATTTTTCGAACGATTAACGATTTACGAGATATTTAATTTTTTCTTAAATGTGATCTTTTTATCAAAAATGAATGGACATGATTGATTTATTGGATCTATGCCAAATATGGATTTATATCGATCTTTTCTCTTAATCACAAACATTTCAAATTTTGACATTTGTATGTATTTTGTTCATGTACAATGTCCATTTGACCCTTCAATGCTAACAAGGCGGTTAAAAAACGTACAAGTAGGATGGTCACAAAATATACACAAAAGTCAAATTTTAAAAGATTGTGTTAAAAAAAAAAGGCCTACACATAACCCAAAATAACACGTTGTTAGATACATTCTTTTGTTATTATCCAATTTTAATTAGTGTTTATGTGATAGTTGATAAATGCGTTGAATTTAATAGAATTTGATAGGTTATGATGTTTTTCTATAAAAAGATAAATGTTGATGTGATAGTGTACGATTGAACCATCCATACAGCTGTTGTTCGTGTTAAAATTTTCACTTTTGAATCTCGTTTTCCATCGTTGATTCTCCCAGTCACGTTATGGTACCCAATCGTCAAGCCTTAAAACCCAATCGAACACCGTTTCCAATATTCCTCAACTCCGCACAACAACCATTATTAGGCATGCATGCTAGTTATAGCATATTCATGTATGGGTACATGATCAAACGAGCGATGGCTATGCGGTAAGCATATCAATGGGTTTGTGTCTTAATGAAACCTCTTCTTATGTGTGTTTTCCCAACTAAAATGGTTACATGTTCAATTTTGCTTAAAACATGTGATATTGTTTGTGATGCTTGGGATAAACTAGAAGACAAAGTCCTTCCTCCTAGGGCTTCAACAAGGTGTTTATTCTGAGGCTTAGGAGTAAATATCGTGACACAAACCAGTATCGTTAAAACCAATTGTCCATTCTAGTGGCAAAATATTATATAAAAGAAAATATTTGGGGGTTGAAGGTGAAGCGTGATGAGCATAATCATGAATTTGCAGATATGTTGGAGGGTTTCCCATATGCAATGCGATTAAAGGATCATGAGTTCAGTTTGGTGCAACAATTGTTAGAGTTTAACGTAGCACCACGTCATATACTTTCGGAAATAAAAGAGCGTAATCCGGATAACGTGTCGAGTGTTAGAACTATATATAACGCACAAATTAAGATCGTGATAGAACTCCAATCCAAGTTCTTTTGTCACATATGATGCGTTCAAGTTATACATATTACAAGAGGGTAAATGAGCTCACTAATGAGCTTGAGGAACAATTTTTTGTTTACCCCACATCATATGTGGTATCGTGTACATTCCCAGAAATCATGCTAATAGACTCCACATGCAACACCACGTTGTTGAAATTGCCGTTTTTTGAAATTGTCGGAGTTACTTCAACAAACAAAACATTTTCAATGGCGTTTTGATTTTTAGACAAAGAAAAAGGACCTAATTTTCGTTGGGTATTGAAATATGTGAAGGAGGTGATAGACGAAGAATATTACCCGCATGTTATCATCACTGACAGAGATTTAGCGTTGATTGGGGCATGCAGAGAAGAATTCTCGAACGCTAACAAATTACTTTGTCAATGGCATATTTCACAAAATGTGCTTCAGTATTGTAGACCAAGAATTGGGACGATAGGAGAGTATGATTCCATTAAAGGAACATGTGATTGTATGGTTAAAGATCCGACACGCGAAATATTCTTGCACTATTATGAACACGTACAACAGTTATTAGTCGAACATTCAGGTACTTATTTATTAATTCATTATTTTTACTATTTAATAAATAAGTACCTGAATGACTTTTTTTTATTAATTTATCTACTTTATTAATTCATTGGTTTTTCAGATATTTCTTCATATCTGAATAACTGGCTGCAAGGTTATCAAGACATGTTTTCTATCATTTATTACCGATCAATATCACATTTACGGTCACCAACAACATGTAGAGTTGAGAGTCAACATGCGTTGTTGAAATTATACTGGGCACCACAGTCCAACTTAGACACGCCGTTGACTTCGATCGATAAGATTACCATTGCGCAAGAAACTGCCATAAAAGAAACTTTAAATAAAAGCAAAAACGCGAAAAAACATAAATGTAATATATCACTATTTTAAGAATTATGGTATAAAGTTTCACATTATGCTTTGGAACTCATTTTCCAAGGACTGTTGTACAAATTAAGCGACTTGGCCGAACAATGAGGAATGTGGTCTACCATGCTATCACGAAATGCTTTACTATCGATATCACGTTAATTATATTAAATTTATGACTATCAAGTTATTTTCCCCATTAATATCCGTAATTTATATGTGTCACTTTTAATGAATGCAGAAATGTCCATTCCACTCGAGTGAATTGATATATTTGGAGAACCCTAAATGTTCCATGGCCTAGTACTCTACGCTCGAAGATGGTCCTTCAGGAAACGGCATGCGAAAATTCCGTAATGGTTTTAGCACAATGTCATCGCTTGTCAAGAAAAATATGTTAACGAAGGTGAGAGGATATACGATCCCGAATCAGATCAACTCGTGAACTCGCTGCTCACAAACGTATTTCGTGGACGTCCGAAGCAAAGGACAAAAAGTCATAGGCTACAAAAGTCCCAGACTTAAACAAAGAACCAACCACGATCACCCGTGGTTATTCAAGATCTACAAAAGTCCTGACTTGAACAAAGAACTCATGAGACATAGTTCATACGTGAGACAAAACTCATACGCCCAAGAGCCTGCTAGAAACAATACAAGATACATGTTATACATTCGAGATCCCGAGAAGGAATATTTGATGTCGATATTCCGAGCTTTTCCATCGATACATCATAAGTTTTATAATGTGGAAGGGTAATGGAAATTGTGGATTTCGGTCTCATTGCCATCAGTATTGGTCTCCACGAATATAAGTGATATCAAATTCGAGCTCATTTGTTGCAAGAGTTAGACACTCGCAAGGAATGTTACACGGATATGTAGTGGAATGAGGGCTTTCAACAAATTCGGGGCTCGGTGAATTGGTTTAATTATGTATTTTCACCGCATGACTACTAGATGATTATGCCAAACACGGGGTTGGCTATTGCTTCACTGATTAACCTGCCAGTTGTATTTATATCTTCGCAACAAAGTTTTACGTGTTTTCCGCTTTGGTCCGGTCCAGCCTCATCACAAGAAAGTGGCCCCCTTGTGATTGCCCGTGTGGGGTACGGGGCGGGTGCTCACTACATTTATGTGACGCTAGATGAAAATTCACCACTCCCGGATAATAACCCACAATGGGGTACATACATAAAGAGGCATCTGCATGGAAAACTTTATATTTCGATCAACAACGCGTGAATACTGAAATTATTCGGAATATAAGAAGACAAATGTAGTAAATGATTACTGATTTATGTTGTAAATAGTTATACCGACAAACATAGTAAATGATTAGTGACTTATGTTGTAAATAACTATTTGTATTTTGACACCGACAAAACATAGTAAATGTTTAAAAATTTATTTAAATTAATAATAACATTACTGATTTATGTTGTAGATAATTTATTTTAAGGAATCTCGAGGATCACACATACGGTCCGTGCAATACTCCACCACCTTTAGATGACATGAAAATCTTCATACGAAGTAGGTGTTGTTGCTATTAAATAATGTGTTAACATTGTTAAAATTAAATATCTCACAAACCACTAAATAATGGGTCCACCAAAAAGTTGTCGTCACTAAAAACTCCGTCCCCAAAAGTGTTTTTTGCTTGTAGTGAGTGCGCGATCGTAGTACGACAACATTAGATTTAATTTAGTCAATCTTTTGGCAAAGACGTGTCCTCGCCAAAAGTTTCGTTTAATTTTCTTAAACTTTACAAAGTTTATTAATCATAAAAGTTAAAAACAATAAAATAAAAATAAACTAAAAGTAAAAAGAGTGGAAAACACCAAAACCAAAAGACAACAAAGGAGAAAGACAACAAAAGACAAAAATTAATAATTTAAAACAAAAGGGTGCCTTTGTATTTTAGGAGGAGGTTTGTATAACATCTCCTTTATTTATTCATATTTTTCTTGTTGAGATTTAACCACCAAGTTTCACAATTGTTTCATTTTATTTATTTTTGTGTTTGAGTGATTAAAACGGAAAGGTTCTCAAATTTTGTTATTATTTTGTCACTTATAATTTTTTTTACGTGTGCATAAGTTGGTTATACATTGAGTTAGTTGAGATTAGTGAAAATCAGGGGGTGGGTGTTTATTATTAGGAAATATGCTACTCAATAATGCACTTATTTTGAGCATTTACATAACAATGGTACACTATTGAAACTTAAATACTTTTTGTGGTTAATATGAAGTCTCATTGACTGAATTAGAACAATGATGAAACTTTGTTACTATTAGACAACATTTCCTTTTATTACTTAATGTGTGGTTAATCGTATGCCTATGAAACTAACAGTAAGGTGCTACACTAAAATTTCCTTTTAGAATCAACATCTCATTAAATAAAAATAACTCACTTATAATGTATCTTAATTAATTGTGATTTTCAATTTAATACATTCAAAATTTTCATATATTCAGAGGTAGAACTAGAATGATGGTTCGTGAGTGATGGGTCGCTCCTAATATATCAACTTACTTTATTTATTAGGTAAATTCCATTTTTGAATCCAAAAAAAAAAAAATACTAATCAATGTTTTGCCACAAAAAAAATGGTTTTCACATTTGCCCCACCCAAAATTGAAACTTAAATACTTTTTGTGGTTAATATGAAGTCTGATTGATTGAATTAGAACAATGATGAAACTTTGTTACTATTAGACAACATTTTCCTTTTATTACTTAATGTGTGGTTAATCGTATGCCTATGAAACTAACAGTAAGGTGTTACACTAAAATTTCCTTTTACAATCAAAATCTCATTAAATAAAAATAACTCACACTTATAATGTATCTTAATTAATTGTGATTTTCAATTTAATACATTCAAAATTTTCATATATTCAGAGGTAGAGCTAGAATGATGATTCGTGAGTGATGGGTGGCTCCTAATATATCAACTTACTTTATTTATTAGGTAAATTCCATTTTTACCAAAAAAAAAATACTAATCAAAGTTTTGCAAAAAAAAAAAAAAAAAATGATTTTCACATTTACCCCGCCCAAAATTGAGCGACTTCACTCTTAAATTGACACGTGTCTAAGTGGTTGGTGAGATTTTTTTTGCGACTTTGTGATAATTTGTTGTGACTTGTGCAACTCCACTCAAAAATTGACATGTGTCAAAAATCCAACCAACCACTTGGACACGTGTCATTTTTTTAATGGAGTTGTACAAGTCGCTTAATTTGGGTGGGGCGAATGTGTAACTCCCTTTTTTTTGGGCCAAAACTTTAATCGTTATTTTAATTTTGAGGAAAAAATAGAATTAGCTCTTATTTTAAGTTGTTCTACTGAAAAGGCATGATGTTGATCTTGCACACAAAAATATTTTTGTACGTGTACTAACATTGCCCTTTTTGAGATATCGATTTCATGGTTATTTTTGGCTGTGAGTTATATGGATCTGATCAGAAATGAAAATGCAACTCTAACTGTATAGGTCAAGTATACTGTCAAGTAATTATTAAGCAGCAGGATACATACTTTCGAGCTAAGATTGACTCAATAATATATGTACTTATGTAACCACACACAAAAACAAACTAAAACAAGTAAATAGCACGAGTTTGATACGTGCCGGTAACCATTCATACAGGTCAAGTAATTTAGTTCTGAAGCTCGGCCTGCAAGCCTACTAAGTATACATATTTATAGAACATGGTTTCACATTGTTGCGGCATCTAGTCGATCAATCCCTCCTCTTTCCACACACACAAGAATAACTAGTAGAAAATTTAAATCAACATTATTATGGAGTAATTCATCAGATGGAAACACAGCACGGTAAGTAAAATTAAACAATCGAATGTTTAAAACCATATGTGAATTTTTAATCGAGAACAATCACGCACTTTTTACTTTGAGAGCTTTCACGCAAATTTTCTCTTATTCGCAAACCTTGCACGCCTTGAACAATTGTCCCGTCACTCACAAGTTGGTACACAACTTTTCACAGCATGCCCTTCCTTAACAATAACTAGTGTCTCAGATCCATGTTCCGTCACACTAACCATTTCATGGTCAGATCTTTGATCTACAATTTCGCCACCACCTATATCACTGGCAACTTGCACTTGTTGAATATTAGTATCACCACATTCACTTCTAGCAATGTCATGAGTTCTTACGTCTCCTTGAACATTAGCATCAGTAAACGTAGCAAGGAGGGATGTTTCTGCATCCCGACCAATATCAGTTTTTTCAGCATGTAGTACGATATCTTCAGGGATTCCATTGATGATGAACCTTGCGATAATTTCGAGATAATTTTGTTCTTGTGTTGTATTACTATCTATTGAGCGTAAATCATTAGCGACAAGATTTACAGAGGGAGGAGATTGTTCTTGTTGACCACTTAGGCTATGACAATCATCATTGAAGGAAGCCGTTGCTTCATTGTTTGAATCATAAAGCACATCAAAAGGTGTGACACAAAATAAATTGAGCCTATTTATATCCCGCCCAAACTCAATATTAGATCTCGAGGTTTCGCTATTCACAGCGCAGTGCTGAGAAACAGACGGTCTAGACAGTAGATGCGGCTGTACATATGGCGATGGTGTCGGTACATATGACGGTGTCAGTACATCCGACCGTAGAGACCTAAAAGCAAAATTAGTAGGTTTTACAGATGATAGATGTAAAGGTACTATATCAACATTAGACATAGCAGGTGACCACAAATACTTATCATCTTCATTGTCACTAAGATCTTCCTGACCACAAATACGTACTTCTCTTTCACTATTTACACCAACACCAACTGATGCAGCAAAACCTCCATAAGTAGTGATCATCTTTTCACCACTTCCGGTTTTAATCTGAGTTTGAGTATTCTGTATTGCTACTCATGTGTAAGATGATTCTTGCAATTTTTTGTCGACTTTTATGGGGGACTAAAACGCATACGTACGGTACTAACATTCCAAGAAAATCCTTGGCACTAGTTTACTATATATCCTCGGGCGGCATTTTTCGAATCTTTATTACTACCTCCGTCCCAAAATCCTTGGCACTAGTTTACTATATATCCTTGGAGGGACGTATTTAACTTGTTAGACAGCTTTTTGGAGTGATTGGGAAACTAATGAATATCGATTAAAATACTTGTAACGAGTGAGAACATTTCTGAGTAAACGATGCATATTGCAGCATGACCGGCCAGAATATGTAGAATAATCAAATAGTGTATTTTGATAAGTGTTTTATATATGAAGACTTGGTGAAATGGTCACCCTTCACCTTCATTCTCTCATTTTTTACCTTAGTGTCACATTATCATTCAACATGCATATAATTGTTGTTTGTGTTAGATTCTTCATTTTTGAATCTCGTTTTCCATCATTGATTCTCCCTTCAAGTTGTGGTACCCAATCTTCAGGCCTCAAAACTCAATTGAACACCGTTCTGATATTCCTCAACTCCGCCCAACAACCATTATTAGGCGATGTTAGTTATAGCATATTCATGTAAAGGGCATGATCACACAGACGATGGCTATGCGGATGGCATATCATTGGGTTTGTATCTCAATGGTTTCTTTTGTAGTGCGAGAATCTTCCGACTAAAATGATTGTGAGTTCAAGTTAAGCTAAACACGTGTGAGATCGTTTGTAATGTCATTATTGTGACATAATTGTTGGGTTTTACTAATCATAACAATTATAGAAAACAAGTAAACATCATCAAAGCATGCAATGGAAGTAATAGGAATAATACTTGTAAATTAATTAACCGAATTAAAAGTATATATGCACTTTTGCGAATCAATGCAATTAGGGTTTATGAAAACCCCAATTAAGATCAACGACCAAGAAACCCTAAACCCTAATAAATTAGGGTTTATATAATTCGACCACATCAAAATCGAATACCCAAGATATGCAAACACAAGTGTATTTGCTCTTCGTTCTTGTACACACGTATTAGTAGCGAGTCAATGAGAAAAGCTAGTTTCTTGATCACAATAGATTAACCAAACACCTTTGTTATGCTCAAGGTCACTCGCAAATCCCTTACATGGGGTTTTGCTTCGTCGACCTAAGAACAAGAGGAAGAAAGAAGAAGTTTGGCCTTCATCGAAATCTAGTGTACCAAAGGATGAATACATGTGGATGTATTTATAGCCTTATGGTAGATGTCAAGATTGCTATAGTAACCGATGTGGGATTCTATAGTTTTCGCCAAACACAAGCCCAAAGAGGATTCCTAAAACCTTCTCTTGACTTGTTAACTTTTCTACATATCCGTTGACATTTAATGACCGATAATCAAAACTCGTCAAATATTAAATATCATTAAGTATTTATTTCGTGATCAAATAATTAAATATAACATTTTATATATTAATTATTTATACATTGATTCTCATACGTAATGTGTGCAATCCCAAGTCTCGAGTTCGAATCCGGTCATACATATATTAATAATTATCCATAAACCTTTCACTCCCACTGGATATTACTTAATATAGTAATGACATTGGTTAGTCTAGCTTTCACGCCAATGCCCCGGATCGAATCGAGTATGGTCTCTGGAAAAACCATTTAATGATTCATCATTTTACTTATCCTTTTGTTACTAATACTACATTAACTATGAATATGGATCAAGTCATTTCATAAGTTAATAATCATTTCTCGTTGTATTCGATTGAACAAGATTACCAAATCATCTCGAACGTATTCCGGATAGATCTTGGGTAAGGCCTTACAAACATCTTGCCAATCCTACGAGGGCCCAAATATAGTATTATGCTTTGAAACAAATTCAAAGGAACAAATTCTCTTGACTACAAACATAACTCATGAACTTTGTAACACTTCCGAAAATAGCCCTTATAACTACCAGTTACGGATAGCGTTAGACTATCTTACACAAGTGCACTACATTCATAACAATTATCTGGTATCTCAAGTCTGAGGATAAACACTTCATGATATACTTAATGACAAAGATCCATAAAGTATCATCATGTAAAGTTGGGATCATCCTATATTCAATTCATTGAATATCATGTAATTGGCATGTCCCACGCATCAATATACTTAAAGTATATTCTACAAAACTCGATTTGTCTTAATTCAATGACATTCCCACATCATTGATCGACAACGGACTTTTAGAATAACATAAGTTATTCACGGATTAAACATGCAAATATAGGATATAATATTAAGAAAATGAAAAATAAACATAACCAATATTTTATTTCATTTAAATAATATTTGTTCATAACATCCCTTATCCAAATACTAAATAGATCAATGCATGATAATACTTGTTAATGAATTATGCCTCAAGTAATGACAATCATACTTGTTGACAAGGCATAATTTCAACTAACTTTGATCTATCGAATTTTGAGAATACTTATTTCAAGAATTCAACTAGTGAAGTTCTTGTATGTGTGCATTCAAAATATCTTGATATTGCCACATAATATTTCATAAAGTGTGTGACATCCTCAAGCACCTATTTATGACAATCAAACTTTCAAACATTTTAAAGTTTAAAGTATTCTTATTCTTTATTGTATAATGCAACTATGCTCTTAGTTAAGCACAACTAGTTGACATGGCCATTTTCAAGGATGAAATCCTCCCATGACTAGTATTGAGTGTCATCTCAATTAAACCAAGATCATTGTATACAAACAACAATATGCTCTTTAAAATCTCCGTAAACTTCAATATCTATAGTGTAATGTTTGATGCCTTCTAAACTTTCAAGTTTGTTGGCTATGACAATTTCAAGAACAATTGTTGTATTGCTCATCCATAAAATTTTGAGAGCAAATCCGGCTAAGGAATGTAATTCTAGATTCAAACATATTCTATTAGAATATTCATTACACTAGTTATCTAATAACTTCATTAGATATCAATGTTGTCAAATCATCTTGCATTCAAGCATGATACAACAATAACATGATGTACATGAAAAATCCTTATGTCAAACAAAGATTTAATTCATGTTCTACATATCCATTTTCCAAATGATATATCATGTTCTATTAGACTCATTAATTTAATACCGCCATGTTTACTAACAATAAACATATACTCCAAGGTTGTATGTCTTATTTTCTAAATCTTTCATGTGAAGTTCCATTCCAAACTAAAACTTAACATTTAGCTTAGATGGAATGTTACTACCCACAACATATAAGATTTAAAGAAAATAAACACAATACTCCCACTAGCTTTCGTGAATACTTAAAATTATCTTATTTTAATTTTTAAACCAAACTTTGATTTAATAGTTAAACATAAGAATCATCTCCTAGATGCATGCATATATCCATTTATGGATTCTTGCCGTTGTACATTTCCAAAGATTATGTGAATTCATAAAACTCATTTGTATTACTTATCGTCCTCGCAAAAGTAATCACATAACAAATAGTTTTGATATTCCATTGTCATTTTCATATCAATGAAAATAAGTATGACAATTATAATCATTATATATTTAATGTGCCAAGGAAAGAATATTCAATCACAGTTAATTGCTTAAGTGTGATTAATAATCTTGTCACAAGTCATGCATTAAACACAAGTACAATATTGTCCATATGATTTCTATACAAAGATTTAAACCACTAGGGTTTTCCTTCCTTTGAAGAAACTCATTACTATTAAGATAAACCAAGTTTACAAAGTTGATTATCTCTTTGGACAACATCTTAACATTCATAGTATGAATAATTTACCACAATTCAATATTAGGTAATATATCATTATGATTAACAGTTTACCATGATCCCGTAATTCATATTTCTCATCATATCAAATATCCGAGATATCCTTGCGGATCTATGAATGAGAATTCCATCATTTTGAGGTATATCATATATGACCTCATCATGATATTCACTAGTGTGCTTTAGAAGATTATGTGTTTTGTAATTGTAATTTAATCTCTTCAAGATCTAAACAAAACTCCCACTTGCTTTTGTAATTTAAAGACTATCTATAAATACTTTAGCAATTAGAACAACACTAAATTGTTTTCTTTTGGGATATTACAAATCACATTAACAGTTCATAAATCTTGTTCAATAATAACCAACTCCATAAGTAGTTTAAACAAATCAGAACTTCAATATCAGACTCAATGTGATTCATCACATTCCATACTAAAATGGTGTCTTAATAATCTTCTAGGTTTGAGTTCTTATTAAGTATATCCAATCAATACTCAATTTTTAACCTTGATAACTTTTGGAAGAAAGTAGGATATAGTTATCTTGAATCAAACAATATGACAAATGTTTGATTCTTCTAATCGAACATTCCATATACATACAAGATTTCATTAGAATTAATATTGTAAGACAATCTAACAATATTTAAGATAAACATATTCCTTTTGGCCTACCTATTTACCAACTAAGTCAACTTAATGGTATAATAGAATATCCAAGCCAATTGCATGTTTTATAACATAAGTATTCTTTGACCAAGTCAAAAGACATATGATTATAGTATCTTACTTTATATTATAAGTCTTTAAAAGACTTCATGTTTGTGAGTCTATACAGAAACACATAACCATGTATAATTTAAAGTTATTATGAACACCACACCATGGTTTCAATTAATTAATTTTCAAGTTAATATACTACTCTATCTTATTTATGTCATTCTAAAAATACATAAATATTTAAGATAGTATTACTTTATTTATTTATGTCATTCCAAGAAGTGTCCAATCTTAAGAAACTGTAAAGCATCCACGCCCGATCCCACGACAAGTGGAGATTTACCTTGAGATTACAATCTAGCCAAGATCTCACTTAACCTAAAATGTAACTTCAAGTGTTTCTATAATTTGAATGATATAAGACATAAAAGTAGTCTATGTTATAATCTTGACACATGTTCTAAACAAGTCAATCTTATTAGAACGTTAATCTCTTATCTTACGATCAAGAGAATCCATTAATCATATTTGTATGTGTTTGTTCTTTTGCACACAATTAATACTTCTCCCACTTGTGCATAGAACAACACCATATAGCGAGATAAACACCATGACATTCGTTTGTTTATGTGAGCAATATGATAGTGTCATAGATATATAAGCATTACAAGTAGATGTAGGAGCACTTAATTATCAAGGAAACGCTCATGACTATCCTTGAGAATATGAATGTCTACATTTTTGAACGTAATGTATTATTTCAAGAAAATCTAGAAATAATCGAGTTACTACAAAGATAATAACTCTTGTAACTCCCATCGAATTAGACAACTTTACAATAATGTCTTATTCAAGAATACACCATACTCCCACTGGATTTGACAACATTGTAAGTGTTTCATTAACCGTGAAAATAGCGCTATTACGTTACTACCCCTTTGTAAGACCATTCGTAACAATTACTTAGGTACTAAAAGAGTGTATTCTACTCAGTAGATGATGGATCATCCATCAATGCTATTAACTTGAAAAATTGAGCATGCAATTTCTTCCTCAATGGGTCTACCATCGCCATAATGATGTGTAGCACCTTCAATTAGTCAAAACAAAACAACTAGATAAAATATACTAGTTTGTCTTTTACCAATTTTGCGGTAATTAGTCTAGCTTCTAATTTAATAACTCATAAAATGTCAAACATGTTTTCTAGTTGACCAAAATGTCATATAAGAATTCAATCACCAACAGAGGGTAATGAAATCTCTTAAGTAAAACATGGTGTGCAATTTCTTAACTATTAAAGTTGTTATGAGTTATATATTAGAATTTAGACAATTCTAATGTTCCTAATATACCTTTCTCAATCATGAAAAGGAATAGGATTGAGTCTCACTCTTCTTCCATGGAAAAGAGTTTATTTTGTCTTTAGTAAATTTTTCTTGATCAAACATTTGTTTGAAAACGTAACTAGATCAATTTACCAAAGCCCAAACTACGTTTATCGTTTAATGTTGCATTAATACAATCAAAAGAATCAACAAAATTCAATTTTAGTATTTTCGATAATTAAATCTTTCAAGAAAATAAAATACCCTTTGGTCAATATTCATATTAACCATAGAATTTTCCTTGAATCTAGGACCCTCATTATCATAGTTTCACCACATCAGTTGATCTGCTAGTGATGAAAGTATAGAATAGGTAATTGTCGAAGAACAATAATTGACAAACAAGTTTGCAATTCCTAGAAAGTATGGGATTTACAATTTTGCCAAAACAATTAATGCAAAATGTAAGCATGTTTTATCCCATCTTATGCCTTAAGTCATAGGTCTCACTAACTAACTTAATTAAGTTGTCTAATTTAGAAACTGCAAATCATTAAGCTGAGGTCTCACACAACAAAATAATTCACCTTGTCATTGTAATCTAGATCAAGGTCTCACATAACTAAATTACAACTTCAAGTGTTTCATATCATTAGATGGCATAAACTTAAATTTAAAGGGTACAATTTTTGACGTGTAATCAAAACTTATGTATAAAGAAGCATGCATACAACTTTATAACAAAATTATTTTCGAAAACCTTACATAAGATTTTACTAGCTAAGATTAAATTCTACAAAGTTTTAATCGATGCGTTGAGAAACTTACAACTTTGCACTAAGATGCTTCGTACATAGAATGGTTATACTAGGTAGCTCCAATCGAACTCACAGGGGGCAGAGGACCAGGTAAGCGCAAAAGCATAACCTTAGACATCCATTCGGGCTGTGCATGCACTTCTTAAACAACCCTTTATAGTTTGTTCTAGTGGGTGAGCCGTTCTAACCATTTAGTACAATCGCATCAATCGATTAAAAGTTCAAGAATAATTCTTAGATAACAAATAGTTTCGCCATTATTTAGTCCATTTAATTTTCTATTCATAAAAACCCTTTTGCTTACTAACATGTCAAACAATATATAAACAAAAAGCATTTTAATAAAAATTAAACACACTCAAATAATATAAACATATAACTAAACAATTTAACATATGTAAAATCAATTAGCCACATGCATAATTATTTCAATAAACTCTAATAACAATTCTAGTCGTAAATAAATGCATACATTAACTAGGACTTTCATCTCAAAGAAGATGAGCCACATACATCGACAAGTCGATTATGTAAGCCAAAGTCAATAGTATACCAATTAGCACATAACGAATTTTATTAGTTATAATTGAGGTCTTCCCCAATTCAATAATTATTAAATAAATAAACATGTGTATATCACTTAACAATTAATCAAAAAACAAAAAACAATACTCCATGGCAAAACATGCATGTTCCACCATGGATTCCGCATAACAATTATCACCCAAGATACGCATATAATCATGGCACATAACAATTATTCATGAAAACCACATAAAATATACATGCAATCCTAGGGTTTCTACAAGTTTTACAAAAAATAAAACCTAATTAAACAATTAAAGGGTAATCGACCCAATTAATAAAAAATTAGGGTTCCAATTTTCAAAACCCTAGAAACCATAAAAGCATATAATAATCATAAAGATTCAATTTTATGTGTTTCGTAATTAATTACAACATATTAACGGCTCGTGATGCCATTGTTGGGTTTTACTAATCATAACAATTATAGAAAACAAGTAAACATCATCAAAGCATGCAATGAAGTAATAGGAATAATACTTGTAAATTAATTAACCGAATTAAAAGTATATGCCTTTTGCGAATCAATGCAATTAGGGTTTATGAAAACCCCAATTAAGATCAACGACCAAGAAACCCTAAACCCTAATAAATTAGGGTTTATATAATTCGACCACATCAAAATCGAATACCCAAGATATGCAAACACAAGTGTATTTGCTCTTCGCTCTTGTACACACGTATTAGTAGCGAGTCAATGAGAAAAGCTAGTTTCTTGATCACAATAGATTAACCAAACACCTTTGTTATGCTCAAGGTCACTCGCAAATCCCTTACATGGGGTTTTGCTTGTCGACCTAAGAACAAGAGGAAGAAAGAAGAAGTTTCGCCTTTCATCGAAATCTAGTGTACCAAAGGATGAATACATGGGATGTATTTATAGCCTTATGGTAGATGTCAAGATTGCTATAGTAACCGATGTGGGATTCTATAGTTTTCGCCAAACACAAGCCCAAAAGAGGATTCCTAAAACCTTCTCTTGACTTGTTAACTTTTCTACATATCCCGTTGACATTTAATGACCGATAATCAAAACTCGTCAAATATTAAATATCATTAAGTATTTATTTCGTGATCAAATAATTAAATATAACATTTTATATATTAATTATTTATACATTGATTCTCATACGTAATGTGTGCAATCCCGAAGTCTCGAGTTCGAATCCGGTCATACATATATTAATAATTATCCATAAACCTTTCAATAATTAGTTGCCGTTAAATAATAATAAAATATTAGATAAAATGTGGAAAGCATAATCATAAAACAAAAGGAAAAGACAAAAGAGAAACACAAGATTTACCTGGTCCTGTTTTATTCATTAACTGTTGGTGTCGTGAGCCCAGTAGCAGGGTTAGATAATCAATTCAGCATAAACAAGCAACAAGTCAGCAGAAACAAATACCACTAGGTGGTTACCGGATATCACTTGGAATCGTGTGATCACTTTCCAAAGTAAACTATTCGACCCTAATGCCTGGGTTACACGAATATCTACTTGGGATAAGACCAAATGCAGTTATGGAATTAGGCACAATTCTATAACCCTTGCGCTAATAAGTGTTTATGGTTTTCTGTATGTGTCTCATGCATAATCAGATATCCTATTTATAGGACATTACTCTCACCGCTCAAATGGAATTATGAGGATTAATCGCCCATTAATCACCTCATAACTATCCCCATTATAGCCGTTAGTGGTTACATGACCAATTAAACGTGGTCATTAAGCTTGTAATCGCCATTTAGTAGTACTTTAACACTAGCAAGACTTTCATACCTCTAGCAAGATTTTCATAGCACTTGATGTGGAAACATCGCTTATCGATGGAAATATCGCTATCGCTGGAAACCACAAGCAAGACTTTCCACAAGCAAGATTTTCCACAAACAAGACTTTCTACTAGCACTACCAATACAAACCACTATTAGAGTCGTGGTGTTCATGGACCTTATGGGTGTACACTCCGCACCTCCCAACCCATTACAAGGTGTGAACTAATCCCACAAGTGCACTAAATTTTCCAACAATCCTCCCAAATTTAGTTCACTTCCTTTGCATGAAAACCAAACATTAAACAAAACATGTGCATAAACGAAAATGTCCCGAGGATTGAATTTCCATATTAGTAAATTACACGCTCAAATATTCGAGAATCGTGGTGTTCTAAGAATTGAACCCTTCAACCCATTTGAATACGTGAAGATAAAATACACACAAGTTTTCAAACACTTAAAAGCTCTGACACTATACAAGCCATGTGTCCATATCCAAATTCATAAATGTTGTAAAGCTAAAAGTCCAAAGCTTCCAAGCGGCAAAACTTCAACATTTACATAGGTGGTTCCTCTTTATTCATGCTCCGCCAAGCACTTTTTCAAAGAAAATTAACCATTGAGAAGTAAAGACTTCATCCTCCTTTCAAGAGTTCGAGCACAACCTTGGGATGTAAATAAAACATGTGCTCCAGTCCATCGAATGTTCGACTTTCCACATTGAACTCGACTCCCAAGTTTCCTTAGGAGGAGTTGGGTGTCCTAGCATTCGATGACTAAGTTGGACTTAAACCCATCCCTTTAGCGCACTTTATAACCAAGTCTCTAGCCAAACCCTTCGTCAAGTGATCGCCTAAGTTCATTGAGATCTCACAAACTCTATAGATACCACCCCATTCATGATAAGCTCACGAATCATGCTATGTCCGACACCTAAGTGTCTAGACTTACCATTGTACATCCGGCTATAAGCCTTAGCCCATGTAGCCGCACTATCACACCGGATAGAAATAGGTGCTATAGGTTTAGCCACAATGGAATCTCGAAGCAAGTTTTTCAACCATTCACTTCTTTACCAAAGAAATGCTAGAGCCACAAATTGATTCCATTGTTGAACTGGTGATGCAAGTTTGCTTCTTGGATGCCCAAGAAATTGCACCTCCACCAAGTAAGAATACCCACCACCGGTAGACTAATTGTCTTGATGTTCTTGATCCAACTTGCATCGGTGTAACCTTCCAACACGAAGGATAACCAAGATATGAGAGACTATAATCCATAGTTCTCTTCAAATACTTCAAGCCTTTTGAACGACTTGCCGTTGATGAGCACTAGGATTACTAGTATACCGCTCAATTTTCCCACTACAAAACCAATATCGTCTTGTACAAGTCATGGCATACATCAAGCACCAATTACCCTAGAATACTCAAGTTGAGATACGACTTTGCCATTATTAGGCATCGCTTCTCACAGTATCCATAGGTGTACTCACAGAGTACAATCAAAGTAATTGAATTTCCTCAAGACCTTCTCAATATAATGAGACCGAGAGATAGAAATTCTATTACTTTCATGTTTAATCCTTATACCAAGGATAACATCACCTCCCCATGTCTTTCATGGAGAACCTTGATGACAAAAATTCCTTTGTCGTCAACCCGATTTTGATCAAGATCAAAGATCAACATATAGACAAATGATGACTCCTTTACCGATTCATCAAATTTGCTATATACACATTTGTCGACCTTGGTTAAGAACATAACCACTAGACAAAACCACTTCATCAAATTTTTGATGTCATTGCTTAGGTGCTGCTTCAGTCCATAAAGAGACTTAATCGGTTTTTACACATTGTTTTCATCGCCAGCATGATGAAACCCCGAGGTTGGTTCATATAAACCTCCTCTTCCAATTCACCATTCAAGAAAGTCGTTTTCACATCCATCGAATAACCGGTTGCGAATAGATGCCATAGTAATTAGCCTTATGGTAATCGATACGAGCCACGTGGGCATAAGTATCAAAATAGTCTATTCCCGACCTTTTTAAAGCCCCGAATGACTAGTCTAGCCTTGAACTTTTCAATAGTTCCATCTACCTTCATTTTCCTTTTGAAAATCCATTTGCAACCCAAAGGTTTGCAACTGTGAGGTAGATCAACCAACACCAAGTGTTGTTGCCCATGATGGAATCCATCTCATCATTGATTGCTTCTTTCCGTAAAGCAATATCACGGGACTTCATTGCTTCTTCAAATGTCTTGGGATCATCCTCAACAATGAAGCAATAGGAGTATTGATCCGAGACCTCATCCCTTGTTCCTTCAACTAAGTATAGTTGAAACTCGGGTCCAAATGACTTTGGAGTCCCGACCCTTTTGCTCTTCCCGAGCATGTGTTCAGTTGTTGAACCACAACCTCATCGGGGACCACCGATGGTTCACCATCGAGGACCTCGATACACCAGTGTCATGAGTTCCATTAGGAATCCTCGACTTGGTCTTGGGGACCGATGAGAATCTATTCTCATCAAAGTCGCATCCCTTGATTCAATTATTGAGTTAATCGAAACATATTCATTAGGTTCAATAACATAGAACCTAAAAGCCTTGGAATGCTCAAGATATCCAACAAAGATGCGATCAATGCCTCTTTCACCCAAAGTTTTCATCTTTGGATCGGTGAGTCTTACAATGACCCTACAACCCCAAACCTTGAGATAATTCAGTTGGGTTTCCTTTTAGTCCGAGTTCATAAGGGTAACCTTGTTCCTTTTGTTGGGAACCCTATTTAATAAATAGCAAGTCGTTAACATAGCTTCACCCCGTAACCCTTGACTCATCTGAATAGGACAACATGGAATTAACCATCTCCTTCAAAGACTGTTTTTCCTTTCGTAAATACCATTTCTTTGAGGAGTATAAGGGCGATCGTTTCATGGATTATTCCAACAGATGAAAGCACCGAGTATCCATGTACTCACCTCCCTATCGATCCTTAATCTTTTGATCAAAGACCCAAGTTGTAATTCAACTCGCTTTTAAACACTTTGAATTTATCTAATGCTTCATCCTTGGTATGTAACCATAAGACATAACAAAATCTAGAAGCATCATCAATAAATGTCACAAAGTACTTCTTATTTCTCTAAAGAAGGAGTGGCATGCAAATCACATGTGTCATCGTGAATAAGCTCCAAGATCTTAGTCTCACGACTAACACCACGAAAGGGTTTCTTGGTTATCTTGGTCAACATGCAAGTTTTACACTTTTCGGTGTCCATGTCAAAATCGAGGATTAAACCATCCCTAGACATATCTTGCATCCTTTTATAGTGAACATGGCCAAGTCTAGCATGCCAAAGGGTAGAGTCACTCTAGTCATATGTGGTTACAAAAGTGAAATAACACTATCGGTGGTAACATTAAGCTGAACATTTGATTACATAAATAACCAAAACCAATAAAAACACCATTCTTAGAAAGAACAAATTTATCGATTCAATAACTTGTTTATATCCATGATTATTCAAAATACTACTTGAAACCAAGTTCTTCCCGATATCGTGAACATGAATAACATCAAACAAAGTTACACTCTTTCCGAACTAAACATAAGATCTACACAACCACGACCATGCACCAAGGTCGTTGACTCATTTCCCATGTGAAGAATAGAACCATCATTCGTTGACTCATAAGTCTTGAACCGACTTCTATCTTTACACACATGAACTGTTGCATCGTAATCAACCCACCACGCAACATCATCATCATGCACATAAAAGATTCGAGATACATATGTAACATAATAAATCGAAAAGACTTATTAAACATATTCGACCTTTCGGTGAGTTGGTGAACCACCAATCCCCGAACCATTAGTGCACGATCCATTGGCTTTACCACCAATTTTAACACCTTTGCGGTCCCTTTTAATGTGACCAGATTGCCACATTTCCAACAAGTAGGAGTTGCCTTCTTGTTAAGATCGCCTTTGTGTTATCATGATATTTGCGTTTGCCTTTGTTATCATTGTACCGGTGGAGTTGTTATGCTCCACCATATTGACAACAGATGCACCAAGAGCATTGCTACTCTTTGGCTTGTCATTATCCCGCACCTTGAGAGATTCCTCAATGTGCGGATGACCGCCCAACTCAACAAGAGTTAACTCCTCCTTCATATGTTTCAAGGTATACTTGAAATATTTCGAAGGAGGAAGTTTATCAATAACACAAGAGACTTGAATAGCCTCATCCATGTGCATATTTTGTTGTGTAAACCTTCCAAGTATTCCAAGAAGTTCATTGTATTGTTCCATGACCGGTCTTGAATCGGTCATTTTGTAATTTGTGAAATTACTTACAAGAAACTTCTTACTTGATGCATCCTCACCATATATTTGGCATCCAAGGAATCCACAGTTCTTTGGAAGATTCAAAGTTCGATAAATATCAAACAGAGAATCGGACATACCATTGAGAATAAGACCTCTGCATATGTAGTCATCATTCTCCCATTTGCTTCTCCTCCCGATCCGCTCCACAAGAGCATCATCCCCATCATCGTGAATAGGTGTAGTTAGCACATACACCACACTCATGCTCGACGAGCAGAAGTGCATCTTCTTCGCCACCTCCAAAGTCCACCCTTCAAACTTATCAAGCTTAGCAAAGTTTGAAGCCATGTGTTTCATTGCGGCGGTTGCCATTGATTATCACAAAATAGTTTACTTTGATTGTTGGTGTCGTGAGCCCGAAGAAATAGGTTAGATAATCAATCAAAGAGAAACAAGCAACAAGTCGAACGAGAAACAAATACCAACGGTGGTTACCGGATATCACTTGAATAATGTGATCACTTTCCAAAGTAAACTATTCGACCCTAATGCGGGTTACACGAATATCTACTTGGGATAAGACCAAATGCGTTATGGAATTAGGCACAATTCTATAACCCTTGCGCTAATAAGTGTTTATGGTTTTTCGTATGTGTCTCATGCATAATCGGATATCCTATTTATAGGACATTACTCTTGACCGTTCAAATGGAATTATGAGGATTAATCGCCCATTAATCACCTCATAACTATCCCCATTATAGTCGTTAGTGGTTACATGACCAATTAAGCGTGGTCATTAAGCGCTTGTAATCGCCATTTAGCAAGACTTTAACACTAGCAAGTGCTTTCATACCTCTAGCAAGACTTTCATAGCACTTGGTGGAAACATCGATATCGCTGGAAACCACAAGCGATTAATTTCCACTGGCAAGATAATTTCCACAAACAAGACTTTCTACTAGCACTACCAATACAAACCACTATTAGAGTCGAGGTGTTCATGGACCTTATGGGTGTACACTGCACTACCCTAACCCATTACAAGGTGTGAACTAATCACACAAGTGCACTAAATTTTCCAACATTAACTTCACAAGCAAAGATCATCCCACTTGACAAAACTTCACCACTCCATCCATTGCGGTTTTCAAACCGCTAAACACGGGTCTCGATTCTTCACTAGATTCTCGCCTCGACACTTGGTGCAAGACCTCTAATGGCCTCCCAGTAGCTTCATTTTTGATGCTTTCCAAACACTTCTTGTCGACGGACCCTCCCAAACCTTACGGGCCCACCCCTTAATCCTATTTGTGTGTTTGGTATTTGTTTGGTGGTTCCAAGATGAACCCCTACTTTTGTAGTCGAAAAGCCGTTGTATTTGCTTAGTGATCTTCGAAAGATTCTTCAAAGGCTTTCATATAACAGCTAGTTTTAGATTGTTCATAGATAATGATAAATTATGCGAGCCATGTCTTGACGACTCTTTCTAGACCCCACACTCGTTCTCCAAAGTTACCATACCATCATGAGACTCGCCTTAAAATCCTCGCAAATATTAATAAATGAGTTAACAGGTATCATTTTGAGGCACCAACAATGTTGGAACAATGGGAGGATGGATTTGTGTTTGGAAATAAAAGTTTAATGGAACTTGATAAATGATAAGCTGAACAACACTAGGGTACTTTGGTCGCCTAACTTTTACTTGAAATTCAGAGTTATATTACGGTAAGGAGTAATAAGTAAGCATTAAGTATCAAAAATTCGACCAAAAAGTGTGTGCCAATTTGAGCTAATTAGTCTGCCCATTTTCATACCTGTAACATGTTCATGATATGCCCCTGTTGTCTCTCCAACTGTAGTAACTGCCTCTGAATTCCTAACCAACTTCCGTTATTATCAACTTGTAGTCTTCTAGAAAACCGACCACCACCTCCCTGTTCCAAACCACGGTCCTGCAAGTTGATCTCTCCATTATTTATAAACATTAGAAGCACATTCAAGCACTATTCTACACGCAGCTATTTATTAATACCAGATATCACATAATCACATTCTAATAACATTATTTATAAAGCTATACACAGATTAAAAAACAATAGATCTAAATTCGTAACAAGCTGACCAATATCAGTTTTTTCAGCATGTGCACTCTCATTGGTGCATAAACTACCAACCTCGAGATAATTTTGTTCTTGTGTTCTATTACCATCAGATGAGCGTAAATCATTAGCGACCAGATTTACAGTGGGAGTAGATTGTTGTTGACCACTTTGACTACTATCATCATTGTAGGAAGTGGCTGCTGCATTTTCTGATACGTAACACACATCTAAAGGTCTCACATTAAAAGATGTGGTCTATTCAGTATCACGCCCAAATTCATTTTCTGTACTTTCTCTGTAACCACGGGCTTCCCATCTATAACCATAACAATCATAAGTTGGAATGATAGGTTGAGTTTTTCCATCAATTTTGA
Organism: Chrysanthemum lavandulifolium; assembly: GCA_022545495.1. NCBI lineage: Eukaryota > Viridiplantae > Streptophyta > Magnoliopsida > Asterales > Asteraceae > Chrysanthemum > Chrysanthemum lavandulifolium. The sequence continues at coordinate 55,084,560 of CM040242.1, forward strand.
ACTCCGAGTTCATGTTTCCAAGTCTGCTAGTTGCACTTTTTTTTGGGTCTGCCATTACACCGTGGATCAAGATGATAAATGCAGCTCTTAATTTGCAGACTTATGTAGCCACAATGGTCTCTTATAGAGGGCTAAAACGCTTAAGTACCGTAATAAGTGGCACTTGTAATAGTCAATGACTTCCACGCCCGACTCACATATATTCCAGGAAAATCTTTTGGCACTAGTTTACTATATATCCTAAGACAGTTGTTTTAGAATCTTACTTATTTATTAATTATTAGTTAGGAATTTTATAAGTGATAGGAAAACTATAAAATAACTTTATATTCTAATTTTGTGACTATGATAACAGGAGGTAATCTTTTTTGTATTGTCGCAGTTTATAGGGCATCCAATGATGAAATCAAGAACTTCATTCTAAGTTATTCTGCTCAAAAGGCATATTTTTGATCTTGTACACCCAAAAATTGTTGTTGTTTATGTTTTTTGTCAGATAAGATCTAAAATGCTGTAGTTACGCAGATGATTGATGTGCATTGTAATTGTTCTTTTTCCATTATAGTTTCCTTTGTTATTGTTTTAGCTTTGAGTTATATGGCCAGAGCAGAAATGAAAATGTAATCGCTGATATCATCTATTTGATGTTGGTTTAGTGGGCTCAAGTAATGATGGAGGGAACTAGATACTTTTGAGCTAAGCGCAACTCGACCATATGATACACGTAATCATGTATACACACACAAAGGATCAAAATGTAAATAACAGAGTTTGATACAAGCCAGGTAACCACCTTTACTAATCAAGTATTGTAATACTCAAGATTATAGAAAATTAACGGATCACAGATGTTGGGGGAATACCTTCGGAAATGAATAGGGGGACATTGGTGAATCTGAATGAAGATTTATCGCCTGTTGAACTCCTGGGAACTGAGAGGGCTTGATGCCTTACCAAGTTTTATTGCAGTTGGCATCAGCCTGGGATATGAATCTGCAACAAGCCCACACAAAATACAGTAGTGATTAATTTTGTCTATTATATGATCAACTATGGAGATAATTCTTTCCCACGCATACACAACATATATCAACAATAACTAGCTGAAAATTTATTAAACATTATTATTAACTAATTTGTTCAAAATACAATGCGGTAGATAAAATCAAGCAGCCAGATGATACACATTCAAACAATGTGAAAACTATAAACGCAGCGATTACACACTTTATTTTGAGTACCACGCAATACTGGCAAACTTTGACACAACTTTCCACAACAAGTCATTCCTAACAGTTAACACCGACCAGTGTCTCAGAAGCATGATCCTTACGAGTTGTTTTAGTTGGACTATTTGGTTCATACAATGGAAATAGAAACCAATACAAGGCTTCTCTTTAAATTAATCCAGAAAACCAAAAAGCCAAACCAAGTAGTCCAAACCAAATTATGCAATTGGACAATTCATTTGTGTCAAAATAATGAACCAACTTGGTATATTTATCCTGTCCAATATCGGTATTTTCAGCATGGACATTCTCTATGGTGCCTAAACCAATATTAGGAATATTTTCTTCTTGTGGTACGTTACTATCAGTTGGGCGTAACTCATCAGTGTCGAGAATTATACTAGAAACAGATTGTTGTTGTTGTTGTTGTTGTTGACCACTGTGACTACCACCACCATAGTAATCGGATTCATCATATTCTGAATCGTAAGAGACTTCTAAAGGACTGACAGGAAAATAGTCCAGTCTATTTGTATCCCGCCCAAACTCTTTATCGAATTCTCCACTGATGCCAAAATTAGTGAGAAGATCTACAGTGTGAGCAGATTGTTGTTGTTGCCCACTTTGGCTATCATCATCATTGTAGGATGCCGCCGCTTCATTTTCTGAATCGTAACGTGCATCCAAAGGTCTCACATTAAATAAATTGTGTCTATTTGTATCCCGCCCAAATTCATTTTTGGATCCAGATATTTCGATTCTTTCATCTAGCTTCACATGAATAGCCCAACCAGAGGTAGTAGATCCTCCATTTTCACAACCATCGGCATCATAATAAGTTGTGAACTTTTTCAAACGCCTACTGAATTTTTTTTCTCTTTCTATTTTTCTTTCTTGTGCAAGTATGATAGCTTCACTTTCTTTCTGGTCCGCCATCACTACCAAGAATCAAGTGAACATTGCAGCTCTTTGCAGACTCTTGTAGCCACAATGATCTCTTATAGGGGACTAAAACGCATCCCTTATGTAATAAGTGGCACTTATAATATACACCTGACTCACATTCCAGGAAAATGTGGCACTAGTTTGTTGGGTTTTACTAATCATAACAATTATATATAAAACAAGTAAACATCATCAAAGCATGCAGCGGAAGTAATAGGAATAATACTTGTAAATTAACTAACCGAATTAAAAGTATGTGCGTACCTTTTGCGAATCAAAGCAATTAGGGTTTATGGAAAAACCCCAAATTAGGATCAAGAACAAGAAACCCTAAACCCTAATAAATTAGGATTTGTGAATGTCGACCAACACCTATGTCGACCCACCAATGAAATCAACCACCAAGATTCACAAGCTCAAGCGTGCTTGTTCTTCGTTCTTGTACACACGTACTAATAGCGATTTGATGTGAAAAGCTAGTTTCTTGATCACGAAACAAACCAAATACTTATTCTTTAGTTAAGCAAATCGAATCCCTATGGGAAGGGAGTTCGACCGCCACACAAAAGAAAGAGGAGAAGGAGAAATTAGGTTTGCAAGTCACCAAGATTAGGTTTAGAATGAACACAATAGGATTGTATTTATAGTTAACCAATCTTGGAGGACAAGTTAATGTGTGGGTTGGGTTAGGGAACCCCAACCGATCGGCCAATCAATCCCAAAGGGATTCTAGATCCTTCCCGACTTATAATTTCATCTCTAGTCCTTTAAGTTTACATTTAACGACCGTTAGCCAAACCTCGTTAAATATTAACCACCGTTAAGTATTTATTTCGTGACTAATAATTAATAATAATAACGTTTTATATATTATAATTATTTACATCAATTCTCATACGTAATGTGTGCAATCCCGAAGTCTCGAGTTCGAATCCGGTCATACTAATATTAATAATTATCCATAAACCTTTCAGCTCCCACTTGGATATTACTTAATATAGTAATGACATTGGTTAGTCTAGCTTTCACACGCCAATGCCCCCAGATCAAATCGAGTATGGTTTCCTGGAAAAAACCATTTAATGATTCATCATTTTACTTATCCTTTGTTACTAATACTACATTAACTATGAATATGGATCAAGTCATTTCATAAGTTAATATTTTGTTTCTCGTTGTATTCGATTGAACAAGATTACCAAATCATCTCGAACGTATTCGGATAGATCTTGGGTAAGGCCTTACAAACATCTTGCCAATCCTACGAGGGCCCAAATATAGTATTATACTTTGAAACAAATTCAAAGGAACAAATTCTCTTGACTACAAACATAACTCATGAACTTTGTAACACTCCGAAAATAGCCCTTATAACTACCGCCACGGATAGCGTTAGACTATCTTACACAAATGCACTACATTCATATCGCTTATCCGGTATCTCAAGTCCGAGGATAAACACTTCATGATATACTTAATGACAAAGATCCATAAAGTATCATCATGTAAAGTTGGGATCGTCCTATATTCAATTCATTGAATATCATGTGAATTGGCATGTCCCACGCATCAATATACTTAAAGTATATTCTACTAAAACTCGATTTGTCTTAATTCAATGACATTCCCACATCATTGATCGACAACGGACTTTTAAGAATAACATAAGTTATTCATGGATTAAACATGCAAATATAGGATATAATATTAAGAAAATGAAAATAAACATAACCAATATTTTATTCCATTTAAATAATATTTGTTCAAAACATCCCTTATCCAAATACTAAATAGATCAATGCATGATAATACTTGTTAATGAATTATGCCTCAAGTAATGACAATCATACTTGTTGACAAGGCATAATTTCAACTAACTTTGATCTATCGAATTTTGAGAATACTTATTTCAAGAATTCAACTAGTGAAGTTCTTGTATGTGTGCATTCAAAATATTTTGATATTGCCACATAATATTTCATAAAGTGTGTGACATCCTCAACACCAATTTATGACAATCAAGCTTTCAAACAATTTTAAAGTTTTAAAGCATTCTAATTCTTTATTGTATAATGCAACTATGCTCTTAGTTGAGCACAACTAGTTCACATGGTCATCCACAAGGATGAAATCCTCCCATGACTAGTATTGAGTGTCATCTCAATTATACCAAAGATCATTGTATACAAACAACAATATGCTCTTTAACAATTTCAAACTTCAATATCTACATTGTAATGTTTGATGCCTTCAAACTTTCAAGTTTGTTAGCTATGACAATTTCGCAACAATTCTTTGTATTGCTCATCCATAGAATTTTGAGAGCAAATCCAGTGAGGAATGTAATTCTAGATTCAAACATATTCCATTAGAATATTCATTACACTAGTTATCTAATAACTTCATTAGATATCAATGTTGTCAAATCATCTTGCATTCAAGCATGATACAACAATAACATGATGTACATGAAAAATCCTTGTCAAACAAAGATTTAATTCATGTTCTACATATCCATTTTCCAAATGATATATCATGTTCTATTAGACTCATTTAATTAATACCGCCATGTTTAATAACAATAAACATATACTCAAAGGTTGTATGTCTTATTTTCTAAATCTTTCAAGTGAAGTTCCATTCCAAACCAGAACTTAACATTTTATCTTAGATGGAATGTTACTACCCACATCATATAAGATTTAAAGAAAATAATCATAATACTCCCACTAGCTTTCAGGAATACTTAGAAATTATCTTATTTTAAATTTTAAACCAAAACTTGGATTTAATAGTTAAACATAAGAATCATCTCCTAGATGCATGCATATATCCATTCATGGATTCTTGCAGTTTGTACATTTCCAAAGATTATGTGAATTCATAAAACTCCTTTGTATTACTTATCGTCCTCGCAAAAGTAATCACATAAGAAAGAGTTTTAATATTCAATTGTCAATTTTTCATATCAATGAAAATAAGTATGACAATTATAATCATTATATATTTAATGTGCCAAGGAAAGAATATTCAATCACAGTTAATTGCTTAAGTGTGATTAATAATCTTGTCACAAGCCATGCATTAAACACATGTACAATTTTGTCCATATGATTTCTACACAAAGAATTTAAACCGCTAGGGTTTTCCTTCCTTTGAAGAAACTCATTACTCTTAAGATAAACCAAGTTTTCAAAGTTGATTATCTTTTTGGACAACATCTTAACATTCATAGTATGAATAATTTACCACAATTCAATATTAGGTAAATGCATCATCATGATTAACAGGTTTACCATGATCTTGTAATTCACATTTCTCATCATATCAAATATCTGAGATATCCTTGCGGATCTATGAATGAGAATTCCATCATTTTGAGGTATATCATATATGACCTCATCATGATATTCACTAGTGTGCTTTAGAAGATTATGTGTTTTGTAATTGTAATTTAATCTCTTCAAGATCTAAACAAAACTCCCACTTGCTTTTGTAATTTAAAGACTATCTATAAATACTTTAGCAATTAGAACAACACTAAATTGTTTTCTTTTGGGATATTACAAATCGCATTAACAGTTCATAAATCTTTGTTCAATAATAACCTACTCCATAAGTAGTTTTAACAAATCAGAACTTCAATATAAGACTCAATGTGATTCATCACATTCCATACTAAAATGGTGTCTTATTAATCTTCTAGGTTTGAGTTTTATTAAGTATATCCAATCAATACTCAATTTTCTAACCTTGATAACTTTTGGAAGAAAAGAGGATATAGTTATCTTGAATCAAACAATATGACAAAAGTTTGATTCTTCTAATCGAACATTCCATATACATACAGATTTCATTAGAATTAATATTGTAAGACAATCTAACAATATTTAAGATAAACATATTCCTTTTGGCCTACCTATTTACCAACTAAGTCAACTTAATGGTATAATAGAATATCCAAGCCAATTGCATGTTTTACAACATAAGTATTCTTTGACCAAGTCAAAAGACATAATGATTATAGTATCTTACTTTATATTATAAGTCTTTAAAAGACTTCATGTTTGTGAGTCTATCTGAAACACATAACCATGTATAATTTAAAGTTATTATGAACACCACGCCATGATTTCAATTAATTAATTTTCAAGTTAATAAACTATTTATGTCATTCCAAGAATACACAAATATTTAAAATAGCATTAGATTTATGTCATTCCAAGAATACACAAATATTTAAAATAGCATTAGATTACTTTATTTTAATTATGTCATCCGTTGAAGTGTCCAACTTAAGAAACTGTAAAAGCATCCACGCCCGATCCCACGACAAGTGGAGATTTACCTTGAGATTACAATCTAGCCAAGATCTCACTTAACCTAAAATGTAACTTCAAGTGTTTCTATAATTTGAATGATATAAGACATAAAAGTAGTCTATGTTATAATCTTGACACATGTTCTAAACAAGTCAATCTTATTAGAACGTTAATCTCTTATCTTACGATCAAGAGAATCCATTAATCATATTTGTATGTGTTGTTCCTATGCACACAATAAATTCTTCTCCCACTTGTGCATAGAACAACACCATATAGCAGATAAACACCATGACATTCGTTTGTTTATGTGAGCAATATGATAGTGTCATAGATTTATAATCATTACAAGTAGATGTAGGAGCATTTAATTATCAAGGAAACGTTCATGACTATCCTTGAGAATATGAATGTCTACAATTTTGAACGTAATGTATTATTTCAAGAAAATCTAGAAATAATCGAGTTACTACCAAGATAATAAATCTTGTAACTCCCATGAATTAGACAACGTTACAATAATGCCTTATTCAAGAATACACCATACTCCCAACGGTTTTACAACATTGTAAGTGTTTCATTAACCAGTGAAAATAGCATGCTATTACGTTACTACCCCTTTGTAAGACCATTCGTAACAATTACTTAGGTACTAAAAGAGTGTATTCTACTCATTAGATGATGGATCATCCATCAATGCTATTAACTTGAAAAATTGAGCATGCAATTTCTTCCTTAATAGGTCTACTATCCCCACAATGGTGAGTAGCACCTTTAATTGGTCAAAACAAAACAACTAGATAAAATATACTAGTTTGTCTTTTACCAATTTTGCGGTAATTAGTCTAGCTTCTAATTTAATAACTCATAAAATGTCAAACATGTTTTCTAGTTGACCAAAATGTCATATAAGAATTCAATCACCAATGAGGGTAATGAAATCTCTTAAGGAAAACATGGTGTGCAATTTTCTTAACTATTAAAGTTGTTATGAGTTATATTAGAATTTAGACAATTCTAATGTTCCTAACATACCTTTCTCAATCATGAAAAGGAATAGGATTGAGTCACACTCTTCTTCCATGGAAAAGAGTTTATGTTTGTCTTTAGTAAATTTTTCTTGATCAAACAATCGTTTGAAAACGTAACTAGATCAATTTACAAAGCCCAAACTACGCTTACGGTTTAATGTTGCATTAATACAATCAAAAGAATTAACAAAATTCAATTTTTAGTATTTTCGATAACTAAATCTTTCAAGAAAATAAAATACCCTTGGTCAATATTCATATTAACCATAGAATTTTCCTTGAATCTAGGACCCTCATTATCATAGTTTCACCACATCAGTTGATCTGCTAGTGATGAAAGTATAGAATAGGTAATTGTCAAAGAACAATAATTGACAAACAAGTTTGCAATTCCTAGAAAATATGGGATTTACAATTTTGCCAAAACAATTAATGCAAAACGTAAGCATATTTCATCCCATCTTTTGCCTTAAGTCATAGGTCTCACTAACTAACTTAATTAAGTTGTCTAACTTAGAAACTGCAAATCATAAAGCTGAGGTCTCACACAACAAAATAATTCACCTTGTTATTGTAATCTAGATCAAGGTCTCACATAACTAAATTACAACTTCAAGTGTTTCATATCATTAGATGGCATAAACTTAAATTTAAAGGGTACAATTTTGACGTGTAATCAAAACTTATGTATAAAGAAGCATGCATACAACTTTATAGCACAAAATTTTCGAAAAACTTACTTGTATTTTAATTGCTAAGATTAAATTCTACAAAGTTTTAATCGATGCGTTGAGAAACTTACAACTTTGCACTAAGATGCTTCGTACATAGAATGGTTATACTAGGTAGCTCCAATCGAACTCACAGGGGAGAGGACCGTAAGCAAAAGCATAACCTTAGACATCCATTCGGTCGATTCGCGCGACTTAAACAACCCCTTTATAGTTTGTTCTAGTGGGTGAGCCGTTCTAACCATTTAGTACAATGATCAATCGATTAAAAGTTCAAGAATAATTCTTAGATAACAAATCGCCATTATTTAGTCCATTTAATTTTCTATTCATAAAAACCCTTTTGCTTACTAACATGTCAAACAATATATAAACAAAAAGCATTTTAATAAAAATTAAAAGGAACTCAAATAATATATACATATAACTTAACAATTAACATATGTAAAACAATTAGCCACATGCATAATTATTTCGATAAAACCTAATAAACAATTCTAGGCGTAAAAATGCATACATCAACTAGGGCTTTCAACTACAAGGTAGATGAGCCACATACATCGACAAGTCGATTCGTAAGCCAAAGTCAATAGTATACCAAATAGCACATAACAATTTTTATTAGTATAATTGAGGTCTTCCCAATTCAATATTATCAAATAAATAAACATGTATATCACTTAACAATTAATCAAAAAACAATATTCCATGGCAAAACATGCATGTTTCACCATGGATTCCTCATAACAATTATAATCCCAAGATACGCATATAATCATGGCACATAACAATTATCCATGAAAACCACATAAAATATACATGCAATCCTAGGGTTTCTACAAGTTTTACAAAAAATAAAACCTAATTAAACAATTAATGGGTAATCGACCCAATTAATAAAAAATTAGGGTTCCAATTTTCAAAACCCTAGAAACCATAAAAGCATATAATAATCATAAAGATTCAATTTTTATGTGTTTCGGTAATTAATTACAACATATTAACGGCTCGTGATGCCACTGTTGGGTTTTACTAATCATAACAATTATATATAAAACAAGTAAACATCATCAAAGCATGCAGCGGAAGTAATAGTAATAATACTTGTAAATTAACTAACCGAATTAAAAGTATGTGCGTACCTTTTGCGAATCAAAGCAATTAGGGTTTATGGAAAAACCCCAAATTAGGATCAAGAACAAGAAACCCTAAACCCTAATAAATTAGGATTTGTGAATGTCGACCAACACCTATGTCGACCCACCAATGAAATCAACCACCAAGATTCACAAGCTCAGCGTGCTTGTTCTTCGTTCTTGTACACACGCATTAATAGCGATTTGATGTGAAAAGCTAGTTTCTTGATCACGAAACAAACCAAATACTTATTCTTTAGTTAAGCAAATCGAATCCCTATGGGAAGGGAGTTCGACCGCCACACAAAAGAAAGAGGAGAAGGAGAGAAATTAGGTTTGCAAGTCACCAAGATTAGGTTTAGAATGAACACAATAGGATTGTATTTATAGTTAACCAATCTTGGAGGACAAATTAATGTGGGTTGGGTTGTGGAACCCCAACCGATCGGCCAATCAATCCCAAAGGGATTCTAGATCCTTCCCGACTTATAATTTCATCTCTAGTCCTTTAAGTTTACATTTAACGACCGTTAGCCAAACCTCGTTAAATATTAACCACCGTTAAGTATTTATTTCGTGACTAATAATTAATAATAATAACGTTTTATATATTATAATTATTTACATCAATTCTCATACGTAATGTGTGCAATCCCGAAGTCTCGAGTTCGAATCCGGTCATACTAATATTAATAATTATCCATAAACCTTTCATAGTTTACTATATATATATCATCAGGCGGCTTTTTTCGAATATTTATTATGTAACATGTTAGACTTTTTGGAGTGAATGGGAAAAATACCGAATACCGATTAAAATACTTAACTTAACTTGTAACGTCTGAGAACATTGCTGAGTCAACGATGCATTATTGCAGCAAGACCAGAATAGGATATTCAAATATATATATACTGTATTTTGATAAGTGGTTTAAATACCAAGATCATTTAATTATAAGAATTGTTTAATTTATTTGGGTAATTACGAATGCTTGGAAGTTTTGAAAAATACAGATGTAATGTCAACCAAATACTTCTTAGAGCACACGGTGTGGAGCTCGCCGTCCCTTTCGCCGCCACCGTGGAGCTCTCGCCGTGGCTCGTCGCCACACCGCCTCCTTGTCGTGGCTCGCCGTCGTGTGGTTTGTCGTCACCACGAAGAGCTTGAAATTCTGACAAAGCAACAGGTTTGTGTGTGTAGTGTGTGTGTAATGGTGGGTCCCAAATGAAGAGGTTGAGGTTTGTTATGAGTGAGGAGGGTGTTTGTTGTGGTTAGTTGTGGAGAAGTGGGATGCTGATGTGGCGCTGAGGTGACACTGACGAAGAGGAGAGGCCTTGTCGTGACACCTAGTGCTCTTAAAAAGGCATCTACATATCATGGAACAACAAGTTGAATATATACTTGTATAGTTTAAATAAAGCTTTAATAAGCAATTAATATTTGAGTTTTAGTAGATTTTAATTGAGATGATAATAAAATGTATTTAACTTGTGCATTTTTGTTGTGTAGCTTTTTTATTTATTTATTTAAAACACAAATCTTTCAAATCTTGACATTTGTTTGTATTTTGTTCATGTACAATAACTATTTTATCCTTCGATATTATCATGGTGGTTAAAAAACGTAAAAGGTAAAATGGTTACAAAGTACACACAAAAGTCAAAATTTAAAAAATTATTTTTTAATAGCAAAATTTAAAAATAAATAAAATAAAACTACACGGTTTTAGGTTCCTTGGATTTGATGAGACAAAATAAATACAAGAATGAAACAAAGGGACTTAAAGTGAAAGAGATGAAACATACTAAAAGATAGAAGGACTTGCTTGCAAAGAAGATTTATTATTTAGTCCTTCAGAAGATTTTGTAAACCCTAATCCTCTAGTATATAAAGAGGACATGGGGTGTGGGTTTTAAATATAAGTCTTCCATAATGTAGTCTAAGGTGTGTGTGTGTGTAACCTAGGGCGTGTAGTTTATTGTAAGCGCTTAGGTTAGTTGTTTACCTCCAAGATCGAAGAAGGCTTTGATCCCTGTTACATATAGGTAACACGTATTATTCTGATCAAATAATATTTGGAGGAGATTGGGTGAATGTAAAACCTTGTGTCAATAATATATAATGTTCTTATTATTCCACTGCGTTGCATATGTTATTGTCAAACCCTAAGGCTCAAAACGATCTCAAGGAGTTCTAACAAACTCCACAATTGGTATCAGAGCTCGGGGAGCTCGTTACCTAGGGATTCGCAAGGTTTTATTGGTCAAGAATGGCGAAAAGAAGAAAAACTACGAATCAAAATTCTCGTATTTTTCCGCAGCATGCTTTTAAAACGCGATAACTTTTTCGTTAACCGTTGATCATAACGAAATTTTCGTGGACGTTTCATATATTCATCTAACTTTTCACCGAAGGATTGTCGATCCGAGCTCTCTATCAAAAGTTATTCAATGTCAAGTTGGTACGTAAACCGGTTTAATAATTCAATTTTGGGTTTTCATGCATATTCAACTTCTTGAATTTGTGTTACTTGTTCTAATTCTTGATGCGAGTTGTTTATACATTGTGTGGTGTTTATGATTCATGATTAGAAGCAGCTTTCCTAGTGTTTTTACGAACCCACTTCTAGTGTTTTCGAAACCATCGATAGTGTTTTACGAAACCACTTAGTGTTTTCTCAAACCATCGATAGTGTTTTTACGAAACCACTTCTAGTGTTTTCAAACCACTCCTAGTGTTTTCTTGAAACCACTCCTAGTGTTTTCTCGAAACAAGCTGCTAGTGTTATCTCGATTCCACCGGTGTTTCTTGCGTTATTTGTTTCACGATGAGGTTTTGGAATCGAGGAAGTTGTACATGTTTTTGGTACGAGATTTTGGTGACACACACATGGGATTTTGGTTCGCATACACAAGAAGATTGGTATTTGTTCTTAAAGGTTTTAAAAAGCTCTTTTTTGGTTTTATTGAAGAATTGATTACGAAGGAGGTTATTTATCACTTATTTGAAGGTGAAGTGGAATTACTTGGATACGTGTTTTATCATATCTTAAAAGTACCATACCTGCTTTTAAGGTAACTTGTTCGTGCTTAAAGGATGTTGACGAAGACTTGCAAAATCTAGTTTTCATAGGTCAAGGGGTGGATGGATGAAGACCTAGTTAACTATCTGTAACACCCCAACCCGATAAGGGTAGAAGTATCACAGTATGGTGTCATATCAGAACATACATAATGAACATAAGTCAAACAGCGGAAGCCTTATAATAAATCCCGAAAGAATTCAAGTCAAAAAGACTTATCAATACATAAATACAAAAGGAAAACTTCAAAATGAAAATATAATAACAGAATCAAATGAAGTCTAGAGAAAAGTTCAATACATAACAAATAAAAAAAAGTACAAACCAGCGCATCCTGGCCATTGATCTATTGTGATCTGACGATTGCATTTTATTTTCATCCACCCACTTTAATTAGATACAGAGGTAGTTTAGTAAATTTATTACACCTTTTTTACTCACACTAAACCACTCTCTCATTTACACACACTCTATATTATCTACACAAAATCTTTATTTCTCTCTCATCAACTCTTCATGTTATCGATCTAAAACTATTAACCACTTCACGATTCAATAGTAACCTTCGGATCTAAAGTAAATGCGTCGGAGGTGGTGGTGGTAATATTGGTGGTTGTGTAGTACGCCGGAGGCGGTGATTGTCTTGCACGGAGGTGGAGGTGGCGGTGGTTGTGGTGCTTGCTTCAGTCATCTAACATCACCATCGAATTCACAAAACGCTTAGTTGATCTAGATAAAAGATTATCCTTTACATTTCTTATGATCCTCATTCCAAATCAAACTGATCTTGATCCAAAACCAAATATGTTGTCGCATCACATACCCCGAATAAGATTTAAAATCATTCATCCCACTACTAGCTATATTCTTACTCAAGTTTCTAAATATAAGCCTATTTTGATAGAAATGAAGCCAAGATCTTTATTGAGAGCCATAAACCTCAAGTTGAAAAAGTCGTTATCTGACTAGCATGAAATGGTGCAACACAATTAGTTGGATTTGTACTTGATATGTTTTGTACTAGCATGATTGATATTGCTAACAAATGCATCGTCCCTTTGTACATAATTTTTACTTCTAATATAGCCTTTTTAGAGTTTTTATGTCATGAAAAACTCTAAAAAAGTTGGCGGTGTCGAGTTTTATCCATCGGATCCAGATTCATTATTGTCATGTGTTTTACTTTTGTGGTTGTGTATTTTTAAAATAGGTTTACTATTTGAAAAATATGGTAGTTTATTTTTGTAAGACTTTAACTTTTTTTAATGTGATCCATCAAAGAATCACGTGTGATTCTAAAATAAATAACAAAATCACATGTGATTTTGTAATTTATAAAATCTCACGTGATTTTTAAAATAACAAATCACAAGTGATTCTACAAATCACATGTGATTTATATACGAATCACAACAAAAAACATAATCATGTGTGATTTAGTCTTTTTTAGATTAAAACAGAATCAAGTGTGATTTATACACGAATCACAACAAAAAACAAATCACATGTGATTTTTTTTTACGAATCACGTGTGATTTTTTGGTGGACTTGTGATTTTTTAAAAATAACAAATCACATGTGATTTGCACATGATCCACATGTGATTTATACTTGATTTGATAACACATATTTTTTCTTTTTGGTACAAATCACATGTTTGTTTTCCTACGAGTGATATGTTACTTACTTAGACAGGTAAAAAATCACATGTTTTGTTTTCCTACGAGATTTTGTATAAATCACATGTGATTGTTGTAAAAGAATCTCAAAACTAATAAATGGTGTATAATTTAAATTTTTAAAGAGAATCACACGTGATCCACCAGAGAATCACACGTGATCCACCAAAGAATCATATGAGATTTTGTATTTCACATGTGATTGGTGTAAAAGAATCTCAGAGCTAATAAAGAGTGTACAATTTAAATTTTTATAAGAGAATCACACGTGATCCACCAAAGAATCACATGAGATTTTGTATTAGATTTTGTATAAATCACATGTGATTGCTGTAAAAGAATCTCAGAACTAATAAAGAGTGTACAATTTAAATTTTTATAAGAGAATCACACGTGATCCACCAAAGAATCACATGAGATTTTGTATAAATCACATGTGATTGCTGTAAAAGAATCTCAAAACTAATAAAGAGCGTAGAATTTAAATTTTTATGAGAGAATCACATGTGATCCATTAAAAATCACATAGGATTTTATACAAATCACATGTGTTTATGGTCTAATGTATTTCTTTTGGGTTATTTTTTACATGTCTTTCTTACTTTTTCTTCATCTACATTTCCACTAATTTACATAACATGAAATGAGAGGCTTTGTGTTCACTAAAGAGTTGGTTCAAATAATAATGTTATTTGTTATTCTCCACAATTATGTATCAATGACCCCAAGAGCTAGTACTCATGGGTACAATTTGCAACAATATGCAAATAAGAGCAAGTGAGGTCTACAAAATTACAACAAAATAAACAAAGTTGAACTTTCCTGTAATTCTTGACATCACCCACGTGGTTCATAGCCTTGACGCCATTTCTTTCGGTTGAGATATAAAAAGAGTATCTTTTGATGACTTTATTAATTATTTGACTAGATTTTCCTTTACATCGCCGCCATGATCTTGAGGTGATTGTGAGTACCAACCCATGTAGATTCTTCATCACGAAGATCTTTGTCTACGCCACCTCACGGAAAAAAATTCGATCACTTTCCGGCAACAAAACCACCGCCAATGACCTCACCTTCGAATTCACCGTTCGACATTTGAACGCCACGTCTTCACCTTCACCTAAACCCACGGTTATTTTCGGTGGTTGATTTTCCAAGAACGGTTTTTGTGACGAGAGAAACCGGATCTAGATAATGAAAGAAAGTAGGTTGAATAATGGAGATGATTGAAGACTTTTTTGCTTTAATAGTAGAGAGGTGAATTCTCGATTTGCCCTTATTTGTTATTTTCGATTTGATCTTTCGCTGGATGAAAGAAAGATGGGTGGTTGGGATCTTCGGGTTGTTCTTTAGATACCCAACTGTTTGTCATGGATCTCATCTCCCAAGTCTAAGATGACTAGGCATGGTCTCTATATCACTCATCTCTCAACCCCAAACAATCCCAGCTCCTAGCTTATGTACCGCCGCAGAAAGAAATGCGGTGAGCTTAAAAGCCCAAAGGAGCAGATATAACGATACAATAATAATAAAACCGAATCGAGAACAAAGTAAGGAAGTCGGTCAATAAACCGGTATATCAAAGAATGAGTATGGTAAATGAAACATAGGAAAAGGGGTCGATTATCCACCACGAGCCAACAAAACAAATCAAATCAAATCATATATCCATAGTAGCTGTAGTAACCATAGCGGATATAATGAGACATGGAGTGATCGGCTCAGATTGTGAAGACAGCCATTGCACGACATCATTCACCGACAAATCATAACATATCGATAATGTAACAAATCTAGGATGCATCCATACGCCCGCAGACGAGATAGTGGCCATAAAATTTATATCGAGCTCATAATCGAGATAATGAAAGGGACGGTGTGTAACATCACTCGACACACTAGAGTCATGCCATTGGTGCATCAATGACACGGACATGGAACCCCCATGCCTAGTGATAGCTCGGGTCTCAAACTGACAGGTCAAAGCAAGGTTCTATCATAGGTTCAAAAGTCAAAGGTTCATATTAAAGTTCATAGCAAAGGTTCATAATCAAAGGTTCATATCAAACAGTTCACGTAGGAGATTCAATCAAAGGGAGCATAGCAAAGTTATAGGGAAGCCCTAATAAGAAGGCTCAGATCAAAGTATAACAGTTCAAACTATATCGAAAGATGTAAACGAATCATGAGACACCCCTACTGAAAAGGGATAGAATATCTGTACCTTAACGCCAATGAAAGGGAAGCAAACGAATGAATGAACACGAAGACACAACGTCACGTCTCCTTCAACGAATCTACACGGATTACGATTTGTTTAATACTTATTAGCTCATTTAAGTCATAACGGATTAATCGTATTAATATTTTTAGAGTTATAAGCGTATTCTTATTTTTTTGTAATGTACCGAAATAAAATACTTTGGGTAAAAATCCTTAATTAGCCAAACTTAGGGGTTACAAAAGATAAATGGTAAACTTAAAGGTTTAATAAGACAACTATTCTATTTGAGGGCTTTATTATATCATAATTCAAATTATAGGGTTTCCATGGTAAATATTTTAAAGTGTAAGGTTTATATTGTAAATCAACTTAAAGTATTATGTTACTTACTAAAATTCCCATGCACGTTAAAAATAAAAGACATAAGTTCACATACATGATCGACCATGTTTAAGCTTGCCCGCGGTTCAAATGACTAACATTTACGACCAAGTAAACACGTATTATGATTGACCCCTGACTCAACTATTCCAATACGGTTTCAAAATACAAAATGACTAGACCGTTTTTCCCGCGACCGAACATGCATTTTCTTTCATTTGTAATATCAAAGTTTTGTAACAGTTGCATGAATTCCATATACCTTACTCGACATACATATACTACACGATTCAAACATACATTAGTTCGCATACACAACACAACTCATCACCAGTCCATTTAGATTGATTAAACTCACACACAATACTTGTTTTAACGTGGCACACAAAGGGTAGCAACACACAATCTGTTACATAAGACCAAACTATACGAGACACTCATCCACCCTAAGCCAACTTGACTTGCAAACAAAATTATATATAGGTTACATATCGATTACTTAAATAGTGTTCAAGCCTTTATCCATGGCTATATATTTAATTAGGATAAGCAGGTTCTAATGAGACCAAATCACACTTGATCATAGATTCATGTTAGCGAAAGCTACTCACTCTAACACATTATCAGTCGCTCCATAAATTACACGCTACACAACAAAACGACACTCACACACTCATCAAACAACCTTACCCTCGTTAACAGTTTCATGGGATTTTCTCCAGATTTATAAAGTGTTGGGATAATTACTGATCCGAGCCTATGGACAGTCAAATCAAACCGAGCACATGGATAATTACAATCACAACTCTAGTTTAATTATGATTCTTATTTTAGCTTTTAGATAAGGACTTGTTTACTTGATTAGAGTTGTAGTAGGATTAGAGAGCTTATTCTAATGTCCTATATAAGCAAACCAAACGAGCTCATAGTTTGGTTGTGCATTAGATATCGCTTTTTGAGCTTTGTATTTTCGATTAATAGAGAGCGTGTTCTATTAAATACCGGTGCAAGTCTTTTTGTTTTGTTCCAGTTATAGTCGTGTTTCTGCTTGTGAAGTTCGATCACTTTGTGGACTTGAATTGGTATCAAGAGCAAGGTTATTCAATAGCAAGATCGATCAAAGGTTTGCAGCAAGTGATCGACCAAAGGGTTCTTAGGCAGTCCAATCGACCAAGGGTTATCAAGCAAGGATCGACCAAGGGTTGTAAAGCAAGGATCGACCAAGGGTTTATCAAGGCACAATCGACCTGGTTTACTTGGGCAGGAAGTAAATCACTCGACCTCTAGAACCTAGGGCTGGAAGTCGAACAAACTACACCTGTAACTTACAGAAGACGTACAAGAAGGATGGTGCAAGGCGAGTCGAGTCAACCACCTCCTGTTGAACATTCTAAAACGGCTCTTCAATGTCCAATGTTAACAAGCACAAATTATAACATATGGGCAATAAGAGTCAAAGCGGTATTCGAGTCCATGGAATACTTGATGCACCGGAACTGTGGGAAGGAACACAAGTTGTTGCTAAGCAAGATCACATGGCGTTGGCGTTAATCTTCCAGCGATTCCGAAGAACTTGTTTTCAAGTTTCACAATTCAACACACCAAAGAAACTGGGAGCTTTAAAGACCGGTATGTGGGTGTTGATAGGGTTCGAGACGCAAGGTTGCAAACCTTGAGACGGAATTTGAAGCCTTAAAGATGAAGGTCAACGAATCACCGATGACTTTGCGGCTAGAGTGGGCAAAATTGTAATCAAGTAAACAGCTTGGGAACAGTTTATGAAGACAAGAAACTTGTTAAGAAGTCGCTTGCATCCGTCCGGATAAGTTTGTTGCAATTGTTGCCTCAATAGAACAATTTGCTGACTTGAATACTATGTCTTTTCAAGAAGCAATTGGAAGGTTGAAAGCTTTTGAAGGAAGAATGAAGGGTGTTGACACCACTTCTGAAGATCAAGGCAAGTTGATGTTCGGAAGGGCTGAAAGATATGATAAGAAAGGTCGAGGAAGGAATTCCTCTGGTGGCAACGGTAAAGGTCAAAACTTTTCTTCTCAAAACAAATCTCGTGGTAGTGGTCAAGCTAATAACCACAACCGTAACAACTCCGGGAGCAATACGGAGCAAAAGAAGAACAAAAGTCGAGACCTTTCAAAGATTCAATGCTTCAGATGTGATGAATATGGTCACTTTGCTTCTAATTGTCCCGAACGCAGTGTACAAAAGAAAAAGCATGAAGCAAACCTTTTGAAAACGGAGGATGATGATGACCCGACACTTTTTATGATGAAAAGCGTTCAAGAAGTAGTTTTCTTGAATGAAGAAAAGATTATCCCAAACCAATTGAATACTAAGCCAAACGAGGAAGACACTTGGTATTTGGATAATGGAGCAAGTAATCACATGACGGGGATCCGAGAATACTTTTCGAGTTGAATGAGAATATCTCCGTAGAGTGAAGTTTGGTGATAACTCCTACATCGAGATAAAAGGGAAGGGTTCGATAATCATTGAAGGGAAAACGGGTGAGCAACGGTTAATCATCGAGTCTATTACCTACCCGAGCTAAAAAGCAACATAATTAGTCTTGGGCAAGCTACCAAGGCGGATGTGACATTCGTATGAAAGGTAATCTTCTTACAATGCGCGACTCGGATGGCAAGCTTCGATGAAGGTTCCTAGAACAAGTAATAGACTTTACAAGATTAAGCTCCAAGTTGGAAGTCCGTGTGTCTCAAAGCAAAGATGGAAGATGATGCTTGGTTATGGCATGCTAGAATGGGTCACATTAATTTCGAGACGATGGAATTAATGGCAAGGAAGGGCATGGTTGAAAAGTTGCCAATAATTCATCAAGAGAACAAGTTGTGTGAATCTTGCTTGGTAGGAAAACAAACCAAGAAGGCGTTTCCTAAAGCTGCAAAATTTAAGGCAACACATCCTCTTCAACTTATACATGCCGACCTATGTGGACCAATTTCTCCACCATCCATAGCGGGCAACAGGTACATATTTGTTCTTATTGATGACTTCTCACGCTTTATGTGGACCTTTACCTTGAAGGAAAAAGGAGAAGCATTTGAATACTTCAAAAAGTTCAAAGCTTTAGTTGAGAAGAAGTCGGGAAAGAAGATTATAACCCTAAGGACCGATAGAGGAGGTGAGTTCACTTCAAAAGAATTTACCAACTTTTGTGAAAACGAGGGTATAACAAGACATCTAACCACTCCCTACACACCACAACAAAATGGAGTCGTGGAAAGGAGAAATCGGACTCTTATGGGAATGACTAGAAGCATCTTGAAAGCACGAGACGTACCAAACTATATGTGGGCTGAAGGAGTTAGACACGCCACATTCTTGATTAATAGAGTTTCAACTCGAGCTCTAGTTAATAAAACTCCATATGAGGCTTTCAAAGGAAAAAAGCCTAACTTGGAGGGTTTGTGGGTATTTGGATGTGTGGCTTATGCAACGGGAACAAGGCCATACTTACATAAGTTAGACGACAGGTCAACACGACTCATTTATATCGGAAACGAGCCAGGTACGAAAGGTTTTCGATTGTTCAATCCAAGACTAAAGAAGATTGTAATATGTCGTGATGCGGAGTTTAATGAGGAACTTGGCTGGAAGTATGTTGCTGGAAGCGAAACACACGAGCTAAACCCAGGTATGTTTATCATAGAATGGCACGGTTCTATTGATACGGGTTGTGGATTTGTTAACCCAGTGTGACCGATGAAGTTGAGGTCAAGATCAAGAGGTGAAAATCATCATGATGTTGATGAAAATCAACCGGTCAATACCGAACAAGAAGATCAAATCGAGGCGGTAATGACCCTAATCCCGTGATGTAAACTCAACCAATTATGAGGCGTTCTTCAAGGGTTTCAACTAAGCCAACTAGATTTAATGACTTTATTATGGGGTCTAGTTCAAGAACCTCGATTGCTAATGAAGATCAAAATCTACTTTTGATTGAAGATGATGAACCAAGAACGCTCCAAGAAGCAAAAGTCTCAAGCAAGTGGATGGTTGCTATGAAGCAAGAGATTGAGTCTATCGAGAAGAATGATTCATGGGAATTAGTTGAAGCTCGGTTAATGTTAATCCCATTGGATTAAAGTGGGTGTTCAAAATTAAGAGAAATCCGGATGGTTCAATTAATAAGTTTAAAGCTCGGGTAGTAGCAAAGGGTTATGCTCAAAAAGAAGGAATTGACTATGATGAGGTATTTGCGCCCGTAGCACGGATTGAAACGGTGCGCTTATTGATCTCATTGGCGCAAAAGAAGCATGGGAGCTACATCATTTGGATGTAAAGTCACTTTTTACATGGAGAACTAAAAGAGCAAGTGTTTGTTACACAACCGGAGGGGTTCGTGAAGAAAGGAGAAGAAAGGAAGATCTACAAGTTGAAAAAGGCGCTTTATGGACTTAAACAAGCACCAAGGGCGTGGAATACAAAACTTGATAGAGAACTCAAGCAAATGTCTTTTAAAAGATGCCAACACGAACAAGCGGTGTATGTGAAAAAGACAAACAAGTCAATCTTGATTATTGCAGTCTATGTAGATGATCTCTTAGTAACCGGTTCGAAGCTTGGCGAAATTGGTGAATTTAAGAGACAAATGCAAGAAAGGTTCGATATGAGTGACTTGGGAAAGTTAAGCTATTATCTTGGCATTGAAGTAAATCAAGAGGATTCGAGTATCTCAATAAGTCAAGAAAGCTATGCAAAGAAGATCTTGAAAGATGTTGGGATGCATGAAGCGAATCCTACTCAATGTCCATTAGAACCTGGAATGAAGTTAAGCATGGACAAGGAAGGAAAACCAGTTGATGCAACTCTGTTTAGACGACGAGTTGGTTGTCTAAGGTATTTACTACACACTCGACCTGATTTATCTTATTCGGTTGGTTTGGTTAGTCGTTACATGCAAGAACCAAAAGAATCACATATGGCAGCTGTGAAACAAATACTAAGGTATATCCAAGGTAGTTTGAATTTTGGAATACGATACAACCAAGAGAAAACCAAGGAGTTAGTGGGGTTTAGTGATAGTAGTTTTGCTATGGACCAAGATGATGGTCAAGCACAACCGGGCATGTATTTTATCTAGGTAAATCACCTATCACTTGGTGCTCACAAAAGCAAAACACGGTGGCTCTATCGTCTTGTGAAGCCGAGTTCATGGCTGCAACTTCACCGCGTGTCAAGGGATATGGTTACGTGGATTGTTGAGTGAAATAACCGGAATGGAAGAAAGAGTGGTGGTCTTATTTGTTGACAACAAATCGGCTATTGCACTTATGAAAATCCGGTCTTTCACGGAGAAGCAAGCATATAAACACACGTTATCATTTTATCCGAGAATGTGTTGAAAGAGGCCAAGTACAAGTTGAATTTGTAAGAGGTGATTTGCAACGTCGATATTTCGGACGAAAGCTCTCGCAAGGATTAAGTTCAAGGAAATGCAAGAGTTACTCGAGTTGAAGACCTCCCTATCTCGAGTCAGAAATTAGGGGGTGAATGTTGGGATAATTACTGATCCGAGCCTATGGACAGTCAAAACAAACCGAGCACATGGATAATTACAATCACAACTCTAGTTTAATTATGATTCTTATTTTAGCTTTTTAGATAAGGACTTGTTTACTTGATTAGAGTTGTAGTAGGATTAGGAGAGCTTATTCTAATGTCCTATATAAGCAAACCAAACGAGCTCATAGTTTGGTTGTGCATTAGATATCAGTTTTTTGAGCTTTGTATTTTCTGATTAATAGAGAGCGTGTTCTATTAAATACTCGGTGCAAGTCTTTTTGTTTTGTTCCAGTTATAGTCGTGTTTCTGCTTGTGAAGTTCGATCACTTTGTGGACTTGATAAAGTTCGTTAACATGCATTAAGGTTACTTGTAAGGTTTGAATAATAGCTTATATGTTGCATATATATAGGATCGATCAAAAACAAAAACCGTGGTCGATTTGTACGACTTTTAGACATGTTAGTGCTATGATTTCATGTGACGTTTAAATGTGTTATAACGACTTAACGAGACAACCGACCCATCAACAAGACCACCATGAAAAGAAGCATGTTAGAGAATATATTAATTGTAGATTACATTAGGTTATAATTAAACATATGATCTAGGTCTCTCTGGAAACAAAACAAAGAGAGACCTGTAATACCTGCGCCTAACGAGATTTGAGAGAGAGGAACAAGATCGAACAAGCAAACCAAAGCACCTCTTGTGCTTTATAACCCCACGACAGCAGCAGTACACGGATCACGACCAAAACTCACGTGTACGGCAGCTTTATAAAGTCTACGTAACCACTCCTTTGAGCCTTGCTTTGTGTCCGCCAGAAAAGATGGAGAAATAAAAGTTGCCGTCTAGTTTTATTTAGGTTTTAGGTGTATTTACTTTGAATGGAATATGGGACATATATGGGATGATATGGAGATAATTAGGAAAATGTTTAGGAAGTAAATGTGAAATCGGTTTACGTGTGTACAAGGTTTTAGGCTTTTCAACTTGGACGATTATAGAGGTATTAGGCGCGTGATTTGGCTAAAAATAAGGAAGGCATTAAAACATAATATAGCTTCCTTGATTTCATCCTTTATTTAATTTAATTTTTGTAACTTGTATATATATAAGTGGTAAATGTGTTATGCACATAATTAATATAATGTAACTTTTATTTTAAATGCCTTGTGTAGACGTTATATATTAAATGTACAACGAAACTAACGAGCTCGATTTATTTTTACGTATTTTAGATTTAGGGGCATTATGGTCATTCAACGCGTTTACGATTTTAGGGTTTTACACTATCACTTAAAGGAGTTACATTGTAGTGCTCAGTGTCTCATTGAAGATGAGGATTTTGTCAAGAGATTGCGGTCTACTTATATGGTGTTAGTATAAGTTTGGAGTCACGTGGATAACCAAGACATAAGATACAAGTTTGGGTTATTTTACTTCTTCATCAAATTCGTTATACTTGGTTTTCTTCACAAGTGATCATTACATAGAGCTTATCGATTTGAAGAATCTTTTCATGCATCACTCAAGGGAAGTTTCTAATGTTTACATTCTCTATTTGTTGATAACAAAAGGGAAGAGATATTGAGTGCGATGGCATGGATTAAGGGGAAGACAAAGGAAGACAAGAATGTTTCATTCACGGAGATGTTTACATCTCAACTTCTGCTACTTCGTCTAGGGAAGTTCGTACACGACTTTGTTTGTTTTGTCATCATCAAATAAGGGAAGATTGTTGGGTTTTAGGTTCCTTGGATTTGATGAGACAAAATAAATACAAGAATGAAACAAAGGGACTTAAAGTGAAAGAGATGAAACCTACTAAAAGATAGAAGGACTTGCTTGCAAAAGAAGATTTATTATTTAGTCATTCGTAGTATTTTGTAAACCCTAATCCTCTAGTATATAAAGAGGACATGGGGTGTAGGTTTTAAATATAAGTCTTCCATAATGTAGTCTAAAGGTGTGTGTGTGTGTAACCTAGGGCGTGTAGTTTATTGTAAACGCCTAGGTTAGTTGTTTACCTCCAAGATCGAAGAAGGCTTTGATCCCTGTTACATTTAGGTAACACGTATTATTCTGATCAAATAATATTTGGAGGAGATTGGGTGAATGTAAAACCTTGTGTCAATAATATATAATGTTCTTATTATTCCGCTGCGTTGCATATGTTATTGTCAAACCCTAAGGCTCAAAACGATCTCAAGGAGTTCTAACAAACTCCACATACACAGATCAACAAAAATAGGTATGTTAAAAAAAGTAATAAATAAAAATAAAAATAGATAATTACATATATTTTTCTTTTTGATATTATCTCATTTTAATCTAAAGTGTTTATGAGATAGTTGATAAATGCATTGAATTTTATAGGATTTGATAGGTTACGATGTTTTTAAAGGGTTTTGGCATAAGAACGCATTTTTTCAAATGTACCGATCTAGACGCGTATTATTTTTGTTCCACTTAATGTAACGAAATTTCAACTTTTGTTCCATTCTACCCATAAGATGACCGCCACAGGAAAAAGTTTGGAACCGCTATGCATCATACCCGACATTTTTATTAAGGGTTTGGTCAGATAATAGCAACGCATTTTTCAAATGTACCGATCTAGTACGCATACTATTTTTGTCCCACTTAATATAACATACTTTCATTTTCACACGCTTTTGTCCGATTTGCCCGTTTCGTTTGTTTTGCACATTTTCACACGTTTTGCATGTTTTTCATCCGCTCACACGCTTTTGTTCGTTTTACACATTTTCATTAGTTTTAACATGTTTTCTTTGTTTTGCACATTTTCGTCCATTTTGCACGTTTTCATACGTTTTGCATGTTTTGCACGTTTTGTTCGCCGCACGCCGCTACGTTATCGCACGCTTGAACGTTTTTGCACGCTTTTACATGTTCGCCGCTTACACGTTTTTGTTCGTTTTACGCATATTTATTCGCTTTTACATGTTTTCGCCTATTTTTGCACATGTTTGTCCGTTTGTGCAAAAACGTGCGAAAATGTGCAAAAACGGATGAAAACGGGCAAAAACGGACGAAAACATGCAAAAACAAACAAAAACGTGTAAAAGCGGACGACAACGTGCGAACACGTTTAAAAACGTGCTTAAACAGACGAAAACGTGTGAAAACATACAAAACGGACGAAAATATGCAAAATAGCCGAAAACGCAAAGATGGCGAAATGTAAAACGGACAAAAATGCAAAAATGTAAAACGCATGAAAACGTGCAAAACAAGTGAAAACATGTAAAACAAATGAAAATGCGTAAAATGAACAAAACGTGTAAGAACGGATGAAATCATGCAAAACGTGTGAAATGTGCAAAACGGGGCAAAATGAATGAAACGCAAAAGCGGGCAAAACATGCGTAAGCAGATTTAAAACGCAAAAGCATGCAAAACGGATGAAAACGTGTTATAATGTGCGAAACGCAAAACATTTAAAACGGACGAAAACGTGTAAAACGGATAAAACGCATAAAACGGACAAAACGCAAAATGGGCAAAACAATTTTGGTGCTTGGTTAAACAAGTTTGGTGGGGTAGAATGGAACAAAAATGAAAGTACGTTACATTAAGTGGGACAAAAAATAGTACGCGTACTAGATCGGTGCATTTGAAAAAGTACGCTGCTATTGTACGGCCAAAACCCTTTTTTAAATGGAATATGATTTGCACACTCAAAATTTTGTGTGATGACATTTATACCTTTAATATTTGTGAATTGATTTGAACACTCCACTAAATGATGTAGGGGTATAAATGCCATAACACAAACATTTTGAGCAAACATTTTGAGTGTGCAAATCAAATAATGGAGTGTGCAAATCACTTCTCTTTCTAAAGACTAAATTACATCATTAGTCCTTGTGGTTTGGTCAGATTTCATACGACATCTAAAAACGCGTAATCTTGCACCGTTAGTCTAACATATTGAATAGATTACGTGGGTGGTCCAATTTTGCTAATGTCGTTAGCTTTTCTCGTTATCTCGGACCTTACGTGCAAATCACACAAAGGTACTTTTGTCCGAACACTTTTTTTTTTCCTTTAGTGGATTTGTTTAATATTTTTTTTTACTTACCACTTGTTTTTTATTTGTCCTTTTATTCACATACCCCCACATACAAAATCTTCTTCAAACCCTTATATTTGTCCTTTTATTTTTCTTTTATTTAAATTAAGTTCGTATA
Organism: Chrysanthemum lavandulifolium; assembly: GCA_022545495.1. NCBI lineage: Eukaryota > Viridiplantae > Streptophyta > Magnoliopsida > Asterales > Asteraceae > Chrysanthemum > Chrysanthemum lavandulifolium. The sequence continues at coordinate 55,111,087 of CM040242.1, forward strand.
CTCCATCACAATTTTCAAAAATCTCAAAAAAACTTCATGATAACCTTCAAAAATTCACTGAAAACTAACAACTCTAAAAACACAAATAATAATTTTTTTAAGTGCTCATATAACACATGATTTTTACTACAATCATGTTTGTATATTACTACTAAACAATCCACAACGAACAATAGAAATTTATAACAACTTTCATGAACAAATATAAATAATATTTTATTAATATAACTAGTTATAATACCCGTGCACGCACGAGGTTTTGACAAAAAAATTATTCTGTATTAATATTTAATATTGTGTCTTTAAAGGTAATTGCATATAATTATATAGTTATAAGTTTCGTGCACACACGAAGTTTACACATAAATCAAATTTATTTTAACATTTTAGTTCAGTATATACATATATAAGAATTTGCCCATGAAAATTGTGATATAAGTACAACTAATACTTATGCACGAGTTTTTCATTATGCATTAATATCCATTAGAATTTGGTAAAATATATGTAAAAATTTCTGTTAGGTAACTCAAAATTTAATTTTATTTAGCTGACAAACATGTTGATGTTGTTATTTATATTTCATTATTGATATTATGTTGTAGACATGATGCAAGTTTAATAGCACATAATAAGCGTTGATAAAGTTAAAATGTACTCCTTAAAGTTTTTTAAAAATGTTGTTCTGGTATAAAGTATAAGGGGGTATTTGTTTATAATCTAAAGTTATTAAAAAAATGGAGGCTTATAATATTACACTTAACTTTATATAATTTTTAAAAATTCAACGAATAAAGTTTTATTAATTACCTCATCTTTTTTTAAGTTTTTGTTTTATCAAATTTGACACCTATATTTTTATGTGTTTTTTTTTATCAACCAAATTTCTCCACCAAATTTATTAAAGTTTGACCAAAATCAATTTAATTTTGACTTTTATTAACCAATCAAATCACACAATTTTGCTTACGTGGTAAATCGAGCTCTCCTATTGGCCCAATTGTTTTTCAATAAGAATGAATTGACAAAATCACTCCGAAATGATGTAATTCATTTATTATATAAAAGATTGGATCTTTTGTCTAACTGTTTATCGTTTGAAAATGGGTAGGACCTAATATTTATTTGAGAAAATTCCCTAACTAGGCCAAAAACTCAACCATGGTCCCTTTTGTGGTCACTTTCATTTCCCCTTTCCCATTTTTGTCATGCTCGACTGTTCGACTGCTCAACTCCACTAGATTTCTGCCACGTGTCCACCCACTTGTACCTTTTATTAAAATTTTGTGGCCCACCAAATCTTAGTTATTGTACACCCCTTTTGTCTTTTAATAAAGGTCAACGCTCGACCGACGGCGCTCGACTTGCGGCTGCTCAACTTAGTCAGTACTTTTTGCATGAGAAATGTAAATAGAAGCTTGGGAAATGACACACAATCTAAGCATAAGATTTTGTGTACTTTAATTTTAAATTATTTTTTTACTTTTGTTTTTTAGTTTTTAATTTTGTTTAGTTTTTAATTTTGTTTTGATAAAAAATTAAAAAAAAAACACACACACAAAACACACACAAACACACACAAACACAATCACACTTCAGATATGTGCTCGATCATCGGCTAATCATCTGGGTCGTTTACACACAAGGCAAACACAACCCAGAAACACACCTTAGTGCTCGATCCGTGCTCGATCATGGCTGCTAGACAAAGTAAGTGTTTTTGTTTATTATTTTGATTATTTTGTTTTTAGGGTTTGCTTATTACGGGTTTGATTTGGTTTTAAATTGCTAGTTTATGGTCACTACTGCTTATTTCGTCATTTGTTAAAAATATATTGTGGGGGAATGTTTGAGCAAAGATTATTAAGGTTTGTAGGTCACTACTGCTTATTTCGTTTTTGCTTTTTACGGTTTTGATTTTGTTTGTTAGGGCTTTTTTTAAGGTTCATTAGTGCTGACTAAGTTTTAGAAGTTCTTTTTAAGGAAAACTTATCTTTTGCTACAAGCATGATCAAAAAGATCATATATTTTTTACATTGGTATGAATCAATTCACTAAAAAGCTTAAAAAGAACAAGAATTTCCATCAAAAAGATCATATTTCTAAACATAATAGATCACATTTTTTACATGGGTATGAATCATTTCAACAAAAAAAACAAGAATTTCTAAATTTCTAAACATAATATATCACATTTTTTTGGGGGGGGGTTTGCTTTTGCCCTTTGTAATATGCTTATTTGTAATGTCTTACTGTCTTAATTGTAAATATAAATTCACCTTTCGATTTTTTTGGTTTATAGGTGTATTCTGCCAAGGTTAGTACGAGAACGAAGTTGCATTTCCTGAAAGCAATAAAGCAAAAGTTGAGCTCGAACCCAGATTATGGTGAGCGTCTTAACCTTTTTAAGAGCACAGTTTTTTACCAATGGTTCAACTTAAAATCCTATGACCATGAAAATCACTTGCTGCATTATTTACTGCAACATCAACGACAAGTGGAAAATCATGATATAAATACTCCACTGTATTTCGATATTGGGCAAAAAGTTTTACAATTTGGTCGGCAAGAAATGTGCTTGATATCAGGATTTCAATTTGGTGACATTTCCATGGGTCATTTTAAGGGTCGTGAATCTGCTTTTGCTAAGCGTATGTTACTTTTTCTTAAAGAAATGCGACATGCCAAAATAACTAACATAAAGACCGAGCAGCTTTTACTGATTCTCAATGATCCCTACGAGTTTTCTGAGTTTTCGAATGATGATGTTGTACGCCTTTGCCTTTTGATAATTTTAGAGAACATTTTCATGGGCAAACAGGAAAGAACTGTCATTCCCGACGAGATTCTGTGTTTAGTAGATGACTTGTATGCTTGGAATTCATTTCCATGGGGCGAGTATATTTAGGTTGAGTTTCATCACAGGGTATACAATGTGGTTTTGAAGGTTAGAGACAGACACTTGTCTGAAATTACTACCAAGGGAAAAGGATACATCGCCACATATACTCTTTGTGGATTTGTGTTTGCTCTCAAGGTTAGTATAATTATGATAATGAGTATTTAAATAGTTTAGCACTAATAAGCTGATGTTTATAACTTTGTATTGTATAATTTTTGCAGATTTGGCTTTTGGAAACCCTCCCCAATTCTACAAACTGGTGGTTTAAAGATGATAGGGTGATCCCTAGAGCACTTGCATGGGATGATGGGCAGAAGTTTGATAAGACAGATTATGATTTTCTTTTCTCTGGTAATCAGATTGTTCGCCTCCTGCCTACAGGTGATAATATACGCTTTTACAAGAATTCAATAGGATTATTATATTGTATCCTATAGCATGGGTTGGTGGATAATAATTTTTTATACACAGATGTTGAGAAAAATAAGCTTTGGTGGATTTCAAGTATAGACTACATCAGGAAGTTTAAACCACCAGGGTCTTTGAATGATGAACCACATAGTCGAGCCCACGATACACCACATACTCCAGGCCACAATACCACAACAGATAGTACATCAGCTCAACGGGTGAAGATGACAGTACGCAAAAGATCTTCTGTTGTGCGTACTGAAGTTCATCGATCGACACATATCCGCATGAGGTGCGAGGTATGTGGATGAAGTCATGCCTCATATTGATGCACGATGCCATCTAGCGTAAGCCTTCTTTGGTCAAGTGTATAGTATGCAACAATGATTCATGGACTTCGTGAAATGCTCAAACAATTGAAGCCGATGTTGTTAGTGAATTGCCAAATATGGATGACATGCCTCCTAGATCAACCCTAGTATCTCGGATGGCTAGTATGCAAAAGCGATTTTCCAACCGAAAAGTTTATCCCGAATTTCAAGACCGATGGTGTTAGCGAAGCGATTGTGATCCACCGACTTTGCATCGTCCGCTGAAAATGTTTTATTACTTTTAACCCTTTGAAACATTTATTTCTTTTTTTTATATGTTTTATATAAAATTGTTGGTGGTTGACTTGTGAGTAACACATTAGGATATGTATTTATGTCATTAGTACACTAGCATTTATGACACTAGTGAGAGTGTTATTTAAAGACTTCTTTAGCTAATTATTATCACACTACTTGTTACTCAACTCATTTCCACCTCCCCATTATTTCACTTAAGTTCTAATTTCCTTTATTGTAAACAAATGTCTGACAACATACCTTTTGAAATTCAAATGCAAATAATTAACAAACTTCCTGTCAAATCTTTACTTCATTTTAGAACCGTTTCAAAGACATGGAAGTTTGCGTTGAATTTCTCCTACTCGGTCAACGAATTTGTGTCCTCGCCCATCCTACTGATTGTTGTAGTTAAGGTTTAAAATGTTATAGTTGTGTAGATGATTTTTGTACATGTACTAACATTGCCCTTTTTGAGATATAGATTTCATGGTTATTGTTGGCTGTGAATTATATGGATCGATCGAAATGAAAATGCAATCAGAATCAGATACGTTTAGTGTCAACGAGTGTGGAAACCGCGATGCAATGGGATTGCTTTGTAGACGTGAATTTGGAACTGATGAATGACCGGAAAATTTGTTTGTCTATTTATTTGGTTAGTCCTTGAAGGACCTACGTTGCAAAGACAATTCAAACCTTAGGGACTATTTTTCGTGGCTACAAAGGACTTACTTTGCAAGGACACTTAAACCTTAGGGACTATTTTTGCCAAATTGCTATAGATAGCAATTAATGCTACAAACTTTATTTGGTTAGTCCTTGAAGGACCTACTTTGCAAATACAATTCAAACCTTAGAGACTATTTTCGTGGCTACAAAGGACTTACTTTGTAACGACACTTAAACCTTAGGGACTATTTGTGCCAAATTGCTATAGATAGCAATTAATTCTACAGGACTTACTTTGCAACGACACTTAAACCTTAGGGACTATTTTTGCCAAATTGCTATAAATAGCAATTAATGCTACAGGACTTACTTTGCGACGACACTTAAACCTTAGGGACTATTTTTGCCAAGTTGCTAAAGATAGCAATTAATGTTGCAAAACTTGTGCTCGCTCTATAGTATATACGAGTGTGGAAACCCGCGCGATGTAGCGGGATTGATTTTGTAGACGTGAATTTGGATAGGGACTATTTTTTCCAAATTGCTATAAAGGACTTACTTTGCAATGACAACTTAAACCTTAAGGACTATTTTTTGCCAACTTGGACTTACTTTGCAACGACACTTAAACCTTAGGGACTATTTTTGCCAACTTGCTAAAGTTGGCAATTAATGCTGACAAACTTTATGTGAAGAACTCATGTCAAGGACCTATTTTATAATAACTAATTCAAACCTTGGGACTATTTTCGTGGCTACAAAGGACTTACTTTGTAGCGACACTTAAACCTAGGGACTATTTTGCCAAGTTGTGAAACTTTGCATTTAATGTTTGGACTTATTTTGGAACGACACTTAAACCTCGGGGACTATTTTTGCCAAGTTGTGAAACTTTGCATTTAATGTTGCAAAACTTGTGCTCGAACCTCGGGGCTATTCTATGCCAAGTGGAAAGATTGCATTTAATGCATGTTTTGCAAAACAAAGGACTTTTAGTATATATAGTAATAACGAATATGGAAACCGCAAGGCGTAGGGACTGGTTTTTGCCAATTTGGATAGGGACTATTTTTGCCAAATTGCTATAAAGGACTTACTTTGCATCGACACTGAAACCTTAGGGACTATTTTTGCCAACTTGGAAACTTTGCATTTAATGTTTGGACACCTAAACCTCGTGATTATTTTAAACTCATGAAGTTGGCGATTTGCCAACTTCACACTGTTTAATGTTTGCGTGTGGAGAACGATTTGCGCTTTTAGTTAATATATATAATAATAATAATAATAATAATAGATAATAATATACTTTCGAGCTAAGATTGACTCAATAATATATGACTATATGTACTTATATGTAACCACACACAAAAAAGAGTTTGATACGGTCTGGTAACCATTCATAAGGGTCAAGTAATTTAGCTCTGCCTGCACGTCTATTAAGTATACATATTTATTGATCATGGTTTCACATTGTTGCGTCATCCAGTCGATCTATCCCTCCTCTTTCCACACACACAAGAATAACTAGTAGAAAACTTAAATCAACATTATTATGGAGTAATTCATAAGATGGAAACACATTGCGGGTAAGTAAAAATTAAACAATTTTTATCTCTTATATGCAAACCTTTCGCGCCTTGAACCATTGTTCACTTCACTCAAGAGTTGGGACGCGGCTTTCCACAGCATGTTCCTTATCACCGACTGGTGTCTCGGAAAGATGACCCGTCACACTAACTATTTCAATATCTTTAGCAACTGGCACTTGTTGAGTATTATTATCAGCACACTCAAAACTAGCAATTTCATGAGCTCTTACATCTCCATGAACACTTACATCAGATAACGTCACAAGGCAGGATGTATCCTGACCAATATCAGTTTTTTCAGCATGCACATTCTTATTGGTCACTAAACCAACAGCAGTATGACTAATAGTTGAATTTTTTCTTATTGTGTTCTATTACATTAGCGGCGAGATTTACACTGGGAGCAGATTGTTGTTGACCACTTTGACTACTATCATCATTGTAGGAAGCGGCTGCTTCATTTTCTGAATCGTAACACACATCTAAAGGTCTCGCATTAAAAAGATGCTGTCCATTTGTATCGTGCCCAAATTCATTTTCTGTACTTGACATTTGCCTTTGTAACCACGACGGCCGCAGGCCTCCCATCTATAACCATCATCATCATCATAATCATCGTAAGTTGAATTGATAGGATGAGTTTTTCTATCAATTTTGAACTCTGCGTTCAAATTTTCTATTCTGCTAGCTTCAATTTCTTTTCGGTCTGACATTACTACCGTGGATCAAGATGATGAATGCAGCTCTTAATTTGCAGACTCATGTAGCCACAAATTGGTCTCTTGTAGGGACTAAAACGCATAAGCCCCGTAATAAGTGGCGCTTGTAATAGCCAATGACTGACTTCCATGCCCGACTCACATATATTCCAGGAAAATCTTTTGGCACTAGTTTACTAAATATCCTAAGACAGCTGTTTCGAATCTTACTAATTTATTAGTTAGGAATTTTATGCGTGACAGGAAAACTATAAAATAACTTTATATTCTAATTTTGTGACTATGATAACAGGAGGTAATCTTTTTTGTATTGTCGCAGTTTATAGGACATCCAATGATGAAATCAAGAACTTCATTCTAAGTTATTCTGCCCAAAAGGCATGATTTGGATCTTGTACACCCAAAATTGTTGTTGTTTATGTTTTTTGCCAGATTAGATCTAAAATGCTGTAGTTACGCAGATGATTGATGTGTATTGTAACTGTTCTTTTTCCAATATAGTTTCCATTGTTATTGTTATAGCTTTGAGTTGTATGGCCAGAGCAGAAATGAAAATGTAATCGCCGTCGCTGATATCATCTATTTGATGTTGGTTTAGTGGGCTCCGAAGTAATGATGGAGGGCAACTAAATACTTTTGAGCTAAGCGCGAATCGACTATATGATACAAGTAATCATGTATACACACACAAAGGATCAAAATGTAAATAACAGAGTTTGATACAGATAACCACCTTTACTAGTCAAGTATTTTAATACTCAAGCTAAACATGAATGTCTACTTACGGATTGCATTTTTTAAGTAAGATTATGAGTATAGTTGCTAGATAAGATTCTAGAAAACGGATCACAGATGTTGGGGGAATACCTGTGGAAATGAAAAGGGGGATATTGGTGAATCTGAATGAAGATTTATCGACTGTTGAACCTCCTGAGAAATGAGAAGGTTTGATGCCTTACCAAGTTTTATTGCAGTTGGCATCAGCCTGGGATATGAATCTGCAACAAGCCAACAAGTACACAACATAGTAATTGGTTTTGCCTATTATATGATCAACTATAGAGATAATTCTTTTGCCACTCATGCACAACAACATATATCAACAATAACTAGCTGAAAATGTATAAACATATAATATTAACTAATTTGTTGGAAATACAGTGCGGGTATAGCTAGAAAAAATCAAACAGCCGGATGATTCACATCCAAACAATGTGAAAACTACAAATCGAGAGCGAATACACATTTTACTGTGACTTTCTACAACATGTCATTCCTTAACACCGACCATTGTCTCAGAAGCATGATCCTTCACATTACGTGTTGTTTTAGTAGGACTATTTGGTTCATACGATGGTAATAGTAACCAATACAAAAACCAAAATAATTCTTTGGTTTATGTTCAAATCAAATATTCCAAACCAAAAAACCAAAAAACGAAAACAAATATTCCAAACCAAATGATACAATTGGACAAATTAGTTGTTGTATCATTATCCTGTCCAATATCGGTATTTTCAGCATGGACATCCTCTATGGTGCCTAAACCAATATTGGGAATAGTTTCTTCTTGTAGTACATTACTATCAGTTGGGCGTAAATCACTAGTGTCGAAATTTATAGTGGGAGCGGATTCTTGTTGACCAGTATGACTAGTACCACCACCATAGTTATCGGATTCACCATATGCTGAATCGTAAGACACTTCTAAAGGACTGACACGAAAATAGTCTAGTCTATTTGTATCCCGCCCGAACTCATGTCCCTCATCAAGAGGATCGAAATAGCCACAAGGACGCGGTATCGCACATTGAGGCAGACAATTAATAGGCGGCAGCAGCGGTCTCCCACCATCATCATCATCATTAGTCGGGCCTTCCACAGAAAGACGATTAAACTCCGGGAAGAACTTTTCTGGTGCAAGTCTGCTAGCTTCAGTGTCTTTTTCGTCCGCCATGACTACTGACAATCAAGATGATTAATGCAGCTCTTTCCAGACTCGTCCAGCCACAATGGTCTCTTTTAGTGGACTAAAACGCGTACATTCGACTCACCTTCCAGGAAAATGAATTCCACACCCGACTCACCTTCCAGGAAAATCCATGGTACTTTATTTTTGGAATAAAGGTTTTGCTACTAATACTTGTTGAAAACATGGGTTGTTTTAGTGGTTTTATGATAAAGGTGGGGGCATTTTTTTTTTTTTTTTTTTTTTTTTTTAATTTATTATTATTATTATTATTATTATTATTATTATTATTATTATTTAAATCCCACATTATTAATATAAATAATTTTAATTAATATTTTAATATCCTCTGTCATAAAACTTAAGTCTATTTTAGTTTTTATTTTGCAACTTTGACTTTAATTATATATTTTCGTGTTATATAATATTTGATAAAAGATACCAATAAAAATACATTTAAAATACAATCAATTTATCTATTTCAGATCAAGATTATATAACACGAAAAAATATTTAAAGTTAAAGTTGCAAAAAAATTTCAAAGTGAACTTAAATTTTAAGACGCATGTTAGTATATAATACATTTTAATTTTATTTTCTTTCTCTTATATAAATTTAAATTCAAATCCTAAACCAAATTTAAATCTAAAATTTATATGCTAATCATATATCCATCTACAAACCAAACAGGCCATGAATCTTGTTGTAATTTATATGTTTGTCTTTTTGAAGTGATTAGGAAATTTAACAAATATCGATTAAAATCAAGGTTTTAGATCGTGTGAGGCGTGGCGTGGCGGCATGGTCAAGCCTCACGTCTTATAAGCTACGGCAAAGCATTAACGTTTTTAAGGCGTGTTTTAAAACGGCAAAAAATATGAAATTATTTAAATTTATATATTATTTATCATATTTTATATATATCAAGTTTACAAAAATTGTTATACATAAAGAAATAAGTCATTAAATTATCCTTACATGTACTTTTCTTCACTTCTTAAAAAAAAAAAAAAAAAAAAAAAAAAACACTTTTTCATCGTAGTTGAATTTAAAAAAGGCTTCACGACTCATGCATTAGCATGCCTTATCGTACATTTTCATGCCTCATCCACTCCACGCCTTAAACTGACACCTTGATTTATTGCGTAACGTGAAGGTCACGCCTCGCGCATTTGCGCCGTCATATCACGTCTTTTAGAACCATGATTAAAATACTTGTAACAAGCGACAACATTGTTGAGTAAGTAAACGATGCAAATTGCAGCAAGAGCAGAATGGGATAATAATAAAATTCAACATTTTGGTCGTATTTTGGCAAGTCTTTTAACTTGTCAGTATTGTTGTTACTTTTTTTCTTTTTTTTTTTTTAAAAAAAAAAAAAAAGAAAACAAAAAAAAATCATTCTAATTTTTATTGCAAATATTTATTACGGGGTTATGTATATTGAGTTAGGATCAAATGAGAAACATAATTAAGATGAGAAGAACGAGAAGAAACCACAACTACATATATTAGATCTATTCACAAAAATTTATGCATCTCCCTATTATTTTTCTTTTCTTATTTAAAATGTGTCCTAACTATCAATTTTTCATCAAAATTAATAAACAATTATTTTTCACTTTTTCTTTTTAAAATAAAATATCTTGCAATTGGTAAATCGTTACCGCGACGAGAATATATTTATCTTTCAGTAGACGGGCACTTCGTTATACTTTCGACGAACATTTTTTTTTCGAGTTTTGTTTTGGTGTTAAAATTTGTTGTCTTAAAAAAGCACATGTAATTTGTATGTTAAGAATCACGTGTGATTTTACAAATCACATGACATAAAATCACATGTGATTTGAAAATAGCAAATCACGTGTGATTTCTCCGGACGTAAATTTCAACATTTACAAAAAGATGTCGAAAAAAAAGTTCCTTGAAAGTATAAAGAAGTGCCCTTTTATGGATAGATGATTTAATTAACGTCGTAATTGTATGAATCTTTTCGCGTAACAATTAACGTTTTGCGACATATTTAATTTTTTTTCAAAATTAATGAACGTTTATTATTTTATTTTTTTATAAAAAAATAAATGGCTATGAGTGGTTTATTGAATTTTTATAGAATATTGGATCTATATTAAACTTTTCTCATACCGTAAGTAATACACATTTGTAACATTCATCTCATAATAAGAATTCCATTATTTGTGTCACATACGTCATCTATGTATGCAAACGAGTGAAAGGAACCCGTCGCGTTGCGGGGGTTTGCAAAACAAAGGTGGATAGTTACATACTCCCATACCGGTTGTTGTTTACAAAGATCTAGTTTCCAAACCGCTGCACGGAACCCGTTACACATTTGAGCTCCCTAAGTAACCCATTTCGAATCCAAACCCACCGCTTTGCACCCTATATCGACACGTATTAGCTCCGTTTCAACACCCAAACGTATTGATTTAAGTCCTCATTTCAAACATCCAAAACCCACCAATTTAAGTCGGCAACCGCACCCGATTCGATCCCATTTTAGCGACCAAACGCACTCACTTCAACCACCGTTTCAAAGATCCATATCCACCCTTTTCACTGCGCAAAGACCTAAACATCTGGATTCCACCCCAAAGAATGGACTGCGGTAGGCAACGACAAATTATAAGTTAGAGACATTCCACAAAATCTTTAAAGTTGCATTTAAAATTGAGCCGAGAACTAATACATATTATGGGTTAAAGATTGAAGGTATTACTATATATGGACCTAACACCATGACCTATGACCTGTTGGTTTATATGTATACAATTACAAAAAAATTAAAAAAAATACAAATAAAAATAAAAAAAAATAAAGAAAAAACGTACTTGTCACCAGCTGTTGTGGCCATAGGTCATAATAGCAAGCCCGCAAAATCGTTAAAATGAAGTGTCACCACCAATCAAAACTCTACGGTTTCAAGTTGCTTATATAATTGTGACGTGGATAAACCGAATCTATTAATGCATTTGTATAACATAAAGTTAACAAACCCAGAACTGTTTATTTTTACTTTTGCACATACATAATACGCTTTTGATTTAGCTTCCGACCCTTGGTTAGCATTCAATATTTCTGGTGTCCTTTCTTCCTGCGATAACATATAACGATTTCAATTTAATGAATTACGAACATATGATGATATGAACTTAATGCATTACGATAGTAAGTTAATATTTGTTTTGATCAGCTAACCCATTGCGGCTCCACGTCTCATTATTGTCTTTTTAAACACGTCTGATGTTTATTGACCATCCCCTTCAAGAATCGCAACTGTTTCCTGCCCATTTGAAATCTGTTGATATCCCTTATTTGTATCTGTTTCAATATTGCCTATATCTGCAATGCATAATAAATCAGACAAAACGTAAATAGAAACATCAATGAAGTAGACAATTGCTAAATGTTTATTATTAATAACGGAAGCTACTGATACTTACGTGTAAATTACATTTTTATGCCTCAATCTGGCTGATGTGAACACGCAGTCTTTATCATGTATTACCACCTGCAACAGACATGAACGCATTTACATCGGGATCACAATATCATCAAGACAAAAAGTCGAGTTAGTAAAACTTAAATAAAGTAAATTTCCATTATTAAAGTATACATGCTTATGTGTATGAACATAAGCCCTCTCAGATATCCCTTTGTGTTATAATGAATGTCGATTAATTTCCCATGGACCACATTAAAATCTAGTGAGACACCTTGAGGTAATCTCAGCTAGAATTTTTATTCCTAGATGTCTTTGCATTCCCAATAGCTTTTAGGATACATCCAGATTGCAGTATTCTGCCAGCGAAATCACTATCACCGTCTCTAGCTTCTACCAGATACAATGTCGCTAATTTTGTTGTTACACTCTTTCCACCTCCACATTCCCCACTACATATAAAAAAGGAGTTGGCAACATATTATAATTTCAGCATAGACGTTTTGGATGTCATACACTATTAATTGAAAATGTTGGAAAATGAAACGTTTGTGGCTCGATTGGACAAGAAAATGACAAAGTCAAGAAAACATCACAAAAGGGAATGTGACGCGTCCAAATACTAAGTGACATCGTTATTTGAAGACTAACGGAGATGATCTAAGTTTTGAATTTTCCAAGTGGCACTTCAGCGATGGAGATGACCTTGAGTTGACGGCATCATGACCGTAAAATCAAGAGCGACGTTATAATTCATAATGTGACACCGTCACATTAAGTCGGTGCAAATAAATGAAACCTCAATGACGGCGAAACGACGCCACACTTTGCAAGTGGCGACGTCACAATTATAAAACTATATATATTTTCGTATGTTTTCATTAAAAGAGTAGAAACTTGGATAGAGGCTTTGTGTGAAATTGAGGTCCGAATTTTGACTTTTGTAAGGGTTCTTAGCCCCATAACTCCATATTTTATTGAAGATAAGTTATTCAATCCTTAATTATTACAATATGTCTATGTATTGCGTGATTATTTGTTTGTCTTCTCTTCGATTTAACATACTTGACTAAATTAATTAGTGTTTTCTTATGATTGTATGAAACCTAGTTATAGTCTTTAATATTATTGCTTCGTGTTAGTGGTGTGCGCATTAGGTATTAGAAAACTAATTGTATCCCGTACCACAGTTAGACGTCTAGTGAAAGGTGATTAGAATTAAGGATCCTCCCACAACCATAAGTCGACTGAGTGGAGATTCTTCTTAAGTATTTAGTGTCTGTGAATAATTATTGGGAAAGAGCGTGTCTGTAGGTAACACTTACCTAGGTTGTCACATAGATAGCGGACTTGACCAACCCGTTATAGAATTATGGGAATATTGACACATTACACTAACGAGAGTGACATGGAAATAAGTTAGAGAATTCAACTAGGGAGTATAACATGATTAAGTGAGAACGTTTGTTTACCTATACGAGTTTCTATCAATTTACCTTTCCTTATCTTTAGTTTAGTTTAGTTAATTTAGTTTAATTATTAGTTATAAAAACCAAACTCTTCAAACCGCGATATTTACTTGCTTTCTAAAAAATATAAAAATACAAAAATAATCATCCCTCAACCCTTAGACTTAATTCATCGTACCACTTCGAGCCTACCTCACTATTACCCTAAAGAACGATCAATCCTCCGTGTCTTACATAAACTACACTACAATGGTTAGGTACTCTGATAGGAGGATTGTAAAATTCTTGTAGTATAATCCGCCGCATTAGGTGTCTAGCCAAACACCCAATGTTCCCAAATGATATGGGTCCGTTTACCCAGTTGGAGCGACCAACCCGAAATAGATCTATTCACGACACTCCTGCTTACTATGTAATTAACGGTCCATAATATTGGGGACTTAATGGCAATATGGTAACTTAGGCAATCCGTAAATGTTTTATGTACTTGTGTCCGTATGTAAAAGCAAGTAATGTATTCTTACCCTAAGTATTTAAAAACGAATCTAAACATGTAACAATGAGGCCATGAAAGTCATCTCAAGTAATCAATGTATTTGGAATAGTATAACGTAGAGTAACGACGGAAAATCCTAAACACGACCTAGGATAATAAGTTTTTTTTAGGAAAAAATGCAACATGTACTAAATGCGTATTAGTTTTACAAAGTTTTATCATCCTTATATACTTGTAGTGAGGTTTTACGACTCAAAACATAGCAAAACACAAGTTTCACCTTTTAATATCAAGTTTTCAAAAGTCTCCAAAAATGAGTTTTGCTCAACTTTAGAGGGTTATAACTTCTTCGTCTCTTATTGGTTTGGGCCATTTCAAATTTCAGTGTCAAGTATGCCGCGAGGGCTGTAAAAAGTTCAACTACCGCTCTTAGTTATTCTAAGCCTAAGGTTCTCGAAAGCAGACCCGAAAATGGTCACTCGTGTTTTTAACACTTAAAAACCCTAGAAAACGAAGTGTTACTTATTAAGTTTAACCCGACCTCAAGTGAATGTATCAAATTCGTTTTAAGCCTGTTTTTCTTTGTTAAACTCTCTAAACATAGGTGAACATGTCTACTTTCATTATTTTCTGGCCTCGATTTGTGGAAATATGATTTGGGTGTCGGTTTATACTAAATCAAACTTGGACCTGCTGTTACACATTTTCAAAACATTTCCGACTTAATTGGGCTATTTCTAACTCATTTTCTAATGAAACCACTTGGTTCAAAAGCCTACGTTCATCATTTTTGAGTCTACTTTCCAAAAATGTAAGCCTCTTGTATCAGTTCTACACCAATTATTTTATAAAATAAAAATATGTATGTCAAATTTATCAAAAAAAAAAAAAAAAAAAAAAAAAAAACCTTAACCTATCTTGTCGGGACCATATCTCCTTCGTTACTTAATGTAATGACTCCATCAACATTGTTGTGGTTAGGTCTAGGTGTTCTCTACAATAGTTATGCTTACCATTTTACTCATCTAGTATTTAAATTGGTCGCTCTCACATATTGCAAACGGGACTCGGTTTCTTGTTGGTTTTAACTAACGATTACATATCATATATTAAAAATAGTAAATCTACTTCAAAAATTAAGAAAATTTTCACGAAACATACTAAGTCATATATTTAGGTATGGTAAATTGGCTTGTCCCATAAAAATGTTTAAGATGGTTTTCAATGTTGATGTTCACGTTGAAAATTCGAAAGCGTAAAGTATGTTCACTAATTTATATTTAATTCAAATTTTAACAAAAACAAGTATACATAAGTGATATAATAAGAACATGGAATGATATATAAACATGAAATGAGTATGGAAATGAGTTTTAGATGCTTACAACTGATTGATGAGTGATTAGTGCAAAAGAAACTAAGAATCACTAAGAAATCCTAGTTTTGAAAGTATAAGCCCTAGCTTTTCAAACCCTTAACCAATAATCTTGCAAAACCCTTAACTAAGCTTTGAATAATTCTTGTTCTTGGTGATTTTACTGTTGAAAATAGGTAGAGAAAATGAGAGAGTTTGTGTGTTTGTGTTGAGGTAAAATGAGAAGGAAAGAAGTAGTAGTATACAAGAAAAGAAAGTGCAAAGACTTAGGAAAATATCTAGGAGACAATAAGGACATGAAATTAATCGAGAAGTAAGGGGAGGAAGTGGGGGCGTGGGTTTTGTGTAAGAAGGAAGGGGAAATGGTGTTGTTAGGTTGTGTAAGAGAAATCTTGAAAAAGAAGTATACTATTTAATGTTTATTTAAGTGTAAGAGTAGAAAATGGTTTGGTGATACTTTGTGTAGAAAACACATAAGGGGTGGGTTTTAATAATGAAAGGGGGAGGGAAATAATACATTTTTGAAAGTAAATAAGTATTTAGGGTATTGGTAAAGGTGGTAAGGGTATTAGGTAAGTTGTGCATGCATGCGCGTAAGTTAAAATGATTTACGTAACGTTTTGTAAAACCGTAGTAAACGACTTGTAAATCATGCTTATGAGAATGATAATATACTTAGTTGACGTAGACTAAACTTAGTCTCGTGCCTTTATACGTTCAATGTTGTTTTTCCGATTTACGTGATTTAACCTAACGGCTATGCATCAAAGTAAATGTTCAAATATTCAAAGTAAGTTGTTTTGAGTTTATAATTGTGTAATGACCTGAAAAATACGAGTTGTGACATTTGGGAAGAGATGTGGAAGAATAGGAGAGTAAAAGAAACTTTATTGCTTCAAGTTGTAACCTCCCCACTTTTCTAGCCCTATTTATAGGTAAGGAAAATGAATCGGCGAGTTACACTTGAAAAAAGCCCATTGGGTCAAAACATATTTAAATAGGCGCATGACAAACACTGCAAAGACGCGAGTATATATGACGTCAACACATACGTCATGTGCAGCCAAAGGGATAAATCGTACACATCTAACAAGAAATGTCAGGTTGACGCCGCCTATAGTCACAAAGACAATAAAGACGAGTCAAATCCCAAATATAGCGAATAAAAACAAAGAGGGATATTCCTACACTTCCCCATGTAAACATTAAGTAACCATATTTCCCAACAAAACTTACAATCCTTATGAAGGTAAAAAGCTTGCTTCTAGTCATCAACACAAAAAAAAACAAATACGATAACAACCTGGAAATGAAGGACCTGAGAAGGAATCCTGGTAGCGCATCACGGACTGGGGGGACTCAGTTACACAAAGTCCAACATCATAGCATCAATGCATATTATACTAAGGGGGAGGGGGTTGGGGGGACTTGATAGTGTATCAATATTAGCGACCCAAGCCTATGAATTATACGTTTGAATCAAGCCCATTACCAAGGCCCATCAATAAACACTGATGGAAGCCCGACTTAAATCCTAGGCCACGTAGGGCTCGGTAAAACCTCTCGAGCCGATCGAGCACGCAAGTACCATCGCTTCCCAACTGTCATCGACGGTTAAGATGTACCATCTTACACCTGTACCATGGGGACGCACGACAAGCACCATTTTGTACGAGCCAAAGAGTGTACAACACTTGTCCTCCTTATCGCTTCCTGATGATCTACACCGCTCTCTAGCGATGCTCATCATCCCCAACGAGTTTATCTCTAAACCTTACAAGCCTCTCTATAAAAGGAGAGCAACACACACAACTTCACAAGTTTCACACACTTGGGCAAATACTACCTCACAACAGTAAAATATGGTCTTTATTTAAGTGTTACCCGAGCTTGTTGATCCTTATCAATCTCATCGGGTCCTTACCGTTCTACATGGGAAACCAAACAACAAAACCATTCATATCCCATCTCTAAACCGATTTACATACCATACGTAAACACAATTCAATTCCTTTGACTTGTCTCCTTTATGCAATAAGTACAACCAAACATATTAGAGGTGGATTAACTTATGTTATTGGTTTATAAGCTAACCGAAATTAAAAAGAATATTGATAAGCTTATTTAATATTTGAAGTAAAAGAATGGTGGGAATGGAAGTAGAAAAAGTGAAGTAATGAAAGAAAGTATACAAAATATTTGTATTCTTAAGTTAAAATGAAAATGAAAGAAAATAAAAGATTATATACTATTTCATGTTTAAAGTTGAAATGAAAATGAAAGAAAGTAAAAGATTATATACTATTTCATGTTCTAAAGTTGAAGAGGAAATGAAATAAAGTTAACATAGTTACAATAATGCTCTTCACATTCACTTTATCATACAAGTGGTGAATTATAACAGGGGAATTGTGATATTTTATATTTTTTCTTTTTTGGGAGATGATTTGCACACATTTAGTTTTGATTTGCACACTCTAATTTACAATTAATTAAAACATAATAAACAGTACAACTATTTAATGCACAAATTGGAGTGTGTCTATCAAAAAGCGAAGTGTGCAAATCATTTCGCTTTTTTTTTCCCCACGTTTCACACCAAAAACGAGGTGAAAGTTTTGAAATCAAAAACTTCCTCCTTTTACCGTTTTGCTATCATTTTCTTTACTAGAAAAAAACTTAAAAGCATGAGTTTTTTTTTTTTGTTTTTTTTTTATCCTTCACTTTCTTTTTCTTTTTACCCTTTCACTTAACTTGAGATACATAATGTTAGTTTTTGCCTTTTAATTTTCACTTATGACTTATTTATAAGCTTGAATTGGTTAAATCATATAATCGGATTGTTGACTTATCTTATCTTTCAAATATTAAAGGCGGATGACCTTTTACACTAAACTCTAGAGTGAATTGTAGAAATCGTCTATATAATTTATCCAAATTGAAGACGCGAGTTGAGATCAATATAGATCTCATATTTGTCATAGATCCAATAAATTAATTTTAGTCATTCAATTTTTATAAAAATTAATAAAAAGACCATTTTCACTCTTTTTTTAAAAACAACATATCTTGCAAACGGTAAATCTTTAAACTACAAAAAATACACCATCGCGACGAGAATTAAATTATCGTTCTATAGATATGCACTTCTTTATAATTTCGACAAACCTTTTTTTTTTTTTAAATTCCACTCAGAAAAATCACATATGATTTTCAAAAATCACATAGGATTTGTAAAAGTCAAATCACATGTGATTTTTTCAAATCATATGTGATTTTATATGATTTGCAAAAATCATATATGATTTGTAAAAATCGAATCATATATGATTTCACAAATCATATATGATTTTTCTAGACCAAATTTTGAAAAAAAATCGTTATAAATATACGTGTGCATATCTATGAAAGATAATTTAATTTCGTCATGATAGATGATTTTTTTTCACAGAACGATTAACGGCATGCGAGATATTTAATTTTATAAAAGGGTGAAAGTTTATTTTTATTTTTTATTAGAAAAACGAATCGCTATAATTGGCTCATTGGATCACAGAATTGAGATTTATATGAACTTTCAGAGTTCTTACTTTTTCCAAAATGTAGGCAGCATGCTTAGGGAATACTTTTGATTTAATTTGTGTCCATGTCTAAAATAAAATGACTAGTTTACATTCGGCGAGAAAAAAAAAAGACAAAAGGATTTTCATCATTTCACTTTGGGCATGCAAGAAAATTAAATAAAAAGTTTCTCATCGAAATAACTTCCAACCAAACTCCCCTAACTATATCACTGTGTACATTACCCTCTTTCAATATAACATACTTGTAGTATTTAGGGAATGTTTGTTTGAACTTATATTTTGAGTTATGAGCGTTTGTGGTTTCAGTTTAGATTTCACAAGTTTTTTTTTTTTTTTTTAATAATAAATTTATGAGGTTATATAAATTTGCTCCCTATTATTTCATAATTCTCTTATATAAGTTTATTAATTTCAAAATTAGCTGAATAAGTAAAGTTATATTACAGAAGCTAAAATCACATAAATTCATAAGTCAAAAAAACAAGTTTAAACAAACACCTCTAATTTCGTCCAAATACAAATGCTCATTTTTAAAGTTTTTGGAGAAAAAAATCTAGACGGAAGTAAATATTTTCAGTCTAATTTTTAAACAATCACCTCTAATTTCGTACCTTTTTATTTCATTTTATATTTTAACTTTTCTAAAAAAAAGAAATCCCCTTCATAGTTGCAAAGGCTTTTTAAAAAGGGTTTTTCTAACTTGAGCTCTAAAGACATAAGTTAAACCCACCAAAAGTACATTAGGACCCCACATAAAAGTACATTTGTACTTTTACGTGAATCCTACTTTTTGATGAGTCCCGCTGTACGTTTGGTGTTAGAAAAACCTTTTAAAAAGTACACTAGTAGTTGTGTGAGCTTCAATATTTCAAAATCTCACTTTCCCATCTCCCACATTATACTTGCTTTCACGTTCTCAACCATCACCATCACCACCACCATAAACCACCGTACAACCACCACAACCACAATGCCATCAACAACAACAAAATCCTCAAAACCACCAACTACACCAACACCATCAATGTCAACAATGATGGAACTCAAACAATCAACCTTAAACTCCCTCACAAAACTCTCAGACAAAGACACTCACCATATCGCGCTACTCGAGCTCCAAACAATCATAAAAACACTCTCCCAAGACACCATTTCCATCTTTCTAAACACCCTTTACTCACAAACCACCATAACCACCATCACCACCAAACCCTTGTTGAAAAAAGAAGCAATCAAGCTCTTTTCGCTTCTTTCGGACACCCATTGTGATTTAACAATGACCCATTTGAAAAAGATTGTGTCTTGCATTGTTAAGTGTTTGAATGACCCTGATTCGGGTGTTAAGGAGGCGTGTATTGACGCCATTGGGGCGCTTTCCGGGGTTTATTTGAGAAAGGGGGATGGGAGTGGAGGTTTGGTAAATTGGTTTGTGAAGCCGTTGTTTGATGCTATGAATGAGCAGAATAAGTGGGTGCAAAGTGGCGCCGCGTTGTGTTTAGGGAAGATGGTGGAAATGAGTAGTGATGATCCGCCGGTTTTGGCGTATCAGAAAATGTGTGGCAGGATTGTTAAGTTTTTGAATAGTCCGAACTTTTTGGCTAATGGGGCGCTTTTGCCTGTTGTTTCGAGCCTTTCGCAGGTTTAGTTTCGTTTATATACCTTGTTAGGAATTTAGATCTATTGTTTTTTAATCTATTTGGTAGTAATAAATAGCTGCGTGTAGAAATTAGTGTTTGGATGTGCTTCTAATGTTTATAGTTTATGCGGTGTTTGGATGTTAGGCACAGTCTGATTATCAACGGATTTAAAAGATACAATGACAAAAACAGACATTTTTGGGCAAACATTTTAGATATTTTGCGAAAAGAGGTGATAGGTAGTTTTGTTTTACCCATAGGAAATTGGTTCGATGCTAGCTAATTATTCTTGCATAGCCTTTATCCCATTAATAGGTTGAACGTAGAGTTGAGCCAAATGGAGTACAGTAGTACACATAGGTCATATCAAGGAGCTGAGGTGTGTGGATGTGCATCATTAAAGTGTTTATTGCAACTGCAAATCTGATAACTTTGACCCTTGGTAATCAGAAAAGCATAACCGTAATCAGTTTAAATGTGCCTTTGCAAAGTGATTACGTGATGTTGAATTATTACTAGAATAAGATAACAGGCTGTAGTAGAACATGTTGTAGAAAATAGTGATTGAATTTTTGGATGTGCTTATGCCGTACTAAGTTATAATAATCAGATGTTTGAGTATGTAACACTTTCTGGTTATTTAGGAATCAATAGATATTGTAGGGATTTATGTGATAAATGAAGGACATTTTCTTGTGAGAAAACAAAAAATGAATTATGAAATGCGAGTAAGTCTCTCAGATAAGGTCAAAAGAGGGGGTAAAAAGGCCCACTTAGATATAAGTATTTTTTCGTACCTGGTGTGAAACTAATTCATCAAAACAGTTGATCCTGTAAATAATCACATTAACAGATTATCAGTCTGTTTATCCAAGCCCTGAAAGCTGATATTGTGGCTTCAGATAAAATATCCTAAACACAAATCTGAACACCCTCTAAAGGCACATCCAAATACCCTTAAGCTTGTAATTCGATATCTTAAAAGCAAACATTTGTGTAGTTAATATACAATCAATATTAGCTTTATATTGAAATATTTGTGAAACATTTTTATATTCCTGTTGCAGGCTGGTGCTATTTCTCCACAATATTTGGATCCATTGCTTAAAATTATTCATGATTGTCTTGGTAGTTCTGATTGGTCAACTCGAAAAGCTGCTGCTGATACATTAAATGCATTGGCTTTGCATTCAAGTAAGTTAATTGTAGAAAACCCAACTTCTACAATAACAATACTTGAGGCATGCCGCTTTGATAAGGTTAGTGTTTGGACACTACCCTCGATTTCAATATTCATTGTGTTAACTCTTTTGCACAAGTGATAAAAAACAAACAATTCTATACTCTTTTTCCTGTAAAGTCAAACATAGTACACTTAATTTTTGAATTCACAATTGAGTTTTGGTTGTCAAATCTACAAAATTTTGCACCCTAATAGTACTATTTCTCAGTGTTTGGAAATGATTGTGCAAATATAATTAGTTGTATATAACGGACTGTGAAAGGCAGTGCTTGGATGTGCTTTTTAGTCTGACGTAATATTCAGTTACTCACTTGTTTGAGTGTGAAAAATCTGGTTATTTAAGATACTGATGTACAAAGAGGCCACAAGTATGCTACTTCAATTTATCAACGCCACTCAACTATTGAAACTACTTTACAGGTGACCCAAGTATATATCCAACTTCGTTTATATCAAATCGGATAAAAAAACATGCAGAATGATGAAAACCAGTTTTGTGACTGCTCGATTTGGTATACGCTGAACCAGATTCATAATTTGGTGACTCATAAACTAGTTTCAATAGTTTGGTGTCCTTAATGAGAAATGTTTAACACTTTGTGGCCTCCTTATACATCATTATTCCTAAATATGAGATGATCAAAAAAGACATTTTTCTGCAAGATTCTTTAAGATTAATGTACATTATTTTGTGACATTGTGCAGATAAAACCCGTGAGAGATAGTATAACGGAGGCACTGCTTCTATGGAAATTTATTGCAGAAGACCGCAAAGACCAAAAAACACCTGCTCCTGTTCAAAAATCTGAACCACCCAAGATTCCAGTAAAGTTAATCCCAGTGAAGGATAGTCAGACCAAGAGTCAAAATATATCTGAAAAGTCAGCTGGAACGAAAAAGAAGGGTCCTCCTTTAAGTGATAAGGAACTGAACCCTGAGTTCTTTCAAAGAATTGAAAGAAGGGTTTCAGGCGAAGTTGAAGTTGTTGTCAATGGTAATATGCAAATTGAAGAGGAGCCGGTGGTCAATGACAACGATGCCGTGGAAAAGTCAAAGTCAGAAGAGAGCTATAAGCCAGATGGAGAGATCAACTTGCAGGACCGTGGTTTGGAACAGGGAGGTGGTGGTCGGTTTTCTAGAAGACGAGAAGTTGATAATAACGGAAGTTGGTTAGGAATTCAGAGGCAGTTACTACAGTTGGAGAGACAACAGGCACATATCATGAACATGTTACAGGTATGAAAATGGGCAGTTACTTATTACTCCGTACAATAATATAAATCTGAATTTCCAAGGTAAAAATTTAGACGATGAAAGTACCCTAGTCTCGTTCACCTTATCAATTTCCGTTAAACTTTTTATTTTTAAACACAAGTCCATCCTCCCATTGTTCCACAATTGTTGGTGCCTAAAGTTTTAAAAAATGATACCCCGTTAACTAATGTATTAATATTTGCAGGATTTTAAGGGTGGATCTCGTGACGGTATGGTAACTTTGGAGAACCGAGTGTGGGGTCTAGAAAGAGTCGTCGAAGACATGGCTCGCAATTTATCATTATCAATGAACAATCTAAAAACTAGCTGTTATATGAATGGCTTTGAAGAATCTTCCGGAAGATCATTAAGCAAATACAACGGCTTTTCTGACTACAAAAGTAGGGGTTCATCTTGGAACCACCAAACACATATCCGAAACACACAAATAGGATTAAGGAAAGGGGGTGGGCCCATAAGGTTTGGGGAGGGTCCGTCAGCAAGAAGTGTTTGGAAAGCATCAAAAAATGAAGCTACACTGGAGGCCATTAGAGGTGCTGCACCCGAAGTGTCGGGAATTGAGAATCCAGTGAAGAATGGGGACCCAGGTTTAGCGGTTTGGAAAACTGCAATGGATGGAGTTCGTGTGGGTGACATGGATATGGCGTTTGGTGAAGTTTTGTCAAGTGGGGATGATCTTTTGCTTGTAAAGTTGATGGATAAAACGGGACCAGTCATTGATCAGCTCTCAGGTGAGGTGGCAAGTGAAGTTTTACATGCGGTTGCTCAATTTCTTCTTGAACCGAACTTGTTCGACATATGTTTATCTTGGATTCAACAGGTATGAGATCTTTATTTGTCTGCGATACTTGAGGGGTGTTTGGATTTGTGTTTTGAACTTTGAAGCTATAAGAACTTCACATTCATATGCTAAATATATATACTTGCCAAGTTGTGGTAGTACTAGACAAGTTTCTTTACTGTTTGACTTACGGATTGTATTTTTTTATTTGGATTATGTTTGCAGTTGCTCGATATGAGTTTGGCTAATGGAACAGATGGCGTTAGAATCCCTGCAGAAGTAAAAACGGAGATTTTGGTGAATCTGAATGAAGCTTCATCGACTACAGACCCTCCTGAGAATTGGGAAGGTTTGATGCCAAACCAACTTTTTTCGCAGTTGGCATCAGTGTGGGATATGAATCTGCAAAAGTTACACAAATAGTAATTCTTGCATTTTATATAACCAGTTTTTGGTATATCTTATACAAATTTGTATAGAAGACTTGAGGTTTATCTTCGTTCTAAAACAATAGACTAACTGATTGGTTTTATATGTGTGGTTTTGGTTTGATATGGAAACATTTGTTTGGATGGATAATTTGGAAGTGCTTAGAATCAAGGACAGACAATGTATGTGTTGGATCTTATATTGAAGTTGTAAAGTATTTCTATAATGCGCTTTTACATTTATGTTGGCGGGTCTGAACGAAACAAATACAACTGCCTGAAGTCTCTTTAATGTTGCTTTAACCGGTTAACGACTGCATACAAGGTTCTGCATAAACCTGGAGTGTTCATGTAGCTAGGTTATGTTCTATAACTTCGATAAGGCAGCATTTCAGGTTTCATGTTTCTTCATTTTGTCTTATCGTTATCGAATGATGTCAATAAATTTATAAGTATTCATAATATATTATCTCCTCTGTTGAGAGTAGAAAATGACGCGAGAAGATTAAACGACGCAAAAACAGATACGGTCAAATTGTTACAAAAACTGCATTCAACATCTTTTTTACACTTACAAATGCACATTAACATCGTATCGTCACCTAGATTCCAAAAGCTATATACAACACATGGGATCTATGCAAAATCAAAACTATTCTAAAGGACCCCCATCAAGCTCCAAAAAACTCATATGACTAGTCAATTTGTCATCATTTCTAATGAGCAGCCATCAGATGTCAAATGTCATTTACTCGGTTTCTACTTGGCAGAGTACCAATTTTTGGCAAATTTTGCATCAACCGATAAATCAACTTTGAGGATATTTTTGCCATCAAAGGGCTTTGACATGCAATCCACGACTATTGCTTTAGCAACCTCGGCCGACTCTGTTGGCCCTTCCAGTATTACTTCATCATGAACCTGTGTTCAAAATTTCAATTTCAAGATCAATAAAAACCGATTATTTGACACCTAAGTACTCATAGACAAAAGTAGATCACACCAAACACTAGAAACTGGTTATTGCAATAAATAATCATATTCAAAACATGCATCCACAGTATGCGCACCTGTAAAAGCAGCTTCCACCCGAGCTCTTTTAGCCGTGCGTTCTTAGATATTTCCAACATGGCACACATAGCAACATCTGCAGCACTACCCTGTTCATATATATATATATATACAATTAGATAACGGGTTATTTGCACAATAACGGATGATAATGAAGTATTAGATGTTCAAAGAAACAAAACCTGGACGGGAGTGTTGATAGCAGCTCGTTCGATGTGACCTCTTTGAGATGGACTGGCGTTTTTTGTGGACGGGAAAGTACGTGCACGTCCTAACAATGTATATACACAGCCAATTTTACGAGCTTCTTTTTTACGTGCTTCTTGCCATTTTAGAACTTCTGCTCTATCACTATACCATCGAGCAACCGTATCTCTTGCTTCACTTACCGAAACCTTCAATCAAGAAATTATTAACCACCAATTTAATAAATCAAATTATATTCTGTTCCAACAATTGGAAATTTACCTTCCAATCACGTGCAAGACCTACAGCAGTTTTCCCATATGCAATGGAAAAGTTGAGCATCTTTGCTTTTCTTCTTTCTGACGCAAACTTATCCTGTGGAGGAAAAGTATGAATGAGATCATTGATGCCTTCAATTGATGTTTGGGAGTGTGTTTTGGAAATCATTATGTGATACTGAATACTTAGAATCAGATAATTACTGATAAGAGAGCGGGTTGTGAAAGTGGTGTTTAGACGTGTTTCTGCTACTAAAAGTCTTTTTATTCTATTGATAAAGCACCAAAAATAACGTTCTCTAAGAAACATTAGTAAAAGTCTTTTACCCGTCAAAAATCATTTTTGTTGTAGCTTGTATGAAACTGCTTATATCTCACATAATAAAAAGCAAAATCTGTTTATTGAAAAATTATTAGCTGATTATTATGAGTTGAAGTACAATATAAACATTATCACTTGCAAAATGCAAAATCCAATTTAGTGTATGGAATATTCTAGTGAAATAAATTAGTTTTCTAAAATGTGAGTAAAAGTCTACAACGGGTAACAGGTAAGTTTTTACTATTATAGAAGAAGTTGTGTTGCACCTGGTAAGAAACTGATTATTTGACCTACATAATCTATTTATTCCAATAAGTAAATCCAAACAAAAGGTACATCATTCATAAAATTAAGATAAGAACACGATTTTCTTTACCTTTAAAAGAGGAACAGGTGGACTTTCTTGACCAGGTTGAGGATGCCACTCAAGAAGAACCTCCTTGCTCTCAATTGCATCACGGATGTAAGGATACATGTTCATCGCGGTTCTTGAGTGGAAATCACCACCAGCTTCAAAGGCATCCAGCATACTTTTACAGCCAGCTAGATGTGCAAGAATCCGAAGCTCCAGCTACTCATGTACAAAAAACATGCATAAAATTAATAGTCAGTGCGAGCCCCGTTGAATCTCAAAATTATATGGTGATTTGATATTTTACCTGCCCATAATCAGCAACTATAAGAGAGTTCCCAGGTGCTGCTATAAAGGCTTGACGGATCTTGTATCTGTCTTTCTCTAAAGCTGGTTGATTCTGAAATCAAAGATATCGACATCAGCAGAAGTGGTAAGATGGGCAGCTCAGGTGGATTGGTGGGTAACGGGTCAGAATAGGTTCAGTTTAGAATTTTTCATCTTTAGTGTTGGCCGGGTCAGTTTGACACACCACTTATTTCCCATTTCTTAAAAAAACTTAACATAATTAACGCATTGACTATGACTCTTCAAAGTTGCAACAATCATTATGATATTTATAAACATCCAAACACCCCCTTAATATGAATGGCTGGTTATTCATGCTATGTTATTACTTTTTATTAGCAATAGATTGTTAAATATAGTCGCTACAGCTTTTGCATAACTGACAGTAATAATAAGAGCACTGAGTGAAATTGAAATAAACCTGCAAATTCGGTCTCCTAGCCGACAGACGCCCTGTTTCTGTGTTGATATTTAAGGAACAATGAATGCGTCCATTTTTCCCAGATATATCATTCTTCTGCAGATAACAAAACCAATAAACTCGTAAACAAACTATTACAATGAGAAATTACCATCACACCAAGGTACACTGTCGTTGTAAATTGTGTCTTATGAAGGCCTGTGACAAATGAAATACTATTTGTGCAGATAACATAAAAGCATACACCAAAAGAAACACACGTCTTCACCCTTTTTAAATGTAAAAAAAATCCTTCAAATTCGAAAAAATTACTTATCTAACCCCTGTTTAAAAGAGTAACAAACAAGGCTACCTTCTAGGCTGCTAAGAGTAATAACTTATATACAAATATAATACCATAATTCTAAAAGTTAATTTTTTGGATTCGTAAAATTCTATAAATGTCCAAACATTTGAGTTCCCCAAAATTTACGCAGAATATGGTAATTTTGAAAAAGTCAAAAACACAGCAAACATCTGAAAATTTCTGCAAAATCATGTTGTCTAATATATATACAAAAAGAAAATTTTGCTAATTTGCCCACGGAAAAAGAGTTATATTAGTAATTTTCCAATTTCAAAATTTTCACTGATTTCTATGTAAACACGGTAATTCAAGGATTCTAACCTGTAAAGGTTCAATGAAGTTGGTTATCAACGAGTTTATAGAGGAATATTCACATAAAGCAGCAATAGCATGACAAGCCTCATGTCCTTCCAACCCTCCTCCAAACGCGTCATAAGCAGTACCATAATCAGTATCTGAATTACTACCAAAAGATTTACTTTTTGTCTCAACCAGCTCGTCAGGGGAATCATCAACGTTTTCATCTGATTCCTCATCGTCCTCTTCTATTATGTCATAGTCCAAAACAACCTTCCCAGCAAGGGTCTTTAAAGCAGCTCCACTCATAGAAGGCCACCCTGATGCAGTGTATGTTTCGGTTTGTAGACCATCACAAATCTTTTTTAATTTGATTTTACGGTTCTTAGTTGCAGTTTTCTTCCCTTCTTCGATTATTTTGTCCACGTTAGGAACTAAAACTCCTTTTCCGTTGGAAGAGATAGATCTGAATTTTTGCTGCATGAGAAAAACAATGTCTTTCTGAGATTAGGGGATTGTTTGAATATGAGTTCTGAAAATAATAATCTAATTTTGAATCATTAGAGTTATATAAATTAGTTTCTTCTTTTTTAATCAGTTTTGTTCTTAAGGGGGTGTTTGGATAGCTTATTGGCTTACTGTATTTTCAAAACACAATAAGCCCAAAAAGTGCTTATTGATCTATTAGTGAAGGGCTAAAATTTGGACTTTCTGAAAAGCTTAAGGTGTTTCAAATAAGCTACTAAGTATCCAAAAAGTGATTATTTAAGTTCTAAATGACCATAATCATGAATCCTTTGATCCAAACATTGTAAAACTTATAAATACTGTTAATAACCATAATCACGAATCCTTTGATTACTTGAGTTCTACCTGTTAATGATGCCGCCAAAGAATAGCTGGCGCAGCTGTGTATCACTATTCACATTCATGAACTTAGCATCCGGGCACTGCTTTGCAGCCCAATTACGGAACCTTTCTGTAGCTTTCTGTTGATCAACTCTTGCTATTTTCTCAATCTCCTGAAGATAAGGTCGATCAACCAGAACCCCATCAGTCTCCATTTTACCAAAAGCTCACCAAACGGACGCCAATATTGCTCATAAAAGTCAAACAATGTTCCTTTCAGAACTTCATTAAATTTCCACTCTCTATTCGACAATTTACTTTTCAATCTTTCATAAAGCTTGAGAGTACTTATTGAATCTAAAGCCGAATAACAAATCCATGGTTCCCTTTCCAGCCTTTGAAGTTTCTCAACGGGAGCAATAACAATTTTTTTGCCCTCAGAACCATTTTTCAATTCATTTTTTCTACCGAAAATGGTTTTCATCGACACTTTCCCAATTAACTCTTCGTTAGGACCTAAATCAGCTCCCGACATGATTCCCTTCGAATCACTAGTAAGTGCTTCTAGCGAATAACCACCTGACATTCTTCTAGAAGAATCCCATAATCGAGCCATGTGCATTGTATCAGCATGGAAACCAGAAAGGGTAAGACCGTAATTTTCTATCACATGGTTATCGAAGCTATAGTTGTGCCATACCTGCAAAACAAACAGAGGTTTAACAAATAAAAATTTTCCTAACCTTTTGATGGAAATAGCATGAAAAAGTAAGTAAACTTAGTCTGAAATCTGTTTTGGTAACACACTTTGGTTGCACTCAGAAAAAGGATCAAACTTAATAGAAACTAAAAAAATAAAATAACTTATAGTCATCTCTTAAGTTAACACTTTTAAGTAGCACAACGTCAGAGAGAGAAAAAAAAAAAAGAAAAAAGAAAAAAAGAAAAAAAAAATACTGCAACGTCAGCATTTTTGATCACGTAAAATTACCTTAAATCAGTATTTGTGAAAGTGTTGGTTCCTTTATACGGGTGAAAACAAAAATGGTTACATAAAAGGGACCAGACCAAAGTTTTTAACCTTTTCATACAATTGGCTCATTATAAAACAGAAAGCGTTAAATAGAAGGTATTATAACCTTCTTAATAGACGGGTCTTCAAAAAAAGGTGAGAATATTTCCAGCATACTCTTGCCACCGCCATCTAAAACATCAACCCAAATACATGTTTTTCCATTTCCAAAATCTGCTTCATGCCCAGAGTAAATGCTGAAACAGATAACCTCTCCATGATCAACAGGTGTTTCTTTTTTCACATCAATATCCGCCACCTGAAAGATAAGCAATCCACGTAAGAACATATGTAAGCAAAGGACTAAAGGTGGCAGTTTTGACCCATTTACTTACGAATGGGTCGATTTGAGTTCTGTTTTATCTATAATGGGTCAGAACAAGTTAAAATTATGAAATAGTTCAAACAAGTCATGAATTTGTTATACATAGTTACATACCTCTGTATCACAAGCATGGACTAGATGGCGGTACTGAGTCATGAGTTTGTTAACCACTTCTTTAGCCATGGAGATGTTATCCACTACAAGAACCTTGTCATAAATGCTCATAAGCCTCTTTTGTAAATCAGTGGTGGGATGCCAAGTATCGATTGGTACAATGTACGTCTCCTCATAATCATTACATTTCAGGTCCTTTTGATCAAAACCATTTACTAACTTATCTTTTGTAAACTGTTCTGTTGGCTCTGGGCCTTTCAAATCCTCATGGATGACACCATTCACAGATTTACCTTTTGAAGACTTTTGTGTTGGCTTTGGACGTTTCAAGTCATTTTGGTTGAAGCCATTCAAATACTTATCATCTAAAAGCTTTTGATTTGGCTCTGGATGTGTTTGGTTGACTTGGGGCGATGACATTTGCTTTGACCCTGGATATTTTTGGTATAGTTGGGGTGGTGACACTTCTGACTTTCTTGAAGTCAAATTCCCGTTGACTTGTTGGCTTGGAAAGTTCTCGTGTCCATTCATGTTTTGTGTCTCATGTTTATACGGCTCGGTTATAACAGATTCTGCATACTGAGCAGTAGACACCGAAACATTTACTTTATTCGAAAAACATGTCTCTTCCTTGATGCTTTTTATCACCTGCGTTGCTTCTGTCCATGTTTCTGGTTCAAATTCATCATTTCTAAATGGGATTCGTTGATGAGCTTCAATCTTAGGAGTACCAAATGGGATCATCCGAGCGTATGAATTGCCTCTTGTTGAATCTATGCGAAGCCTATAATCGGAAGGTGAAGTTTGAAGTTTCATCCGATCGTATCTTTCACTTTCATCAAATCCCATGGTATTGAAGTTTGACCGCGAGTTAACTCCAAATGGATTAAAAACCATGGTGACATTGCAAAGACGGTCTCTGGTGCTATTAGGACTTTGAAGTTGCCACCTGAAATGTAGATCAGAAACGAGAGGTGCATAAGAAAATATAATATAGCCATATAGGATGCTTCCGTGAAACAAGCACAAAAAAAATCACACATGAGAGTATGTGAAACACAAAAACAAACATAAATCGCACGAAAAGCATGTGAAACACAAAAACAAACAAAAGTCACCAAGAGTGTTTGGGTGTGCCTTTTAATAATGATAATCAGGAGTCGAAGCTATGAAAAGAAAGTTAAATTCATATATATATCAGAACAATCAATTTTCTTCTTTAGAAAGCTAAATTCATATATATCGGAACAATCAATTTTCTTCTTTCTTTCAACAACTTCAACTGTTTCTCCAAATGTGATTGTTTGACTCAAATTCATAACAGCGATCACTGTAAAACTCAACGAAAAGAAGGGTGTGTGTGGGGCATTGTGTATTAAATATCATGCTTTCCAGTGTAACTGTATTATGAAACTGATTCTGATTATCTAGCTCTCTACGGGTTAGCTAATCAGTTCGGATAATAAGGTTAGCCGCTTAGGAGTAGCTGCAACAAAGCTTATTATTATAGCTGATTATATGTATGTCTGCAAAACTGGAGCTTGGCTTAATAACCTAACACGCCTTCATAATGCAGGCTCGAGCCAAGCTCTTATAAGTGTGCAAGGTCAGCTTGCTACATATTTACAAGCTCGAGTAGCTCAATAAAAGCTCGACTCGTTTGCAACCTAATTATACTTACCTGATTATATCATATCACATAATCACTTCTAATACGCAAGACCAAACACTGCATCCAGCTTTGGGATAGTAGTTAATATTAAAATAATCAATTTTCCTCCTATACTCGGGTACCTTCTTATCCACTTAACCAAATGTGATCATTTTGACTGAACTATATTCACTTTCACCCCAAAAAAACAAACAAACTTGACTATTGGCACTTCGGTTAATGGCACATCGAAACACCCCCTACATCTACAACTCTTTGTAACAAAAAATATCTACAAATAACATATTTCTCCTTCACAAAAAGTCAGGGGGTGTTTGGCATTTTCATTTCAGAAGTGATTATCTTCCATTTATTCTTTTATGCGTTTAGCAAACTACAACAACTACTATAACCAATGGCGTATGGGGGACAATGTGTTTAGCAACATTTAGCAACTAAGGGAGTCCTTGTTTAAGCTAATTTTGGCGCTTAGAAACTTATTTGACTCGGCTCACAAGCCCATTTTCTTGCTTATTTATTAGCTTATGAGCTTATTATACATGATTATGTCACAGGGGTGTTTGTTTAAGCTTATTTTTGCACATATGAGAGCTAATTTGACTCGCCTTATTTTTCATTAAGCCATTTTTTCTGGCTTACTTTTTAATTTATTAACTTATGGGGGGGTGTTTATTTCAGCTTATTACCGGGCTTATGAGCTTATGTGGTTTCGGCTTAGCCAAAAAATGAGCCTAAACCAACGCCCTCATAATAAGCTCATAACTCAAAAAATAAGCCTAAAAAAATGGGGTTAATGAAAAATAAGCTTAACCAAACACCCCCAAAAGTTATCCTAAACTCACTATTTCACTTATCCACTATACCAAACACCTCTCTCACAGCAAAAACAGACAAACCCATGAATAATACCACAAAAGACAAACAACCCACAAAAAGCTCAAACCTGAAGAAGCGTTTAGAAGAGGTAAATGAGCGAGAACAAGAATGGCAAAACCACAAGCTATTTGTGGGTGTTGTCAACGCCATTTTTCTAGACAGCCCAACAAGCTTCCTAGTGACTACTAGTGTTATAGCAGCCGTCTTGATAAGCTTTTGAAAAAGCACTCTCACTAGGGTTTTTAAAGGGTTTTATTGTCTGCTCCAAAACAACTAACAT
The DNA here is from genome assembly GCA_022545495.1 of Chrysanthemum lavandulifolium. NCBI lineage: Eukaryota > Viridiplantae > Streptophyta > Magnoliopsida > Asterales > Asteraceae > Chrysanthemum > Chrysanthemum lavandulifolium. The sequence continues at coordinate 55,144,520 of CM040242.1, forward strand.
GTGGGTGTCATGACTCACAATTCCTTTCCTTAAACCCTTTTGTTTATTTTCCACTAATAATATCAATTAAAGATTGTTGAATGATTGAGCTTGCTAGACCACATTTTTAGGACTAGTAAACTTCACCGATGGATTCTTTGTCGTGACATGAGGTCCCTTGACTTTGTGAGTGTTTCATTGTACTCCCTTCTAAGTTTTCTAGGAACTGTACTTGAGATATAAGTTGTGTTCCAAGACTTTTTAGATGTTTTATGTTATCCGTGCGGGGTTAATATACAAAGAAGTTACTAAAGTTTACGGAAAATTTGTCCTAAGTCACTAAAGTTTTTTTGTTGTTATTCAAGTTACTCAACTTATCAGAAGGTTATATTTATTCTTCTTGTTTTGGTAACCAGAATTACAAGTAATAATACTACGTGGCAAATATTTTATATTTCATATATTATAAAAATTGAGTAGATATACAAATAAGTTATTAAAGTTTACCAAAATGTTTCTTTAAGTTACTATACGTTTACATTCTTTTACATTTAAGTTAATATACAAATAAGTTGCTAAAATTTTGTATATTTTATACGCTTTTGTGTACAACAACTTTTGGACATTATTATATCGCTTACATTCTTTTACATTTTGTCTTTTGCACTTTTTTTACAATTTTGCACACATTTGTATGTTTTTTTTACAGTGGACGTTATTAGACTTTTCTGAAAGTAATTTTTTGTTTTGATATGTTTCATACGTTATTATACATTTTTGGATGTTATTAAACGTTTTTGGACGTTGTTATATGTTTTCTTACATTTTTATACGTAAAAACGTATAAAACACACAAACGTATTAAAGAAGATAAAACGTATAGAACATAAAAACATATAAAACATACAAACGTATAAAAGCGGATAAAACATATAAAACATACATACGTATAAAACATATAAAATATAAAAACTTATAAAATATACAAAGGTGTAGAATAACGTACACACACACACACACACACAAAAACGGATAAATACATACAAAAACGTACGAAAATGGACAAACATATATAAAAAATGTACGAAAATGTACAAAAACGTTAAAAAAAGGTATGACAACAAAGAAATGCATACACAAACTTATAAAAACGGATAGACACGTAAACAAACATACGGAAATATACAAAACATACACAAATGGAGAAAACGTAAAAAGAACGACAACAAAGAAAACGACATAACGATAAATACGTATAAAACGCGTAAAAAGAGAAAAACGAAAAAAACAATGAAAACAGATAAAAAATACATAAATGTATAAAATGGATAGTAATTCTTTTTAAAGTTCAAGAACCTATTTAATAAACCCGTGAACTATAGTAACTTTGCTTGTAACATCTCAAACTATAGTGATGATGTGGACAAGGAACCGTAAATCATCCGGTTGCCCACCGTAGTAACAAGAATGTCACTTTTTAAACGTTGAGTAACCCATATAATAAACCCGTTAACTTGAGTAACTCGAATAGCAACAAAAAACTTTAGTGACTTAGGACAAATTTTCCGTAAACTTTAGTAACTTCGTATATTAACCCTATCCGTGACGTAGCAACGGGATTTTATAGCGGTAGATAGTTTTAGTAATAAAAATAATTTATGGGTTATAAACGAAATATAATAAAATTTTGAGGATTTTAGGATTAAACATAATATTTTAAAACTCGGGTCGACCCGGGTGGTTCAACCGGTTGAACCGTTCCGGTCGAAAAAACGGGTCATCCCCTAAAGGTTGGGTCGAAAAAACGGGGCAAATTAAACCAGGTCAACCCGCCGGGTTTGAAGCATCCCGGGTCAACACCGTTTTCAATGTGTATTAATAGCAAACATTTCAACACTTCAATACTTTTCAAATGCATAGCTTAATTTCAATACTTTCCAAATGTACTAAAAGTTTGACCATATTTCAACATTGATCATTTTTACTTTATATATAATATATAGATTTGTTGAGTTGTGATTGCGTGCAAAGTGATAAAAATTAAAAAGGCTATAAAGTCATTCACAATGTGACAAGTGCCCCATCAAATTTATCCTTATCCCTTCTTTTCTTTTCTTTTCTTTTTTCTTTTTTTAATTTTCGATTAAAGGGTATTTTAGTTATTTGCGTTTTTAATTTCACCCCGAACTTCAAATGCACATATCTTTCAAACGACAAACTTTAAAAAACAATTGATTTCATCATAAGTTTTAAAATTTAATTCTCTTTAATTTGATATGCTCTTTGATATATAAATTGAATTTTTTTGTTTTTGATTTCAAGTGAGTTATGATTTTCTTGAAATTTTTCGCATATTTGACCTTACTTTTGTCTAACTTAAAGGTTGAATTACGCAAAACTTAAAACACGATAGTTATACTTTTTTGCCGTTCTTTACCCAGAAATTTGAATCACTCAATTTCGACAAAATATGAGTGAGATATCTCATTTTAAAAATAACGTTTTACACATATTAAATGCACACAAAGTGTTTGATAAAAATACCTAAAAAAGATTTTTCTTATAAAAGTACATTTAAATGCATTAGTTGGTCTACCACAATATATATTTTTTGTTATTTTTGTTAGTTTTAGCTTTTTTTAACTAATGAATAAAGACTATATGATGAACAGACTAACTGATGAACAACAACCAACTGATAAACTGATGAATATTGTGACATTAACTGGTGAACATTGTGATTTTTTTAAACAACTGATTAACATTATGATTTTTATTTAAACTGATAAACTGATGAACATTATAATTTTTTTTACTAAATTGATGAACTAATGAACACTATAATTTTTTTTGTTAGAAAACTGATGAACAACGTAATCTAACTTATGAACATTGTGATATAACTGATGAACAAAAATAAAGAAAACTAATGAACATTGTGATGGTGATGAACAACTCTTTTTATTGATGAATAACACTTTTTATTGATGAAAACACTTTTTATTGATGAATAACTGAACAATTCTTTTTATTGATGAACAACACTTTTATATTGATGAACAACACGTTTTATTAAAAAAATAAAAATAAATAAATAAATAAAAAATATTCTGCGAACAAAAGTAAAATGGGCAAGACAGTTGATGAACATAAATAAAATGCGCAAGACAGTTGATTAACAAAATCTCATTTTGATGAAAATGTCACACCCCCAAATTACCTGTTTTGCAGTGGAATGGAATTCCTGGGGGTGTGACAGATTGGTATCAGAGCATCGGTTATAGAGAACTAGGTTGCATCATTGACCCTAGACTATAACTACATCATCATAGCATCTCATCATATCATTATAAGTGCATACTCATTATACATGCGGGCTTATGACTCAACACCCAACATCATATGAGTCGATTAGTCCAAGCATTGCATAGTTACTCTAAATTATACATAGCCCGATCACCTATGTCTAATTCGGGAAGAATCATGCAATGAAGGGAGTAGTAGTCTCATGTGTGTAAGCAATTCCGTAATCGAGCCAAATTTTCAAACGATTTTCTTCAAACCACTTGTTTCCGGTTTGATCCGAGTGGCGATTCTTGTTTGATGAGTTGCAAGGATCAAGCTAGAATCAAGTTGTTACTCAAACCGATTTAGCCTAATCTCATGACAGTTCTTGTTTGATGGGTTGTGAGATTAAGTAAAAATCGGTTACCTAAAAGTCTTTTGAGGGTTTTGCTCGAGAATGGGAAAGCTTGCCTCATCAAACTCAACCATAAGAGAGCATGTCTTTAGAATGGGAAATGGTCACGATAGCACAAGAACGCACCTAGTTGGATGAGAAACCCATGTGCATGAGCATTGACATAATTATTTAGACTATACACACGAGCATGAACTTTTAGAACCCTTGTCGAGGATCGGGCTATAGTTATCAATAATCGAATCACGAGGACGTGATTCCTCTAACAAGGGAAGAATGTCACAATTCTCAATTTCCGGTCATTTTGCAAACTTTGAAAATTTTTCTATTCATCTCGGGAATTTACTTCACAAATTACTATTCATCATTTTACTATTCATCATTTCTGAAGTTAGTTTGCGACTTTGAGAAGTTATTTTAAAATTTTACTATTCACTTTTACTATTCATTTCCGAATTTTTTAGTTCACATTCTCGTAAGTTAACCTATTTTAGTGATAACCCAAGAATTTGACACTCATCGGGTCATTTTTGCAAATTTCACGAAACCGTGTATCGAGATTTACGTTTAAGTTTAAACGACCTTTAGGCATCCCGATATGTCCGAAACATTACAAACAAGAGAAATATAAGTTTTCACCTTCCGTGACATTTTCATAAGTTTTGGAATTTTACGTTTTCCGCTTCTGCTTTTACGAAATACGATTTTGACCGCGCATGACTTTTAAACAGCGTTTAAGCAACCCGATGGAATTTAACACTCATTTTATATTCTATTATGGAGTATAATGATAAGTTTAATCATTTCTACAAGTTTCATATTTTTAAGATACCCGTTTTTAAGTTTTATGACTTAACGGCTTACAGTTAGTGATTACCGGGACCAAACGACACCCCGTAAACCCAAAATAACATCAAAACATCATATAGTCATCCTAGATAAGACCATGGACGAAATTCATGTCTAGTTAAAAGCCTAGTTGGCTTGAGATAAAGCCTTGATGAGTTTTGATCATTACATGTGTTATACTTAGCTAGTAAGTCATACAAAGTCATATACAAATTTGATACTTCTTACACATTCACTATAATCAACTAGAAAATCATTCAAACACTTTCATCTCTTCCATTTTCCTCTCCATAACCGAATTCCATCAATTCACCATCACCTTCCATACTTGATCTTCATACAATAAGTTATATACCAAAGTTGAAGCCCTTAGTAATCTCTACATGAATCTTAAGTTTATTTTATGATTCCATGGTTGGATTAGGAGCTACTCAAGAGTGATAGGGGCTGAGGTTAGGAGGTTTTTACAAAGATTATCAAGTGTTTAAAAAGGGTTTGCAAGGTGGTGAAGAGATTTGGAAGCTTGGGTTCATATTGAAAGGGGTTTAGGTTTTAGTGTCCTAGTTCTTGGTTCTTGATTTGTTTCATCACAAGGCTTGTTGCGCGTAGAGGTTTCTCGGCTTATCCATCGATTCGTTATATATTGGTTATCATATTTATTAAGGTGAGTTCGTAGCCCCACTTTTACTCGTTTAATTGTTTTATAAACTCTTCGGGGGAGATACATGCTCAACTACTTGCTTTCACTTTACACTTATATGAACTTAAGTAACTGTTGTTTCACTACTTATGCTAGTAAGTAGATTATGCCCGAACTAAACTGATTATTATGTTATGAACACTGTTATTTGAACCACTTTCCTTGATTTTGAACCATTCGACATATATATTTGAACTCTTTTAAATTGATTTGGACCTTTTAACATATAATTGAACACTTTGAACTTAAATTGAACCTTTTGATATGTTTTGAGCTCTTTGACTGTTTTGAACTTTTGATCTCGACTTAAACTCTTGAACTTAATTTTGAACTTTTGAATGGAACACTTGAACTTAATTACGAACTTATGACTTGTTTGAACTTATTGAACTGTACGTACTATGACCTAAAAGTCTCCCTATGTGAACGGAGCAATACCAATTCTCACCTTATTGGTGGAGTGTGCAAAGTCTCCCTATGTGAATGGAACAATAATAATTCTCTCCTTATTGGTGGAGTGTGCAAAGTCTCGCCATATCGGTGGAGCATTCTAAAGTCTCGCCTTATTGGTGGAGCGTTCTCAATAATTCTCGCCTAGGTGGTCGAGTGACAAAGGAGTCTCCCTTGTTGGAGCAGTGCAAAGTCTCCCATGTTCAGAGCATCCCTGAATTATTATATACGTGATGCTATATTGGGAACTATTATGACAACGTATACTTAACTAGAAATCCTACTTTTGGCAGTGGGTTGTGAACACACAGGTTGCAAGTTTTGTATGGGCGGAACTTGGAACTGAGTGGATTTACAATGCCTTTGCTTTGTGGACTATTCTCAATGACCAAAAACTTTGCCTTTGCTGCATGAACGTTCTTTAAAAGCTTTACATGTTAAATAAACTCTATGAACTCGCTCAACCATTGTGTTGACACTTTAGCATGTTTTATCTCAGGTATCTAAGGCATTCACTTCATGGCATGCATGTGGACTTATCATAGAGTCGCGGTGTCGACGCGTCTCACATATATTTTATGCACTTAACTATCGTTTGATTGTAACAAACTCATTTTGGTACATTGGAAATCTTTGGGACCTATGTTTTGTAAACTCGATTATTTTACTTAATTAAACGATATTTTCAAACGACACTTTAGGTCGCTCGATATAATCAGAACTTTGATGTTATGATGACAACCCCGTGAATTCCATTCCGCAAAAGCAGTAATTTGGGGTGTGACGGAAAAAAGTATCTTTGTTCATCGTTTAACATTATTCATCAGTTCAACAATCTTGAATAAGATTAACTGATGAAAAATACTAACGATGAAGTGATGAACAAGATTAACTAATGAACAAAAACTAACTAATGAACAAAAACTAACTAATGAACAAAACATACATTTTTTAAAAAAAATTAACGATTAAAAAACATCACTTGTTGAATATTACAATAATAAAATGATTAATGATGCGTTGTGCTACAGAATTAGAGTATTTAATACGCAATTTTGACACTAAAAAATTAAGCTAAACATTTTATCAAACACCTTGTGTGCAACAAATATGACTAAAATGCCATTTTTAACATCGATATCTCACTTATATCATATCGAATTTGAATGATTTAAAATTTTGGGTTAAGAGTGAACCAAAGTCTACTACTTTCGTGTTTTAAGTATTTCATGATTCGGCAAATTTGAAGGTAAAAAATAAGGTCGAAAATGGAAAGAAAATTAAGACCTAATGAATATGTAAAAAAAAGTTTCAAAATAATTAACAATATTTATAACAAATTAAAGAGAATTAAATTTTAAAAATTGTGGTGAAATCGAAAGCATTTTAACAAGATGAAAAAAACTAATGCAATTTATTTTTCATTTTTCTTTTTCGCTTGCAGACACAAATAGAAGAAAACAAAAGCATTTTGTTCATTATCTCTTTCAGCTTGCTGACAAAATTACCAATAAAATGTTTTTTTTAAACAAGAAACACCTAGATTGTCATCATGCTATGTCTGCGGACTAAGGAGTAATTATGGGTGTCAAAAAACCCAATCCGGACCCGAACCTGGTTAAGCCTACTTGGGTTAGGTTATTCGGGTCAATAATTTTATTCGGGTTATTCGTGTCAACCTGAGTAACCTAAATACTAAATAGGATCGGGTATGGGGTTGAAAATATTTGGCTAACTTGGGTTCAGGTCGACTCGATTAACCCGACAAATAGGCAATTTTAGTAAATTTTACTCATATTCGGGGTGACCTGAACTCGATTGGACCCGACCTGAGTAGACCCGAGCCTAACTAGCCTGAACTTGAATAGGGTCGGGTTCTGATATGTTATTTTTAACCTTGACCTAACGTGAACTGACCCGAAATGATCAATCCATAAGAGTAATACATTCGTATACATTCTTATTAGTAGCTTAATTGGTTTTCAAGTGTAACATTTTGAGAACATGAGCATGCATCCAACAACATGGGTACACACTTTTTTGAGAGATGAGTCAATTTAAACATTATTTTTCACACATAGGCATTGAGGTAACACGTGTAAACCGATCAACATTGGTAGATATTACATTTTTTGGGGCAAAAAACAACAAAAGGTACCTAAATTAGTGATTATTTTTCAATCAGTGTATTTAACTTTTTTTTGGCATAAAAAGATAACCAACATTTTTTTTGCCAATTTGGGAATTTTCGTTAAGTATTTAACGATTATTCGTTAAATTTAACATTTCAAGTCCTTCGTCGTTGCCGCCACAACTACCACCAATCACTATTGCTACCACCAACCCCACCCACCACCACTACCACATACCCATCCACCACTACCAATCACCACCGCCACCACCAACCTCACCCCACACCACTACCAGTCACCCCTGCCACAACCAGCCACCTCTGCCGCCACCATCCACCACTCACCACATCATCCTTCATTACGATGGTGATTACGGTTGGGGTTGAGGGAGATGGTGGTGGTAGATGGGTATGGTGGTGATAACGGCGATGGGTTGGGTTGGTAGTGACTACGGTGTTGGGTAGAGGGTGACAGTGATGGTGACGCCATTGTTGGGTAGAGATGGTGGGTGGCGTTGGGGGTAAAACAATGATGGGTGGTGTTGGTGGTAGTCGCTCTAGTATTGGTGGGTATGTAGGTTGGTGGTGGCGGGTGGGGTTTGTGGTGGTGACAATGGTTGGTAGTGGCAATAGGTGGGTTGGTGTTAGTGGGGGTGATTGATGGTGGCGGCGATGCTGGACCTGAAAATATAAAGTTTAATGGGTGATCATTATCTATTTAATGAAAATTCTTCAATTGGCAAAACAATAAGCTGACTGTCTTTTCATGATGAAAAAAATAATAATAAGAAGAAGTTTGATACCTTGATTGAAAATTATCCTAAGTAGTGTATTTTTTTTGTGTCATCTGTCCTACCTTTTAATGATTATAAGATTAGTTGGTTCGGATATGGTGCTGAAAAGGTTAAAGTACATATAGATAGGATGTGTTTGTTTGAAGGGGTTAGGGTTGGGTTTGGGGATTTAAAGTTAAAAAATGGGCTAATAGCACTAAAATGTATCATAGTTGTCACATATTTCTTTTATATGTATCGAACAAATTTTTTGCTATTATATATACTAAACTTAATTTTTTGGGCATTTTTGTGTATTTTATGACCATTTTGCCCCTCATTTTATTAATTTGGAATGGGCAAAATTGTTATAAAATACAAAAAAATGCCCAATAAATCAAGTGTAGTACATAAAATATATAAAAAAATTATTCGATACATGAAGAAGAAAATCATGACAACTATAATACATTTAGAGACCATTAACCTAAAAAAAATATTGTTTGTTTAAATATTTAGGTTTAAGATTTAACATAAAGCAAAATGTTTACAATCCTTATGAGTTAGCCAGTTTTAGTGAAATACCTCGTCCCATTTCATTATTCATCGTATCTCTCACCTCTTAAATCATATAAAATAATAAATTTAGATTTAAACTAATCTATTTAAATTTTAGATAACTATCTTTAATTTACTCCGTTACTCTTACCTCATTTTCTTTTACACTTAATTTAAATCCAATACTAATTCTAAACCTTGTTACAAACCGACACCTTAATTCACACACCTATCCATTTTTTGGGGTTTTGTATAACTTTTACATTAACTTTTTATCAAGATTGAGCTCAAGCATGAAAAGCAAACTTGAAACATATAATGAGTTGATCTTGATCAATGGATTTAGGTCAAGCACTTGTCAAACTTTTAGTTTTATGTCACTTGTATGTTTATTCATAAGAATATATATTTGTTTTGCCAAACAAACATATGTTCAGGGTTATTTTGTAAATTAAATAGGTCATTCTTATCCGACTTTGTCTAAATGACTTGAACCTTTTACTTTTTAGTACTTGTTCTTAATTAGCTGACCTACTATTTTACATAGGTTGGGTGTGTATGATACGATGTTCTTAATTTCTTGCAATATTGCTCATGGGAAAACAATAAACGTTTTTGTTAAGACTTAAGAAGGAGACGAATAATTATCTCCTTCATATAACTATACTTTTCAGGAAATGTAAAACAAAAATAGAACAAGCTAAGAAAAGAGTTGCAAACACATCAACCCAACCAGTTTCCTTTTTATTTGACATATGATTGCGGATCATTCATGCATATGCAAAGTGATCATGTGATTAGATTAGAGTAATAATCCGTTAATTAAAACTAAGAATAGCTAAAAACGACACGTACTTTCTTAACAATCGGTTTTTAACCATCACCATAATCAGTTTAAACGCACATGAGCAACCATACATATCTAAATCGATCTCATCATGTCACTAAAGTCGTCGGTGAGGTCTCGACAACTTTCATCTCGTTGGGGTTGTAGTATGGCTCACCCCACGACCGCGGCCTCTTTCCAAACTGCAAGAAAACCGCCATTTCAAGAGCTTCAAACACTTTATGCTTATCCAAAACGTATTCCAAACCCCACTCACAATACAATAAGTGTTGTTAAACGGAGGCCTATGATGGAGGGTATGTTGAGATCGAGATATAAGCAAACCTGCGTCTTGCAGTGCCACCACTATACGCGGGAGCTTGCTCCTGCTCTCATGAGCCCAAGCATGGAACTGTTGGCTAAACATTATGCACCCACTAAACACCCCAATAAACCCCATAACAACTGGTTGCTTGTAACAAAATAAATTATAGGGTAACACGATCCACGTAAAAAGAAACCCTAACTTGTATAAATTGTTTGCGAATTCACGTTTAGTAATCTTTTTGGGCACCTTATGGTGATCTTGAAACGCATAAATTTGTGTACCGAATACTGGAGTTGCTTCATTTCCATAATTGTCAACAGCCCAATGGTATATTCCAGTTGCAAGGTCCGCTAAAATGTACCCAATGAATGCAGCTAAGATGGGTTCGAGCCATATATGTGATTTGAATGATCCAACGATGCAGCTTGCTAGACATATTGATACCATGGTGCACCCCGTTGTCACCCATAGACGATGTTCCCAAGTCGATTTAAGACTTGGGTCATCGCTATAAAATGAAGTTGCGACGGGTTTTTGTTTGATAACAAGTTTCTCAAGTTTCGGTCTAGTCTCCATTAGTGGTCGCGTAATTGGGGTTAAGGGAGTTGTATGTGTAGATTGGAGTCGAAAAGATGGTGTCATTGTTAGTGGCTAATAATTAGTGTCGCTAATTTAGAGTAGTATGTTAATAGTGTGTGGTACGTAACAAATGTTCAGTTTTATCACATCTATTTTGTGAGGTGAAAATTAGATTATATTACCAGGAAGCAAAATGCAAAATTTAATTTACCTCATTCACGTGAATACAAACGTCTTCAATAAATTAGTGTTTTGTTAAAGTGGACACGGATCGAACGGTATTTGAAAATCATCTCTTAAGTGTACTAAGTATTTACTTAGTTTGTCCGTAATACAAATTAAGTTTGATAATTGTTTTAACTACAACGGAAAGACTTTATTTCGCTTACTTAAAATCCACGCTACTATGATAAATCCCCACCATCCATCTAAGATAATCTAATTCGGGGATTAACCCAAGATTTAATACTTAAACATGTCCATGCTTTTTTATTTTTTGTCTTTCTTATTTATTAATTTTTTTTAATTTCCGCTTTTTATGAATTAACGCTTTTTTTTTTTTTTTTTTAATTTGCGTTAGTCACGCTTATTTTTCGCTTTTTCGCTTTCACACGCTTTCCTCTCGCTTTACACGTTTCATTCTGCTTCATCCGTTTTTTCAACGCTGCCCATTTTCACGTTTTCGCCCATCTTCATATGTTTTCGCTATTTTCTTACCTTTTCGCTCGCTTTCATCCGTCGTCCGCTTTCACACGCTTTCTTACGCTTTGTATTTTCGTCCGCTTTTATACGCCGTCCGCTTTGCACGCCGCCCGCTTTTATACGCTTTCATCCGCTTTCATAGGTTTATATACGCTTTAGGCCGTTTCATACGCCGTCCGCTTTTAGACGCCGCCCGCTTTTACGCTTTGGTCCGCTTTCATACGTCGTCCGCTTTCTTAGGTTTTCGCTTGTTTTCATACGCCGTCCGCTTTCATACTTTTCGTCCATTTTCATACGCCGCTTGTTTTTACGCTTTCATGTACTTTCATCCGCTTTACACGCTTTCTTCGCTTTCGCACGTTTCGTCCACTTCTATACGTTTTCATCGGTTTTCATAGGTTTATATCGCCGTCCGCTTTTTACGCTGCTCATTTTAGACGCTTTCATCTATTTTCGACGTTTTCGTCCGCTTTCATACGCTTTTGTCCCTTTTCTACATTTTCGTCCGCTTTAAGACGCTTTTATACGCTTCTCATTCATTTTATACGCTTTTTCCCAGACGTTTTTCCGTTTCATACGTCACGCCGTCTGCTTTTGTAGTTTTTTTACGTTTTCCTATTTTCATAATGCTTTTATGCTTATTATTAAACTCTATTATATTACATGTCTAATATCAATTGTGATATTTTATTAAAAAGTTAATGTCTAATATCATTTGTAATATTTCATAAACAAACAAGCATGTTTTTTAACATTTAATATCACCCGAGATATTTCATTCGCTCAGTATATTTTATATATTATTACCTATGTGTTTTCTAATATTTTATAATTTTCGATTATATGATAGTTTTGTACCTTTCATCGCAATCGACAAAGTCAGATATTTTTTAATGCAACGAGTGTTGTCTATCACTCATGATATTATACTCTTAGTAGAAATAAAATGGTTAAAGTCTCTTTAGGTGAATTCTTATTTTGTTCAAAAAATGCTAATTTAATGCAACACTTGTTTGAATTTGAGAATATTTAAAATCTTATTTTCTTAGTTTGCTTCATTTTATTCATTTTGATATTTTTAAGTGGCACTTATTATCTCTTGCGATATAACACCGTAAGGAAGATGAAGAGTATTACATTCTTCATCATGTATGTGTTATCAATTTTGACACTCAACTAAAATGTGAAATATTACATTCTTACCAAATGTGATAAGAATTTAGTATTTTACCAAGTATATATGAAAGAAATAATAATATACATCACTTATTATATCATCGTGATGATTTTGTTCATTTTTTTATTTGTGTTTTTGAAAATATTTAGGAAGATTTTTGTGTTTTATGATAATATGAAATATTAAAAAAGGTGTTTAACTGAAAATAAGAGATGTTATGATACTTTGGTTAGACATGTGGTGGCATTTTTTTTAATAGATACATTATGCATGTTTCGATAGGTTTTATAGAGGGATTTAAAAATATCTATCGTTGAATCAACAAACTAAAGAAGCTATGGTTGAAGAAAACACAACAAACTTAGCAAGCTCAAACACCTATGATATCACACATGATATCACAGGTGATATCATATCGCTTTTGATATCACATGATATCACAAGTGATATCACCGGTGATATCGCGATATAAACCATGATATCACATACTACCACCGGTGATATCACACGATATCACGGTGATATCACCGTGTTATCACACACGATATCACGTGATATCATGTGATATTACAAGTGAGTGATATCACCGTGATATCATGTGTCATATCACGTGTTTGAGCTTCCTCATTGTTTATAAAGATGTGCTTTTTCAACCATAGCTTCTTTAGTTTCTTTGATTCAACCATAGATATTTTCAAACCCGCGATAAAACCTATCAAACATGCACAATGTATCTATTAAATAGAAAAATCCACCACAATTCTAACAAAAGTATCATAACATCTCTTGTTTTCGATTGAAAACTTTTCTAATATTTTATAATATCATAAAACACAAAATCTTCCTAAGTATTTTCAAAACACAAATAACCCCAATCATCGAATCATCACATTCTTAGTTGATTATCCCAACTAGGGGTGTCATTCGGCCGACCCGACCCGAACCCGACCGACCCGAGTCAATTGGCCCGTCAATCGAGTTCAAAATATATTCGGTCAATCGGGTCAACCCGAATTGACCCGAGTTCTAAACAAGGTCGGGTTCGGGTATATTTTTTAGCCTTGACCGACCGAACCCGACTAACCCGGCTAAACAACACATTTATAATGTAAAATACTCGGGTTGATTTCGAACCCGAATTGACCCGACCCGATTGACCCGACCGAGTTGACCGAACCCGAATTGACCGACCCGAGTTGACCCGAGTTCTAAACAAGGTCGGGTTCGGTATGTTTTTTAGGGCTTGACCCGAGTTGAACCGAACCCGACCGTCAACCCAATAACACCCCTAATCCCAACCGATAACACATACATGATAAAGAATGTAATACTCTTCATCTTCTTACAAAGGTTATATCACAAGAGATAAATAAGTGTCACTTACAAATATCAAAATGAAAACGTCAAAACGGACAAAACGTATAAAATGAATGAAAACGATAAGAATGTATGAAAACGGACAAAAACGTCTCAAAATGGACAAAACTTATAAAACGGATGAGAACGATGAAACGGATAAAACGATAAAACGGACGAGAACGTTCGAAACAGATTTAAAACGCCTAAAATGGAAGAAAACGTAAAATGGATGAAAACGTCTGAAAACGACGAAAATACATGAAAACATAAAATAGAGACAAAACGCCTAAAACGGACGAAATGTATGAAAACGAACGAAACGTATGAAACGAACAAAACGTAAGAAAAGCAAAAACGCCTAAAATGAAAGAAAATATAAAACCGGACGAAAACATATGAAAACGGACGAAATCGTATATAAACCTATGAAAACGGATTAAAACGATAAAATGGACGAAACGATAAAAATGACGAAAACATGAAAACATAAAAAACGGACGAAAACGTATGAAAATGGACGAAAACGTATGAAAACGGTAAAAATTGGCGAAACGTAAGAATATGGAGGAAAACGTTGGAAAATGGACGAAACGATATAAAAAGCATTTAAAACACGAAACGTAAAAAGGGACGAAAACGAACGAAACGGACCAAAACGTATGAAAATGAACGAAAACGCGAAAACGTAAGAAAATGGAGGAAAACGTTGTAAAACGGACGAAACAGATGAAAACGGATGAAAACATTCGAAACGTATGAAAGTAAAAAACACTAATAAAAAGCGCGAATAACGCGAATTAAAAAAAAAAAAAAAAAAAAAAAAAAAACGCTCATTTATAAAAAAAACGGAATTAACAAAAATAAAAAATGAAATAAAAAAAGTTAATAAAAAGGAAGACAAAAGACAAGAAAAAAACATTGACTTGGGTTTAAGTATTAAATCTTAGGTTAATCTTTAAACTAGATGGATGGTGGAGATTTGTCATTAGAAGACCAAAATAAAGTAAAAAAGTTAAAATTCCTCAAATGAAACTTTTATTCGATTGAAAATGGTAAACTTTATCTATAAATGTGTTTGAGATATTTTTAAAGGAAAATTCTAATCGCCTCATTGCCCAATAAATTTACCCTAAATGCCCTATTTTTTTTTCACTTTCATAATGCCTCACAAGCAACTCTCCCAACTCTAAATTTGGGCAACCATCCCAAATAAATGACATGTGTCCCATGTTGTGGGCCACTCAGACTTTCTTAGTACAAGTGTACTATTTATTTACGCAAGAACTTTGACTTTCAACGTCAAGAACCGATAATTTTTGTCTTTAGTAAAATTAAAAATAATTTTTTGCTTTTCACTAAAAGGCAAAAATGTCGATGCTCAATATAAGAGGCCAAAGTTTCACTAACCGACCAAGTCTTAGATTTGTCTTTGTAAGTACAAAGTGGGCCCAAATATATGATAGAGTTGCATGGGCGTTACAAGAAGTGAAAAAAAGTGAGTATTTTCAGTAATATTTTAAGAATTGAGGCAATTGAGAATTTTCCTTTTAAAATGAAAAGCTTAAATTTTAAGCAACACATTTAATATATAAAATGAAATGATCAAATGTTGAAAGTTGAAAATTAAAATGGTCAAAGGTGAGAAAATTTATAATGTAATTGCTACTATTATTAAAACATCACATTACTTAATAGTACAATGATATATTCATATTGTACAACCAATTTAAATCATATCTATTAAATTAAATACAACCAATTAAAACACCCCTTACTAAAAAGTATAATAAGATTATCACAGTGTACAATTTAAACAAGCTACAACATAATCTAAAATATAAAATAATTAAACACACTAATTAATGTTATTTTTAAAACACCTTAAAATGAAAAGCACATGTTATTATACATATTATATACATTAATAAAACACACAAATCTTCATAAAAGCTAACAAGTTGATGGTACATATAGTTTTGAAAATTAGACCGGACCAACTGGTTCAACCGGAAACCAGTTTCGCCACCGGTTCAGCTAACCAATAAAAGTCATCCGAAAATCAGAGAGGACCCGTTGAAACCGACAAAAACTGGTGAATCAGGCCTCATCGAGATCTATTTCTTCGGTTAATCGTCACAGGGTATCCGCCGCTGCAACGTCCGGGTACCCTGCTGTACTATATATAAAGAAGTAACCAAAAATTGAAAAGTTGAAACTAAAAAAGGAAATGTTGGAAAAATATATTTCAAAAGGAAACTATTAATACACATTGAAAATCAGGTTGACCCGGGACGCTTCAAGCCCGGCGGGTTTAGCCGGTTTAATTTGACCCATTTTCGACCCAACCCGTCGGGTTGACCCAGTTTAAATCGACCCGTTTTTTTACCGGAAAAGTTCAACCGGTTGAACCACCCGGGTCGAACCGGGTTTCAAAACATTATGTTTAATCCCAAATATTCAAACTTTTATTATTTTTCGCTTATAACCCATAAATTTTTTTATCACTAAATGATCCGTCGCTATAAAATCTCGTTCATGCACCTGACACTGCCTAAGAATGAAAATGAAGTTACATCTTAAAATTAAGTGTCTTAAATTTATAAAGTTGTAAACAACCCTCCAATAAATACATAATAAATATTATTATTAAAACACACCTACAATGACATATACATGTTATTATATTATTAGTGTACCCAGACGTTGGTGCATGGCATCATGAAATAAAATTTGTCGATGAATAACGATTTTAGTTTATTATGTTCTTTTAACAATAAATTTACGGATATCAAGAATTTGAATAGCCCATGCCCGCTCGGGCTCGAAGCTGGTCCTGTGTCGCTCGGCTCGAGCCTGCTTTGGTCCGCTACCGCTCGCTCAAGCCCATTGGCTCGCTGCGGTTCTGGCTTGAATATTTGTATAATGTGCTTTAATATTTGCGATCGAAATTTAACGCGAATTGTGTTTAATTTGGTTGTACAATATCCTTAATAATTTGTATTTCTTATGTAAAAGGTGTTTTAATAACTATATTAATTGTATTTATTCACGAGTTAAATAATTGACTACATTAAATAGCATTAATGTGGTATTTTGTTGTACACTATGCTTCTTGTCTTGTACGTCTTGAAAATTATGTGCATTAAAGTGTTGTACACTATGTTTTTTTTCTTGTAAGTAGTAGTCATTATAGTCATTAATAACATTGACCACTTTGATAACATTATATTTGTAAGTCTGAAAATTACATCATGCTTATTTTGTTGTACAATATGCTTATTTTGTTGTAAATCTGAAAATTGGTTGCAGCTATTGTACATTGTGCTTAAATGGTTGTAATTTTTGGTGGCTGTTTTTAATAACATTAACGTTGTTTGATAGAATTTTGGCCTTAAAATGACACCACGCTTTATTTTGTTGTACAATATGCTTACTTTGTTGTAGTTCTGAAAATTGGGTGCATTAAAGTGTTGTAAACCATGCTTAATTTCTTGTACGTCTTAAAATTAAGAGTGAGGTGCCTTCGTGCATTATAAGTAGTATAGATATAGATATTATACAAACTAATAAAACACACAAAGCTTCATACAATTTATATGAAACAAGTTGAATGTACATATGGTTTTAAAAACCGTACTGGACCAACGGGTTCAATCGGTTTAATCGGGAATCGGAGTCACTACCGGTTCGGCTAACCAATAAAAGCCGTCCGAAAACGAACATGAGATGACCTGTTGAAACCAGTAAAAACGGATTAATCGGGGCGGACCGAGATCATTTTTCTTGTTTTTCTCATGTTAATCAACTCGCCATTGTTATTTTGTTGATGTCTGAACTTTAATCCTAGAGTACACGCCACCGCAATGCTCAAGGTACCCTGCTAGTAAATACTTAATGTACTCAGTGATATAACAACCCATTATCCTTCCTTTATGTGTTTACTATTGATTAACCTTAAAATAGTTTACGGTCAACAAATCATTCTAAATAATTAGATTCATCCATTTTATGTGAAATAACTTAACTGCTATGTTGTTTTTCACTAGCCATTACCACCACTTAAGACCACCTACACCGTCACCGCCACTACCATCACCACCGTAAGTTGTTAGCCGCTACCGCTACCACTACCACTCCCTAACACCACCACCACCACCACTACCACCACCGATCAACAACAACCCGCACTGTAAGCCGTTACCTGCAACCACCCCCCCTAGGCCCTTACACCACCACCTCCACCACTTATAATTAGCTACACCACCTCCACTCCTTAACACCATCGCCGACACCACCACCACTTCTAGCCAACACCACCACCATTTTTAGTCACGTCCAATTCCACCCGCCACCACCACAACCATCATAACCACTTTTAGCAACAAAATTGAAATATATGAAAAAGATAAAGTTGGGTGAAATGACCAAATTGCTCTTGACATAAGAATTTCGCTATGTAAAATGTCAATATTTCACGTCTATTAAGCATAATAAGTAAAACAAAGAGTACATAAATTATTTATAGAGTTTACTCATTACAAAACTAACTTGAGTTTTAAGGAAATTTCATATAAATTTTTACAAAGTGACTTAACGAAACAAATCACAACTTGATTTTACTATAGAGTGTTTTCTTTATTTGTTGAATATTTATTTATTTGCAAACTGTTGCTATAAGTGAAACTTGGAAGAAAAAAATCAAGTTGCATAACAAACATGTAAGTTGAGGCATCACGATAGTTATCAAGAGCCGAATGGCATATATGTACTTGACCCATGCTACGCTTTTTGTGTGTTAACTTAATGAGGTCCATTTTTTTTGAAATAATGAGGTCCATTGACTCAGAGTGGTTTAGGCATGTTTAGTTGTAGGGTTTTGTCTAACGGTATTTTATATAATGTTTTTTTGTTGTAAATGGTCTCGTGAATAGGGATGGCAAAAAAAATACGTATTTGACAGGGACCCAATCCCCAAATCCGAGTTGACCAGAGATGGAGATGGGGGCGCGGAATCCTCAAATTATGAAACCGGGGATGAGGCGGGGATGGGGCGGGGATGGGGATAACATAAATCCCCGACCCCGAACCCAAATTTTTTAATATACAAATATGTATTTTGATACTAAATGTATTTGTATATGTATATGGTAGTGAGTATTGGCAAGTATTATACTCGAAATATATTTGTATGTGTATGTGACATTTAATGGATCAAATCATCAACTATTTAGAACTGTTAAGCACTTACGTATTATCAAACCAATATTTTGTCCGAATACACTCATTCGATGCACTCTATTTTTATATTTATATGTGATATTTAAATATATACAATGCTTTAAAGTTGAATGACGTTTTAATTAATCCAACTATATGCAATGTACGCTTTTTGAGACATTTTATAAGTCAATTCTTTATATTTTTTTATTACTTTTGTAATTTTTATGCTTAATTCATAAGGCCCGAAAATCCCCGAATCCTCGTGGGGATCCCTGATCCCCGATAGGGATGGGGATGGGAGTGAAAAACGGGAATGGGAATGGTAAATACGATCTCTGATATTCCCCGCCCCATTACCATCCCTACCCGTGAATCTCATAAATATACTTTTCGTTTTTCTTTCAGATTTCTAGAGCGTTGTTTTGTGAAGTAGACAAAGTAGTCTTTGACCTAATGCATTACAAATATTCTTGCATTACAAATTCTTCTTACCCAATAAGTGAATGATTTAGATATGTTTTAGAAAAGGTTTCACGATACAAAATTTTTATTGAGTTGGACTCCAAATTTGTAATAGGTTTTATGATCTGCGAAATAAAGAAACTGATTCTTCCTGCCCATTAACGTATGCATGGGCGGAGATAGGAGGGGGTGCGGGGCCGGCACGTGCCCCTTAATAAAAAAAATTGTAATGTAAAAATTTTAAAATATTTGGCTTTTTGAACACCCCCAAAAAAAAAAAAAAAAAAATAAAAAAAAAAATAACACACAGACACACACAACAAAGAACCATATGGGGAGAAGCGAACTAGGTTACTACCCAACCAAGTCTACATACGATGTCTTACTTTTTTTTTTCACAAAATGGGAAATCAAAGGCAGAGATAAGATAAGATACGATGTCTTACATTAATAAATGGCCTAGGAGGGGAATGTAAGTAAAATGGAATTGAGAGTTGTGAAAGTTGAAACTTCATGGTCCATTCTTTACATTCTCACAGGAGGTTTTGGATGGTCCTCATTCAAGGAAGGTGTTCCTAGTTGTGTGAAGCCATTCTAGAGATGGAAATGTAGCATAACTGGCAGAGCCCTTGAATTGGAGGGGTTACGGGTTCCTAACGAAGCCACCCACCTCTTCCTACCTTGACTATTGTGGATGTGGGTTGAATGGTCTTGGTTGGTGTAGAATGTAGTTAGATGGTAAGTGCAATAAAGGTGAATTAAAACTGTTTTCTTATCTGCAATTTGGTGATAAATTGCCTGCAGCCTTCTGAGAAGTGAAGTTTAGTCTATCTGATATGTTTCTGTTTTGTGTCTAAGATAGTAGTGATTGTCTGAGTTGTTTTGTCTTGTTTGTAGTATTTCAGTTTGGTTAGTTATAGAGAATGGGTATGTCTATTCTCTTTTCTCATTGATGTAAGTGACATTATGTTTATTAATATAATTCACTTTTTGCACCAAAAAAAGAGAGACGCACGCTCCGTCTATTTGCTATTTTGTTTTTCCTATTGACATAAAATAGATTAAAAAGCTAGCGAGAAGCTAAACCAAACCACCCAGTCAAACAAACACTTAAGAGCACTAATCAAAACCTCTGTTTGATACAGTATATATGTTGTTGGCATAGTCTTGTAGTCCATTTTTTAATTTATTATTGTAACTAACTAGTAAAGTTTTTCGGCCGTGCTAAGCACGGCCCTAGAGCACAATAGATATATATCAACAATCGAACAACATCTACAATCTTGATAGCATAATTTAATGTTTAATAGGAATATTTTAAACACTTGGAAACTCAATATATATAGAATATAAGTATATAAATACAATCACAAAACTCAACATATATTATAATACAACTTTGCAACCGATAAGTCCATAACAATAAATAAGTCACAACATAGTTCATGTCGATGCATTTCTTTCGTTGTGGCGATCTCCATTTGACATCTTAAACTAAAAAAAGTTACTGCTTTTGGCTAATGCATATGCATATAAATACACTAATACATTTAAAGACATATGACATACATATGTACAATATTCAATTATCTATAGTAGAAAACCACCTCTTCTCACACGCAACACATATGTTACTAATCTCTTTTAGAATGACAAACTCAAATAAAAAAATTAAAAAAAAAATGAACAAGGAAAAATTCAAATTATTTTGTACGATTTACTGTATGCAATATGCACACTCAAAAACCAAAGCTTTTGCTTGTTTGACTACTCTCCATACCTTGTCATAGCCATGCTCATGAGTCATTTCATAGACCATAGCCATGCTCAGCTCATCATAGTTTTTACTTTTTAGTCATACTTCCACATGACTAAATATAATGTTATATACTTTTATTTACATTAGATATATAGAGATTTTTAATATAGTCCTTACATTAAGAATTTTTCAAAATTTTTCCAAGAAGATGATATGTATATTCAAGCAAATAGTGAAATAAATCTACAAAAACATTATGTGAATTGTGTCCATTTTAATCACCATGCGAATTATAACATACGAAAATGTATTGTTTTTTTCCATACCTGATCCTATGATGATCATTATTTTGATCTAGCTCCACCACAACCAATATAAAATGTGTAGATATTCATTGCTAACTCCACGGATTGTCTGTAAAACTTGGCCAGCATCCACAACGGCAAGAAAAAACTAAGGGCGTGCTTGGTTGGGGGTTAAGGGAGGTGGGGAATGGGTAAGGTATTCAAAAGGGCCCACCTCACTCATTATTTAATGCTTTGTTAGGGAGTGCAAAGAGATTGATTATCCCGTAATGGGTAATGAACCATTATATAATAAATTGAGGGGTAAGGGATTGATTACCCACCTCACTCATTCCTTTGCATTCCCTTTCCCTTACCCCACTATGAACCAAGCGGGCCCTAAATTACTGTAAAACTTTAAAACCTGAAGAGATGAAACAAAAAGTAAATTAAAATAAATACCAAATCATGACACAACCATCTTCCTCCACCACATACAAAAGAATGGAGTTGCTCCATTAAGCTCCATCCACATCACATATATACTCACGGAGCTCATGAATAATAAACTAAAATCATAAAAGAATAATTTTATTTATAACAAATATCTTTACTAATCTGTATATGGCTTTCTATGTACACAACGTAGAAAACTATGTGCGAATATGGCTAGTGTGATGCCATCATGCATCAATTGAATTACCACATTGTTATATGTCTATTTGTTAAGGTAAAATACAACCATTCAGAAGTTATGAAATCACACTTTAAGATGATAAATTCCTCCATAAGTAAGTAACCCACCAGATGTAGTGCAGAAAAGAAACCAACACACTTTCAGTGACCCACCAGATGTATTCGCATCGTAAAAAGTTTGAAGATTTTTTTGTTCTCCATCAGCATGCTAATACATTAATTCTTGATGAGAATGTAATTTATGCAATACTTTACCAAAAAATAATTACACAACACATGATTTGTCTCTCACACCTTCATGTCAAGTTTATCAACCACATAAACATTTCGATATAACTACATAGTACACTACAAACTAACTTAAGTTTAACATATTAAAAACTCATCACCAACATATAGAAACGTTAGTTACATGACATCATTTTCCTCCATCAATATTTTTATTGCTAAACACGCTGGGTGACTTTAAAGCTTGACCATCAACAATACCTTCGAGAAACAAACTAAATTAAAACAGATCGAGTTCGGACAAGTTGTTCCCTGCTCAAGACATTGTGACACTACCATCTTCCTCCACCACCGCTAGGTGTGCGTGAGTACAAAAGCGTGTAGTTGCTCCCCTTCGCTACACCTACAACTTCAATGGCACATCACCAGTTCACCACATATACACAAAAGTATGAAGACTTAAAAGTATAAAAGAAATAGAAATAGGAATACTAACCTTGAAGAAGTCGTGAGATATATGGAAAACTTGAATGAAAGAGATAGTTATGAGGTTGAAGGAAAACTTAAGTGAGAAAAAGTGAGGATATCAATGAAATATTGAAATGAAAGATGACTAAATACAAAAGAGTAAAAGAGCAAGTATTGGTTGCTGACGTGCCATCTTGTGAGGGTTCTACACTGCTGACGTGTCATCTTTTAAGGGTTCTACAGTTATAAGAGTTCTCTTGTTTATATAATAGTTAGATATAGTCGTAATTTATAGTTTATTTACATAGCCATTTATTGACATAAGCAATGACATGCATTCTTACGGAGTATTTATCACTACTACAGAAAAGGACTTTTAGACCGGTTACATATGGCTTCTATGAATACAAATTTAGGAAATTGCTAATATGTATCATGGAAGATAATTCGTAGGAGAAACCTTCACATTGCATCCTCCTTCCAATCGGAGTAGTTTGGTTCATTCCAAGACCAAGGCCTCACACCAAGCACGAAAAACACCACCATTTCTAGAGCCTTAAACACCTTATACATGTCTAAAACCCTATTCCATATTGGGTTAATCCCAATCAACACCCAAACAACCCAGTCAACCCAGAAAGTCATAAATACATAAAGTCAACTGGGCAGTTACAAGAAAACGGTTTATGGCAGTTACAAGCCGACCGTCATACCTGTTGGTTCTCTTGAACCAACATGACTCTTCATTGTACCCATTCATGTTGTATAAATAGATAGCACTTTGTACTCAAACATATGATGACATTTTTGATTAATACAAAAAGCATTTACAGGACCTTTGTTTCATTTTGTTACTTGGTCTAATTTTGACAAAAGTTAGAAAGATCATAGATCCACCCATTGAGGCCAACAATTGGTATCAGAGCGGTTTGGTCAATACTAACCAAAATCATCATTTACCAATCCTACTCGTTTTAGCTTCAGAATCAAAAGGACCAATTCTTATTTCGGAAATAATTTTTCTGCAAGAACAAAACAAGCACAAAATCAAAAAAATCATTTTTTTGTGTTTCGGATTAAGTAAAACCAATCTGACGCAACAGGGAACAAACACAAATATGTGATTACTCAACCCGACATCAGATAACATTGTGCAAGAAAAAAATTTTGTCAATAGACAAAATTAACATCGAAACAGTTTCATCTAATCCAAAAGAATCAGAAACGATTAAAAATCGTATACCCCTTTTGATTCAAAACAAAAAAACCAAATACCAATCTCATAACGCAGTCATCAATTAGGGCAGAAAATTAAACGATACAACATAGAACGAACACACCTGTTCAATTAACGAATCAAGCCCAGAACATTAATTGAGTCACCAATCGACTCAATTTCAATATCCAATCAATCCGGATCTCTCTCGGAAATAAAACACCAATTCATCGAAACCCTAAGTTTCAACTTGTGGGAATCAAGTGCTCGCGAAGAACACTACAAACCAGAGAAGAAAGGAAGGCAAACCAAGCCTTATCACAGGCAGATCAACCATAAAGATCAGGAGAAAGAAGAACGGGACGAATCCCAAAAGAAGAAGAGACAAAATATACAGTCTCTCAAAAGAGACGTTTTACTCCTTTTATCTCAAATAAAGGGATAAGAAAAATTAGAGGCGCGTCCAATTAGGGCTACAAACAAAGGATACATTTAGGCATCGGGTTAAACCATCAACCCCTCCAGGTTCCAAAATTTTACAAAACCAACCTTTCATTTTTATAGTATATATTTTATTTTTGATATATATTATCTTTGATAAGTTACTTTTATTTACAAATTAGTACTTCATCAAAAAAAAATTAAATATAGTAACCTAGTGATTACACTGCTTATTATATTAGAAATAACTTTTAAGGAGTAATTAACCTTAGGATATTTCATTTAAGAATTTTTTTTTAATCTCCCAGGATAGTTTTTTTTTTAAAACTAGACCTATAAAAGTTTTATACACCTTTAAGGAAAATAAAACATAAGAGCTCACTAAAAATAAGAAATTTCAACACACCTCGTGTTAAAATTCTCTTGGAGATTTACTGTCTATATCTTTAAGATATGATGAAAGGAAATGGAAGTAAGGAATCTAGTACTAATATTACAACTAGTACACCACAATTTCAATGCCCAATCCTAAAGCCCGCGAATTACTCATTATGGGCAATTGATGCAAATCATTCTCGGCGAATGGTTTATGGAAACAATAGAGCCGATCGAGTCGACTCAATCCGATAAGAAAAAGACGAAACCGCTATTGCATTTCTTTACCAAGCCTTACCCAAGAACAATTACTTCAAATAACAAAGCACAAAGTCAAGAAAAGACATTTGGAATGCTTTGAAAACTAGACACGTTGGCGAAGACAGAGTTCAACAAGCAACACTTCAAACACTCAAATCCGACTTTGAGATGTTATATATATGAAGGAAGACGAGACAATCGACATCTTCACTACAAAACTTACAACTCTCGTAAACAAAGCCGCTAGTCTAGGACACACAATAGAAGATCAAACCTTAGTACGGAAACTACTAAATGATGTACCCAATAGGTATCTGCAAATAGTCGCATCTATAGAAAAATATTCCGACCTAAGTAAAATGACGATGGAAGAAGCAATTGGAAGACTTAAGACTTACGAAGAAAGGATTAAGTTCAAAAAGGGAAAACAAGTGGACAATCAAGAAAAAATGATGTTCACACGACATGACAATAGAGAAAAACAGTTAGTCGTGGGAAGTATAAATTTTCACACGGAAAAAACCACGAAAAATCTAAGGAAGAAAAGAAAGACGGAGAAAACTCTCATAACAACTTCAACAAATCACAAATTGATCTTAGCAAAGTAAAATGTTACAAATGCAATAAGATGGGTCATTATGCAACTAAGTGTTATTCAAAAACAAACACTAGTATGCAATCTAATCTTGTCGAGGAGGACTTAGAACCTACCTTACTAATGGCAATATTAGAAGACCCACCTGTAACAAAACTTAAAGATCAAACTGCCTCGCTACACAAAAAAGATGTAGGATATAAAGAAATAAATGTAGATAGTTTATGGTACTTAGACAATGGAGCCAACAATCATATGACTGGAATGAGAGAACACTTCAAAGAGCTAGATGAGAACGTTAGTGGAAAAGTAAGATTCGGAGATGGATCTCACATAGAGATCAAAGGAAAATGTTCAATCCTAATAGAATGTGATGATGAAAAACAAAGAATCATATCACACGTATATTACATTCCCAGCCTAAAAAGCAACTTATTGAGCCTTGGACAATTCACCGAAATCGGTTGTAAAGTAGTAATGGAAGATGATGAATTACGACTTTATGACATGGACAACAAAATCTTCTTGAAAGTCACAAGACAAAGAAAACGTCTATACAAAGCAAGTCAGAAGATAGGCACACATGTTTTCTTACTAGCAAACTTGAAGGATAACACTTAGTTATGGCACGCAAGACTAGAACATCTCAACTTTGAATCACTAAAATCAATGACTCAAAGAGAGTTAGTTCAAAGAATACCTGCCATTAAATATACAACACAAATCTGTGATGTCTGTTTAGTTGGTAAACACAGCAGAGCGCCATTTCCCAAGAAATAAAAAACTAGATCAACCTCACCTTTAGATTTAGTATACGGAGATTTATGTGGACCAATTACACCACCAACACCATCTGAAAATAGATACATATTCTTACTAGTTGATGACTATTCAATATATATGTGGGCGTATTTTCTAAACACGAAAGATCAAGCATTTGATACTTTCAAGGAATACAAGAATACAATAGAGAAGGAGCTAAGGACAACATTGAAAATGTTAAGAACTGATCGTGGAGGAGAATTCACATCTAACGAATCCACTCAATATTGCAAAGAAAATGGCATAGCACAACAACTAACCGCACCTTACTCACCACAACAAAATGGAGTAATTGAACGAAGAAATAGGACAATCATGTCTACAACAAGATGCATGATGAAAGCAACCAACATGCCTCAAAATTTTTGGGCTGAAGTTGTTAGATATGTTATATACATTCTAAACAGCGTTCCTACAAAAGCTTTAGAAGACATCACTCCATATGAAGCGATCAAACAAAGAAATCCAAACCTATAAAATCTAAGAGTTTTCGGTGTTACGCCCCGTGCCCGCTAACACAAAAACTTTGACTTTTACGCGGAAAATACGTGTCTTGAAACTGACCTGCTGTTACTCTTTTGACCATTGACAAAATTCTATAAACATTTGGACCATGAAACTATTTTTAAATGAAACTAGACTCAATTACCTTCGAAATGATGGGTGGCACGACCAGTGACGACTTACGGTTAAAAAGATATGATTTTTCGAAAAGTGATAAAAATCTGATGGTTCCAAATTTCGGTTCCAAACCGAAATTTGGTTCCAAATTCCACATTCAAACCGAAATTTAGTGTATCCCATACCAAAATTTCACCCATTTTCATAATAAACAACCCATACTACCTTATTTCCACACCAAACTCATTCAAAGCCATTAACATTTCATACTAAATCGTTTACAAAATCAATCAACTCGCTTGCTACCCAAAATGGGTGAGAACACACTTAACCCAAACGCCCCTTTTTCTGCATAACCCTTTTATGCATCTTTTTTACCCATTTTCCGGAAAAACAACTTCTATGACCCGACAATTAATGAAACTTTCTAGATTTACTTATTCTATCCTTGGGCTCATTTTCATATAAAACATTTACAGTTTGACCCTCGAAATAGTACTTTGCAAAGTGACGGTTTTTGTGCCCAAAACCCGTTTTGACCCATTTCATGTCAAACGACTCCTAGAAACTCATTACCATACCAAACTCAACCAAAATCATTAGTATAACATAATAAACTTATTCCAAAATCGAATGACCCGTTTACAACCCAAAATGGGTATAAATACGCTTATGCCAAACATCCCTTTAACTTTGACTATAAACACTTAAAACACACTTTGACCCAACGGTTGGCCACCGATTCATCAAGACAATCATAACATACAAATTGACACTTGACTACACCATACAAACTATCATAGGACCAACGGGGGTACAAACTCGACATTGAGCTCGGTATACTACCTAGCTCCTACTTCCTTACCAATCTTCCAATCTTCCACATAACTAGCAATCCGTAAGCCTTAGCCCAAGCTTACCATCATCACCACATAACAACCTACAAAGTATTAACATCTTAAACCGTAGTACTAATTCTTAGTAAGTAAAGCGGGTATAAGATATCATTATAATTCAATCACGATAACACGCTATCACAATTATAAAGCATAACCACATACCGGCGCTACTTAAAGCCCTAACCATTCTTTCCTCTAATCCTTTCTCGATTGACACATAACTAGCATCTTACTCATAATCACATAAGCACAACTAACAAAGCTAATCATCAATCTAGCACATAAGCCACATAACGCGTAACACATAGAAATCATTATAACTTTATATTATAGCCGGTTTACTTACCTTAGCTCCAAGCTAAGTCTAGTATGGACATCATGACTCTACCTTCATCACCATCATCATCATCATCCTTCATCATCATAATCAAACTTTTAAAACATAACTCATCATCATAATCAAGGGTTTATATAACCCTTTAAACATACCCAATATCCTTTCTAAACCATCATATGGTCATACTTTGATCATATGATGAAAACCCACTTCAATCATAAACCTTAACATCATTAACATCAAGATAGGGAGATTACTTACTTGGGAAAGATCATTGAAAGGGCTTATCTCTTGATATGGAATCATTCACTAATCAAACCCTTCATCCTCAAGCTATTTCTTCCTTCCCTTTTCTTATAAAACCGACATACACACACTCTCTCATATTCTGAAACCTTTGGATAATCCTGGATAAGTATATGAAGCTTTCTTCATGTCAAAGTAAAGTCACCCATTAGCATATTTGATTCCCTAAGTCTCTTTACTTCTATTTTGGCCACACTTAACTTATAACATGGTTAGCACTTGGCAACTTAGGTCCCTTAAGTCTACTTCCATTTTAGTTGTGCCACATAATACTTTCTATAACCACATTACACATTCTTTGACTATTAATTTGACTATCGGGTTTGACTACAACTTAACTTTCATTGACTAACCAATCATATCAAGTCTCCCGACTCATAAAATTCTTAGTCAAACTATTTCAATGGCATTCTTATTATTTAATACTTAAAACTTGGTTTTGGGTGTAACATTCGGCTGCATAGCATATGCAAAGGTACCATCACAACATCTGACAAAGTTAGATGATAGAAGCAACAAAATGGCATACTTAGGAAATGAACAAGGATCAAAAGCTTACCGACTATTTGATCCAAAAACACAAAGAATATGTGTTAGTAGAGATGTGAAGTTTAAAGAGGATTAAGCATGAGACTAGAAGGATTACTTGAACGAACATACCAACGATGAACCTGAATGGTTTGACTTCAAAGTAGAAAACCTTGAAGCCACAAATGAACATCAGGAACAAGAGATCCAACCAAATGAAGTGTTGAGTTTAAGATACATGAATAACAATAAAACATGTAGACACCACAGAGTACACAGCGGAAGACTTAGAATCATAACAAATAAATAATTAACTCGAATTAAATGCGTAACATACCTCTTGCAAATGTCGATCTCTTGAACAAAGTAGATGAAGTGGTTTAAAGAGTTGTCCTCACCGCTTTACAACTCAAACCAATAGGTGTAAGAATAGTGTCTTACTACCACAGTTTTGTACACACGAATTAACCACGAATCAAGCGATTGCTAGATCTAACACAAGTCCTTGTTTTATGAGAAAAACAAAACCAAAACACCCTTAGGATGGGGGTTCGGCCGAGATTTGCAAGAGAGAGGAGAGGAAAGATCTAGGGTTAATTCAATGCACAAAGTTATGAAAACCCTAAACCCTAGCCTTTGTATATATAGTGTTTACAAATCTTTGGGAACAAGTTAGGGTTTGGGCTTGTGTAAACCCCCCTATGGCCGGCCAAGAGAAGCCCCCAAAGGGATTCCCATATCTTTTCCATTTTAAGATTTTACACTACAAGTCCTTCTCTTTACAGTTAACGGTCGTTAGTTATTTTCCGTTAAATACTTAACGATCGTTAGACGGACTTTATGTGTAATAATTAATCGTAATCATTAACATTAATTATTTAACTTTAATTCTCATTCGCTAATGTGTGCAATCCCATGGTCACGAGTTCGAATCTGAACATTTACGTATTAATAAATATATACATTTCCAACAGCTCCCACTTGGATATGTTTACAAAACGTGAAATGACATTGGTTAGCGTCTAGCAACACGCCAATGCCCCTGGTACAACTCGTGTATGGTTTTCTGGAGAAAACCAAGTTTCGATGATTCATCATCATATTCATCCTTTTGTTTCTAATACCATGTTAATAAGAATATGGATCTCACTCATTTCTTAATTAACTATTATGCTTTCTCGCTTTATGTGATTGATCAAGATTACCAATTCTTCCGAACATATTCCGAAGACCTTGGGCATGGCCATGCAAACATCTTGACAACCCTACGAGGGGCCCAACAAGATTATACTTCAAAATAAATTTGAAGGAAACAAATCTATTTTGACTACAAGGGGATTCATAGATTTCGCAACACTTTCGAAAACAACCCTTATAACTACCGCCACGATAGCGTTAGATTGCTTCACAAAATGAACTACATCCATGACATATCTTTGGTATCTCAAGTCGAGGATAAATATTCATGATATACTTAATGACAAAGATCCATAAAGTATCATCATGTAGGTGGGATAAGTCCTATACTCAATTCATTGAATATCATCTCGAATTAGTCATGCTACGCATCAAGATACTTTCAAGTATACTCTAACTAATACTCGATTTGTCTTAATTCAATATCATTCCCATATTATTGATTGACAGACTATTTAGAATAACTTAAGTTATTCAAGGATTTAAACATGCAAATATAGGATAACATCATAATAAATGAATAATAAACATAACAAAATACTTTATTTCATTTCAATAATAATGTTTACAATATCCTTTTATCTAAAATACTTAGTCACAGATGGGCATGAAACTACTAGCTAAACGAAGTCCAAACTTATTAGACAAATGATTAAGTTTTTCACCAGGTAAGGACTTCGTTAAAGGATCTGCTAGGTTATCATCTGTGTGAA
This sequence comes from Chrysanthemum lavandulifolium, assembly GCA_022545495.1. Classification (NCBI taxonomy): domain Eukaryota; kingdom Viridiplantae; phylum Streptophyta; class Magnoliopsida; order Asterales; family Asteraceae; genus Chrysanthemum; species Chrysanthemum lavandulifolium. Next base: position 55,176,059 of record CM040242.1, read on the forward strand.
CTTTGAGCAACTCAATTTAACCTATCTTGACTTGCTCTCGAACATAGTGATATTGTCTAGGATAGTGTCTCGGTGCCCTTCATGACTGTGTTCATGGGCAAAAGTAATTGCGCAGAATTGTCACAATATACTTTAATAGGATTTTCAATCGATGGTATAACACCAAGCCCCAAAACAAACTTCCTTATCCAAACAACTTCCATGGCAGCCTCGCACGCCGCTATGTACTCACTTTCAGAGCGAGACATCGCAAGTGTTGTTTCTTGCTCTTCTAATCCACAACACCTCCATTGATGACAAATATGTAACCCGTCCGAGACTTCGTATCATCTTTGTCACACTTCCAGATGCATCGCAGAACTCCGTAACACACGCTCGCTCGATTTCCCCATACACTATGAACATATCTCTTGTAGCCCTAAGGTACTTGAGAATATGTTTAAATGCCAGATCGATGAACTTCACCGGATTCGTTGATACCGATCGGTCAAGTTTTGAGCAAACGCCACATTAGACCTTGTGCATCGCATCGCATACATGATAGATCCTACACCAAGCATTAGGAACTTTCTTCATACGCGCCACCTCTGCGGTGTTGAAGCACAACCTTGGTCGCTCAAACCATGATTTACTTGCATTGGCAAAAATCCTTCTTGGAATTTTGCATATTGAATCTCTTCAATATTTTGTCAATGTAAGCACTTTGGCTTAAACCAATTAGCAGATCTTAATTCGAGTATGTATGTTGCTTCCCTAAGTCCTTCATCGAGAAACATTTACCAAGATAGGCTTTCACCTCATTCAGACTTGGTATATGATTTCCCATGATTAATATGTCATCGACATATAGAACAAGGAAAGTAACATGACTCCCACTAGCTTTGTTATACACATGGCTTATCAAGATTCTGAGTAAATCCAAAACTTTTTATTTCTCCATCAAATCTTTTATTCCATTGCCTTGATGCTTGCTTCAGTCCATAAATGGACCTTTTAAGCTTGCATACACGGTTAGGAAATAATAGATTCACAACCCCTCAGGTTGTGCCATATAGATGTCTTCATCTAGACGACCATTCAGAAAGGCGGTTTTGACATCCATCTGCCAAATCTCATAGTCATAGTGTGCAACTATAGCTATGAGAATCCTAATAGCTCTTATGTCTGCTACAGGAGAGAATGTCTCATCGTAATCAATGCCATAGGTTTGAGTAAAACCTTTAGCCACTAGACGAGCCTTGTAGGTGTGTACATTTCCATCCATGTTAGTTTTCTTTTTGAAGATCCACTTACTTCCAACGACTTTAGCATTGGGAGGAAGGTCAACTTCAATCCAGACATCATTATCTTTCATGGATTGCATTTCCTCATTCATAGCAATCGCCATTTATCCTTTTCGTGATCACCATGGCGACTTTATAGTTGGCGTGTTCATTAAGATCCCCAACTATATTTTCCTCCACCTCTACGTTAAGACATAGACGGTCAGTGCACGATAGTCCTTTCGGACCTCACGAATGGGAACAACTTCGGAGGAGCGCCTAAGCTTTCATGCTCTTCTTGAAGTTGGCTAGTATTTTCGTAAGGTGTTGTATCTTCTTGATCATATTCCGATCATATACTCTCCCATCGAGTTCTTGAGATATGAGATTCCTTTCAAGGAAATCTCCATACCTATCCACTATGACTTTGTTCTCGGTGGGTAGTAAAAGTAGTAACCCATAGTTTCCTTAGGGTATCCTACAAAGATACACTTAACAAACTGGGTTGAGCTTATCCGTGAGTCACGCTTAACAAACGCCTCACATCCCTGCACCTTTAAGTAAGAAAAGTTGGGAGTTTTTCCGTCCATATTTCATATGGAGTTTTAACAACCTTCTTCGTTGGAACCATATTCAAAATGCGAATAGTAGTTTCAAGGGCATAATCCCAAAAGTAAAAGGAAGAGTCGTAAGTTCAAACATTGATCATACCATGTCAAGTAAAGTACGATTTCTCCTTTCGGATACACCATTTTGTTGTGGAGTATAAGGAGATGTGAGTTCTTGGATAATTCCACACTCGCCTAAGTAATCTTTGAACTCTTGACTTATATACTCACCACCTCTATCGGATCGAAGAGCTTTAATCTTCTTACCAAGTTGTAATTCTACTTCACTTTTGAAAACCTTAAATGTTTCAAAACTTCATGTTTATGTTTAAGTAAATAAACATAACCATAACGATCGAAATCATCCGTAAAGGTTAAGAAGTAGGTAGCACCACGTTTTGACACATGTCTAAGTGGACCACACACATCGGTGTGTATCAATCCAAGTAGATCAAAAGCCCTTTCCACTTGTGGTGAAAAGGTTTCCTTGTCATCTTCCCGCCTATACAAGACTCGCATTTGTCAAATGATTCATCATCGACCGCTTGTAAAAGCCCATCGTGTTGCGACTTTTCCATGCGTTTCTTGCCTATATGGGCAAGGCGACAATGCCAAAGATAAGAAGAGTCATAGTTAGACTTGCTCTTCTTATTGCTAATGCTATACAACGAATTATTCTCATTGGATATACAACCATCCATATCAATTTCAAACACACCAAGCATAGGAATTGCATTAAAGTAAAAACATTATTTAAAAAACGAAATTCCATAACGGTAAAAGTGTGCACAAAACCAATATCTTTTAACAAAGAAACGAAATAACACCCTAACAATGGAGGTGCATAATGACAATTATTTAGTTCCAAAATTAAGCCCAAGGCAACACTAAATCAAAAGTCCCTATGGCTTCGACAACCGCACGCTTTCCATTTCCAACGTACAAGTATCTCTCTCCACAGTCGCCTTCCTTGCTCCTCTAAGTCCTCGCGATGTATTACGAGATGTGAGTACCACATCCCGTATCATATATCCGTGAATTTTGCTTATGAGGAAAAGAAAATAATTCAAACATAAAAATACCGATGAGCTAGGCACCATCTTATTTTTATTCAAGGCACTCATTCGAGATAAACCGGATAGGTTCCACTTCCAAAGGACTCGGTGAGTTGCGATGGTGGCAAGTTAAATCCTTTTAGGATTCTCCTTTTCTTTGCGGTGGTTCTTCTTAGGAGCTAGTGGGATGACAACTTGTTTCCCTTTCTTTTCCTTTCCTTTCTTATCCGCATGCTTTGGCTTATTCACCCTACCACCTTGTATTGCTAGTACAGCAGGTGTAGGAGCCTTCTTTGGCAATCTCTTCTTGAAGTCTACACGCATTGCATGTAACTCATTCATTGTCTTCCCCGTGCAATGCATGTTAAAATTTCGCACAAAATCACCAAATCGTTCCTGATTAAGGGAGTGATTGATGAGGCTGACACATACATCGTTGGAGTAACCACAGATGAGCTTCTCCAATTGGTCCAAGTGATGTTTCATCTCGAGGACGTGGTCGGAGACAAATTTGCCAACCTCCTACTTGCAGCTATGAACCTTTTCAATTAGTTCATACAGTTCAGCTGCTAGTGGCTTCTCAAACATACGTTTGAGTTCATCTAGCATGCTCATAGGCGGATAGTGCTCAAATTGTTTTGCAATTGAGCGACATCCCGAAAGCATTAGACACGCCACATCATTGTGCTTCTCATATTCAACACGATATGCCTCTTGTTCAAGAGCAAGAGCCGTATTGAGAGGAGCATTAGCGAGGTGTAGTCAAAATATCAAGTCTTTTGGCAACACGAAGGATGATCCTAAGTGCACGATGCCAATCATTGAAATTAGGGCTACCGGTTTGTCTCTTCCAATCATATCTTTGAAAGCAGAACTCATTAAGCTCATAGTGTTTTCAGGTTGATGAGCCATCTACAGAAAAAGTTCAAAAAACCATAATTAGTATTTTGATAATTTTCCTTTTCAATAAATAATTAAATACCCAAAGTTCATATTCATATAACCAATTAATTATTATTGAAAACTAGGATCCAAGTTGTCATAATCTCATCACGTCAGTTGATCTGCTAGTAATGAACCTTATACAAAATGGTAGAGCTTTTGCTCAATTGCCAATTTCAATTGCAATTCCTAGATTTATGGGATTTACATATAGCCAATTTCAATTGCCATGTAAACATGTTTTATCCCATCTTATGCCTTGAGTTGCCGCTCACCGCCTAACTCAATTAAGTTGTCCAACTTAAGAAACTGCAAAATCGTCCATGCCCGTTCTCACGACACGTGGACATTTTACCCTTTGATTACGATCTAAGTCACGTTCTCACGCAAATAAAAGGTAATCTTAGGTGTTTCCTTTTCGCTGGAGGGCATATAACTTAAATTAAAGGGTAATAATTTTGATGTCAAATCAAATATGTACAAAGATGTCATGCATTCATCTTCGTAGCATAGTTTTTATTAAAACATTTATATCCTTGTTTTAATGATTTAATCTTTTCATCATCAAACTTTAATCGAGGTATTGGATAACAAATTAAAGAATCACCTTAATTACCACTATATCCTACTACTGCATGAGTCATAAGACCCAAGTTATTTGGATAATTACCACAAAAGTGGCGCGTAGAAATTAGAGTAATTCACCCTTAAGATTTTATGCACACATATAGGAATACTTGGTAGCTCCATTAAGACGCACAAACGAGCGGAGAATCAGGTCAGCGCGAAGCATATTAAAAACCCTCATCTTTAGGGTCACAATTTAATGTGTACCCTCCTTGTACCCATCACACGCTTTGTCATTAATGGGTGAGCCGCTCTAACTATTTTGTGCAAAAATCAATCAATTAAACGATTATGATTACTATGCTTAAAAATACATGTTTCACCATTGTTTAGGTCGGTTTATTTTTCTTGTAAAATACCCTTGTTACACAAAATAAACAAGCAAGTATTTAAAAAAATAAACAAATAAACAATGAATGCATAACATAATAATAAGTCATGCATATCAATTAGCTACATGCAAACCTTTTTGATAAATCCTATTAATAATCAATTCTAGATCTGTCAATATGTACATGTTTAATTAAGACTTTCACCCGTTTACAAGAAGGTGAGCCACATGCATCGATTCATCGATTGCGTAAGTCGAAATCAAACACATACCACATAGCACATAATTGATTTAATAATAATAATTGAGGTCTTCCCCAATTTAAGATCTATCATAATATTTAGTGTATATCACTTAACCAAGTAGAACATACAATAAAAACAGATCCATGATAAAACATGCATGTAATTATCATGGATATAAATCACACTTAACAATTAATGCAATTAAACAGAGTTACGCAATACGCATAAAATTTCATACAACCTAGGGTTTCTAATCCAATTAAAACTCAAGTTTACAAAACCCTAATTAGGGCACCCAAAAAAAACGCCCCCCTAAAAAATTAGGGTTTAGGTTTTGCAAACCCTAGATCTACGCATACAAATAATAACACAATCATGTTTATTTTATTTATGTGTTTCAGTAATTAATTACGTGTTATACAAGGCTCGTGATGCCACTGTTGAGTTTAAGATACATGAATAACAATAAAACATGTAGACAGCACATAGTACACAGCGGAAGACTTAGAATCATAACAAATAAATAATTAACTGAATTAAATGCGTAACATACCTCTTGCAAATGTCAGATCTCTTGAACAAAGCAGATGAAGTGGTTTAAAGAGTTGTCCCTTACCGTTTTACAACTCAAACCAATAGGTGTAAGAATAGTGTCTTACTACCACAGTTTTGTACACACGAATTAACCACGAATCAAGCGATTGCTAGATCTAACACAAGTCCTTGTTTTATGAGAAAAACAAAACCAAAATACCCTTAGGAGGTGGGTTCGGCCGAGATTTGCAAGAGAGAAGAGAGGAAAGATCTAGGGTTAATTCAATGCACAAAGTTATGAAAACCCTAAACCCTAGCCTTTGTATATATAGTGTTTACAAATCTTTGGGAACAAGTTAGGGTTTGGGCTTGTGTAAACCCCCTATGGCCGGCCAAGAAAAGCCCCCAAAGGGATTCCCATATCTTTTCCATTTTAAGATTTCACTACAAGTCCTTCTCTTTACAGTTAACGGTCGTTAGTTATTTTCCGTTAAATACTTAACGATCGTTAGAAGGACTTTATGTGTAATAATTAATTGTAATCATTAACATTAATTATTTAACTTTAATTCTCATTCGCTAATGTGTGCAATCCCATGGTCACGAGTTCGAATCCGGACATTTACGTATTAATAAATATATACATTTCCAACATGAAGAAGACAACGATATCCCTAACAATGATGATGATGAACATACAACAGCAACAACAATTCACCCTCACAATCACTTCGCACACCATCTACGACTTCATCGCAAGTAAATTCTCAAATTACGCCAACTACCTCAGTACTATCAACCAATCAAAATAATTCAAACGCAACTAGGAATTTACATCCAAACTTTGATCATACACCACTACAAGGTTTTAGAACATTAAATGATATATACGATAACACCGAGGAAGTATTACCCGAGCAATTATTACTGGCTGAAGATGAACCTAAGAATTACAAGGAAGCATCAAGCGATTTGAAATGGATTGAAGCAATGAAGGTCGAATTAGATTCCATCAATAGAAACAATACATGGGAACTAACCACTCTACCCAAAGGACATAAAGCCATTGGATTAAAGTGGGTATTCAAGACCAAGAAAGATGCTAATGAAAATATAGTCAAGCATAAAGCAAGACTATTAGCTAAAGGCTACATAAAGAAGATCATGGCATAGACTTTGAAGAAGTCTTTGCACCTGTAGCAAGAATGGAAACAGTCCGATTACTATTAGCCATAGCTGCTAATAATAAATGGGAAGTACATCACCTTGACGTCAAATCTGCATTTCTGCATGAAGACTTGAAAGAAGAAGTGTATGTTACACAACCAAAAGGATTTATAAAGAAAGAAGATAATGGAAAAGTCTACAGACTCATAAAAGCTCTATACGGTTTAAGACAAGCACCACGTGCTTGGAACATTAAATTAGACAACACCTTGAAGTCTTTAGATATCAAGAAATGTGCTTTGGAACAAGCTGTCTACATGAAGAAATCAAATGACTCAATACTTCTAGTGGGAGTCTATGTAGATGATTTAATCATCACTGGCACACCAAAAGAAGAGATAGACAAGTTCAAAGCTCAAATGGAAGAAAAATTCGAGATGAGTGACCTAGGATTACTATCCTACTACTTAGGAATTGAAGTCACACAAACTGGAGGTGACATATCAATAAAGCAATCCGCCTACCCAAGCAAGATCCTAAAGGAAGTTGGAATGCTAGACTGCAATGAAACTCTAATACCTATGGATCCAGGAACAAGACTAACAAAGAACACTAAAGAAACAATGGTCAACTCAACTGAATATACAAGTTCAATTGGATGCTTACGATATCTGCTACATACAAGACCTGACTTAAGTTATTCCGTTGGATTACTTAGTCGTTTTATGCAAGAACCAAAGGAACAACATATGAAAGCTATAAGGCAAGTACTACGCTATGTAAAAGGAACAAAAGACTATGGAATCACCTACAAACACAATGGAGGAAACCGGATACAAGGTTATAGTGACAGAGCTACGAGTCAACACTCAAGAAGGAAAAGGCACCACCGAATTATATTCTACTACGGTGAATCACCAATCACCGAGTACACAAAAAAAAGCCACGGTAGCTCTATCATCATGTGAATCAATTCATTAAGAATAAAGAAGAAGAACACAAGCATTATGGTTAAAGAGATTACTAAGCAAGCTTACACACACACAAGAATAAAAGGTTACAATAATGGTCGACAACAAGTTTGCCATCGAATTAATGAAGAATATTGTATTTCATGGAAGGAGTAAGCACATTGACATAAAATATCACTTTATACAAGAATGCGTCGAAAGAGAAGATTTACAAGTCGAGTTTATAAGTGGAGAATTTCAGAAGGCTGACATACTCACAAAAGCACTACCGAAGATCAGATTCCTAACAATGAGACAACTAATCGGAGTCAAAGATCTACAACAAAGCGATTGTAATTAAGGGGGAGAATATTAGGTTAATCCCAATCGACCCAAGTCAACACCCAAACAACCCGGTCAACCAAGAAAGTCAGAAATACATAAAGTCAACTGGCAGTTACAAGCAGTTACAAGAAAACGGTTTATGGCAGTTACAAGCAAACCGTCATACCTGTTGGTTCTCTTGAACCAACATGACTCTTCATTTTACCCATTCATGTTGTATAAATAGATAGCACTTTGTACTCAAACATATGATGACACTTTTTATTAATACTGTTAATACAAATAAACCGTAAAAACGTTTATTAATATTTAGCGATCTCTTTGTGTTTTGTTGATAAAAAATATAATGTTATCATAAGTAAAATTATAAGGATACATGTTATTTTAGTAAAGCATTTACATATAGTCATTTAATACAAATTGTTGTAATAAATCATTTGTTGTAATAGTTTATTAGGATGGGTAAAAACCTCAACCCATGGAGCATATCCATAACCCATGGTATTGACCCATATCCATTTGACTAGATGCATTGCATCTATTAGATACATTGTATCTAATGAAATACCCATGGAGCAACCCATAACCCATGACCCATGACCCATAACCAAAAAACCCATGGGCAAATAGGAGCGTCCCACAGATCCCTCTTCTTACTAACTCTCTCATTTATTCTTACACCCTTCTAACAAAAGATCACTTGATCTAGAGAGTTGTTCTTCTTTCTATTTGTGATTCTCATATAGGTCCTTCTCTAAGGCGAGATCACGAGCTTTCTACAAGTCATCCAAGCAAGGGGTCCTTGATTGATTTGTTCCTTCACAAGATTTCTGTAGCAAAGATCTTGTACTTGATATTTCACATATTTGTTGTGTAATAGTCGTGTTGGTTTGGTCCTCCGTATTACGGACTCGGTATTTAGCTTTGTACCGGAAAAAGGTGTAAGCAAGGTTGTGAAGGCTTCTCCGCCAAGTTGAAGGAGTTTGTTGACATAGTGCTTGAACTCTCGAGTAGGTGACTCGGGGAGTGGAGTAAGGCAAGGAAGGTGTCCTTGTAGCTGAACCTCTATAAATTGGTTGTGTCATTTCGGTCCCTTACTTTACTTTCTTTACTTGCATTACTCTTATATCTATACTTTATCTTCATCCATACGATTTCACATAACATCGAATCTAAAGTTTTTAGAAACTAACTTAAAATCGGCAAAACTATTCAACCCCCCTTCTAGTTTTCCACAATTGGCATCAAGAGCTAAGTTTATAAAAGTTTTAAAGTAAACCGTATTTTAAAAACTTTTCGATTACTATGGGTTCTGAAAATTACAAGGAAGGGCAATCCATGCAACGACCTCAACTACTTGAAACTAATGGTTTTATATATTGGAAAAATAGATTCGAAATGTATGTGAAGTCTAAAGATATTGATCTTTAGTACATCATTGTTGAAGGCGATTTTGAAGCCACTGCAAAAGATGAAAATGGAATTTTAGTTAACATACCTCATGATAAACTCACCGATGAAATTAAGAAAAATCTTTCCAAAAATAGTGAAACTAAAATGGTTTTATATAATGCTTTACCCAAAAAGGAATTCGAAAGAATCTCCATGCTTAAAACCTCTAAAGAAATTTGGAATTCTTTAGTTGTAACTCATCAAGGTAATCAACAAGTGAAAAACAATAAAATAGATTTATTTGTTCAACAATATGAACAATTTTCAATATCGGATGAGGAAACTATAGATCATTCTTTTGCTAACTTTAATACTATAATTACATCTTTACAAGAACTTGATGAATCTTTCTCCAGCCGTAATCATGTTAGGAAATATCTAAGGGCACTTCCATCCAAGTGGAGATCTAAGGTGACGGCAATCAAAGAATCAAAAGATTTGACAATCCTCACCCTTGATGAACTCATAGGCAACTTAAAGGTCTATGAGCTTGTCCTTGCTAAAGATTCCGAAGTCTCAAAAGTGAAAGAGAAGCACAAATCTCTTGCCCTTAAAGCCAAGAAGGTCTCAAGCGATGAAGAGGACTCCTCTTCGGATAGTGATGACGAGGAGTATGCCATGGCGGTAAGAGGCTTTAAAAAGTTCTTTAGAAGGAAGGGAAGATACGTCAAACAACCGTATGACGACAAGAAAGGATTCCGGAAAATCAAAGAGGACGAGAAGCCAAGGGATGATCGCGCTTGCTTTAAATGTGGGGACCCAAACCACTTTATTAGTAAGTGCCCAAAACGCGATGATCAAAAGGCATTCGTGAGCGGTTCGTTGTGAATGAGCGAGGAGGAGGACGAAGAAATTTGTATCATGGCAAATGACGAGGTATGTCACGAATACTATAGTAGCTCATCATTAGATGATGAATCATTGCATAATGAATATGATAAACTTTGCAAAATTAGTTTAAAAGTAATCAACAAAAACAAGTTTTTGAAAAATCAAAACCAACGTTTAGATAAGGAAGTCATAGAGTTTGTTAATACAAATAAGCCGTAAAAACGTTTATTTATATTTTACGATCTTCTAATGTTTTGTCGATAACAAACGTAAAATCATTTTAACAAAACGAATAAAATACGTAAATAGTTTGAGCCAATAGTTTTCTAACACACTTACGTTTTCACATAAAACACTAAAACAAGTATAAGTGATTTTATGATTTAGTAATATATACGTACAACTAGTGTTTACATATTGGGCAAAATCTATACACAACTAGTATATATTATATAAATGGGTAAAAACTACAACCCATGGAAAATATCCATAACCCATGGTATTGACCCATACCCATTTGACTAGGTACATTGCACTCATGAGATACATTGTATCTAATAAGAAACCCATGGATCAACCCATGACCCATAACCAAAATACCCATGGGCAAAGAGGAGCGTCCCACGGATCCCTAGGATTACACTAGACGGATCCTTGTGGGAGGGATCCGTGGGATCCGGGAACAAGTGAGCATTTCTCTCTATAAATAGTGAGCCATTTCTTCCTTTTCGCTTGCCACTCTCACACATACTTTCCCCAAGTATTGTAACTCTCAACCACCGATCATAAGGGATCTTTCTATGTAGTTTGTCTTTTGTTTTGTGTGATTCTCTAGGTTCCTCTTAAAGGCGAGATCACCACTTCTTGAAGTCAAGCTAGCTCAAGTCCATGAGTTGCCATGCTTCGTCGTCATCAAGACAACTGAGGTTCTCTTGTTGATAGTTCTTTCTTCCTCCGTAGATGTGTTGTGTTGAAGGCATTAGTGAAGGATGCCGAAAGAGTCAAGACGAAAGCATTAGTGAAAGGTGCTTAACGTCCGTGTCAAAAGCATTAGTGAAGAATGCTAAAGGTGTTAAGACGAAGGGATTCGTGAAAAGTGTCAAGCGTTGTGTCAAAGCCATTAGTGAAGGATGCCTAGGAATCAAATCATATGAAAGCTATAAGGCAAGTACTATGCTATGTAAAAGGAACAAAAGAATATGGAATCACCTACAAACACAATGGAGGAAACCATATACAAGGTTATAGTGACAGTAGCTACGGAGTCAACACCCAAGAAGGAAAAGGCACTACTGGAATTATATTCTACTACGGTGAATCACCAATCAGCGAGTACATAAAACCACCACGGTAGCTCTATCATCATGTGAATCCAATTCATTGCAAAGAATAAAGAAGAAGAACACAAGCATCATGGTTAAAGAGATTACTAAGCAAGCTTACACACACAAGAAGAAAAGGTTACAATAATGGTCGACAACAAGTTTGCCCTCGAATTAATGAATAATATTGTATTTCATGGAAGGAGTAAGCACATTGACATAAAATATCACTTTATACAAGAATGCGTCGAAAGAGAAGATTTACAAGTCGAGTTTATAAGTGGATAATTTCAGAAGGCTGACATACTCACAAAAGCACTACCGAAGATCAGATTCCTAACAATGAGACTACTAATCGGAGTCAAAGATCTACAACAAAGCGATTGTGATTAAGGGGAAGAATATTAGGTTAATCCCAATCGACCCAAGTCAACACCCAAACAACCCGGTCAACCAAGAAAGTCAGGAATACATAAAGTGAATCAAGGCTATAAGAAAACGGTTTATGGCGCATAAGCCAATCATATACATTGGTTCTCTTGAACCAACATGACTCTTCATTGTACCCATTCATGTTGTATAAATAGATAGCACTTTGTACTCAAACATATGATGACATTTTTGATTAATACTGTTAATACAAATAAACCGTAAAAACGTTTATTAATATTTAGCGATCTCTTTGTGTTTTGTTGATAACAAATATAATGTTATCATAAGTAAAATTATAAGGATACATGTTATTTTTGTAAAGCATTTACATATAGTCATTTAATACAAATTGTTGTAATAAATCATTTGTTGTAATAGTTTATAAGGATGGGTAAAAACCTCAACCCACGGAGCATATCCATAACCCATGGTATTGACCCATATCCATTTGACTAGATGCATTGCATCTATTAGATACATTGTATCTAATGAAATACCCATGGACCAACCCATAACCCATGACCCATGACGCATAACCAAAAAACCCCTAGGTAAAGAGGAGCGTCCCATGGATCCCTCTTCTTACTAACTCTCTCATTTATTCTTACACTCTTCTAACAAAAGATCACTTGATCTAGAGAGTTGTTCTTCTTTCTATTTGTGATTCTCATATAGGTCCTTCTCTAAGGCGAGATCACGAGCTTTCTACAAGTCATCCAAGCAAGGGGTCCTTGATTGATTTGTTCCTTCACAAGATTTTTGTAGCAAAGATCTTGTACTTGATATTTCACATATTTGTTGGGTAATAGTAGTGTTGGTTTGGTCCTCCGTGTTACGGACTCGGTATTTAGCTTTGTATCGGAAAAAGGTGTAAGCAACGTTGTGAAGGCTTCTCCGCCAAGTTGAAGGATTTTGTTGACATAGTGCTTGAACTCTCGAGTAGGTGACTCGGGGAGTGGAGTTGGGCAAGGAAGGTGTCCTTGTAGCCGAACCACTATAAATCGGTTGTGTCATTTCTATCCCTTACTTTACTTTCTTTACTTGCATTACTCTTATATCTATACTTTATCTTCATCCATACGATTTCACATAACATCGAATCTAAAGTTTTAGAAACTAACTTAAAATCGGCAAAACTATTCAACCCCTTCTAGTTTTCCACAATTGGCATCAAGAGCTAAGTTTATAGAAGTTTTAAAGTAAACCGTATTTTAAAAACTTTTCGATCACTATGGGTTTCGAAAATTACAAGGAAGGAAATCCATGCAACGACCTCCACTACTTGAAACTAATGGTTTTATATATTGGAAAAATAGATTCAAACGTATGTGAAGTCTAAAGATATTGATCTTTGGTACATCATTGTTGAAGGCGATTTTGAAGCCTTTGCAAAAGATGAAAATGGAATTTTAGTTAACATACCTCATGATAAACTCACCGATGAAATTAAGAAAAAGCTTTCCAAAAATAGTGAAGCTAAAATGGTTTTATATAATGCTTTACCCAAAAAGGAATTCGGAAGAATCTCCATGCTTAAAACCTCTAAAGAAATTTGGAATTCTTTAGTTGTAACTCATCAAGGTAATCAAAATGTGAAAAACAATAAAATATATTTATTTGTTCAACAATATTAACAATTTTCAATATCGAATGAGGAAACTATAGATCATTCTTTTGCTAACTTTATTACTATAATTACATCTTTACAAGCACTTGATGAATCTTTCTCTAGCCGTAACCATGTTAGGAAATATCTAAGGCACTTCCATCCAAGTGGAGATCTAAGGTGACGCAATCGAAGAATCAAAAGATTTGACAATCCTCACCTTGATGAACTCATAGGCAACTTAAAGGTCTATGAGCTTGTCCCCGCTAAAGATTCAAGCCTCAAAAGTGAAAAGAAGCACAAATCTCTTGCCCTTAAAGCCAAGAAGGTCTCAGCGATGAAGAGGACTCCTCTTTGGATAGTGATGACGAGGAGTATGCCATGGCGGTAAGGGACTTTAAAAAGTTCTTTAGAAGGAAGGGAAGGTACGTCAAACAACCGTATGACGACAAGAAAGGATTCCGGAAAATCAAAGAGGACGAGAAGCCAAGGGATGATCGCGCTTGCTTTAAATGTGGGGACCCAAACCACTTTATTAGTATGTGTCCTAAACGCGATGATCAAAAGGAATTCGTGAGCGGTTCGTGGTGAATGAGCGAGGAGGAGGACGAAGAAATTTTTCTCATGGCAAATGACGAGTTATGTCACGAATACTATAGTAGCTCATCATTAGATGATGAATCATTGCATAATGAATATGATAAACTTTGCAAAATTAGTTTAAAAGTAATCAACAAAAACAAGTTTTTGAAAAATCAAAACCAACGTTTAGATAAGGAAGTCATAGAGTTTTTTAATACAAATAAGCCGTAAAAATGTTTATTTATATTTTACGATCTTCTAATGTTTTGTCGATAACAAACGTAAAATCATTTTAACAAAACGAATAAAATACGTAAATAGTTTGAGCCAATAGTTTTCTAACACACTTACGTTTTCACATAAAACACTAAAACAAGTATAAGTGATTTTATGATTTAGTAATATATATGTACAACAACTAGTGTTTACATATTGGGCAAAATATATACACAACTAGTATATATTATATAAATGGGTAAAAACTACAACCCATGGAAAATATCAATAACCCATGGTAATGACCCATACCCATTTGACTAGGTACATTACACTCATGAGATACATTGTATCTAATAAGAAACCCATGGATGAACCCATAACCCATGACCCATGAACCATAACCAAAATACCCATGGGCAAAGAGGAGCGTCCCACGGATCCCTAGGATTACACTAGACGGATCCCTTGTGGGAGGGATCCGTGGGATCCGGGGAACAAGAAGCATTTCTCCTCTATAAATAGTGAGTCATTTCTTCCTTTTGACTTGCCACTCACACATACTTTCCCAAGTATTGTAACTCTCAACCACCGATCCTAAGGGATCTTTCTATGTAGTTTGTCTTTTGTTTTGTGTGATTCTCTAGGTTCCTCTTAAAGGCGAGATCACCACTTCTTAAAGTCGAGCAAGCTCAAGTCCATGTGTTGCCATGCTTCGTCATCATAAAGAGAACTGAGGTTCTCTTGTTGATAGTTCTTTCTTCCTCCGTAGATGTGTTGTGTTGAAGGCATTAGTGAAGGATGCCGAAAGAGTCAAGACGAAAGCATTAGTGAAAGGTGCTTAATGTCCGTGTCAAAATCATTAGTGAATAATGCTAAAGGTGTCAAGACGAAGGGATTAGTGAAAAGTGTCAAGTGTTGTGTCAAAGGCATTATTGAATGATGCCTAGGAATCAAATCAAGTGGCATTAGTGAAGAATGCCTAGGTCGTATAATCGATGAGGTGCATTGTTATACATATAGTAATTGTTTATATTCAAGGATGTTGATATTCTTTATGGTGTTGTAATAAGGAGTGGGTCTCCTTGGGATTAGGTGTTGTGTTGTATTGGGTAGTAGTTCCTCCATAGTAATGGAACTAGGTACTTAGCCTAGTACCTAATAAAGGGTAGGCGACGTTGTGGTAGGTGTGGTTCACCTTGTGTGAAAGAACCCGTGGTTAGCCTAGTAATCGGAAAAAGAGTAGGCGACGTTGTGAAGGTTTCTCCACCATAAGGAGTTGGTGTCGTGTAGTGATTACGAACTCTCGAGTAGGTGACTCGGGGAGTGGAGTAGGGCAAGGAAGGTGTCCTTGTAGCCGAACCACTATAAATACTTGTGTCGTGGTTATGTGCTTCTTACTCTTTATCTTTCATTACACATTTATTATATCCATCTATCAATGTCCAACATACACATCCAAACGGATTGACATAAGTCGATCTAAATATTTTAAAACGAAGTTTTAATTGGTAAAACTATTCAACCCCCCTTCTAGTTTTCCACAGAGTTAAAGGCAAAATTAAAACGTCTAGAAAAGGGGAAGATAGCAAGTGGCGAATGTGAACTTTGCGTTCAACTTCAAACACTAGTTGATCATCTAGACTCTAAGATTTCTAGAATGAACACTAATACCTTAGATATGATATTGGATAGTGTTAAAACAGGAAACAACCGAAAAGGTCTAGGTTTTCAGGAACTTAATGCGTCAACTAGTGAAAACAAAGAAACACAATTCGTAAAGGCACTAGAAAAACAAACCATTGTTGTGGCAGATCCCACGGATCCCACTAAAATGGATCCGGCTAGTGTACAGCCAGGGATCTGTGGGTATGCTAAAGCAAACAGTGGTAATAACATAGCTTCCTCTTCTAGAACTGATTTTGTTGTTGTTAATAAGAAGTAACCAACTCATATTACCATTAGACAACCACCTCCAAGATATAATCAAAGTTTTGCAAGAAACAAAGGTCCATCATTTTCAAAACCTAACACATCTAGGAGACCTAATAATGTTTATCCGAGAAGTAACCATAAAATGGGATGGAATCCAAATATGCAAATTGGCTTTCCATTTCAAAACTTTGCACCATGAAACACATATTCACCTTATCCATACATGTCTAACATGAATGGAATGTTTGACACTAATGGACCCATGAAGAAATGGGGACCAAACTTTTGAGTTAATTGTTTTCTTAGGTGTGCTTAAAGGTCGACCTAGATCCGGATGAGTGTATCAAGGATAGCGGGTGCACGAGGCACATGACCGCAATAAAGATTTATTCTCCACATATGAATCCTTTAATGGAGGAAATGTGGTATTTGGAAATAGCAAAAGCAAAATCATCGGTAAAGGCACGATTTCTAACAAATCTCTAACCATTAACGATGTGTTTCACGAGAAAACCTAAACTTTAACCTCTTAAGTATAGGACAAATATGTGATAAAAGTGCAACGACTTTTTAACAAAACCGGTAGTAAGATATTAAAAAACGGCATCACCATAGGAAGAGGAATTAGGAAACATGGAGTCTACATCATTAAAATTGGTAATGAACCTAAAGACAAACTTTGTCTTACTTCTATGGATGATACTTCGACCTTATGGCATCGAAGATTGGGTCATGCCAATATGTGACTTCTTCAATCGCTATCATCCAAAGATCTAGTAAGAGATCTACCTAAATTAAAATATGAACATCACTTTTGTGATGCTTGTAACGTAGGAAAACAAGTCCATTCTAGTCACAAAGCTAAAAACATGGTGTCTACAACTAAGTGTCTAGAGTTACTACACATGGATTTATTTGTTCCATCCGCTATCCAAAGTTATGGAGGCAACTACTACACTTTGGTTATAGTGGATGATTACTCTAGGTACACATGGACTAAATTTTTAAAGAACAAAACTGAAACGTTCAATTACTTTGAAATATTAAGTAAGAAAATCCAAAGACAACTAGGAAGTCCTATAGTGTCTATTAGAACGGATTATGGTAGGGAATTCGATAATGAAGTGTAATTTGGAGCCTTTTGTGACACTAATGGTATTACTCACAACTTCTCGGCTCCTCGCACTCCACAATCGAATGGGGAAGTTGAAAGAAAGAATAGAACCCTATAAGAAATGAGTCGCACCATGCTAAATGAGTAATCCATACCTCAAAAGTTTTGGTGCAATGCCGTTGATACCTCAACATACATACTTAATC
This sequence comes from Chrysanthemum lavandulifolium, assembly GCA_022545495.1. Taxonomy (NCBI): domain Eukaryota; kingdom Viridiplantae; phylum Streptophyta; class Magnoliopsida; order Asterales; family Asteraceae; genus Chrysanthemum; species Chrysanthemum lavandulifolium. The sequence continues at coordinate 55,193,821 of CM040242.1, forward strand.
GAGTCTTAATTAGACCACTTTTAGGTAAAACTCCATACGAGTTACTTCGAGGCAAAAAGCCTAAGTTAGATCACTTTAGAGTCTTTGGTAGCAAATGTTTTCTACTTAACACTAAAGATTACCTTACAAAATTTGATCATAAATCAACCGAAGGTATCTTTTTTAGGTTACTCTCCTAATAGCAAAGCTTACGTCATATTAAATAAAGAAACAATGAAGGTAGAAGAGTCATTAAACATAAAATTTGATGAAAGTCCACCCAAACCTACTCCACCTCTTGTTGATGACGAGATTGTCGAAAGTGAAGCTATTGTAATAAAGAAAAAGATAAACGAAGAAGAAGAACGTTTAAATGATGAAATCATAAATATTAAAGGGTCCAAAGATTACCCCGTAGATAAGGTCATACGAAAGCTAAACGAAAGAACCTTAAGGTCTCAAGTTCAAAACCAAAGTAGCTTGTTTTGTTTTGTCTCAATCATAGAACCTAAGAATACACAAGAAGCCATAAAAGATGAAATTTGGGTAATGGCTATGCAAGAAGAGTTAAATCAATTTGTTTCTAACGATGTTTAGACACTCGTCCCCCCACCTAGTAATCAAACTGTAATAGGAACCAAATGGGTATATAAAAACAAGTTAAATGCAAACGGTATAGTGTCTAGAAACAAAGCTAGACTCGTTGCCCAAGGGTATAATCAACAAGAAGGAATAGACTTTGATGAGACTTATGCCCCCGTGGCTAGATTAGAGTCTATAAGAATACTTCTTGCTTATGCTTGTGCTAATGATCTTAAGCTTTATCAAATGGATGTCAAAAGTGATTTTCTAAATGGTTTTATTAATGAAGAAGTATATGTAGCTCAACCTCCGGGCTTCATCGATTTTGAAAAACCTAAACATGTGTATAAGCTAAAGAAAGCCCTTTACGGTCTTAAACAAGCTCCAAAAGCTTGGTATGATAGACTCAAGTCATTCTTAATCAAACACACTTTTTACTAAGAAAAGAGAGTCACATATAATCATTGTTCAAATATATGTAGATGATATTATATTCGGATCTACTTGTCAAGACATGTGTGATGATTTCTCTAAAATCATGCATGACGAGTTCGAGATGAGTATGATGGGAGAACTTAGTTTCTTTCTTGGTCTACAAATCAAACAAGTAGAAGATGGTATCTTCATTAATCAATCTAAATACATAAAGGAGATGTTAAAGAAATTTGGTTTAGAAGAGTCAAAACCAATTAGGACACCAATGTCATCCGACACTAAACTCACAAAAGATGAAGACGGCGAATCCGTTGATAACACAAAATATTGTGGCATGATTGGTAGTCTTCTCTACCTCACGGCTAGTCGGCCGGATATCATGTTTAGTGTTTGTCTATGTGCTAGGTTTCAAGAAGATCCTAAAACATCACATCTATAAGCCGTCAAAAGGATATTTAGATACATTAAGAGTACAACTCAATTAGGATTGTAGTCTCCTAAGGGTACGGGGGTAGAAACAATTGTATATGCGATTCGACCATGCGGTGATTATGTTGACCGAAAAAGTACAAGTGGGTATGTACTTTTATGGGATGTTGTTTAACATCTTGGTTCTCAAAGAAGCAAATGACATTGGCCATATCAACAACCAAGCCGAATATGTCTCCGCCGCAAAGCATGCCAACAAGCACTATGGATGAAACAAGCGTTAGTTGACTACGACATTCATCTAAGTGACATAACCATTCTATGTGACAACAAAGGTGCCATCGACTTAAACAAGAATCCGGTATTGCATTCTCGCACCAAGCATATAGAGATTCATCATCACTTTTAAGAGATAATGTTCAAAGGGGAACATCTCTATTGAGAAGGTAGCATCCGAAGACAACATAGCCGACGCCCTCACCAAACCGTTGAAGGGAACAATTCAACCTACTTGCCTTGGTCTTGGTCTCATGGAACAATCGTCGTAATTAGCTTTTAAACTCTACAAGGTATGTAAACACTAGCCTTCTTCTTTCTCGAGTCTAGAATCTCTATTTCATGCACAACTCACACGTAATACGGAATTTTCAAAACCCGTGATAAGTTTTACTTATAAGTCATAGTTTTCTTATTCTTCAAGATAAGTACCTTTTGCAAAACACATAATTGCATACATAATTTTTTTTATAAACGGTTTATTCACACATAGAAATCTCTTTTCAAAATGTTTTCTAAAAGGATACCTCTTCCCGTATCACTTTCATAAAAAGCCATTTCTCACGTCTAGGACAAATCACTTTTTCATTATTAATACAAAGTAAAAACCCGTTTTCATTGCATCTCATGTCTTTTGAATGCTAAAGAGAACACATAACTAATATGTGTTTTCGGGTACATTCATTTAAGCAACAATGAATTAGGAGCACTCGGTTATCTCACATAATAGTGTGCTTTTTCACTTCTAGTTTATTTTTCTTTTCTTTTAGAGTCGAGATAACCGCAACTCCAAATGGTTTGCATATAGGCACACACTAGGCACAAATATTTCCAAAAGGAAAATTTTGAGTCGCTCGAGTCACCAAGACCACGGATCCCAAATTTAACGTCTGGACGGATCCTCGAGGAAGGATCCGTGGATCCGTGAGATAGAAGCTAATTTTATCTTCTATTTTTCTCTTTTTGGATGAAAACTTTAATATTTTCATCATTTATTTTAATTTTTTTTGGAGTATGCTATTTAATGCTTGTGTTCTCATGATCACATGCCTTAAATTCATATCTAATCATTAGATTTTAATCCACATTTTGGGTCAAGCATTCATTATAATGCATTATTTTTTCTATAAATAGGATTCCCAAAATGCTTGCATATTCATCAAAGATCAACTTCATAAACAAACATCATCATGTCATCCAAAAGATCTTCTAACATAGATGAATCACCTAGTGCAAACAATCCCTTTCAAGAAATCCAAAATTTTGTCCTCCCACCTTCTAAAATACCACAACCAAAATCTAGGAAATCCGCACGGTTAGCATCCGGCCTTGTTGCTTAGCAAAACCATCATCAAATGGTTCATCACCAACCACTCATTCACCACAAGATGATTCCATTATAGCACCTCCTTCATCACCAACAAGTACACCAACTTCATCACCCATCAAATCACCACCTAAGGTCACTCTTTTGGAACTCCTTAAGACTCCAACAAGATCTCAACAAACAAAGCAAAAAGAACTAGTCTTTTGACACCTCCCACTTCTCCAAACACAATTTTTTGAGACCTTGAAACCTCACCACCTTTAGCTCCCATTGTGTTACAAGAACATCTAGGTTCTTTTCCACCACCACTTCCAAATATTCCGGACTTTGATCCGCATTTTCCAACTTTTCCACCACAACTTCCGCATCTCACAAATCAAAGTCACCCGGAAAATTTCCACACTCATTACCCACATCACTTACATTGTGAACATTTCCAATCCACTAGGGATATTGCAATAGAGATTAGGGAAGAAATGCGAGTCATACTTAACCTCATCCTTGATTGCATCAACATCATTACTCATCAAAACTCCATCCATAACCTTATGCAAGCATGGAAGGAATCATTTTTACTACTTTTAGTGTTTTTCTTTTGAGTCATTTTTTTTAAGAACAAGTCTTGTTCTTACTTTTACATGCTTGTATGTGGCATAAATACCACTACATTTTTCTCCCAATCTTGATTCTCGTCAATCACAAGATTATTTATGCATGTTACTACTAACCCTTTCTTTGTAGGATTTTTTTTTTCTCTCACTTGACGCCCCATTCTAGGGGGAGCTACCGTTAAGAGGGAGTTAGCGATACGTGGACTATTTTTCCACATTTTATTTCTTCGTTGGGGTAACTTTTTCTTTCGACAAAAAGGGGGAGAAGAAGTAAAACTTAGGCTTTCAAAACATACATCTAATCTTAAGTTTTACTCATCATAACATTATGTTTTGTCATCAACAAAAAGGGGGAGATTGTTAATACAAATAAACCGTAAAAACATTTATTAATATTTAGCGATCTCTTTGTGTTTTGTTGATAAAAAATAGGGAAAATGACAAAAAAATGCATCGAACTTGACATCTCTTGTGATTGTTTGTAGTCAACTATTTTTTTTTCATTGTAACACAAACCTTTTGAATTTTTGTCATTGTATGTACGATTTCCAACATGTCACAACACGTGGACTGCCAACTCATCGGGGTGTTACACGTAGACTGCCAACTCATTTACCCACTATTTCTTTTCAGGGATAATAAAAAAAAAATGTATCGAACTTGACAACTTTTGTCATTGTAACACAAACCTTTTGAATTTTTTTTAATGTATGTATCCAAATAATCTAAATATGGCATCGTTAGTCCTTTATACTAACGGCCGTTAGCACATAACTTAAAAAAATTTCTTACGCTTTCATCCCTTTGTATATGTTTTCGTTCGCTTTCCCACGCTTTCATCCGCTTTTATACATTTTTGTTCATTTTCTTATGTTTTTATACGTCATCGTCGCTTTTATACGCCGCCATTTTTTACGCTTTTTATGCTTTCATCCGTTCTTATATGCTTTCATCCTGCTTTTTGTACGCTTTCATTCGCTTTTATAGCTACACACGCCCGCTTATTTTATTAATGCAACGTTAGTCCGTTATACGCCGTCCGCTTTTACACGCTTTTCTTCGATTTTACACATTTTCGTCGATTTTACATGTTTCGTCTGTTTTGACACGTTTTCATTTGATTTTACATGTTTCGTCTATTTTTACACGCTTTGTTTCATTTTACACGGATGAAAGCATATAAAACGGACGAAACGTAAGAAAGTAGACTAAAATGTATAAAACGGATGAAAACGCGAAAACAAATGAAAACGATAAAAGGGATGAAAACGTAAGAAAATGAAATTTAAGTTATGTGCTAACGGCCGTTAGTATAAAGGACTAACGATGCCAAGTTTAGATTGATTGGATACATACATTAACACAAATTCAAAAAGTTTGTATTACAATGACAAAAATGGTCAAGTTCGATACATTTTTTTATTATTATCCCTAAAAAGAAATAGTGGGTAAATGAGTTGGCAGTCCACGTGTAACACCCCGATGAGTTGGCAGTCCACGTGTTGTGACACCTTGGAAATCGTACATACAATGACAAAAATTCAAAAGGTTTGTGTTACAATGAAAAAAAAATAGTTGGCAACACACAATCACAAGAGGTGTCAAGTTCGATGCATTTTTTTGTCATTTTCCCAAAAAAATATAATGTTATCATAAGTAAAATTATAAGGATACATGTTATTTTTGTAAAGCATTTACATATAGTCATTTAATACAAATTGTTGTAATCAATCATTTGTTGTAATAGTTTATTAGGATGGGTAAAAACCACAACCCATGGAGCATATCCATAACGCATGGTATTGACCCATATCTATTTGACTAGATGCATTGTATCTAATGAAATACCCATGGACCAACCCATAACCCATGACCCATGACCCATAACCAAAAAACTCATTGGCAAAGAGGAGCGTCCCACGGATCTATCTTCTTACTAACTCTCTCATTTATTCTTACACTCTTCTAACAAAAGATCACTTGATCTAGAGAGTTGTTCTTCTTCTATTTGTGATTCTCATATAGGTCCTTCTAAGGCGAGATCACGAGCTTTCTACAAGTCATCCAAGCAAGGGGTCCTTGATTGATTTGTTCCTTCACAAGATTTCAGTAGCAAAGATCTTGTACTTGATATTTCACATATTTGTTGTGTAATAGTCGTGTTGGTTTGGTCCTCCGTGTTACGGACTCGGTATTTAGCTTTGTAGGAAAAGGTGTAAGCAACATTGTGAAGGCTTCTCCGCCAAGTTGAAGGAGTTTGTTGACATAGTGCTTGAACTCTCGAGTAGGTGATTCGGGAGTGGAGTAGGCAGGAAGGTGTCCTTGTACCGAACCACTATAAATCGGTTGTGTCATTTCTATCCCTTACTTTACTTTCTTTACTTGCATTACTCTTAAATCTATATTTTATCTTCATCCATACGATTTCACATAACATCGAATCTAAAGTTTTTAGAAACTAACTTAAAATCAGCAAAACTATTCAACCCCCATTCTAGGTTTTCACAAATATAAAAAGCATTTACAGAACCTTTGTTTCATTTTGTTACTTGTATAATTTTGACATAAATTAGAAAGATTATAGATCCACCCATTGAGGCCAACATTCCAAACCCCCACTCACTATACAATAGTTGTTGTTATATGGTGGCCGATGGTGATGTTGCGATCTAGATACCAATACTCCAACATCTTGCAATATCATCACTATTGGTGGCAACTTGCTCTTAGTCATATGAGCCCATGCATGGAACTGCTGGCTAAACATAATACATCCACTAGCTACCCCTGTGAAACCCATAAACACTAGGGGTGGCAATTTTCGACACGACACGATAAACGACACGAACCCGACACGGGTTAAACAGTTGGGTTGAGGATAAACGGTTTGGGTCAAAACAGTCAACCCGCCTAACCCGCTTAATAAACGGGTTGTGTTTCGTTGAGTAAGAATTAAACAGTCAACCCGTGAACCCGTTTAAGTATATAAAGCCACTAAAATTTATGTAACTTGGATTTTATGTTGGATTTAGATTAAATGTATTTTGTTATTTATTTACTATATGAGTGAATTACGATTATTTAAAGATATCATTGAAATTGTTGCATAGTTATTGTACGCTAATTTTATCGTTTTTTTTTAGATTTGTACATCATTTTTGTATTTAAACTAGTTAAATTGAAAAAACCACTAACCTTATTCATCGCTTGAACTATTTACTTAAACAGGTTAAACGGGTTACAAATGAGTTACACGTGTTATGCAGGTGTGGGTTAGGGTTGAGTTTCTTGACACGATTAATAAATGGGTCGTGTTTGGGTAGAGGTTATAATAACACGCCAACCCGCGAACCCGAATAGGTTAACCCGAACACGACTCGATTGCCACCCCTAATAAACACGGGACGATCGTGATATGCTAAATCAACTGGTAGCATGATACACGTAAGAAAACACCCTAACAAGTGTAAATTGTTCGCAAACTGATGTTTTGTGATATGCGTAGGAAATTTATGGTGGCCTAGAAACTCCCTAATTTGGAACCAAATATTGGAGTTGAAGCATGTCCATAATTATCGATAATCCAATGGTATACCCCAGTCATAAGGTCGGCTAAAATGTATCCTGTGAAGCTAGCTAATATAGGTTCAAGTCATGTGTGTGAGTTGATTGATCCAATTACTAGAGAAAACAATATTGTGGTGCATCCGCTAGCGACCCATGCACAGTGATACCAAGTCGATTTAAAACTTGGGTAATCAGTTTGGGTGAATTGACCACTTTTGGATTGTTGATTAGGTGTTTGACTTGTAAGGTACTCTTTGTTGAAGTTGGTGTGGCATGATAAACACAAGGTTCATGTTTGTGACCGATAGTGGCTTCATTGTGTCGAAGCACTACTATTATGAAATTTTTAAATAGATGAAGACCCATTGACAAAGTTTGTATTTTGGCCCGTTCTTACAAAATAATAATAATAATAATAATAATAATAATAATAATAATAATTATTATTATTATTATTATTATTATTATTATTATTATAATAAAATTAAAATAAAAATAAAAATAAAAATCCCTAACTCGAAAGTATTGCATTTTTTAGCGTAACATTGAATAAATGCAATGAACAATGGTATATACTAATTTTATTATATATCTGTCTTAAACAACTAAAAGTATAATTAATGAAATCAAGTCGCTGGAGAATCCTCCGTGGCCTCAGTCCAATCGAAGTCTGGTTTGCATCATGAACGCGGTGGAAGACCAAACTTAAAAGACACCACCATTTCTAGAGCCTCAAATACCATATTGGCATATTCTCATCCAAAAACTTGTTCCAAACCCCACTAATATCAACATCGATCATCATTCTAATTATCGGCCTCACACAACAAAAAATTGATTCATTCTCCACACTAAATTTCCATACTTTTTTAAAGTGTGTAAAATTTTATTGGTTTATTAACACTTAATCATGTGTAAAAATTGTTTACATTAATAAGTGTGAAAAAAATTAAAAATTTCACACTTATAGTTGTATCAAATAAAAGTTCACACTTTTAAGTTTGAAAAATTATAAGATTCTCCACACTTCTAAGTATGGAGGTAATTTGTAACGCCCAAATTCTTCACACTTTGAAGAACTGTCCCCACACTTTGAGGAAGTGTGAAAAATTTTGGTCACACATATAAGCGACATTTTAGATTTTTCCACACTTAAAAGCGAACTTTTTCGACATTAACAACAAAAAGGTGAAAAATTTATTGTTTTACAATTTATTTTCCACATTTATTAATGTAACCAATTTTTACACATTACTAAGTGTTAGTAAATTAATAAAATTTCACACACTTTTAGAAATGTGGAGAAAAAAAATGTGTAGATTGAACCAATTTTTTGTAGTGTCAACATTATCCAAGTTTATTTCAAATACATGAGTCTAGCATGTTACTAGTGAATGGATTTAGATCACCAATGATATCACATTTGCTATGAACCACATTTTGGTTGATAATTAAATTAACACTGCACAAAATATTGGAAGATAAGCTAGTCTATGTGAATGACCAAGGAAGAATAAATAATCATAAGAGATATAAGATGTGCTTGAATCCAAATATAGATTACAAACATTATAAAGGTAAATGTGTATTTTAGTGGTCAAACCATAATTGGTAGCCTGTTGATAAAAGTTTAGGGGGTGTTTGGGCAAGCTTATTTCAAATAGCTTAGTTATGAATTTTGCATAAAAAGCCAATAAAAAAATTCAAACGTATGTTCGTGTAAGCTATTTGCATTTTGGATAATCCCACAAGCTAAGATGGTGTTTGATTGCTTAATTTGTCTACTTTGGAGTATTTGTATAAAACAAACTCTTGTGCTTATTTGTTTAGTTAATAAGCAGGTAGGTCGTGACCTAATTATTTTAAGGCATAATTTCATAAACATTTAACCGATATGCAAATGGTTATTTCCTATCTTATTCAATTTTTTATTCATAACGTATGTATCTGCTTAGAGCACTTTCAATAATAACGGTATAACGCCGTTATTAGGCAAATAACGCCGTTAACGCGCGTTATACCTTTGGAAGTGGGGCGTTATTTGCGCGTTATAGGGGGGCGTTGAGTTTGTAACGCACGTTAAAAAAAAAAAATTTTCATTTCACCCCCCTAAACCATTTCAACTAAAATTTCACTTACACCCTCCACCTATTCAAATTCAAATTTAAATTATATTTGGTGGGTTTATGTGGATAATTAAATTCAAATTTAAATTTAAAATTTAAATATGAGCGGAATATATTCGGCTTCAAAATCAACTCGCTTATATAAACAACTCTACCGAGTTGTTTAGAACACACAACACACAAGTTACACACACAACTCACACACAAAAATGTCTCGAAAGATTTTTCTCAAGAATTTCAAACCGTAAAAATTGCCGGAAACCAACTTTTCAAATCCAAATCACTTGCCGGAAACCGCCTTTCCAACACTACCGTAACATGATGTTTACTCACACCACCGTAAAATGTCTTTCCGTGGGTTTGAAAACATCCCGCACTCCCAATTGTTCCAAGTTCACCTGTGAGCAAAGTCACGCGTGGATTTTCAAACCACCCCGCGGGTTAAGTGAGGCTTCTCCCAAGAATCGGAACGAGATGAAGAAACCGTAGTGGAGATTATGGAAGAAGCAGCACGTGAAGAGGTCGCTCGTCGTGAGCAAGAAGCACGAAGCTCAAGACTAAAGACAACTTCTTCGACATCATGGAGAGTCGATACATGAATGGGAGTTTTATCTCCGCCAACCGCTTCGATGGTGGGACTCGGATGATTCGCTTTTTTTAAGTTTTAGTAGTTTTATTTAATTCGCCTTTAACGCTTAATGTACGCTTTTTAAGTTTTAATGTAATCCGTGTTTAACGCTTAATGTACTTGGTGTTTTAATGTTAAATGTGATATGTGTTTTAAAAATGAAGTGTTTGTTTTAGTTTAGGGTTGAAAGTGAAAATATGAAATGTTATTGGTGTTATTGATGTTATTGGATGTTATTGTTGTGGGTGTTTTTGGGATGTTAATGTTAAATGGTAAAGGCGATGTGCTACCGACGTGACGGTGTTATTAGTGTTATGGTGTTATTGTTGTGAGTGCTCTTATGCCAAAATAAGCAAAAGTGTAAAACTTTGAAACTTGAAAATGATCAACAGCACACTACTATACACCCCAGGAGAAGCAAAGTGTAACTACCTTAAACTAAGTCGACATATATATAATACGAAAGAAGAGAAATGAAGCATGCTCCCATCAATTTAATATGTTGTTAGGACGTATGTTCTTGTGATGGCGGTTTCTGAAAGGTTTATGGATATAATTTAATATCGCGATGTCCGATTCGAACTCGAGACTTCGGATTGCACACATTACGTATGAGAGTTGATGTTAATAATAATAATATATATATATATATATATATATATATATATATATATATATATATATATATATATATATATATATTATTATTAATTATTTGTCACAAAATTAAACTAAACGATAGTTAATATTTAACGAGTTTAGACTAATGGTCGTTAAATGTAAACTAAAGGGACTAGAGTTGAAATTAGTAGTCGGGAAGGATCTAGAAACCCTCCTTGGGGTCTTGGCCGATCGGTTTGGGTTACCAAACCCATTCCCACACAAACTTGTTCTTCAAGATTGGTTACCTATAAATACAAACCCTTTGTATTCATTAATAATCTAATCTTGGTGACTTGCAAACCTAATTTCTCTTTCCTCTTTCCCCCTCCTTGTGTTTGGCCGATCGTGTAAACCCCTTCCCCAAGGGATTCGATTTTTCCAATCACAAGAATAAGTGTTTGGTTTGTTTGTGATAAAAAACCTAGCTTTTCACTTCAATTCGATATTAGTACGTGTGTACAAGAACGAAGAACAAATACATTTGTGTTTGTGGGATTTTTGGTATTCGACTATATTGGGTCGATTGGTATTAAACCCTTTATTAGGGTTTGGGTTTTTGTTCCTCGTTCACGTTATAGTGTGTTTCTTGAATTGCTAAAAGGTACGCATATTCTTTATTCGGTTAATTCAATTACAAGTATTATTCCTATTACTTCCGCTGCATGCTTTGATGATGTTTACTTGCTTTTAATAATTGTTATGATTAGTAAAACCCAACAGTGGCATCACGAGCCGTTAATATGTTGTAATTAATTACCCAACAGTGGCATGCTTTTATTGGTTTCTAGGGTTTTAAAATTGAAACCCTAATTTTTTATTATTGGTCGATTACCCTTAATTTGTTTAATTAGGTTTTATTTTTTGTAAAACTTGTAGAAACCCTATGATTGCATGTATATTTTATGTGGTTTAATAAATAATTGTTATGTGCCATGTATTATGCGTATCTTGGGTTATAATTGTTATGGGGAATCCATGGTGGAACATGCATGTTTTGATATGGATTATTGTTTTGATTAAATGTTAAGTGATATACACATGTTTATTAGTTTGATAATTATTAAATTGGGGAAGACCTCAATATACCTAATAAAAATTCGTTATGTGCTAATTGGTATATTATTGACTTTTGCTTACGCAATCGACTTGTCGATGCATGTGGCTCACTTACCTTGTAGGTGAAAGCCCTAGTTGATGTATGCATTATTTTACGCCTAGAATTGTTTATTAGATTTTATCGAAATAATTATGCATGTGGCTAATTATTTTACATATGTTAATTTGTTAAGTTATATGTATATATTATTTGAGTTTGTTTAATTTTTTTATTAAAGTGCTTTTTTGTTTATATATTTTATGACATGTTAGTAAGCAAAAGGGTTTTTATGAATAGAAAATTAAATGGACTAAATAATGGCTAAATTGATTTGTTTTTCTAAGTATTAAATCTTGAACTTTTAATCGATTGATGCGACCGCACTAAATGGTTAGAACGGCTCACCCACTAGAACAAACTCAAAAGGGGTTCAAAGAAGTGCGACAACACATCGAAATTGATTTGTTTTCTAAGTATTAAATCTTGAACTTTAATCGATTGATGCGACTGTATTAAATGGTTAGAACGGCTCACCCACTAGAACAAACTCAAAAGGGGTTCAAAGAAGTGCGCACGTCACACCGAAAGGATGTCTAAGGTTATGCTTCAACACACCGGTCCTCTGCCTCCCCGTATGCTCGATTGAGCTACCTAGTATAACTATTCTATGTACGAAACATCTTAGTGCAAAGTTGTAAGTTTCTCAACGCATCGATTAAAACTTTGTAGAATTTAATCTTAGAAATTAAAATATAATTAAGTTTTTATGTAAAATTTTATGTTATAGAGATGTATGCCCATGCTTCTTTATACATAAGTTTTGATTACACGTCAAAAATTGTACCCTTTAAAATTTAAGTTTATGCCATCTAATGATATGAAACACTTGAAGTTGTAATTTAGTTATGTGAGACCTTGAGCTAGATTACGATAACAAGGTGAATCTTTATGTTGTGTGAGACCTCAGCTTAAATAATTTACAGTTTCTAAATTAGACAACTTAATTAAGTTAGTTAGTGAGACCTATAACTTAAGGCATAAGATGGGATAAAACATGCGTATGTTTTGCATAATTGTTTGGCAAAATTGTAAATCTCATATTTTCTAGGAATTGAAAACTTGTTTGTCAATTAATGTTTTTCAACAATTACCTATTCTATACTTTCACCACTAGCAGATCAACTGATGTGGTGAAACTATGATAATGAGGGTCCTAAATTCAAGGAAAATTCTATGGTTAATATGAATATTGACCAAAGGGTATTTTATTTTCTTGAATGTTTATTTATCGAAGTACTAATCGTAGAAAACTAGAAGGGGGTTGAATAGTTTACCAATTAAAACTTTGTTTTGAAACTTATTGAAAGATCAATTGATATTGATCTTGGATATGTTGATGAAATATGCAAGCAATATGTAAAGAGTAAATAAGGAAAGAAATGATCAAACCACAACAAGTTGTTTATAGTGGTTCGGCCCACAAGGACTCTTTTTCCTTGCCCTACTCCACTCCCGAGTCTCACACTCGAGAGTTTAACTTCACTAGTCAACAAGCTCCTTTCACCGCGGAGAAAACCTTTACACTTCGCTACACTATTTCCGACACTAAGCTAGATGTCGAGTTCTTTCCAAGGGTACAACTACTCCCACACAATGTATTTTGAGGACTAAAATACTAACCACTCACACTCACAAGATTATGATGGTTTAATACAACAATGAAGTATGAATCAACACTAGATCATACAACACAAAACAAACAAGACTTCCAACTTCTCGCTTGAAGCTTGAATGTGACTTGATCTTCTTTGCTACAAAAGAGATCACTAATATGATATGAAACCGAGTTAGAAAAGTTAGAGAAGATATGTACGAGAGTATGATAGAAAGGGATGAAAACTACTTGGTTTGGCTTTGCTATTTATAGCCAAAACTATCGCAACATCCACGGACCATGGACCCCTTAAAAGGGTTCCGCCTGTGGATTTTGGTGCCACCGGTCCGACAACAAGATATCAAAATCTTTGCCAAAGTCAACCATGTCTATGTAAGATTGTGTAAGATATGAAGAGTACAAATCCACACAAAATATCTAATGAAATCTTCCAATGATTTCCATGATGCATCACATGATGTCATATGTTGTATTTCTATTTTTAGAAATATGCAAGTACTTAAGTAGTGTTTGGTTTTAAGAACCTAAAACATTCTAAAAATACTATCATACGTAATGATTAGAGTCATATTAAGATATGACTAATCACAAATGTAAATGCTTGAATGATGAAGATATTGTTTGAAAAAGCTTGTTTTAAACTTGACAAACTTTAAGCTTTTATACAAATTAAATTTACTTTTGTCGTTAACAAAACTTAGGTAAAGATCAAAAATATAAATAACGTTTAATGACGATATTTGTATTAACAATCTCCCTTTTGTTGAGGACAAAATATAAATTTTATTTTATAAAAGATACAAAGTTTGTGCAAGAGTTATAAAAATATTAGTTTTAGAACTTGAAAAGAAAATGATAATGCAGTGTATGATGTTTGACTTTTTCGTAAAGTCAAAGTATTCACTAGTTGATGCATGATGTTGACTTTTCGTAAAGTCAAAGTATGCAGTTGACTTTTTTCAGAAAAGTCAAATATAAACAAGTTCTATATATATTCTCCCCCTTTTTGTCTCAACAAAAAGAAGAGGCGATGCGGAATGTAATGAGCCCGAGCCATTATATCCCCCTTGATCAAGGCTCCCCCTAAATTGGGTGCTTAATGGGAAGATACATGGATTGTGAAAATAAAGCTACAAAAAAAAATTAGTAATAATGATCATTCACAAGCATTTCCAAACATCATGTAAAAGCACCAACAATATAGAAAACACCATTCATTATTTAAAAATTTTCATGAATAAAGATCATGAAAGGAGAACACAATGATGTGTTTTAGTACAAGAAAAGAAAATAATTCTAAGAAAAGAAAACTTAGAAATGTTGTTCATGACCATCCCAATGGGATGGTGGATGAGAAAGAGCGCTGAGGCGCTCAAGGATGTGATTGAGGATGAACCTCATTTCCTCTTGAAAGTCATGGACCATAACCCGGTCCGTTCAACGGTTTGGGCCGTTTGCTCACAAGTTGAGCAACCATGCCTAGGAGGATAGTATGTTTGGTGAGGTTGTGGTGGTGGAATGGTAGATGTGTTGGTGTTGGTGGGGATGTTTAGGGTGGTCATGATGGAGGCTAGCAAAGCATTTTGCATTTGCATAGTCTCACTAAGGTGAGAATCCACCATGCCTTTGAATTGGTGGAGGTTGTGGAGTTCCGCTTGAATCTCCTCCCTAGTGGGATTGGCATCCCACATGCACTCCTCAATGTTCTCAAGATGAGGGGACATTGATGTGGGGAGTGGATGATCCCCATACAAAGGACCATGAATGTCTTTGTGAATGGGGTGGATGAGAAGAGGTTTAGGCCCTAATGGGGCGTTTAGGTCAAAAGATGACCGAGGTGACTCATGAGCAATCCGCTCAATTGTGCCAAAGGATGGCAATGGTGGTGGATGATTTGGCCTAAGAGGCAAGTCATCCAAGTCCTCCAAGAAAGGATTTGGTGAAGTTGGTGGAGTGGAAAATAACTCCATAGGAATGAGAGTTGGAGACCTTGGTGGTGAAGGTGGTGAGGGTGTTTTGGATGTTTAGATGGGTGCTGGTGGAGGTGAAGTTGGTGTTTTTGTAGGTGGTGGAGTGGTGATCACAATGTGTGATTGAGTAGGTGTGGCCAAGGTAAGGCTTGTATCATCTCGGATGGGAGATGAGATTGTGAGTGGAGAAGACCCGGATGAGGAGCTAGGTTAACGAAGCAACTAGGCCTCACACTAATTCTAGCGGTTTTCTTGCAAGGTTTAGGAGAGGATTTTGTCATTTTTGACTTAGGTTTTTCTTTGCTAGATAATGGTAAGAATGAAGAAGGTGTGAGGATGATCATGGTAAAACCTCTCAATTTATAGAAGTGAAAAATCATGGAGAAATGTGTTTGATTTGATGTTAAACCATTGAAGAGATGAGGTTCCTAATGATTTGGAAGTGGGTTGAATGCTAGTCATATCACCCAAGTCAATCCATACAAGAGAGATGGAGTGAAGAAGAAAAGATTTGCAATAAATGTGTTCTAATGAGTGGAATTTCCTAACAATCGACACCACGGATTTGAAGGTACCAAAATTTGGTTCCTTCCTTTATGCCAAAGGGCTCCTTGGGTGGATTTTTCAAAATTTTGAATTTTGGTGGGAAATGGATTTTATATACCTAAGTGAATTATACTAGTTCTAATAAGAGTATAAACTAGTTAAGATTGACTTATAAGTAATGGATGGTAATTTGGAATCACGAAGAGTCGAAATTCGAAAGTTACCTGGAGGATCCACGTCACCAAAATTTTACACGGATGGAACCCTTAAAAGGTGTCGTCTGGTCCGCCTGCATGTGCACGGGCGGTACAATTCTCATAACAGACGGAACCAAATCATTGGTGCCGTCGATCCGTGAAGTCTGTAAAACTTCACAGTAGTATGTTTTAGGTGTCGGGGACTTTTCCGAAACTCGAAATTTTTCTCAAAACTTATGATACTAAACATTTCTAGTTAGGAAAGTAAATAACACATGTATAAACATAGTGGAGCATAGATTTTGAGCAAGGCTTTTTGATTTTCACATTATAGTGAAAATGGGTAAAATTTGATAGCATACTTGTGCTATCCCCCTGCATAAGATTGTTAGCATACAACATTATTTCAAGTTATATTATCATCCTACATAATAAAAACAACTAAATTGTATCAAACATTAACGATAATGTATTGTTCCAAACACTCCTTAAAGTACCCTCATTTGTCCAACTTCTTGTAAATCTTGCTCATCATCCTACCAAGGCACTTGAACATTCCCTTAGTTTGCTTGAACTCTGCTGATTCATTCTCGATCTCGGGAAGAGACGCGTAATACTCATGAGGTGGAAGATGAGAGCTTGGAAGTCCATCCTCGGAGCTATTTGATGATGATGATGATGGAGTTGGAGGTTTTGCTCTCTTGCCTTTTGTCTTAGCAACTCGTGCATCCCTCAAAGGTACAAAGATGTGAGGATGAGCTCATAGTGAAGGTGCATCCTTTGGGCTTGGTGGAATTGGTGCAAAGTTTCTATAGAGACGGGTGAGAAGCATCCCGTATGGAAGAGCAACCGATCCTTGAGTTGGAATATCAATCATTCTCTAGCGATGTAGTAAGCTAAATTGAATGGTTGATGGGTGGACAAGTTGTAGAGCATGTGACAAAGGCAAGCGTTAATGTGATCCCTATTTCTATGGTGCTAATGACGTTGGCTCTAAGTAGCTCCTCCCATTTCTTAAATTGGCTTAAGTTCATTTAGCTCCATTCCATATGGATCTCGGTTTTCCTCTTTTCCTTTCGGGTAACTCGGTTGTATCACCCTTTGGGTTAAATAGGTGTTCACGGATAACATCCTTATCGGCCAAACGAGTTTGGTAGGGAGGAGTGCGGTCATTGATTGCATCAAGAACGGTGAATGACCATTTATCCGAGTAGACACAAGTCCCTCGGTTGGGAATTCCTAGCACTTGAGCAAAGTTGGCTAAGGTTATGGTGTAGTCATTTTGATTGATTTTAAACCTAAGACAAAATTCATCATCGTCTTCATCACTAAAGCCGGTCACACTAGCATAGAATTCTAACACAAACCTAGGACAAATTGGTTCATCGATGTCAAGAAGACAATCGAATTGAATGGCTGACTAGTTCTTCACGGAGATTGGTATTTTCAAGGAAGGATGAGTGAATGGTTCTACCCTCATGGAAATACCTTGATTCTAGACCCCTAAATATTTCTACTTGTTCCTTGGAAAGTCCTTTGGTTTTGTGATGTTTGGGAATATAGCCAAGGGTGTCTTTGTGATCATAGAATCTTGCGGCTACCATGGTTATTCATAAGGACAAGAATTAATATGTTAAAATAAGAATAAACTTTAACGTTTAGGTTCTAGTGTGCCTATATGAAAACAGTTTGGAGTTGCGGTTATCTCGACTCATTTTATGCACAAAATGGTTTTAGTAGGGTGTTTGGCAAATACCATGAGATAACCCAAATGCTCCTAATTCAATGTGGCTTCATTTGAATATACCCGGAATGCATATTAGTTATGCAATACCTTTAGTATTCAAGAGCATGCAAGTGATGAAAATCTAACGCTTCTATTTGTATTAACAATGAAAAAATTGTTTCCTACAAGTGAGAAGCTTTTCAAAATTTTTGACATGGGGTGTTTGGTTATTTGAATAAGGCCTTATATTCATTATCTATTAATTAGTGGGAAACATGATTTGTTTATGCAATTTGATAATGTAGTACCTAATTTCAATGACTAGTTATGCATTTTGCCAATTGAATTCATATTTGGTATAAAAGCATACATAAAACCCCATGTAATGATTTGTGATAGTTTTGTGCATAAATAAGAATCCTTGACTCAGAATAAAGAGATAAAATGTAGTTAGGATACTTAAAATGATGTTATCTTCAGTGATTAGTGAGTGGGAAGGTGTCAATAATGAGCTTGGTTTAATGTTTACACGTTTTGGTAAAGTGGGTTTTGAGGAAGAAGTTGTTTTGTAGGTAGCAGTTTTGTACAGAGAGACACTACGCACAGACGGTACCAAAATTTTGGTGCCATCCGTGTTGTCGTTTGGTGTCGTGGCTACAATAGCGATACAAGACAATTTGTTTTGTTTTGACTATTCTAATGTTTTGGGCTATGTTTATCCTACATGTTTGGTTCCATTAACCCTAAACCAAGTCTAAGAAGATTAAAAGGCTCTCGTTTAAGAGGCTTAGTTAAAATGTCGGCAATGTTGTCTTTGGAGGATACTTTCTCGATTGAAATGTTTCCTTTTTGAACATTGTCACGAAGAAAGTGATGACGGATTTCAATATGCTTTGTACGAGCATGTTGAACGGGATTCTTGCTGAGATCGATGGCTCCTTTGTTGTCGCAAAGTATCACAATGTCGTTGAGATGAATTCGTAATCTCTAGAGCTTGCTTCATCCAAAGAGCTTGTTGACATGCTTTTCCCACGAGACGTACTCGGCTTGATGGTTGAGATGGCTAAGGCCGTTTGCTTCTTTGCAAACCATGAGGTGAGACAATGTCCAACAAAAGTGCAAATACCACTTGTACTTTTTCTATCGACATAATCACCGGCATGATCCGAGTCGGCATACACTATGGTTCCTTTGGGATACCATAATCCTAAACACGTTGTTCCCTTAATGTATCTAAAAATCCTTTTTAAGGCTTCTAAGTGTGATGCCTTTGGGTTTTCTTGAAAGCGAGCACATAGACAAACACTAAATATAATGTCGGGTCTACTAGCCGTAAGATAGAGTAGGCTACCAATCATTCCTCTATATTTAGTGTTATCTACGGATTCACCTTCTTCGTCCTTGGTGAGTTTAGTGTCCGAGGACATGGGTGTTTTAGTTGGTTTGGAATCTTCAAGACCAAATTTCTTAAGCATGTCTTTTATATATTTAGATTGGTTAAAAAATATGCCATCTTTCAGTTGTTTAATTTGAAGTCCTAGAAAGAAGTTTAACTCACCCATCATACTCATTTCAAACTCGTCGTGCATGATTTTAGAGAAATCACCACATAGCTCTTGACAAGTTGATCCGAATATAATGTCATCAACGTATATTTGAACAATGATAATTTGTGATTCCTTTTTCTTGGTAAAAAGAGTATTATCTACTAATCCCATAGTGTATTTGTTATCAATAGGAAAAGTCTTAAGTCGGTCGTACCAAGCTTTAGGTGCTTATTTAAGACCGTATAATGCTTTCTTGAGTTTGAAGACATGATGTGGTTTCTCAAAGTCGGTAAAACCGGGAGGTTAAGCAACATACACTTCTTCGTTAATAAACCCATCAAGAAAAGCACTTTTAACATCCATTTGAAATAATTTAAAGTCATAAGCACATGCATAAGCAAGTAATATTCAAATAGATTCAAGTCTAGCTACCGGTGCATAAGTTTCATCATAGTCAATCCCCTCTTGTTGATTATAACCTTGTGCAACAAGCCTAGCTTTGTTTCTAGATACTACACCATTTTCGCCCATTTTATTCGAAGACCCATTTCGCTCCAATTATAGTTTGATCTTTGGGTTTTGGAACTAATTTCCAAACATCATTTCTAACGAATTGGTTTAATTCTTCTTGCATGGCAATTACCCATGATTCATCTTTTATTGCTTCATTTATGGTTTCGGTTCAATGGTGGATACAAAACAAAATAATTACTTTGATTTTGGGCTTGTGACCTTAAGGTTCTTTGATTAAGTTGTCCTATGACCTTTTCTAAAGGATGACTTTTAGATTCTTTGATGTTTACAATTTCCTTATTTAATGGTTCATCTTCCTTGTTATCATTAATTTGACTTTTTATTATTTGACTTTCAACTAAGTCATCATCTACCTAAGGTGATGTCTTAGAGGGAGGTGGACTTTCGTCAAATGGTATGTTCAACGATTCCTCGACTATCATTGTTTCTTTATTTAGGACAATGTAAGCTTTACTAGTTTGAGAGTAACCAAGAAATACACCTTCATAAGAATTTGGGTCAAACTTGGTGAGATAGTCTTTAGTATTAAGAATAAAGCATTTACAACCAAAGACTCTAAAATATCCTAACGTTGGCTTTTTACCTTTATAAAGCTCATATGGTGTTTTGTTTAAGAAAGGACGTATTAAGACTCTATTCAAAATATATGTAGAAGTGTCAACGGCGTTACACCAAAACTTTTGAGGAATGTTTTGTTCATTAAGCATTGTTCTACTCATTTCTTGAATTGTTCTATTTTTACGTTCAACTACTCCATTTGATTGAGGTGTTCGTGGAGCGGAAAAGTTATGTGTTATGCCATTTGTATCACAAAAGTTTCCAAATTGAGTTTCGTTGTCAAATTCACAACCATGATCCGCTCGGATAGACACAATTTAACACCTAGTAGATTTTGAATTTTCTTGCTAAGAATTTCAAATTTATCAAAAGCTTCATTTTGGTTTTCAAAACAACGTCCAAGTAAACCTTGAGTAATCATCTACTATGACCAAAGTGTATAAGTTGCCTCAGTAGCTTCTTATAGCGGATGGTCCAAACAAGTCCATATGTAATAATTCTAGACACTTAGATGTGGACACCATATTTTTAGATTTGTGACTACTATGGGTTTGTTTACTGTTAGCCTTGATTATTTTTATTAGAAGTGATGGTCATTCACGATTAGGAACTGTGTAATGTGTGTTAGATATCGTGATAGAATAGTCAACGGGCTCGTGGATTGGGCTAAGCTAAATGGCTAATAGTTATGTTAAGCTAGCCTTTTATTAAGTGTAATCCAATCCAAGTACACGAAAGCCCAAAGAAAGCCCAAGCTAAAGCCTTTAGGGTTTTATGCCTCTTGTACTATAAATACCCCTCAAATGGTCATTTGAGGGGTGTGCTTGAGTGTGTGTGTGTGTGTGTTTTTCCTTGAAGCAATATACAACTTATTGTTTTCATCTTTCTTCTCCCTACCTCTCTAAACATACACGCCTAATATATACATCAAGTCACCATCTCTTTGCTAAATCTTTTCTAATCTTTCTCTACGCCTACTGCTTGTATAACGTGGGTGTTTGTGTGGTAAAGGTTGTTATTGTGATAAGGTATATGTGATAAAAGGGGCTTTACAATTGGTATCAATCGCCTAACAATGGTTTAGGAGTGTTTGTGTTTGTTTTGAAGTTTTGGTATTGTACACGAAAAGCTCTCGTTTTACATATTTGAAACGCTTAAAGCTTTAATTTTTGCACTTAAAATTCAAGATTCTTGTGGTTTAAGGTTTATTTGGTGCTAAAGTTTCAGTTTTTGCAAAAGTTTGAAGCTTTACGTGTTTTCTTCATTTTGAACACGTTTTGGTTCTTTGGTCATTTCTACTCAGTAATTTTCTAAGCACTTTCGGTGAAAAAGGTCAACAATTTTGGGTTATTCGAGTGTTTTTAAGGCTATCGTGCAAAAGAAATCATTTGAATCGTTGGATATTTCTTACAGTAGAAGTCAAAAGTCAAAACCCTATTTCTACTGTAACTTTTTGGTGAAGAATCTTCAAGCTATAACGGTGACTCGGTCTTCCTCACTTGGATAAGTGTGTGGAACATTTCGACTTTGGATATCTTTTACTTTGTGATAGTGTAAAGGATTTTTGGATTCTGGCGTAAGCCATTCTCACGCGTAAGCCATTCCACGCTGTAAGCTATTCCTCACGCGTAAGCACTCTTGCTATGGCGTAAGTTGGGTTCTCACGATAAGAATTTCCTACGCCTAAGGATTCCTCGCCTAAGATCCTACGCACAAGATCCCACCTAAGATCCCACGCATAAGATCCTACGCCTAAGCCTCGTCTACTCATAACCATATCCTACTCAGTAACCCATTCTCTACGCCTAAGCTCTTTCTATCATATAGTTTTTTTAAAAAAAAAAAAAAAAAAAAAAAAAATTGAGGAGACCGAACGTTCAATTTTACTAAATTCAAATTTTGGTATAACTTGGAAAATTTTGGTCAAAATTCAAATTTTGGGCCTAAATTCAAATTTTTTCGGTCAAATTTTGCGTCAAAATTGTCATAACTCAAAATTTTCATACGACCTTAGAATTGATTTTTATAGTGAATTTCAAATTTTGGGCGAAATTTTTAAGAACCAAGGTTACGAGTACGACTTTCAGAAAAACCTCAACCAAGCTTAATCTTCATCAAACACAACTCCTTTATCGTTGAATCGATCCTACATCAACTTTATCATCACATACCTTCATCAATGGCAACCGACAAAGATCGTCTCAAAATCGCTTTCAAAAGCTATTGCTTTGGATTCGCCAATACATGGTTTTCGAGTTTAATACGCAGTTTGCTCAACCATCTATGCATATGAGTCAAGAAGGACACATGGTTGATGTTATGGGAATCGAATGGATTTACTACGAGCATACAAATGGGGAATCGGATGCAATATGCGTGGCGGATGTTGGACATCAAGGGGTCGATTGTGAATCGAATATGGGATATCAAAATGGGAATAATCGTTTTATGACTTGGGTTCAAAATGCTACCTCCGAACCTCAAAGCCAAGATTCAAGGTATCGTCGATTCAAGATGCTACCTCAGAACCTCAAGTGCAGGTCTTTGTTAGCAAAGAAAGAAAAATTGGGAATAGAGTTGGCTGGCGAGGAATACAATTTACGTATCCGGGACAGGCAGAGAAAGCAAATGACAATGCAAGCTCTTGTCTTACAATCAATCGCCAGGACTCAACATCAAGCGGTACTTTTGATACACCTCCATCTATGACACATATCAACTCAATGAGGTACCAAATTATAGTAATGTTGCTAATCGGTTTACTCATGATGAGCGGCGTTACGTGACATCGGCACCTACTTATGATACATACCGACAATCCGAGTTGTAGCAATACGAACTCGAAACTCCATATGTGGATCCTAGTGGAGGTCGTGTGGCACAAAATCTCGAGGCGATGAGGAAACACGTGCTTATGTTGAATCATTAATCAATCAATGTGGCATTGAAGTTGAGAAAGTTAGAACGGTCAATCGCTGGTTAAGGCGCGAATGCTAAATTGACCGAGCTGAGAGTTACAAGGAGCACGCATAAAGCCTATGAATTTCATACAAACAAAATGTCCGAATTAGAAATTGGTTATCGAGATTCTGTTTTAAGAGAACAACAATTGCAACTCAAGTATGACACACTTGATGTGAATCAACTTGAAAATCAAATCTTTATACAAGGAAATTTACGAACTAAACAACCAAATTTCTAAACAAAAGCAACGTGTTCGATCTTGAAAAGAGAAGAAACAGTTGATTCTTGATTTTTCAAAACGAGAAGATTCTCTTCTTGATGAAATTACGGATAAAAATGAAACTATAAAGAAATTGGATAATTTGCTTCTTACAACGGGTCATTCCGCTAAATCAAACAAGATGCTTTCTAATCAAGTAAATCCGATTTTTCATACTTCACATAAGATGGCACTTGGTAACGACCCTTCTTCGTTCCTCAAGAAAGCTCAGAAATCTCAGAATGTGTTGAACAATGGAAAACCTTTGCATGAACCCATAATTGTTCGTGATTCTCTTGAAACGTTAGAACTATCTGAGGAGAGTAGATCAAAAATGAAACAAAAGAATCCAGATCTCAAACCGATTGATTATAACAAATGGAACAAAATTAATGGAATCACTTTTGTTAATCAAAAAGAAAAGTCAAAGTTTTCCATCACACCAAGTGTTTCAAACAAAGAGTCAACACCGTTTCAAAACCGGTTCACAACCGGTCTCAACTCCACGTAGTTTCCAAATCTCTTTCAAAATCGAACAAATGTCTTCAAACAATCCTTTTAACACAAGTGATACTAGAAGCATTTTAGATGACGTTAAAACTAGAATTGGGTATCTTCAAGAGATTAAAACTAAAACCAATATTACAACAAACATCCGGTTTAATAGTTTTGATAATGAGCAGAAAAAGTTTTTGAAACTCTAATTGCCCTCATTTGAATGCCATCGGTGCAAGGGTAATTCATGTTGAACAAGCACTTTGAAAGAAACAACCGACTTTGTCAAGGACCATAAATCCTCGTAAAGCAAGCTAATGAAAGTTTTGAACACATCAATGTTTTGGAAAATCTAAATGATTCTCTCTTCAAGATGTGATGACCACCGATATCATGTCTATAATTTTACAAACATATTCTGTTGAAGATCATGAAAGACTCGAGATGAGACCTCCATAATTGTTTCTAAATATGAAAAGCTCTTGAAAAACTTGAAAAAGAAAACGTGTCCTATTTTAAACAACTTGATCGAAAATCCGAGGAATGCAAGTATGACAAACTGTCGTATGAAGCGTGCCTACAAGGACATGCAAGAGCAAAATGATCTTTTGAGAGTTCAGTGGAAAGTCTAAAAGGAAAGGTCATGGATACTAAGTTTGCAAAACCATTGACCGAGGAGAAAACAAATGTTCCCAAACCGGTTTTTAAACCAAAATGTCTATTTCTCGTTTCCTCCAAAAGTCAATGAGAAAATGATTTGTCAAAAACAATACTCCACAGACTTTGCCTATCAAAAACGAATTATCCAAGGTTTTGAAAACCGCTTTTGATAAAGAAAAGTGATTACACATGGCACTTCTAGGAATAGTACACGGAATGTGACCGCAAATCTAGTTAAAGAATCATTGGTTCTAACAAAATGGTCAACAATCACTATCTAGAAGAAGGCGGGAAAAAGGCATGTGAGACTCGAAAAGATGGAATTCTAGGTGCAACATCTAGGGTGATGAATTCTACAAGATTTCAAGGCACTGCTAGTAGTAGTAAACCATTACCTAGGAACACTCTACAAAAGACTAGGGATTGGCTTGCATCTAAGAGTAGTTGCGAAAAAGAAAATGCCATACCCTTAGAAAACAACACTAGGAATTCTAAGTCTTTTTCGAACAAGAATCAACTTCAAAAGACTGTAGTGACAAAGTTAAAGTCATTGCTTTTAAACAAAAATATTGAATTTATGCATACTACATGTAAAAATGTGTCTTTTCGGTTAATCATGAGGCATGTGTCTCACAATATCTCAAGAAAGATAATTCTCGTGCAAGGCACAATCCACTAAGACACCAAATAGAAACAAGCCCGTTGATAAAAAGACAAACAAACAGACACCTAATAGGACGATCTCTTGGGACGTAGTTTTTCTAAAATGAGTCTTCCGTTGCATCCGATAAGAAAACAACTCCTAGATCTTACCTTAGGTGGATACCCACGGGAAAAGTTTTCAACGAAGTTGGTCTTAGATGGATCCCCGGGAAAGATTTTGATACTTGCTCCAACACGATAATAGTGAAACTCATCAAGATAAGGAAGTAGAAACCACTACAACCGTTGATAGTGATCACCCTCACCGTGAGGAATCTTGTACTTCTAACAACGTTATTTGTGAAAACTCTTCTTCTTTGGTTGCGAAGTGAATCAAATATCTCGAACCCGACTCATCGAGAGGTTCCAATCAGTAAACTCTTCTTCATCACTCTTTCTATCTTCTTTATTGATTTTCCATTTCTTTTATAAAACCAACAAAACAAAATACAAAAATAGAAAATTTTCAAAATACAAAAACAATATAAACTCAACAAAATCCAAAAATATTCTTCTTACGACATGTCTCTCGTATAATCGATATTACAGACGTTTCTAGAAATGTCATTCAACAATGATACGGGCATGTACTGATGCTTGAGCGAGAGTTCTTTAATATGTTTTCTAAAACATGTCGTTTCTCGAATTTCTTCATATAATGGCTTTCAGTATACTTGAGACGAAACCGGACTTCAACATAATGGCTTCGGACACATCGGTTCCAGACCAGCTTCAAAGAAAGGAAAGTGCTTATCAAAATCAAAGGTTTTAAATATTTTTTCAAGCGCTATTCCTAAAAACATAATGGCTTGCGGTTACTTTGATGTAACCCGAACTTTAAAGAAAGGAAAGTGCTACATAAAATCGATTTTCAAAATATCGAGCACTTATCCTAAAACAAATGAAGATAATTCTTCTTCAATATCTTCAAAAGATTTTTAAAATCTTCATCTTGCGTACCATTGATTCGAAAATTTTCAAAAAGATTTTTCAAAATCTCTCACATTTGGTACCAAGATAACTCCCTTTAAACCCTTAATTGATTCCAAATTTTCTGTAAGAAAAATATGCTTTCTTTAAGGGGGAGTATAAAACCAAAAATGTTCCAAATTCATCAAATCCGTGTGTCTTCCCAAAAGATTCTAAAATGTTGTTTAATCCGATGATATCAAAAATATCACGGATATGCTATTTTTGAGGGGGAGAAACGTGATTAAAATGTGATCAAAAAGTTTAATGATTGTTGTTTGAATCTCAAAAGAGCTCGACTCAGTCGTAACCAATGAATTGACGAGGAATAATGTACCATCTCGAGAAACTTTCCATGGACTTGACCAGGACGGGTAATAATTTCAAGCTAGTTCGCTAGTGATGTAAACGTGTCTCGAATCGGTCTTGTTCATTTAAAGTCGATCAATTCAAAAAGTGCGAACTCTACCTCTATGTGCGATTTGCCAAAACTTAAAAGCACATGTGAAGGGGAGTGTTTCTAAAAATATAAAACTCTCAAGGTGTTAACAAAACATGTTTTCTATCAAAAACACTTTGAGAGATTTTCGAAAAATGGTTTTATGGCAACAATAGGGGCGGTCATGGAGTTATAAGGTGACTAAGGATAGGAAATTGTCTATGATCCGCCTGAGCGGAGGGATCTACCCAAGGACATCACAAATAGTTAGTATTAGAAGTCCTTAGGAATGATTGAAAAAAGGAGTAATGTGAGAAAGAGAAAGAAAGGGTTGAAGAATTAAAAAGAAATGTAATGATAAAGGGTGAAAAGAAATAGCCCTCCATATTCAACCTTAAAGCGAAACCGAGTTCAATTCATACCTCTTGGTTGTCACTAGATGACACGGTATTGAAGACAAAGATGTCATGGACCCGATGGTGTAATCTGCACTAAACCTTCTAGCCACTCAATTCCTCTTAAAAGGATTTGTTTCATTCTCTTGGGAACCCTACATAATCTATCGACTTTCTCTTAGAGATAGTTGGTATTGAAGAAGGAGACCCTCTCCCTAGTCTCCGCCGGAAAACCAAAATGCACTTATTGAGTCTAGAGCCACGAGATTCATCAAAAGATCTCATAGGAACACATGCCATGACATCGCTTGTTGTTCATCAATATGGATACAAGTGATATATTCTAGAGTCCCACGCAGATCTTAGCAACCGCCGAACATTTATGAGGGAGTTACAACGTAATCCTCGGTGATTGAATGGAAATTCTGCCAGGTCAACATCAATGCCACGGACAGTCACCGGTAATTCTCCGTGGATTACGCTTAGTGTGTCTCAAACGGTCTGATCGTGAAGTGATGCTTGTGTATGACTCATCGAAATGTAGATGTACTTTGGTATATCGCGTTATCTCACTTGTGGGACTCCGGTTGTACGGCCTCGTGAGAATTAGAGGCGTGTTTTCACACTATCTTCATAACACCCTCGAAATTCAAACTTGTAAGTGCGGAATCCGCTTATTACTAACTTTTTTATGTTTTCTTCTTATGGAAGCTCCGGAGCGGATGGATCGTCTGGACTCGCCACATGCTCATACCAACAACACATGAAAGTTCTCATCAAAATCAAAGGCTACTCAAAGGTTAAAGACTCAAGAACTACATCAATCGTAACCAAAGACAAAAGCAGTGTGAGCATGGTGGAGAAAGGCGTGGAGACACCTAACCAACGAAGTTGACAACGTGTAAAACCACATCAGCGATCACAAAGCATGAAGGAACAAAGAATCAAGACTATTCTATATCTACTCACAAAGTTCAAGCTCAAAAGATTAAAGACCTATTCAAGTGGAGCATCTTTTGAATGACCACCCCTTAGGGAGATTGTTATGATTGATTTTTATTAGAAGTGATGGTCATTCATGATTAGGAACTTTGTAATGTGTGTTAGATATCGTGATAGAATAGTCAACGGGCTCGTGGATTGGGCTAAGCTAAATGGCTAATAGTTATGTTAAGCTAGCCTTTTATTAAGTGTAATCCAATCCAAGTCCACGAAAGCCCAAAGAAAGCCCAAGCTAAAGCCTTTAGGGTTTTATGCCTCTTGTACTATAAATACCCCTCAAATGGTCATTTGAGGGGTGTGCTTGAGTGTGTGTGTGTGTGTGTGTTTTCCTTGAAGCAATATACAACTTATTGTTTTCATCTTTCTTCTCCCTACCTCTCTAAACATACACGCCTAATATATACATCAAGTCACCATCTCTTTGCTAAATCTTTTCTAATCTTTCTCTACGCTTACTGCTTGTATAACGTGGGTGTTTGTGTGGTAAAGGTTGTTATTGTGATAAGGTATATGTGATAAAAGGGGCTTTACATTTACCAATTTTGCAAGCGTCGCAAAAGTGTTGGTCATATTTTAGTTTTGGTAAATTCCTAACTAGCTCTTTTGAAGATAGGTTTTGTATAAGTCTCATATTAGCGTGACCTAAGCGTCTATGCCAAAGAGATGAGCTATCGTCTAACGTTGTTAGGCAAAGTTTGTCATTAGATGTTTTATCTATTTTCATGACATATATATTATTTTTCCTAACTCCTTTAGCTATGGTGATACCATCTTTTAGTATGTTACTACCATTTTCATCAAATAGTACTTTATATTTTATCACATAATTGGCTAATACTAAGTAGATTAAATCCTAACATATCTACATGAGCAACATTTTCAATAGTTAGGGAGTTATGAGCAATCGTACCTTTGCCAATGATTTTGCTTTTGAGATTGCTACCAAAAGTGACATTACCTCCGTCATACTCTTGGTATGATGAGAAGAGACTTTTGTTGCCCGTCATGTGTCGAGAGCATCCACTATCTTTTATCCATTCATCGGTTCCAATCCAACTTTCAAGCATACCTAAGAAGTAAATAACTCAAGCATTTGGTCCCCAATATCTCATGGGTCCGTTTGGGTTAAACATACCATTTATTTGATTCATGTATGGAAACGATGGGTAAGAGTTCCATGACATGTGTCGAGTTTGATATGGTCTAGGAAAGTTTTGATTCCAACCGTTGTGTTGGTAGTTGGGTTGTATGTTGTGGTTGCTCTTAGGAAAGGCGTTTGGCAAAGGTGTTTTATATCGTTGTTGAGTAGTTTTTTATCTAAATTCATTTTGGCAAGTCCTACTCTGATGTAACGGTGGTTTTAGTTTAACACTATCATTGGTTTTCTTTGTTACTTTGACAAATTGATGCGGTCAGTATGCGAACATTACATCACGGTGAAGTACCCACGACACCATTTTGTTCAACAGACGGAACCCTTATTTTGGTTCCGTCGTCCGTCTTTGTCTTCGCAGCGATTTGATGAAATATTCATCCTTTTCGGCCGTTTTGTTTTGACTCTTTGGAATTAATAATTCATTAAATCCTAGCCCATGCATATCTCCTGGTGTTTTATGTATTTTAACTATTTCATCGCCAAGTGCGATGTTTTTGTTAAACCTTTTAAATTTAGAATTTTGTTTGATTAGAACATCTTGTGTGAGCTTTAGTTTTTCTATTTCAAGATTAAGCTCTTGACATGATTTACAATCATCGTCATTTGCTTTTCCTTTTTCAAGTCATTTTGCTTTTTCTTTCAACTCATAAACTTCATTTTCCAAAAATTCCTTTTGGTTTTAAAAATTTATCTTTAGTTATGATTTTTAGACTTAGCTCACACAATTGATTATATTGTTTTGCAAAGTGTCATCATCAATAGAATAATAAGAAGAGTCGGAAAGTACCTCGTTTGACTCATGTGCCATTAGAGCGATCTCTTCCTTGCTTGATTCTTCATCGTCTTCACTATCACTCCAAGCACCACTTACAAAAGCTCGTTGAGTTTTGCTTTTGGTGGCTTGGGACATTCTCCTATGAGATGACTTGCATCACCACATCTAAAACACTTTCTTTCACCTTTACCCTTTTATCATCCCGATCTTTTTGAATGGCTTCTTTTCTTCTCGAGGTTGTCTTACAAACTTTCCTCTTCTTCTAAAAACTTCTTAAAATCTCTAACGACCATGGCATACTCCTCATCTTCACTATAGGAGCAAGATTCGTCGTCATCGCTTGATTCCGTCTTTGCTTTTAGAGCAACGGATTTGATCTTCTCCTTCTTCCTTTGATGATCTCGAATCTTTCTCCATTACCATTTCGTAAACTTTGAGGTTGCCATTAGCTCGTCTAGTGACATTTTGAGAGATCTTTTGATTCTTCAATAGCGGTCACTTTAGCTCTCCATTTGGGATGAAGTGCTCTAAGAAATTTCGACAAAGTTCTTACTACGAAAAGATTCATCAAGTGCTTTAAGTGATGTAATAATAGTATTAAAGCGAGATTTTTTATTATTGGTCGATTACCCTTAATTTGTTTAATTAGGTTTTATTTTTTGTAAAACTTGTAGAAACCCTAGGATTGCAAGTATATTTTATGTGGTTTTAATGAATAATTGTTATGTGTCATGTATTATGCGTATCTTGGGTTATAATTGTTATGAGGAATCCATGGTGGAACATGCATGTTTTGATATGGATTATTGTTTTGATTAAATGTTAAGTGATATACACATGTTTATTAGTTTGATAAGTATTAAATTGGGGAAGACCTCAATATACCTAATAAAAATTCGTTATGTGCTAATTGGTATATTATTGACTTTTGCTTACGCAATCGACTTGTCGATGCATGTGGCTCACTTACCTTGTAGGTGAAAGCCCTAGTTGATGTATGTATTATTTTACGCCTAGAATTGTTTATTAGATTTTATCGAAATAATTATGCATGTGGCTAATTATTTTACATATGTTAATTTGTTAAGTTATATGTATATATTATTTGAGTTTGTTTAATTTTTTTATTAAAGTGCTTTTTTGTTTATATATTGTATGACATGTTAGTAAGCAAAAAGGGTTTTTATGAATAGAAAATTAAATGGACTAAATAATGGCGAAATTGATTTGTTTTTCTAAGTATTAAATCTTGAACTTTTAATCGATTGATGCGACTGTACTAAATGGTTAGAACGGCTCACCCACTAGAACAAACCCAAAAGGGGGTTCAAAGAAGTGCACGTGCAGTCAATGAAAGGATGTCTAAGGTTATGCTTGGTGCTTACACGGTCCTCTCGCCTCCCAATGGTTCGATTGGAGCTACCTAGTATAACTATTCTATATGCGAAGCATCTTAGTGCAAAGTTGTAAGTTTCTCAACGCATCGATTAAAACTTTGTAGAATTTAATCTTAGCAATTAAAATATAAGTAAGTTTTATGTAAAATTTTATGTTATGAGATGTATGCCCATGCTTCTTTATACATAAGTTTTGATTACGTCAAAATTGTACCCTTTAAAATTTAAGTTTATGCCATCTAATGATATGAAACACTTGAAGTTGTAATTTAGTTATGTGAGACCTTGAGCTGAATTACGATAACAAGGTGAATCTTTATGTGTGTGTGAGACCTCGGCTTAAATAATTTACAGGTTTCTAAATTAGACAACTTAATTAAGTTATTTAGTGAGACCTATAACTTAATGCATAAGATGGGATAAAACATGCTTCGTTTTGCATAATTGTTTGGCAAAATTGTAAATCTCATATTTTCTAGGAATTGAAAACTTGTTTGTCAATTAATGTTTTCAACAATTACCTATTCTATACTTTCACCACTAGCGAGATCAAGCGATGTGGTGAAACTATGATAATGAGGGTCCTAAATTCAAGGAAAATTCTATGGTTAATATGAATATTGACCAAAGGGTATTTTATTTTCTTGAATGTTTATTTATCGAAAGTACTAGCGTAGAAAACTAGAAGGGGGTTGAATAGTTTACCAATTAAAAACTTTGTTTTGAAACTTATTGAAAGATCAATTGATATTGATCTTGGATATGTTGATGAAATATGCAAGCAATATGTAAAGAGTAAATAAGGGAAAGAAATGATCAAACCAAAACAAGTTGTTTATAGTGGTTCGGTCTACAAGGACTCTTTTTCCTTGCCCTACTCCTCCCGAGTCTCACACTCGAGAGTTTAACTTCACTAGTCAACAAGCTCCTTTCACCGCGGAGAAAACCTTTACACTTCGCTTACACTATTTCCGACACTAAGCTAGATGTCGAGTTCTTTCCAAGGGTACAACTACTCCCACACACAATGTATTTTGAGGACTAAAATACTAACCACTCACACTCACAAGATTATGATGGTTTAATACAACAATGAAGTATGAATCAACACTAGATCATACAACAAAACAAACAAGACTTCCAACTTCGTTTGAAGCTTGAATGTGACTTGATCTTCTTTGCTACAAAAGAGATCACTAATATGATATGAAACCGAGTTAGAAAGGTTAGAGAAGATATGTATGAGAGTATGATAGAAAGGGATGAAAAACTACTTGGTTTGGCTTTGCTATTTATAGCTAAAACCATCAGACATCCACGGACCGCGGACCCTTAAAAGGGTTCCGCCTGTTGTGAATTTTGGTGTCGCTGGTTCGACGAAGAAGATATCAAAATCTTTGCCAAAGTCAACCATATCTATGTAAGATTGTGTAAGATATGAAGAGTACAACCGCACAAAATATCTAATGAAATCTTCCAATGATTTCCATGATGCATCACATGATGTCATATGTTGTATTTCTATTTTAGAAATATGCAAGTACTTAAGTAGTGTTTGGTTTTAAGAACCTAAAACATTCTAAAACTACTATCATACATAATGATTAGAGTCATATTAAGATATGACTAATCACAAATGTAAATGCTTGAATGATGAAGATATTGTTTGAAAAGCTTGTTTTAAACTTGACAAGCTTTAAGCTTTTATACAAATTAAATTTACTTTTGTCGTTAACAAAACTTAGGTAAAGATCAAAATATAAATAACGTTTAATGCGATATTTGTATTAACACTAACTTTGAACTTTTATTTTCAGAGAAATGGCTCAAGTGAATCATCGTGACTAGCCTCGTCGTTCAAATCTATGTTTGATCGAGAGAAATTGACCGGCAGCGCAGAAATTTCAATGATTGGTATCGAACTCGAATTGTCTTAAGGGTTGCCAAAAGACTAGATTATTTGAACATGCCTTGTCCTCCGAACACATAGCTAATGCTCTTGCTAAAGCCTTGTTTGCATGGCAAACAGTATGATAGACATAATGAGGTCGCTTTGCATTATGCTTGGAAGTATGGCTCCAAACTTACAAAAACAATTTGAGAATTACTTTCAGACAACATGCTCGCCAAACTTATTCGGTTGTTTGAAAAGCACAGCGACTCTAGAGTATGATTTGATAGATGCCCTACTGATTGCAAAAGCGGGGCGGAAACACTGTGGCGCCATCGTCTGGAAATGATGAGTTACATGGACCGACTCGGGAGACTCAATTACGTCTACCCTAATGACATACAAATTGGCCTTATCAACGGATCCCTAACAAGGAGTTTGATGGTTTCATGCCTTGATTACAATATGCATTGCACGGGAAGGCAGTTAGTGAGGTACATGCAATGCTCATTGACTACGAAAGGTTTGCCCAAGAAGGCTCTACACCTACGGTACTTGCTATTCAAAGGGTAGGATTTCTAAGCTTAATAATTCGCTAGCGAACAAGAAAGGGAAAGGTTAGGGTAAAGTTGATAAGGAAAACAAGTTATCGCTTATCAACAAGAACCCAAGAAGTACCCTCCCAAAAGCGTGAGAATCCTAAAAGGATCGGGCTTGTCATCAACGCACCGAGGTAGGACCTTTGGAAGAGGAACCGTCCGCTCTACCTTGATGAGTTGCGTACTAAGAGGTATAAAAATCTTGGCAATGTTGCTAGCACTTCGTGTACTCTTTGATGATAGAATTATTTGCTTTTCCTTATAAAATAAATTCTGGGTATATGATCTTGGATGTGGTATTCACATTTATGTCTGATGCGAGGACTTAGAGGTGCAAGGAAGCTCGCTATGGACAACAATACCTACGTGGGTAATGGAGCACACTCAGATCGTTGAAGCTATAGAGGCGCGTTGATTTAGTTTTACCTTGGTTTAGTATTGTATTTGAGCGATTGTCATTCGCCTTCTATAATTAGGTGTCGTTTACGTTTCCTTGTTGAAAGATATTGGTTTTATTCATACATTTCTTGATTATGGAATTTCGGTTTCTTTAAATGATGTTTTTACTTTAATGTTATTCCGGTAAATGTTGTGTTTGAAATTGATTTGCATGATAATGTGATTGATAAAAATAATTCGTTTTAGCATCAATAATAAAAGAATCAAAAGTGATTTGGATTCTTCATATCTTTGGCATTGTAGACTTGTTCACATAGGAAGAAACGCATGCAAAAGTCGAACATCGATGGGCTTTGCAAGACATCAATGATGAATCATTTGATAAATCACGAATCTTGCATATACGGGAAGATGACCAAGAAACCTTTACAAATAGTTTAGAAAGGGCTTCGATCTTCTTGGTGTGATATCTTGGCGTATGTGGACCACTAAGACATGTGTCAAGGAAGGTGCTAGCTACTTAGCAACCTTTATCGATGATTTCGGTCGTTATGGTTATTTACTTAAACATAAACATGAAGTCTTTGAAACATTTAAGGTTTTCAAGAGTGAAGTAGAACGCAACTAGGAAAGAAGATTAAAGCTCTTCGATCCGATAGAGGTGGTGAATATTTAAGCCGAGAGATTAAAGATTATCTTCTTTGAGTGTGGGATTGTCCAAGAACTCACTCTCCATATACTCCACAACAAAATGGTGTATCCGAGAGAAGAAATCGTACATTGTTAGACATGGTGCGATCAATGTTTAATCTTACAACTCTTCCCTTATCCTTTGGGATTATGCTTTAGAAGCTATTGCTCGCATTTTGAATATGGTTCCAACAAGAAGGTTGATAAGACTCTTATGAACGTGGTATGGGAAAGCGAGACAACTTGTCTTACTTAAAGGTGCAGGGTTGTGGCGTTTGTTAAACGTGACTCACCGATAAGCTACAACAAAGATCCATTAAGTGTATCTTTGTAGGATACCCAAAGGAAACTATGGGTTACTACTTTACTTTCACACGAAACAAAGTAATTGTTGCAAGGTATGGAGACTTCTTGAAAGGGATCTCATATCTCATGAATTCGGTGGGAGAGTTTATGATCGGAAGATGATCGAGAAGATACATCACCTCAGAACACTAGCCAACCTCAAGTAGAACCTGAAAGTCCGAGGTGTTCCACGAAGTTGAAGTGGTTCCCATTCGTAGATCCACAAGGGCTACGCGTGCACTGGCCGCCTATGTCTTAACGTAGGCGGCGGGAAAATATGTTGTGGGATATTGGTGAACCCGCTAACTATAAAGGTTGCTATGATGAGTCTTGAAAAGGATAAATGGCAAGTCGATGAATGGGAAATGCAATCCATGAGAGATAACGAAGTGCGGATAGAGGTTGACTTACCTCCAAATGCTAAGGTAGTTGGAAGTAAGTGGCTCTATAAGATAAAGACTGACATGGAAGTAAGTGGCTCTATAAGATAAATAACTGTTATGAATGTAGTGCACTTATGTAAGATAGTCTAACGCTATCCGTAACTGGTAGTTATAAAGGCTATTTTCAGAAGTGTTACAAAGTTCATGAGTTATGTTTGTATTCAAGAGAATTTGTTCCTTTGAATTTGTTTCAAAGCATAATACTATTTTGGGCCCCTCGTAGGGTTGACAAGATGTTTGTATGGCCATACCCAAGATCAACTGGAATACGTTCGATGATTTGGTAATCTTGTTCGATATAATATTAACTTATGAAATGACTTGACCCATATGTTGGGTTGATAAATACCCAAACCCCTTAATCTAGGATTTGAATAGAAAATAGCCCAAGTGTTTAGTCCGTTAAACACTAACAGTCATTGAGTGCATAGTCTCTCGGTGAGTCATCTTCGAGGATACTCGATGCAGTAGAAGTCTCTCCACTCGATGAGGCGGAACTTAAAGGGTGAAGGCGAGTCAAGAAGAAGATGGTGGATTCGGTGGTGATGACAATAACTCACTGAATCCTAAGACTCTCTCCAACTACTTACACTAAAGACAAGCTCAAGTAGAAGGCGAAGGATGTAAGGCGAAGAAAGAGCGGGACAAGGCGGGATAAGTTTGAATCGGATAAGGCGAAGTCCTTATCAACCAAAGTCAACTTTCCACGAATGGCAAAAGATCGGGCTCGGTGTCATCATTTGAACTTAGGAAAGTAGTCTTGTCTCTTACCTAGAATAGTCTTTGTAAAGAGACAAAATACATTAGTATTTTGTCTTACGTATGATGTCGGTTGTCACTTAGGAAAGAGTCAAATATCATACATGTATAAATAGCATAAGAGATGGAGTGAAAAGATTAAGCTTGTGAATTGTAAAACACACATACACATGAGCCATCTTTTCACTCCTCCAAATCAACTTAGTTCTGAGATAGCTCGGTGAGCTCTAAGAGTTGTGCTCGGACTTAGCTTGAGCTTAGAGTGGAGTCACCAAACTTTGTCATTTCAATCCCAAGTACTATTCCGCAAGTACTTGGGTAACGATTCTTTGTTGATTTATTTCTAATAAGAATATGATGTTGAAAATTACTTTGTGTGTTTTACTTATGTTAATTTAGGTCATAGTTCACTATTAACTTGTTTTATATACTTAAAGCTGCTTTTAAGCGATAGTGAGCAGGGAACAACAAGTGGTATCGAGCAAGGCTAATTATAAAACTCGTTTTTAGGCGCTCTAAAAGTTTTAAATTAGGATCCTAAATGGTGAAATTGATGTACCCCAACTAGTCGATAAAAGGGTGGAGCTTATTAATTTGTTGCCCTAGACTTGAAGTTGGCAAATTCAACAAATGGAAAAAGCGAATGCTTTGCTATTTGATTAGGATGGAACCTTATTATATCAAGTGTATAAATGAAGGTCCATTTGTCCCAAAGGCTACTTTGAAGGGTTGCCCAAACACGAAGCTCGGTGGACCAGGATGAAAGGAGAGTGGTCAACAGGGACCAAAGACTCAAAAGTATCATAATATCTTGTCTTCACGGCGACATTATGGAGTACATTATAAGCGTAGTACAACTAAGCAAACAGGATGACCTAGTTCATAGTCATGAAGGACCATCGATACCAAGGAAAACAGGATAATGGACACGAAACTTGAGTATAACACCTTGAGGCTAAGGACTCGAAACTCTCTCTCAAACTTACACGGTACAAAACTCTTTTAAATAAAGCTGTCAAATGATGGTGTTAAGTTGTCCAAACATGAAATCAATGTTGGTTTTGTCAGCAGTCTCCACGAGAAGTGGTTGAATTTCTCTCGGGGACTTAGGAATGCTAATCATATCCAAAATCTTGAGCTTCACGAAATTTATGGGAAATTTGTCTATGAGGAAAACCTCATCAGCAGACGATACCGACTTAAAGAAGTCTCGGGAAGTCAAGAAGTCACGACCACCACCTCATCACCAATATCAAGCGCTTTCTATTCTAACAATGTTGTTCAAGATTTTCGGAAAATTCGATGATGAGCGATGAGAGATCAAGTGAGGAGTACCTAAATGACACGAACACTTGAATTTCGGGAAAGGCACTCCTTGCTAACTCTCGAAGGTTTATAAAAAGAAACAAAGGTTTTCAAATGCCAAAGCAAATGAGGACCTTGAATGCTTTAAGTGTCACAAAAGAGGTCATTTGCAAAAGGCTTTTTTTCAAAACAATTTGAACCTCTTATAAACCATCGTGGTCGAATCGGTCCTCGAGGCTTTAGCAAATTTCAACCAAAATCTATCGGTCTCATCAAAACTTTCAAAACAAATCGATCAAAACAAAGCGTTGATTTTGAAGCTAAGTATAAGAAAGTCAAAGCTAAGCTTGCATTGCTCGAGGCAGTCCTCGAAACAACAAAAGTGTTCAATCATGCGGGGTAAAACAAAGGCCTTGTTCTTTGAGACCTTCGGCGGGATGAAGAACCGGTGTCATCGAGATGATGAAATGGTGCATGTCGGTGCACTAATGGCCCTCTCGAGAAGAGGACAAGCTAGGCGTTGGAAAGAATCATGCGAGAAGGGAATGGGTCAACATCACTATGAAGAAGGTAAACATCTTACTTTCTATGGATGATGACTCGATTGGCGATCTTATATGAATTATCTTAATGTTGACCTTAAGTTCGTAGAAGAGCAAAGATTAAATCTTTTTCAAAATACAACAAGCTAAGTTTTGAATTAAACAAGTGTAGAGATGAGCCGCTCATTTTAAAACAAGCCAAGCTTGAGGCATCACTTTGCAAATTCAAAACACCGAACTAGTTAAGAGAAATCGAGGCTCTTCAAGATGAACTTAAAAGGTACAAGATATTCTTGATAGTTGGATTTGCTAAAAATCCGGGGTCTTTGATGTTGTGGGTGCCCCAGTAGCAAAAAGAGAGTCATAGGTGAAGATCATCTCACGACTCTCAAAAGACCAAAGTTCAAAACCATTTGTGTGCGGTGGTATGATTACCAATATCTTGACAACTCCAAATTCGATGATTGGATTGAAAGGGTTAATCCGAGTAAGCTTCCAAATTTCGATTGGAAGGATTCTTGAGCACGAGCCAAGCTCTTAAGAGCATGCTAGGACTCACGATGTGCCGGTGGTGCTGAACACATCTCACGAGTCGGCAGAATCAAACACCGCTTCCACCCCGAAACCTCTTGAGGTCTTGATCAAGCTACGAGCTTACTCCTCTAAAATTCAATCCTCACTCACCAAAAGAAAGGTGCGGACTTGGTAGAACCATCCTGCAAAGACAAACAAAACAAATCCAACAAGAGTCTACTCCTACGAGACTTCAACATCCTCTGTCCCCCTTGAAGGCGACCAAATTCGACAACTTCATCGAGCTTGTGAGGCGGCGAGAAAAGATGGATTCCATCGAAAAAGCCCTGATTCAATCAAGGAAACTAAGTCGACCTCATCTAGCTCATCAAAATCAAAATCCACCAACAAAACCAAGCGAAGTGTGAGTTGTGTCATTACACTAGTCATACCACCGACAAATGCTATAGAATCCTTTATTGTATGATCTGCAATAAGGATGATCACGAGCTATGAGACCACTTACGATTATGTAAGCTGCTGTCGATAAAAGCAAACTATACCAAAGTTGGTCATCGGTATACTTCATCCTCCAACGACTCTAAAAATAGAGCAAAACCTTTTCCTCTTTGCCTCACTGTGGGTTTAATGATCATCATCGGGATGGTATCTCATGAACACATCTTTGTGATATATGTGGAAATCCGACTCATGAGACATCCCAACATGGCGGTGTCATTCATGCAAGGAGAAGTACAAAACAACCCAAAATCACTGAGTCTTCTCGGTCTCTAAATGCAAAACTTGTGGTAGCACAATGCACTCGACCAACGACCATGAGTCGATTGCAAAATTCAAAGAGACCTTGAGACCCAAGCCCACTGCAAGTGGGTCACTAAGAAGAAACTAATTCGGTTTACTACTTGTGCGAGAGACACGCCGAGAGCCTATCGGCATCTAGGCGGTGGATGCTCAAGAAGCA
This sequence comes from Chrysanthemum lavandulifolium, assembly GCA_022545495.1. Lineage (NCBI taxonomy): Eukaryota > Viridiplantae > Streptophyta > Magnoliopsida > Asterales > Asteraceae > Chrysanthemum > Chrysanthemum lavandulifolium. The sequence continues at coordinate 55,233,974 of CM040242.1, forward strand.
TGATTGGTGTGAAGGAGTATCTGCACAAGTATGTTAAGGAACCAGGACCCAGGTAGTATTTGGTGATAACTCATCATGTCCCAGCTGAAGGTTATGGTTCGATGGCGCAATGGAATATTTTCTCTAGAATTGCTTATGTCAATGGTCTCAAATACAATCTCATCGATGTCGATCAACTATGTGATGCTAAGTACATTGTGCAATTCAATGACAAACAAGGCACCATTTTCAATGCCAATAAAGAAGTTGTTTTGATAGCTCTAGAAGAGATGATGTTTATGTCTTAGACATGTCTACTCTTTCTCAAGATGGAACTGTCTCTTTGCAAAGCCTTTGAATCTATCAGCGGGCGTGGCACAAGAGACTCTCTCACTTAAACTTCAAAAATATCAACAACTTGGCAAAACAAAACAAGGTCCTTGGCTTACCATCTTGGTTTTGCAAAGACAAACCATGCTCGCTTTGTGAGAAGGTAAACACCACGAGCATCCTTCAAAACCAAACAAAATTTCTCCATCAAAGTTGCCTTCACCTCACGCACATGGATCTCTTTGGACTTGTCGGTCCTAGATCAATCCAACATGAGAAGTATACACTTGTCATTGTTGATGAGTTTTCAAGATACACTTGGGTATACTTTCTTTTCAAAAGAGTCAGCGGTGATACAATAATGTCATTCATCGGAAAAATTGAAAACCGAATGACATTCTTGTTAAACAAATCGAGGCCGACAATGGTGCGAGTTCGAAATCAAGAGCTTGAAAGCACGTGATGAAAAGGAATTTCTCAAAATTTCTCATCTCCTTATACCCCGAACAAAATGGGGTTCTTTGAAGGAAAACAGAACTCTCATTAAGGCAGCAAGAACCATGTTAAATGGCTCGACCCTCTCAAAGCATTTACGGATGAAGCGATCAAAGCGCTGTTACACTCAAAACAGGTCAATCATTGTCAAAGACATAATAAAACCCTTATGAGACTTTCAAGGTAGACTTCGGACATCGACTACTTTCATGTGTTTGGGTGTCTGTGTTTATTCATAACCACAAGGATCACCTAGGAAAATTTGATGCAAAAGGCGATGATGGATATTTCTTAGGCTACTCATTGATCTCCAAAGCCTTGAGGTGTTTAACACGAAGACAACAAGTTGAGGAAACCTTTCATGTCACCTTTGATGAAAGTTACGAAAGCATCGAGTTCACAAATACCTCGGTGGAGGAAATAGGAATTGATGACTCATCAAGATATCCTCGATGAGTTCAACACTAAAATCAATTCCTCATATCAGCGATGCGACATCTCATATTATGTCTTACCCACAACCTACCGACCAACCATCGGTGAGTTCATTGATAATCGATCGGTCCCTATTTGGGATAGGAAACAGCGATCAAATGATCGGGAACACGTAACTCATGAACCTCAACACTGAACAAGACATCTCTGGATGATCTAAATGATCTGTGGCTCTTGCACTGAACTCACATCGAACTCCCGGTGACATCTTTAAGCTCGGATCCGGACCACAAAGTAAGTGGACAAGATCTCGGGACATTGAGCTTGTAAACATCATTGGTGAACCAGCGAGGGCATGCTCACTAGAAGCATGGTCGCTAATTTAGCTGACTTGACGATGAATGTCTATATCTTGATTACCTATCGGATATAGAACCCAAAAGTGTCATCTTGAGGCTCTAAAACACCCAAGTGGGTTCGGGCTATGCAAGAAGAAGCGCAATAGTTTGATAAAAACAAGGTCATGACCTTGATCAAATGTCCTCGGGATGTAGTAGTCATAGGAATGAAGTGGGTTTCGAAACAAAGCGATGAAAGCAGCATGTCATTAAAAACAAAGCGGACTTGTAGCCAAAGGTTACGATCAACAAGAAGGCATTGACTATGATGAGACATTTGCTCTGTTGCAAGAATGGAAGCCATCGGGATCTTCCTTGCATATGCAACATACATGAACTTGGGGTCTACCAAATGGATGTTAAAAGTGCATTCTTAAATGGTGATCTCAAGGAAGATGTGTATGTTCGGCAACCTCCGGGCTTTGAGAGTAGTGAATTCCACGACTATGTTTGCAAGCTTGACAAAGCCCTTTATGGACTTAAACAAGCTCCCGGGGCATGGTATGAAACTCTCGGCCTTACGATACAAAACAAGTTTGTCGGAGGAAAGATAGACAACACATTTGTTTGTCTATAGAACTCAACAGGATGTGATATTAGTCAGTGTATGTTGATGACATCATCTTTGGCTCAACAAACTACAAACTTTGCAAGCAGTTTGAAAAGCGATGACAAAGAAGTTTGAAATGAGCATGATGGGGAACTCGCATACTTTCTTGGACTACAAATCAAACAAGCGATAAAGGAATATCCATCGGTCAAGAGAAATACACGAAATCTCTTGAAGAAATATGAGATATCGATTGTGCCTCGATGAAGACTCGATGGTCCCACCTAACAACCTTGGACACGATCTCACCGGCAAATCGGTCAATCAAACTCATTTCGGAGGATTGTAGGCTCATGATGTATCTAGCGCTTCTAGACCGGACATCTAATTCTCGATCTTTCTAATAGCAAGATATCGGTCAATCCTAAAGAATCCCATCTCACTCTGACCAAAAGAATACTCGGTACACGAAGGAACCCCAAACCTTGGACTCTATTATCCAAAATGCTCGGGGTTTGATCTCGAGGGTTACTCGATTACGATTATCTTGGGCGCAACATGGATGAAAAAAGTACCTCATGGTCTGTCAATTTCTTGGAGGAAAAGCGGTTTGTTGGAGTGCTAAAATGCAACAATCGGTGGCTATGTCCTCGGTGAAGGCGAATATGTAGGCTAGCAGGATGTTGTGCCAATGTATTATGGATGAAAAGTCAACTTAGTGACTATGACATCCATTACAAAATGGTGCCCATCTTACGTGATAACACCGGTGCTATTGCAATCTCCAACAACCCTGTCCTCCACCAAAGAACCAAACACATTGATATCGGATATCACTTCATCGGGGATCACATAATGAAAGGAGACATTGAACTTCATTTCATCCCTACGAATATCAATGGTGATATCTTCACCAAACCCTGGATGAACCTACCTTGAGGAGGCGAAAGTGAATTAGGAATGCTTGACATTGAAAGTCGGTGTCGAAAACCAATCTCGATAAGTTCTACGAAATGGTTCATCCTCCTGAACACCAAAATAAACCTCTCCTTTGAATGAGTAAGACTCATTCGGGGTCCTGACATTTGACAAAGAGCATTGAATGAGTAACTAAATGATCCAAGTATCGATTACTTAAATGTCCTAGGTTGGTAACTATGCTAATTTAATATAGGAATATATGTCTCTTTGTCTTCTTGTCATCCCACGGCATTTAATGCCTCCTCTCAAAAATATCAAATTGATATTTTATCTACGCAAAAGTGCACTTTTACTTGTGCCTTGCAACTGTTCCTTGAAAAGCGGGATTTTCTTTGCGGGTAATGGGTGGTAGCATTAAATGTGGAAATTCAAACGTTTTTCAAAAACCGACTCTTAATATTCCCATTTGTGCACAAACCACCCTTCTCACCACTCTATAAATACCCTCTTCCAAAACAAACAAACACACACAAATTATTTTCTGCAACAAAACTCTGTCAAAATCATTTCTAAAACCCAGAAATATTTGTGTGTTCTCAAAAACTCTTCAAACCTCTTTTGGAAAACCCTTCTTGTAAACATTTACAAAGTTTTCATCACAAAACTTGAGAGATCTAAAACCTTGATTGTTCTAGTCAAAAGAAAGTATTTTCAAAAAAACCCTAAAATCTTTAATGGAAATGGCTAGAACACAATCTCTCGGTTTGCTTCTCGATGAGTAGGGATCTTACAAATGTTGAATTTAAAACTAATAATGTCATAGGCAACTTTGAATACCACAAGCTGTCGACCTACAAAGACATTATGAAATTTTGTTTAATTGCCCTTGAAAGCGGCCTTTGTTCGGTGTCCTCCATTGTTTATCAAAATCTCCTCGGGGTTTTGGGCAATGACAAGGCCTTTGACCCGACACCCTGCCGATGAGAACAACCTCGGACCTCTCGGGAATATCTCATGATTCGGTCTTCACGGGGCAACAACAATTCACCCTGGATTATAAAACGTTTTGCACTTCAACGAGGTTGGATTATAACAAAGGAGTTTATGTCGCCCATCACGAACCCTCCACGGTGAAGGATGGGTTAAAACAAATCGTTTTAGATCCAACTTTTTGGACAAGACCCGGTCACCAAGAGTTCATTTCCGTGGCTTGGAGGATCCTATTCACATTTGTGATTCGGGTCCTCGGCGGGAATCACTCATCAATGAACAAGTTAACTCTATTCGAGTTGATGATGGCATCTTGCTTGATGAATGGGGTCTTTGTCGACATAGGGAGATCATTTACAATGATCTCGTAACCAAGCTCTGAGCAAAACTAGGACGAAATACATTTCGTATCCTAGGTTTGTCTCTTGTGCTACAAGTGTTCTTGGGTACAAATTATCCTAGGAAGAAAATTTTGGTGCTTTACACGGCATCTGAGCCAATCAAATTTTCAAAAGACCCATCCTTGTCACTCCTATTGAATTGACGGCCCATATGGTTCTTGTAAACAACGGAAGGGATTAGTGTCTCAAAACCTGCTCCTAAAAAAGAAAGGGAAGTCTCGGTGGGACTAAGACTAAACCCAGTCTCGGGGCCACGAGGCACGGAACCTGACCTAAGAGGCACAAAAAGCCCAGGTGAGCAGGCACCCATTGGTGACCGAGGCAACATCAAACCCGTGACAACGAAGGACGATACATCACGATCGGTGCCGCTTGGTCACAACCACTACTCCCAAGATCCGGAGGAAACAAACAACCCGGCGGTAGGGGCGCCTTCCAACGCCCGGTGATGACATTAGCAAATCGAGCCTTTGTGCGAGGCACGCGATCGATCCCAAAGACTCGGAGGAATCAAACAACCGCGATAGGGATACAACTATCGCGACTCATGAAAGGCAGGAAACACCCACGGTGTCTCGGAGTCACTGGGGACAAAGACTCGGAGGAAAGAAACAACCACCGATCTGGAACCCAAAACCAATCGACTCCAGAAGGCTGGAAAACTCCACCGGTGTCAGGGGTCCACGGGGACAAAGACTCGGAGGATTAATACCACTGCGATATGGAACCCATCACCACCCCTTGTTAGCTTTTCTTTGAGGTTCTTTGAGTTACTACGTTCGATGATGAACTGCGAAAGTGATGAAGTTATTTTATCGGCGGGGAAGGCGTGGGCCGAGGTTCAATCGAACAAGAACCTCGGCGATCCACGAGGAGCATCTTGAGTCACCCTTTATACACGAAGACAATGACTCGGCCTCCTCGTCCGACTACGGTGAATTTAACCGTTTTGATAATATTCTTCCACTCGTTGAAGGCAATGGTTAAGTGGATCACTAGAGCTTCAAGGAAGCGTGATACAGGGTTCTTGATAAGTTATGGGATCGCCATTTGCCGGTTATGCCGATCTTCGATCCGATGTGCTCACCTTCAATGAAAATGTTCATGAGCACGAGAGATCTTATGTACCAACATCTTCTAATTTGGATGAAAACACGGTTAAGTTTCTAAAGCATCTTCAAACTTGTGGGGTTACCATTGATGAAATCGGGGATCTTTGTCAAAGAAGACCAGCTCGATGCCAAAGTCTTGGAGGCCAGCTGAGGTGTATGTGAAAAATTCATCTCGACTCACTGAGGCGATAGATATGCTCCAATCTGCAAATGTCCGGGTCTTGATCCTCGATCCGATCTCTTGAGACCTCGGTGGGCTCTTTGAATACTAGGTAGCTACTTTGCTCAAGCCTCGTCTTCTATGGCACGGAATCTTGGGCCTCGGATGACCGCCTTGGAATTATCGCGAGCTAATTTGGAAGCAAAGGTCACGGCATTCAAACAGATACTTAGATATGAAGGCAATGATCACCGAAATTTATCGAGCCTTCAAGGGTCAAGAAGCTCCTTCCCCTCGGCACCAACACCAACTCTTGCCTCGGCGGCCTTCTGACAGCAGTTGAGGGGAGAATCTTCTTGAAGAAACTCCTCTTCCACCGAGGGGAGCCAACATCATCGATGTCTGCGGCTCCAACATCATCATACGCACCGGTCTCGCAACACCCATCTCATCAATCCCATCACCACCATCAACAACAACACTAACGGTGATTACACCAATAACAACAACAACCACCCTAGTTGCATCATCTTCCTCGGGCCGGGACAAAGGAAAAGGCAAAATGACAATTCTTGAGCACGAGAAGATTCCTACAAAATCGGTGACGAATACCTTCTCACACCTCAACAGACTAAGTAAATATCTCGCTAAAGAAGAAAGGAGATTGAAACAAGCCAAGGAAGATAAGAAGAGTAAGGAAGCCTTGGTTCAGTGATTAGAAGAAAGTGAAAATGTGGAATTAATCCAAAGAAGCTTGAAAAGGGTCGAGCGAGACGAAGTTCAAAGAAGCTCGAGGCACCAAATTGGGTGAAATGAAAAAGCAGTTGGAAGAAAAGAACAAAAAGCTGCGACCATCGGAAAGCTAGGATTGACCATTATAATTGGACAATGACAAGTATAAGGCGCACGAGAAGATTCGATGTCAAAATCATCCCGGTTTAAACCAGCTGGCAATGAGCGTCTGGGGGTTGATAAAAGGCATTTCGAGGTTCATGATCCCTAAAATTCACGACTTTGGGATCATTGAACTCGATGAACTCGGTCCAATAATAGAAAAGAAGCAAAATGCGGTGGTTAAGGAGTCGATGAAGATGCTCGATAAGAGGTATAAAAGGCGAGAGATACACGAGCCTGTTGGGCATTGACTGCCTTGAGCACCACAAGGATCTCAACCTCGGTCTTGGCAGGCAAAAGAAAGAGGGTTGAGTTCCGGCTGAGATAAAAGTGCACGGTCTCGAATGCAGCAGGAACTACGAGAAGGTGTTAAGTTTGTGAACTCTCTAGTGATTGAAAAGCACGAAGAGGGCTATTCCACATTGATGTCTATGGAAACCCAACATTTGAGAGATGGAGTGATATTGATCGGTGGTGTAGGCGCAATCTTGAGCTACATACCGGTGGCCTCTGAGATCCAAACCCCAAACAAACATTAGGTTCGCCAAGACACGAATGCCAAGATAAGAGACCATCTGACGGAGAAACACTCATCACCAAGAAAGTCAAGCTTGAAGCATTGGGAATCCATACGGGTGACATCATTTTGATTTATCTCTTGTACTAGTGATAGGAACCACGTAATTTGATCAATAAGCGATGTATGTTTTGTTAAAATACTCGGTGTTCCTTATTGTATTCATTAGTACATTCGATTGTAAGAAAAGCCATTTGCTCACTTACAGCGATCAACCACTTAGGCTATTTGTATATCCAAATAGGGGAGGCTGTTGGGTTCGATAATATACAAACCCCTTAATCTAGGATTTGAATAGAAAATAGCCCAAGTGTTTAGTCCTTTAAACACTAACAGTCATTTGAGTGCATAGTCTCGATGAGTCATCTTCGAGATACTCGATGCAGTAGTAGAAGTCTCTCCTTCGATGGCGGAACTTAAATGGTGAAGGCGGGTCAAGAAGAAGATGGTGGATTCGGTGGTGATGACAATAACTCACTGAATCCCTAAGACTCTCTCCAACTACTACACTAAAGAGAAACCAAGTAGAAGGCGAAGGATGTAAAGGCGAAGAAAGAGCGGGACAAGCGGGATAAGTTTGAATCAACAAGGCGAAGTCCTTATCAACCAAAGTCAACTTTCCACGAATGGCAAAAGATCGGGCTCGGTGTCATCCTTGAACTTAGGAAAGTAGTCTTGTCTCTTTACCTAGAATAGTCTTTGTAAATAGAGACAAAATACATTAGTATTTTGTCTTACTATGATGTCGGTTTGTCACTTAGGAAATAGTCAAATATCATACATGTATAAATAGCATAAGAGATGGAGTGAAAAGATTAAGCTTGTGAATTGTAAAAACACACATACACGCGAGCCATCTTTTCACTCCTCCAAATCAACTTAGTTCTGAGATAGCTCGGTGAGCTCTAAGAGTTGTGCTCGGACTTAGCCCGAGCTTAGAGAGGAGTCACCAAACTTTGTCATTTCAATCCCAAGTACTATTCAAGTACTTGGGTAGCGATCTTTGTTGATTTATTTCTAATAAGAATATGATGTTGAAAATTACTTTGTGTGTTTTACTTATGTTAATTTCGGTCATAGTTCACTATTAACTTGTTTTATATACTTAAACTGTTTTAAACGATAGTGAGCAGGGAACAACATCATAGTTAATGTAGTATTAGTAGTAAAAGGATAAGTAAAATGATGAATCATTAAATGGTTTTCGGGATACCATACTCGATTCGATCCGGGGCATTGGCGTGTTAAGCTAGACTAAACCAATGTCATTACTATATTAAGTAATATCTAAGTGGGAGCCGAAAGGTTTATGGATATAATTTAATATGCGTGTGACCGGATTGAACTCGAGACTTGGATTGCACATTACGTATGAGAGTTGATGTTAAATAATTAATATATATATATATATAAATGTTATTATTATTAATTATTTGTCACGAAATTAAACTAAGCGATAGTTAATATTTAACGAGTTTAGACTAATGGTCGTTAAATGTAAACTAAAGGGACTAGAGTTGAAATTAGTAGTCGGGAAGGATCTAGAAACCCTCCTTGGGGTCTTGGCGATCGGTTTGGTTACCAAACCCATTCCCATTAAACTTGTTCTCCAAGATTGGTTACCTATAAATACAAACCCTTTGTATTCATTAATAACCTAATCTTGGTGACTTCAAACCTAATTTCTCTTTCCTCTTTCCCTCTCCTTGTGTTTGGCCGATCGTAAACCCCCCCCCTGGGATTCGATTTTCCAATCACAAGAATAAGTGTTTGGTTTGTTTGTGATCAAGAACCTAGTTTTTCACTTAATTCGATATTAGTGCGTGTGTCTGAACGAAGAATAAATACATTTGTGTTTGTGGGATTTTGGTATTCGACTATATTGGGTCGATTGGTATTAAACCCTTTATTAGGGTTTGGGTTTTGTTCCTCGTTCACGTTATAGTGTGTTTCTCGAATTCGCTAAAATGCACGATATTCTTTATTCGGTTAATTCAATTACAAGTATTATTCCTATTACTTCATTGCACGCTTTGATGATGTTTACTTGCTTTTAATAATTGTTATGATTAGTAAATCTAACAGTTTTAGATTGATTATTGTAACTAAGAAAATCGTAATATAACATCGGGCTGTTTTTGTTTACATAACCATTAACCTTTATTATATATGTGTGTATATGCAATAATAAACTTAGCTTGACATAAGCTATAATCTATATAACTTTACCGAGTGATCATGGATAAAGATTCCAGGACAGTACTAATATGTATCATGGAAGTCAATTCGTAGCCCTTGCATCTTCCTTCCAATCGGAGTTTGGTTCATTCCATGATCGTGGCCTCACACCAAGCACAAAAAACACCATCATTTCTAGAGCCTCAAACACTTTAAGCTTGTCCATAAACCTATTCCAAACCCCGCTCACGATGCAATAGTTGTTGTTATATGGTGGCCGATGGTGGGCAGCATGTTGAGATCTAGATACCAATACTCCAACATCTTGCAATATCACCACTATTGGTGGTAACTTGCTCTTAGTCATATGAGTCCAAGCATGACAGTATTGGCCAAGCATGACACATCCACTAGCCACCCCTATGAACCCCATAAACACAGAACGATCATGATATATTAAATCAATTGGCAGCATTGTAAACGTAATAAAACACCCCAACATGTTTAAATTGTTCTCAAACTCATGTTTTGGGATCTCCGAAGACAACTTATGGTGGCGTTGAAACTCCTCAATTTGTGAACCAAATATTGGAGTGGAAGCATCACCGTAGTTGTCAATAAGCCAATGGTAGACACCGGTCACAAGGTCAGCGACAATGTACCCTATGAAGCAAGCGATTATGGGTTTAAACCATGTGTATGACTTGATTGATCCAATGACAGAACTAACTAAACAAAGCAATATTGTGCTGCATCCGGTGGCCACCCCTACATGATGATACCAAGTCGATTTAATACTTGGGTCATCAATTTTGAGTCGATTAACGACTTTTTTTGGCTGGTTGATTAGTTGTTTGAAGGACATTATTGAAGTTTGAGCTGGGGTAATTAGGGATTTAGTGTATATATATAGAATGAAATGGTGTTGCTTTCATATTAAAATTACATCCATATATAGTATCTACATATTTGATCAAATATGCAGCTTTTAATTTATGGTTTCGTTTTGAAACTTGTTGTGGACTAGGAAATAGATATTTGGGAGTGTTTGGTTTGGAAATATATATGAGAATGAAGGGATAATTTCACTTTCTATGATAACAAGAATGACCGAAGAGAGTGTTTGGTTGTAATCATCGTTGATTAGACTCTTAACTTCAAGAAATTTCCTTTAATACTTCGTTACCTAGTCATGGCATGATAAGTTGTAATTTATGCAGGAAAGTTGTATGAACACCAGCTTTTGGAAGGAGAACTAGTATCTAAAATTTAATCATTCGATAAATGGTTACCCTAAACTATCCTAACACGATACCTTGGTTAACAATGGATGAAATACGTATATACTACGACACGTCGTGTGTTATTGAATTAAAAATGCCGTGTTTATTTAAATTACGCTTACATTTTAACCTTATACTTTCAATAACACACGGCCTTATCCTTTCATTTTTTTTCTCCGTTCTCATCTTTTATATTGATAGTCACGAACAGGCAGCAAGTGTCGTGTGTCATTGCATTACGAATCATGAAACGTAACAACAAAATGGTCTTGATGCATAAAACAAAAATTGTCCTAAATGGGATTGAAGTTACCTAAGTTATTTATGGCTCCTGATTTAGTATTCTCACAACTCAAAAGTCGAATGTTGTCATTGATGATGAAGAATTACAAATCGTGTAAGTTGAAAAAACTTACTAAATATGTATACGCATTATTACGCAACATTCTTAACTAGGACAATTTGAGGAAACTTATTTTGTCTAACCCATTTTTCTAAATATGTAAATGTATATATATTAGTCTCGTTTAATTGTGAATGCAGTTATAATAAAGCTGTTGATCTTGTATTCAAACATTACAAAATTTAGTTAACAACATGCATGCTTATGAATTTTTTTAGCCTGATCCGACCACTGTTATAGATTTTTTGAATAAATGGAGGCCATTTGACCCATTCTTACAAAATGGAGAAAAAAAGAAAAATAAAACTAAACTAGAAAGTATTGAATATTTAACGTAGCAAAGAATGCAGTGAACAATGGTATATACTATATACTTATTTGATATATCAGTTTGATTTGAATCTTATCAAGTATCATGGAATCGAAGTCGTTATGAGAGAATCCTCCGTGGCTTCGGTCCAATCGGAGTCTGGTTCGCTCCATGACCGTGGCCTAAGACCAAACTTGAAAAAGATCACCATTTCTAGAGCCTCAAACACCTTATTCTCATCCAATAACTTGTTCCAAGCCCCACTCACAATGCAATAATTATTGTTATAAGGCGGTCGGTGGTGCGCCCCATGTTGTGATCGGGATACCAACACCCCGGAGTCTTGCAATGCCACCACGAGTGGTGGCAGCTTGCTCTTAGTCCCATGAGCCCACGCATGAAACTGTTGGCTAAACATAATGCACCCACTAGCCATCCCAACAAACCCCGATATTACAGGTTGATCATGGAAGATTATGTCCATTGGTAATACTGTAAAAGTAACCACACGCGCTAGAGCGTATAAATTATTAGCAAATTGTCTTTTAGTGATGGTCCAGGGCCACTTATGGTGGCCTTGGAATGCATCAATTTGTGAACCAACTATTGGAGTTGAGGCATCGCCATAATTGTCGATGCCCCAATGGTATACACCTGACCCAAGGTCCGCAAACAAGTAGCCAACAAAACCAGATAAAATGGGTTCGACCCATATATGTGAATCATATGATCCAACTATAGAACTTGCTAGGGAAGCAAGTACAGTTGTGCATCCTGTAGCAACCCATGCTCGGTGAGACCAAGTCGATTTAAGACTTGGGTCGTCGTTTTTGGGTGGAGTAACAAGGGGTGTAGTTTTAATGACAAGTGGTTCTAGTTTTGGTCTAGTCTTTATTGGAGTTGTTGCGGCACAATAGACGACATGGTGGTTGTGTCGTCTATTGTGGCGGCCGATGGAAGCGACATGGTGAATGCGGTGGTTTTGTGGTAAAGTGTACATTATTTGGTTTTGATTTGGGGTGGCTTTGTTATGTTGGTATGTCACTATATGTAGATTGAACTAGAAAAGGGGTTGGTGTTACTTATTTAGTCTACGTGGGTTTATTGGTGTCGCTAAAGAGTTGATTACAGTTTGTGGTACATGACACAAGTTCGATATCGTCCCATATGATATATGGTGTATGTTACTTGAAAGCTTGTTGTGGACAGAAAAATAGAGGATGCACTTTTCTTTATTAAAATAAGTAGACGTATGTGACTGAAGTAACTTGGTTGGTTTCGAATATGCTTATAGTGTTCGGGTTTTGTGGTCCTAGCCGAATCTGAGGGTGGACGAGGGCAACCGCCCAGGCCTACAAATTTAGTCCATATGTTAGATAGACACGTAATTTGCTTGAAAAATATATATATATCGAATTATAAATAGTAAGATTCTATTGTGTAGATGGGTCCTTAGGGGAAAAAAACGTATATAAGCTCGGGTGGCAATTTTTGACCTGACACGAAAGTAGACCTGAAATCGACATGAAAATTAACATGTTTTGGTTATGCTAAATAGATTTTGAGTTAGGTTTGGGTCGATTTATCTAACCCATTTATTAAACATGTCAGGTTCGGGTTGAGAATAAAATAAGCAGGTCGACCGCCACCCTGTTTAAAAAAAATCATAAACTCAAAATTATTTATATTTTATTATGCGGGTTAAATGTGTTAAGCGGTCGATCCGGCAACCTATTTAACTTCGTATGAATGTCATTTTCAGATATAAAATAGGTTAAATGGGTCAACCCGAAACCATTAACCGATCAACCCGCTTAACATATTCAACCTGCAGAATCTATTTAACCAAACCAACCCAAGTATATATACGGGTTAAATTGGTTAGGTTCGGGTTATGTTTAAACAAGTTAGGATTGACATAGTTGACCCGATTATTTAAATGGGTCAGGTTTGGGTTGGAATTTTCTGACCTGCCAATCCGATAACCCGAACTCGCCAACCCAAACATGACCCGAATTGCCACCCCTACAAGTCTAAAGTGCTCAAATAATTAAGTTATAATCATAAGACATAACCCTTATTTCTTAAAACTAACTAAGAAAACCTATAAAACAATAAGTGACACGGGTTATGTTTTAAAAAAAAATATAAATGAGATGATAATAAAAGTAATAAGAGGAAAAAGATGTTGCAAAAGAAAAAATTAGTATGTAAACAAAATAAGAAAAATAATGAAAGAAAACAAATAGTGAATCTATTATTTATTAATATGAAGTCATAAGTCAAGTACAATATAGAGTACAATTATTGTAAGTAATAATGTAATAAACAACCATTCACGTGGTCTTCAATCTTGTGACCTTCAAAAAGAAAGCGTATGTAGTGGGAAGTAGATGAATTGGTAAGGCAATACAAATTCGTCGAGAACCTAACAAACCATGAAAAGAATGTGTAAGTAAAACATTTGTGTGAATTACAATAAACATGTAAAAACAAATTAAGTATCACATTAAGTGAATATCCGAACATACCGTTGATAAGCGATCAAAGACCGTGAAGAACCTCTTTATAGACTACATTTGTAGTAGTCTTTAATAAATTACGATCGGCATCAGAAATAACAACCTTCAAACCCTTTTTGCTTTTTACGCGTGAAAGTGCGACATATAATTGTCCGTGTGTGAAAACAGGACGTGGTAGGTATAAACCAACTTTCGAAAGTGATTGTCCTTGGCTCTTGTTTATCGTCATGGCAAAAGAAACTGACACAGGAAATTGTTTGCGCACGATCTTGAGTGGTAAACGTTTATCCGATGGAGTAATTTTCAACCTTGGAAGTATAACCATATTGCCAAAATGTGTTCCGTTAATTATTTTGGCTTGAATAGAGGCACGCGTTAATTTAGTCACTTGAAGCCTTGTCCCATTACATAAACCTTGTGATTGATTAATGTTTCTCAACAACATTATCGGGACACCGACCTTCAATGCGAGCCTATGGTTTGGGATACCCAAAAATTTTAAACCGTTGATAAATTCAGGTGAAAAGACGGCTTGGTCTATAGCACCACCACGGTCGCTTTATCTATGTTGTCACAACTAAGATAAACCATTTCTTCACCAGAAAGGTTTGAAGCAAATGATCGTTATCATCATCAACCACTTCATTGGTTGGAGCAAGAATGGCCTTTTCACGGAAGTAAGACGGATCACCTATGTTATCCAAAATGTTTGGGTAAGTGAAATCTATAATAGATTGTACGGGATCATTAGTTTCATGTATTAGAATATCTTGGTATATCTATCAAAACCTCTCCGTCGTGTTGTCCTCCAACATCTCCATCTCCTACTTTCAATATCCATTCGCAAATTCCTTTATCTCACTACATCCTCGGCCGTGATCCAACCGTAAAGGCGCATATTAGCGGTTAATTTTAACACTTTGCAATGATCCCACAAGTACGATTGTTTTAAAGATGCATTAACAATGTCTTGCCGGGAACCTTTTGGAATAACGGGCAGCACCTGCCTAAAATCACCGCCAAATACTACAGTCATATTACCAAAGGGCGCATCAAAAGTGTCGTACCTGTTCTTACGCAAGATATCTCTCAAGGACCTATCTAAAGCCTCAAAGCACAGCTTATTTGTCATGGGAGCCTCATCCCAAATAATAAGCTTGCATTTCTTCAACAACATGCCCAAGTCACTTTGCGGAGTTATTGAGCACGTAGAAGTCTCATCAATATTTATCGGAATATGAAACCTCGAATGAGCAGTCCGTCCACCTGACATCAATAAAGATGCAATGCCACTTGATGCAACGTTTATGACTATGTCACCATTTCTTCTAATCCGGCAAAGAAGGGTTTTCCATAAATATGTCTTACCGGTCCCTCCGTATCCGTATACAAAATAATTTCCTCCTCTACCATTTGTAACGGACGTCATGATGGTGTCATATACATTTCTCATTCCGTGGTTAACGCGGCATATAGAGTCTCGTATTCACTGTAACTCGATGGATTATAATCTCTCAAGAAAGATTAGCTTTGTTACCAAAGTCGGCCATGTAAGTCTCATCTGGATAAGGAAGTTCTGGAAAAGCTTTCAAAGTGGTGCCTCTTGAGCGCATAAGTTGTTCGATATAGAACAAACAAACATTCTTTTTCTCGTCGTCGCTTAGTCGTAAACCTGTATCAAAATAGCCATATATGAGGCGTAGCTTATGTATGCAAATAACAGTTGTCAAAAATAGTGAGCATTGTACGATATTTATAGACTAACACACATATCCTAAGAATCAGTAGATAATTTTTTTGTTGAGGTGACTTGCAAAAAGATGGTCTTTTAACAGGGATGATAAATCACTAATTTGTAATAATTAACCATTTCCATTCATGTATAAATTTATATAAAAAGTTAGTAACAAAGCTAAGTTGGTGGTTATACCTGGAATGCCTAAAAGAATTCTTCTCTTGTACTCGACATCTTCTGATAGCAAATGCCAAGTTTGCAACCAAACTGTCAATGGTGTGTCAAGCTCTTTTGGGACAATAATGTAACAAAAGGTCGCAAAATGCTCGTGAGAGGACCAATGGGCTGCCTCTTTAATACCCTCAATATGTTCCTTGTCGTCATCTAAAAGTCCCGCTGCGTAGCAGGCATCTTTGTAAGTAGGATAAACTACACCGTGGATTTTCCTTATCTCAGCGTGATTTCGACAACCTTTTTGACTATTTAGTAGCATCCGACAATAGTAACCTTCACCTGCTGAGACTGGCACATTATGAATTCTGCCAATTGCATATTGTTTCTTCCTATGTGTCCACGTTCTTTTTGCAAGATTCCATACAAATTTTGTAGGAAACTCAGCATATGTTAACTCCCTTGCTGATGGATACATTTCGTTCATATGCATCCATGATTCGAACATAGAAGCACCAACCGTTGGTTTGTGAATAACGGTTTCAAGGTCAGAGTTCTCACCAAATACAACTGGCTGGTCGCCTTCGAGATGAAATGAGAGACGTTCGACATTTGGTGTTCTATAATTTATCTCGAATCCAAATATTCTCCATGCGGCTTCACAAGCAGACAGGTACCTACAATCATAGAACGCCTTAATCTCGTCAACAGGTTTATCATTCTGTTGACCGTCTTCCGTTGTTGCTGGTTCATACAACTGTGTTGATACTCTATCAGGACCTTTGTTTATGTATTTAAACAAATATTTTATTGATCCCGCCTGATTGCACCATTCAACATTGATGTGGCATTGGTAACGTTTCAATAACACAGCGTTATACGGAATAACAAAACCGTTGTGCAACTTATGTCCACTCTTAACAACATGGATCCCGTTATCACGTCTTCTATATACAGGGTAGCCTTCCGAGTCAACAGAGTTGTGTTGCATAAACCTTTTAGGGAAGTGTTTCGTACATCTACCATCATCCATGCAAACCTGATTTGGGTCGTCAACACCACATGGGCCATGCATCATAAAATCGGAAACTAACTTGTGCAGATCGGGATCCTCATTTTGGTCTGGTATCTCAGCGGATATGTGTTTGTCAATATGTTCGGCGTTTGGCAGTTTGTCATCCTTATGTAGAAACAAACAAACATGTGCGTGTGGAAGCCCTCTTTTTTGAAATTCAACGGTGTATACAACTGCACAATATTGTTGAAATAAACATA
This sequence comes from Chrysanthemum lavandulifolium, assembly GCA_022545495.1. Taxonomy (NCBI): domain Eukaryota; kingdom Viridiplantae; phylum Streptophyta; class Magnoliopsida; order Asterales; family Asteraceae; genus Chrysanthemum; species Chrysanthemum lavandulifolium. Next base: position 55,251,093 of record CM040242.1, read on the forward strand.
ATATCAGTTGTAATTCTAATTATACACATTTCAGTATAAGACTATAATGTTGATGAATGTGGTGTGGCCTATAAGTAAAGAACATACCGCTTGAACACGTCCGAACAAACGCAACTCTTTGATATCCTTCATCGGTGATCGAGTTTCATTTTAAAACTCGAGATACCACATCGTCGATCTGCAGATGAAAGCTTATGCTCCGCATATATCTTTCAATCTCTGGCCATTTAGGGTTGCATGTGATCGTTATAAACAAATCTGAACAACCATACCACCTACACAATGCCATGGCATCCATATAACATTGTTGCATGTACCTTGGTCCACCAGTGAAAGAAGAAGGCAAAATGATGGGCTTTCCAACGGTGGACGGGTCGGTATTTCCTGATGCGACGCTTTGACGCACATTTGAATACGTATCACACCTTAGTTTAGACTGTTTGGAACGATGGAAAACATACGCCTCTCTCAACCATGGCGAAGCCATCCACAAGAAATTCTTTGGAACAAACGACCTCCACGTATGAATAAATTCTCGTATTCGCGGTCCCAGATGTCGATAGGCAAACCACTCACGCATAGTAACTGCTTTTTCATTCTTTTCGATTCTTGGTTGTCCGATTTATTTTTCGTGGTATTCTAAATAATACCCATCTTGCAGAAGGCATCAACAAAGGGTATTGCAAGGGAAGGTACATAGGATGAAAAATGTTGATACGCTGCAAACCTTCACCAAACTTTTCTATCACAATGTCCCTATCTTCTGCGCATGCATCCAAGTCGCCTACGATAAGTCCAGCAACCTCGTCGGCAGTTGGAAGATTGTATTGTCGTCCACTCTTGCCCCGCTTTGCCATGAGCTTTATTCTAATATTCTGCTCGGTGTCTTCTGTGTAGCGGTCACGTGCCCTTCTAAATGTTTTTACCAAATCACTTGATGTATCCAAAATATCTTTCACTTCATTGATAATGTTTCGATCAATAGGTGTCTTTGAATTGGAAGTGCCAGACGAAGCAGATTTTGAACCACTGTTAATAGAGTAACGGGACAAACATTAGGTAAGAGAGAATGTTTAGCAATCCTTTTTGTGAAAAATGCAGACACAATAATAAAACGTGTGATGTAAATTACCTTAAAGCAGCCGCTCTATTGTCGGTTTCGTTTTGCGTGTCACATATATACAACTGTGCGAACTTTGGAGGAGTCTCAGTTTCCGGAAGTAAGCTACCAATACTATGGTACGTTTGACCATGTAAACGAAAAACATAGGGACCTCGTCCTTTCCTGTTGATTGTGTCATCAACCTTGCCACCCATTGAAGTAAACGCGAACATGCTGTTGTACGTTCTAATGTTCTTTCTGAAATTTTCACTTTTGATGTCGTCATTGCAGAATAAATCAAGTAACTGTTTTGGAGCAGGAGGTGCTTGTGGAATAGAATTTTTCCTTGGAACAGCATATGGAATAAGCTTTTCCCTCCGGATTAGCATTCCCTTGTTTTGCTTCTGCTTCCCATAACAGGGCACGACATTCTTTACACTCGAACGTAGGATCGCCAATGTCATAGTACTCTGCACTCACGTAAAATAATATATTTTAATTCATTTTACTCTAAGAAACAACATGAAAATTGTGCAATTATGGAAGAATAATACTGACTTATACCTTCAGATATACCGACGTATTTGTCGTAAACTTTCCTGACAGGTCCATCTTCATCAAGATTGAAAACAATCGGAGTGCGAGATTGTAACGTTGGTCTGGTAGACCTTTTTGGTCTTCTTGAAGATTCTCCTGGTTCGAATGTTGATTTTTGTGTTGCTAAACCACGAATGCCATTTGAAACCCCAGAAGATTCTGTACCTCTTGGACGTGCAGTACGTTGACGGAGCACAGGTGTTTGAAAAGTAACTGTGAAAACAAAAATAGTTCAACCATGGTTACATTATATGGGTCAAACAAATGCGTGAAAACAGTATCTCTAATTTTGAAACGTACCCGTTGAAACGTTAGTAAGTGGAGTCTGTCGTTTGCGTAGTGTGCCAACAGGAGTTAATTGAGGAGTGTTTTTGTTCACAGAATTGGTGCCTATTTATATAGAAATTTATTATAACAGTGTCCTAAAAACATAATGCAAAAACAAAGTAAAAAACTGAAACAAAGAAGAAGAAAAACAAATAAAATTCTCTACGGTTGGCTGTGAATCGTATAATATGTACCTTGGTTATGCGTTGACAATGGTGAAGTGTTTGTTTGCAGAGTATCTACTGAAGTAGTGATACGTTTTGGTGTTATTTGAGTATTTTGCGCAACGTGAGATGTAGCTGTAACAATTTTAGCATACAAAACACTCATTAACCAAACAAATTACTTTTAAACATAAAATAATAAAAACTAAATATTCTATTTATAGTTTACCATGCTGTAAAGGAGTTGAGAGAATATTGTAAGGCGACACGTTGCATCTATTGTGACCATTGCTGCCTACGTTTGACATTCAACATAGTATATCAGGCGTTTATATTTTCAAACAGTTGGATAAGTATAGTGGAAGAATATCAGTGACCATATAATGAAAATTTCTTATGTGTTAAATATGTATAATATGTACGTTGGTTACTGTTTGAAAATGCGCTTGTTTTTTTTTCCAAACTATTCATTGGCGGAGTGTAAGCTTGGTGATATTTCGAGAGATGTTGCAACATAACATATAAGTCTAAGATCATATCAAAATAAATAGACACTAATTTAAGTAATCTACATACGTAAGCGTAAAGCAATGAATTGATATTGTAGCTTATAGTTTACCATTTTGTAAAGGACTTTGCTGAATATTGTAGGACGATAAGGTGCTTCTATTTTGTCCTGCGTTTCCTAAATCAAGGTTAAAAAATTAAAATGAGGCAGCCATGTCGAATTACACTTGAACAAAGTTTATAAACAAACTTATATAAGCAAAGTAAGCAAACCTTGATGAATGTGTAAAGGTAAGCTTGTAGTGGCCATTGGTGACAGAGATGATGTATTTACTCGGTGTGGATGACCTGTGTCAAATAGAAAAGTGAGTGGTAAAGCATGACTATCGAATAGTTTAAAGTAACAACACAAAGTTAATTGAGGAGTGTATTTTTTGTTGATGTCCTAAAAAATTGGTGCCTATTTATTTAGAAATTTATTATAACAATGTCCTAAAAACATAATGCGAAAACAAAGTAAAAACTCGAAACAAAGAAGAAGAAAAACAAATAAAATTCTCTACGGTTGAGAGAATATTCGTGAATCGTATAATATGTACCTTGGTTATCGTTGACAATGGTGAAGTGTTTGTTTGCGTTGGAGTATTTCTTGTTGCAACATAACATATAAGTCTAAGATTATATCAATATAAATAGACACTAATTTAAGTAATCTACATAGGTAAGCGTAAAGCAATGAATTGAGATTGTAGCTTATAGTTTACCATTTTGTAAAGAACTTTCTTTGAATATTGTAGGACGATAAGGTGCTTCTATTTTGTCCCCGTTTCCTAAATCAAGGTTAGAAAATTAAAATGAGGCACCATGTCGAATTACACTTGAACAAAGTTTATAAACAAACTTATATAAGCAAAGTAAGCAAACCTTGATGAATGTGTAAAGGTAAGCTTGTAGTGGCCATTGGTGACAGAGATGATGTATTTAGTCGGTGTGGATGACCTGTGTCAAATAGCAAAGTGAGTGGTAAAGCATGACTATCGAATAGTTTAAAGTAACAACACAGGTAGTAGTAAACTGAATTTTGTTAATGCATATTATTTATAACAAACTAACAATTAGTCAAGTCAGTTAAAGGCTGCCTTTCATGACTCAACACCGATGGTGGTCTGCCTCTTTTTTTGGTCGATGATGTTGGCTGTCTGTTGGAAACGATATCTACATGTAGAGGATTATCTAATGCATGAAGAAGAAATAGTTACAAAGGTACCATAGATAGAAAAATGTTATGAATAAAAAGTGTAATTCTTTATTGAAGATAATCTTACAATTCAACAATTCTGTCAGCGATACTCTTCTGTTTGTTGAACCGGAATGCACAATCATATTTTGTGCAAAAGTCTCACTTGAAAATTGAGTTGCATCTCCAGACGATTTGAAATTCTTGTTGGACATGGACGAACTTTGTCCATTTTTAGGTTTCCTATTCTCAGGATTAGCTGAAGAACGTTTTCTGTTGTTTGGTGGAGTGTTTTCATCATCCATGATGATAATAGATTACAATCGTTTTCTGTGTTAGAGAAATTAAACAATTATATGTTTTTCCGAAACTGTTGTATGACAATATGTTATGGATATGAAGTTGTAAAGACATTCATTCAAGAGTTACTATATACAGTTTGAAAAAGATATAATTTAGCTAATGATATGAAGAGTAAATTTTGCAAATCATTTAAATGGAGTAAGAAATATGTCATTATTTCAGTTATATTAAATCATTTAATATGATGATATTTTGAACTCAAAAAAGACTTGCTACATGGAAGATAATGAAGTTATGACAAATTCACACAAAGTAATGATTACAAAAATCATCAACTTAAAATCTTATTAATAATATTAATTATAAGAATGACATAAGCAACTCATAATCTAAATGATCATGTCTTGACAAATGATCATGTTTTAGGAAGCTAAAATATTAAAAATCATCTGCGTGATGTTAATGCCGGTATAATATCTTCCCATCGATTCATCATCATCGGACACGTAAGGTTGTTGTAACTTTTTTTCGGCATCTTCATGAATGTAGTTGTTATGAATATCTAAAGAGTGAAAAGGTTCATGTGGAATATCGTTGATATTAACCCACACACCATCGTCGTTTGTGTTGTTATTGTTTTGAATATGTGCATCTGCTTCTTCATCAATAAGCGCAAACTTGTGATCTTTTGTACTAAACAAATTGTCTTGTTTATCAAGTAAATGTTCGTCATCGCTAAAATCGTCCAGATGGTATACATGATCATTAGAATGAACAAATATTTTGTCATCCTCTTTAGCAGCTTGTTTAGACTTAGAGTAAACTGAATTGTGGAATAGTCCACAATCATCATTCGCTTCTTCTTTCTCTTCATCCTTTTACCACGCCTTTGTGCAGACTTGGTTTTGCGCTTTATCCTCAGCGGTTTCTCGTCATCAGATTCCTATCAAGATGTTTAACCATGAATCATATAAGTTGGTACTATGTAAACACAATTTAGTAGTAGTGTTTGATATGTTCATACCTTTTCTAATACGTGTGCAAATTTTTGTAAATCGTTATCAGAAGTAACACGTCCCACAGCAGGGTTGCCATCTTTGAGTAGTCTTCGTCGTTTTTTTGTGACGGAAATCCGCTGAAAGGAACAGAAACAACAAAAGTTAGTTTGTAAATGTAAATGTCTTAAACGTTTGAATTCTATATAATAAGAACTGAATACAACATTCAATGATGATTTGCTATTGAACATGGTTTGATACTCGTATATGTTTTATGTTAATGAATTGTATGAATCAGTATGGGATTTATGTAGTTTCAATATTTTAAGTATTATAGGAAAGTATATCAAGATATATTCTAAACAAATATGTTTGATTATGAGAATATTTTTTTGATTCTAGCGTTTGTAAATTTTTTTATGTATATATGTATTATTAGAAGTTAAAGTAGCTATTTGGAAAGGATAGTAGAAATAACATATTTTAGTTGTAAATTTGATATGCTTTCAAGGTTATGTTCATTCTCTAAAACAAAATGTGTAAATGTATTTGTTTATTCGTATTCATGTTAATATTTGTTACTTACATTTGCAAATGCAGATAAATCCTTAAATGTTACATGTTCTTTCTGAATGGTAATACGCATCATTATTTTTAATGAATCCTTATTTCAAATAAATTTAAAAAAGTCAACATGAATGATGAAAATATTGTAATGGGTAGTGTACTTAAAATATGAAATGAAATGCTAATTAACGTGATGAATTCTTTCTTTGACATGACAACGAAAGCGACCCTTCGATTCGCTTCAACATGTCCACTTATCCACCGTTTGTTTCCCATCTTCTTAGCAGCCATCTTTGACGATTTGGGTCAATAAGGGTAGGATAACAATAATGTGCTAAGTATATATCCAATTGCTTGACCAAGTTGAATGTTGTGTAGCCAGCCATCGATATACCATTCATGTTCTATCTTACGAAGACTATCTGCTTCTTCCATTTGAACAGTCGGAACACGCAAGTAGTAAGCAATTACATCAGTGTACTGATTTAGATGGTGATGAACTAATCGTCTAACGTTGTTGTAGGTTAAATTGTGTGTTGACACATTGCATATCATAATTTCATCTCACAATAATCATAAAAAACGTTTGTAGTTACAACTCTACCTCCATGATGAATGCATATGTCAATTGTAGGAGGAGCAACACCCCATTCACTATTAGAATGCAAAAGTAAACGATTAGATATGATGTAAATTACGACAATGTTGGGAAATAAGCGAGAAAAACTTACGTGTAAGCTCTAATCCTACGATTACCATTGTTGAATCGTAGAGGCATTGTAGTGTGTAATGTGGCGAGAATGTAATGTTGAACATCTTTTATAGCGTATTTGACTATACTAATTTTAGAAACGATTTATGGCCATTAAAGTGTGAGTTTTTTAGACAATGGTTTGATTGTTTAAAAGTAAAAAAATGATTCAGCATAATTTGTATCATAATCATAATCATAAATAGATTTCAAAAGATAAAGACAGTTATTCTCATTTGCAAAATTGAACCGAAATTATGGCGTTGGAGGCGAGCAATATGAGCATTCGCATTTTCCAGGTGGGCATTTGCAAGTTCCTGAACAAACAGGGCAATGACAGTTCTCCTCAATTATACTTTTAAGTATATATGGATCACCGTTATCATATGGATCTACGGAATCATAGTATGTACTATTTCCAGGTTCAAATGGTTGTGGTATTTGATCGTCGTTTCCCACCTTAGGATCGCATACAAAATCGTTCTCCAAGATGGTTGATGTTTCATTTTTCTTGTCATGAACGACTGATGCTTCAAAAAAACCAATAATATCCGTTTTATCGCACCATGTTCCTTGGCGGATAATGTGTTTCTTGGTGCAACACTTTCTTTAACATATGCAAATTTTGTCCTATAATACATTCAAAGGAATAGGCGTATTATTGTTTAGGCAAATAAATGTTTCAGTAAACTAAATTTATACAAATTCGGAAAAAAATTCGAGAAAAATATCGATTATGATTGTAACATACCTTCGTCGTGATGGTTTGAGTTTGACATTTTTTCCTCCTTTACTCCGTAATATGTTAACAATTATGGTTTAAAGAATTTCTCATACATACATTTATAGAATATGAAGGTGACAATATATTAGGAAATGATTTGTTGTATAATTTATTTATTTGTATACAACTTATTTGAAAGTTGATTACACGAAATATTTGTTTGTATACATATTGTTAATTAAAATATAGTTACTTTAAAATGTATTTGTGGCGGATATACATGGAGGATATATGTAAAACAATGATACAATAACGATGAAACGCAAATAGTTCCATAAGTATTGTGAAAGAAAATTGACGTGGTTGTGTAAATGTATAAGTACTAATTACAATTTAAGTGCGAAAGCGGCAATGTTGGATTAGTTGTTGGTTGAATGTGTGTAAAAGAGACAGAGGAAGCTATCATTTAAAAGAATAAAGCATAATTTTTCTTTTAACATGGGATGAATGTAAAAAATAAATTATTCGTTTACATAAAGATGAATATACGAACATCGGTTCCGGAACATTCTCTAAACAAACAAAAGAATCTTTGTGAAACGATATTTAATTGTAACTAAATGTGTTAGTTACTACAAATTTTGTATACATATTGTTATTAAGTAAACTATAGTTACTTTAAAATGTATTTGAGATCCTATAGATGGAGGATATATGCAAAACAATGATACAATAGCATAGTGTAGATGAAACGGAAATAGTTGCTTAAGTATTATGAAAAAACATCTACATGGTTGTGTAAATGTATAAGTACTAATTACAATTTAAGTTCGAAAGCGGCAATGTTGGATTACTTGTTGGTTGAATGTGTGTAAAGAGACAGATGAACCTATCATTTAAAAGAATAAATAATAATTTTGATTTACCATGGAACGAATGTAAAAAATAAATTATTCGTTTAGATAAAGATGAATATACGAACATGGTGCCGGAACATTGTCTAAAGAAACAAAAGAATATGGGTGAAACGATCTTTAATTGTAACTAAAGGTCTTAGTTACTACAAATTTTGTATACATATTGTTGTATACAAAATTTGTAGTATCATGTTTTTCTTGCATTGAGTTTAAAGTAAACTGACTAATGTATGTGATTTGCTTTGGTTGGATTATACTTTAGTAAATAATATGACTCATCCGTAGAATCTTAAGTATTACATCAAAAATCTTGTAAAGTAATGGCATATTCGTGATCAGTAACTTGCTAAAAGCTATTGCTAATATAAGTCACAAATTCTAAATAACATTCTGAAGGTCATCATGTGTGTGTTGGTGACGGACGTTGATTTTATCGGGATCTCATTAGAATTTTGTTGTCAAGAGCAAAAATAACGACGCATAATCATCACGGATGCTTCTTATCGTGAATGTCATGATTGTTGACATTGCTTAGTAAATGGTATATAATTAACCGGGAGATATAGACAATTAAATGGTTTAGCAGTTCATCTTCATTGATTGGCTACATTAACAAAACCTTTTAAAAAATTGGGTTACCTTGTTTTTTTTAATTGTATATGACAAAAAGCAATGTTTGCATGTCAAATGTATTAACTCCAAATTTGAATACAAAACAAATTCTTGCATCACTTTGTGCAAATGTATGTATTACTTTTGTTCACTTGCTTGTGAAACATGTAAGTGATAAAATGTTACTAAACAATAGTTGTGTGCTTTTGTGGAAATATAATTTAATTAGTTATACAAAATTATACAAAAATGATAATTAACTCTACAATATAACGCTTGACGGCTTGAGTACTTATGCAAAGGAAAAATTCAACAAAAACCATCATCACTCTGAGTAACGTCTATAGATAGGTGTGATCTTACGGCGGTGCTATAATTAACGTTTAACTACCCCAATAATTTCACAACACACATTCAACTTGATCTCCTCCATCTCTCTCTGCAAGAATACAGGTTCTCCAAATAATTTTATTTTATTTTTTTTCTTGAATGATTTTGTGTTAATAATGCAGAGATTAAGCACCGATCAAACTATTTTTAATGTTTGTGATTATTGTTAGATTGCAAAACAAAGGAAAAACACGGTTCTGTTAAAATGAAATACCGATTGACACTGCATGTGTGGTTAGATGATATGAAACATATAAAAAATAGAAGATAGTACTTTTAAAGATATGTATGAGTTATGTTAGAATCATTTTAGTAGGACTTTGTTAGATAGTTAAGGAAGATCTTCCTAAGAATCTTAATATAGGTATTAACATTGTATGAAATTATGGGGATAAGTTTGGCTAACATTAGTATAGTATAGATTAGTTGTTGCATATGAAAAAGGGTGTGATGCTGTATCAAAGGTGGAAGAGCTAAAAAACATATACTGTAACATGGAGATATGATTACACAATATGAGGAACAATTTCAGAATGGACGTGTAGTTAAATTCTATGAAAATATGTGCTAAGTTGAAGTTAGTACTTTTAAATAATTATATGGGTTAAGATATTATCGATTTACTAAGACTTTGTTGCATAGTTCTTGAATATGTAATTATGCCTTTGAATATCGGTATGAACATTGTTTGTAACTATGGCGGAAGGTAGTTTGGGTAGATTGTCGATTAAGTTTTCCATATGAAAAGCGCGTGATATGATATAATATGGTGAACGACCAAAAATAGGTATTAAATGCGGTCAAATGGTTAAATGATTATAGATGTGTGCAACAGTTTAGTATGTAGTAACATATACGAATGTGCATATATTTGTTGATGTGAACACTTGTTGACCCTTTGAACGTATGTTGTTTTATGAAATAGAATGATGATGCAGTTTCTGGTTGAGGCAAACCAAATTAACATTCGAATATTACAGGTATGTTGTGGTACGATCAAGTTATTTAATTGAGTTGTTTATTAGAAACTCTTGACATTAATACATGCAACATGTTTTTCAATTCTGACTTCTTCCTACTCATTTACGGGACCACTGAAACCCAAGAACAATTGGATTTACTTAATTAATAATGGCGGAACGAAACATAAAGTTTACATAAAGATGGCTGGTGGGAAGCGTTTTAAGCTGTTTGAACGTGAGTGGCGAATATTTTTAGATGACAGCAACTACATGAATGTCGGGACATTTCATTTTATTAGGCAAGAAGAGGACTGTTACTACGTTACAACGTATACCAATGATGGATCTGAGTGCAATGGATACGACCTGGCTGTCGTAGGTTACAGACAGCGAAGATGCTTGCTAACTTTGCAACAACTTGAACAATCACCGGTAATTACTAAACTCTAATCATTAAATTGAATAACTTGATTACAAATCTCATGAAAACCCATTTAGTAAATAACATTTTATTTTGTATAAACTCTGTTACGCAGGACATTCCTTGCGGTTTCTTTACTTCATTTGATAATCCTCGCTTTCGCGTTCTTGTGGGTGGAGTGCTTGTAGCAATCAGTAACTCATCGTAGGATTGTCTTCTTTGGATGAAGATAGGCATGTCCATGTATTCGGTGGTCGGGGATGGGATATTTTAGTTCACGTAGAAAACACGATTGTTGGCGTAAGATTTGTCTTGACAAACTTGCTAAACAATCTTGTTTCATTGATGCCATTTGACGCTTGGTGGTGTCGAGATGCGTCATGATGTTGTAGAACGTATGTACCGAATCGGAGAAACCCTTTCATGAGAAATCCGATTGACAAAGGTATGTTACTGAAACTGTTGGAATAATATATGTACTTATTTCTCAAGATAAAAACATTTGAATATGATAATTATTTAACGTAATTTTGTTTTTGTATATTTGAAATTTAGATAAGAGGATGAAACATATGTGTGCATGGGAAGGACACACCGCTGAACATGACAATGAGAGGGACTGTTTCTACGCACCGATATTGGCGTACGTTACGGACAGAAGGCGGTTGGTAAGTGACTGATTGATATTAATATATAATTTATTGGAACTTGTAAATCTAAGGTTACTCCTTACATTAAGTCTCAGACACGAGAACATTCCTCATGACTTTGTGAAGCCGCATGCAATGTGGCAGTACCACAATGCGTTGCTGCAATATGAAGAAGAGGAGTTCTATGTTGACGTTGATTTGGAACGCCACAATGACAGGCCAAAAAGCAAAAATCATGTTACAATCAATTGCAACTGGACAGAGATTGTTAGAGATTGTGATTGGGAAGATAACAAAATGGTCCGGTTCAAGCTTGTTAAAAAAGTTCCAGACGTCGGCGTCTCTTTGCCTTCAGGTAACAAAGTTGAAATTCCAGTATTCCACATGTGTTAAGACATCCGCAATCGTGCGTCAAGAAACTTTGTGTGTGTGTTTATGACTGAACATGTTATGTCTAAGTGAAGCATCAGAAATTACGTTTGGATTGCTTATGTTTAATGTTTTGTGTTTTGGAGTGGTTATGAAGGCTGGCCGTATATGGCATGAACACTTATTCTATAATGATATGCTATGTATGTAATGGTAAGTAGATCAATGTTATGAACTTATGTGTAAGCGTTTGTAATATATTTCAGCGGTATGTTCTATTTTATTGTCAACGTTTATTTTAACTTGTATGAAAATAAGTGTGCATAGTTTAATATGTTCGATTTGTTTCATCAAACTTAATAGCGTAACAACTGTATTGGGCTAATATAAGAGAATAAGAGCTTTTACATGCGCCTTGTTTTGATCCAGTTTTTACTTCTACTGCATTGCTTACCTTTTAGAGGATATGATATGTTGGTTAAATGGCGATTTGAAATTTGATTTCTCATTTGGAAACGCTATTAGGATATCACATTAATTGACACACCTATCATCTTCCCCTTCATAAACAGATCTGATTATATTAATTGACGTATTCAATGACATTAATACATGATTATAGAAAGTTAATTTTGTTAATATTGATGATAAATATGTAGACAAATAATTATTTGAACCTCAAACACTTTTATAAAAATAGACATAATACTCATCACAGAAATGGTGTTATATGAAGATAAATTGTAAGGCCTTGAACTTCAAATAATTTTATTAATAAAAGTGACATAACATAAACATGAGAAGAAAACTTTGATGATGACAGTTCAATCCTCGTCGAAGAAGTTTAAATCGACAACGTAGTCATCAGTCAAATCGTGACCCATTGCCCGTAATTCATTGATCATAGCTTCTGTTTTTAGCACCTTCGACTTAACGGCATTTAGAATCTTGGCTTGTTCTTCAGGATCCCCACCATTTACTTTAAGCCAATCAAGAAAAACAGATGTGTCTAACTCACCTGCATATAGAAAATTAAATTAGCCACTATAAAGGAAATATATATGATGATTTTATTTATAAGATGGTAACGCTAGTTATACGACATACCTTTATCATGTTGAGAAGACGATCCTTCTTCAAAAAGCGATGCAAGAAATCTCATTGCATCATCAACTTTGTTATTTGATTGTTTCTCTTGCCCATCACGCAGTGCAGGTTCAACAGTTGGTTGCGTTGCAGGATCAACATCAGCAACGGTTGGAGGATTAACCTTTGCACTTGTTTTTGCCGTATTTGAGTTTTCATGCTCTCTGTTTTTAGGGTTTGATGATGCCATGTGTAAACTCGTATTGGAAGATGTATGTCAATTAGGAGTATTTATAGATATTTTGTGAGTATAATTATGTATTTTACACATGTGATCCTTCATGATTGAGTAATATGTTAAATAAGCTTTCAAAATCAGTAACATATATAAAAGTTGCTAAAAAACTATATATAGAAATTGTATCATCAGAAAATATATATGATCTCATTTAGAATCCTTCCTGAGTTACCCCAAATGACAATGACAACGTGAATAAGAATATCAATGCATATGATATCATTAAAATGCATATACTTTTAAAACTTAACATATTGAATAAGAATATCAAGAGTGAAACATGTCTTATTGAGAAAACAACATTTTTTTGCAATTACATTTCTTATTCAATCAAACATCGTCGTCATAACTGTCATCATCCGTAGGAAACGGAGTTGCATCCTCATCGTCAATAAAATCGGCCAAATCATCATCAATATCATCGAGAGATTCATCAATATCGGTATCAAGATCTCTAAACTAATTCCATCATCATCTTCATTATCGGTACCATTACTAATCGTATCGTTAATGGGAATAGAATTATCTTCAAAGGTAACGTTATCAAAATCATCATCCGTTTCTCGTCCATGAGCCTTGATGGAAGTGCATTTGATGAGAAAGTCCTTTGTCTTTTGTGATCGACTAAACGTTACTGGGTCCATCGTCATCATCTTCCTATGTAAAAGGTAGTGCAACATGATATTAGTCATATCTTGTATATGTATAAACTGAACAATTGTAATAGCAAAACAAATATATTATAGATGATCAATTCATACCACATTATAATTGTGTACAGTGTCATGAACGGTTTCTTTTTTTTTGTGTTATTGGCTGAACATTTTCATCATCAGAAGAAACAATGTGAATAACATTGTTATTCACAGAAACATCTTTTTTCAACAATCTTCCACGTTTGCGAGATACGGGGCACTCCTTGACAATGTAATAATCGGTTAAAAATTGTACGAATTGTTTGTTGAATTTAATTGTAAAAATATAATATTCATTTTTATTAACGATGACATATGCACGTTGAAATTCTTACCTCATTGTCATCTGATATGTCGATAAAAGATACAGGTTTCTTGGATGGATCGAATGTATTTAATGCTTTACTGGCTTCCTCTTTTTTGAGAGCCTACATACAAACAAAGAGGTAAGATAAAAGTAAAATGAACAAATTTGACTATTTCAAATGAATCAAAAAGTTTATTTAAGTTTAATCACTTGGTTTGTCTATGAATATATCATAAAATACATACGAACCTTGGGTGAGTCGTTCTTCACCATAATGTGTTTGTAGGAGATTAGTTGTGTGTTTATGTCCTACATTGGTGGCACCTTTTATACAAAATGTATACAAAGTTAAGTTAAGAATTGATCTCTAACATACTCTAATTTACTTTTGAAATTACATAGAATTTGTGACTTGATTAGATGAAATAATTTAATTGTATAAACAAATCTTATGCGTATATAGAGTTGACTAACTTGATGGGTCATTTGTTATTTAGTATCAATACAAATATTACAAATATACTTTTAAAAATAGCATTTATATTAAGCGTGTATTTACAAAAGGTAATGATTGTTCCAGCAAAAAAATATCAAACTTACCTTGATAAATGACCGGTGGTAGATGAATTATCACACACACCTCATTCATTAAGAAAGCAACATGTAGCGATTTCTAACCAAGAACAGTAATCATCTTGAACAAAATACAAATCTAGTAAATTTATTGTTAGTTTTCTTTTGATCGCATGTAAGTAAGAATGACAACTATAATATATTCAACACCAACGTGTATGGTTTAGGTTGATTCTTAACCCTTAAGATGGTAGTGATTTATAGTATGTTGATACATAGATACTTGCTTGGGGTATGCGGTTTCATATTTGTGAAATAGGTTTAACTTGAAAGACTATTTGTTTTGTAGTTTCTATAAACTGTAATAGATATGAAGATTAGTCTTCAAGCATATAGGTTAGTTAATTTTATATGGTGTATGTTTTGTTTAAAAGTTAGTTAACGAATAACATATTATGTGGTCCATTATTTTGTTACATGGTATGTATGATATGATTATAGAGTGAAATCATATAATCGAAAGGTTACGAAAGGAGAAAGTGTAGTCATCTTGTATAAGTTTTATAAAGGTGTTGTGTTTATAGTGTATTCGAAATAAGTAGTATGTATAAAGTATTCACGTAAGACATACGATTGTGTCGATTAAAACGATTTGCGCTTTTGCAATATATATGACATGTGAATGTATACTTATGATATTCATTATTAGTTTGTTTCTAAAGGAAACATAAATTAGTATTAGTTATAACGTAATCACTTATGGTATCGTGAATAAACGTAAACCATTTGTTTATTTATGATATAGGATATGCAAATTTATATTTGTAAAGTGATTCATATGTTTTAAAATGAATACTTGTTTTGATAATTGTGTACAAATCTGATCGATTGCTTATATTTGTTTCCAATGTTGTTGCAAAGCGAATCATTTAGCTAATCTATATGTTACTCATAATTTGACGGGATGAGTCTTCAATTTGTGTTTCTTTGTAAACAAAGCAAAGTTTGCGAAAAGTCGGTGCGCGTAAGGTGATAATTTAAACGTTCTCCAACATTACCTTGTTTATAATTGAATATTTGTTTTATTTTGTTTGTGTTGTCATTTACCATCTCTGTTCACAAAAAGCTTCTACGATGGAACACCATGGCTGTACTTAATACATAATCGGGGAACAAAACACAAAGTTTGGATAAAACAAAGCTCAGAAAACCATTACAAATTGTACGGCGATGAGTGGGCCAAGTTTATGGAGAAGAGTAGGTATACAGACGTGGAAATGTTGCACTTTATAAAGGAGGAGGAAGACACGTATTACGTAACTGCCTACAATCGTGCTGGCGTTGAATGCGGTGGATATGACAGCAGCATGATAGGCAGCAGGCAGATGAGATGCTTAGTGTTTCAGGGCGAGAATCTTGGACATTCTCCGGTAAGCACACACGAACTATTATCTATTTTGTAACGTGTTTTTTTAAGTTCAAATATGAACTGATTAAATCTGTGAATATGTTGATTATTTTCAATTGTATGTAGTTGCTTCCCGGAGATTTCCTGCAAGATATAGTGACAAACGAATTTGATATTCGAATGGGAGGAATGAATTTAGCAACTGTGAATCATCGTCGTGTTCATATTCGAGGAACATCAAATCCAAAAGTATATGCAAACTTGTTTTACGGAGATGGATGGAATACTGTTGTTGACAGTCAACACCTGGTACCCGGGAAACCAATGGTTTTCACAAATCTTGGTGGTGCGGTGCTTAATATGATTACTTTCGGAAGGGATGGACTTGGTTTAGGCTTTGAGGACATCCGAGAATGAATGGATTTAGCTTTTCCTATCTGTCGAGGTCCCACGGACAAAGGTATCATACGATATTTATGTTACACATCTATACTATATGATTGCATAATTCTAATATTTTGTGTTCACAAATTGCAATATAGATCCAAGGATGTTTCACATATCGATTGGGAAGGGCATGATCAACATAGAAATGAAGATGCATGTTTTACACACCAATCTTGGCCTATGTCCTAGATAGGAACCGTTTGGTAAGTAGATACAACGTATAATTGTTAGTGCATGTCAGTTTGTGTGTATTTAAGTTTTGGTTATGTCTACTTAAAAATAAGAGCTTATTGAGATTTTATATTTCATATACAGACTGTACCTGCCAAGTTTGTTGATAAGAGTGAACTGTACTCATTTGACAACGAAATTGTTAGACATGGTGGGATGGAGTTTGCGGTTGACCTGGTGACTGTAAGGCACAAACAGACACGGAAGAGGAAGCTGAGAAAGAACCATCTAACAATGATTGCAAAGGACAAATGGAAACATGTCAAAAGGCAATGCCGTTTCAGGAAGGACAAAATGATTCGATTTCAGCTTGTTGACGTGATGACTGATTTGGCGGAGACAGTTGATCCGGAGTTTCCTGTGCTTGTTCCAATATTTGATATGTGCTGAATGAAGGTGTTGAAGTGGATTTGACTTTTGTTATCGGGATTGTCAGTGGGTGTGTGTCTTTTGAAACAATGTTTAATATCAAGACTTTAGTAGTTTAGTTATATGTTAAGTTGAATAATGTCTGGATACATGACAATGAATCCAGTCTATTATCCTACTACGTTTAAGGTGTTATCCTACTACGTTTCGTATGTTGACAATCAGTTCTTATTTGTATTTTGTTGAATCAACTACTTTAGACTAATGCAGTCATCTGTTAATTAGCTTACTTCCCTTTAGGAGTGTATGTTATTGTTTAAAGTATGCTTGCTTGTCTATGTAGTAAGAATTTTAGTTGGGTTACAATCGCTATAAAGCGGATGATAGTATGTGGGTTAGTACCTTTTATAATGTTTGTTATCTTGACATGTTTATATAGCGATTGATTAAGTAGGCATCCAAGTTCATCTCGATACCTTTTTTGTAATTTTACTTTTTAGAATGACAATGTGGACCAATGTATATATTGACATATTAATGGTATGACACATCAAGATGGTTTCATCTTCATCTGAATCAAAAAGAACATACATTTGTTGTCTTTTAAAACAGCTTTCGATGTAGCTACTTCCATGATCCTTAAATATGTCCTACACACATGTTTTATTGTGATACAAAAATGTTTGTGGCAAAAAAATAACTATTTTTGGTAGACTTGGTTGAATGATTCAATTAATAAGTTACACATAATTAGGCTTATAACTGAGCCCATTAAATCCAAGCTTGACCCAATAGATTAATATCTCATGTTCCGGTCAACTGCAAAAGTCCAAAAGCTCAAGAGATTTTTTGCGTGTATAGATATAGATAGATTACGTTTTCCAAGCTGCACTTATCTTGAATCTTAGTTCAATAGCTATCAAGTCGTTAGGTGTTCCACTTTTCAAAACATTGCATGATGATAGTGGTTAGATTATCCAACTTCATGTAAGATAGTGTACACAAAATATGTTAACGATGATAATTGATCACTGCAAAAAATGCAGTTAAACATGCATAATACCCTAATCATCTTGAATCTTAGTTCCATAGTTAATGCATGTGGTTTTAAAGTATTATATTTGTAGATGTACGATAAAAGGTTTGTTGATGCTTATATGAATTGCAAATCGATGTACATTTTTTAATGGTGTTGGCATGATAAGTTGGTGATGACATGAATGGCAGTGTTCTATCAGATATATAAGTGTTGTCCAATATGTGATAGGATGGAAGTATGCATCTTGTTTTCAGATATATAACAAATATGTGACAATGAGTATATATCATATAACAAACTGGTTGTCCCAAAAAGGGTAATTACACATCATTATCAAGAAGTGAATATTTGTATTATGCTTCAGAGACAAAAAGAGTCTAATGAACATAGTAAAACAAATATTCAATAAAACTGCATTGATAGTTAGCCAAAAATACAAATGCTCAATACAACTGCGTTGATAGTTAGGATAAAATACAAATGTCACTAAATAAAAATATAAACACATTTTTGAACCAATATTGATGTTTTTATATTTCTTTTATAAAAACACACTCGAAAACATATTTTACACGTTAACCGTTGAAATATTCCAATTCACGTTTTAAAACGTAAATAAAATACCAAAACTTCGAGGAAGTTCATGTTTTAACTTTCCACTCTTTTCTACTCTCATTGTGTCGCATTTTATGCAACGATACACAATCCAACTCGTTTTATACGTATTTCGTATATACATTTCTCGTTATGGAATTATTTCCATTCAAACAACAAACAGAAATTTTCCAGACTGATGTTAATAATAAATTATATTCATTATTCTCAAGGCATTGCTTTCAAACTTTCCCAATCCTAATTGAGCTTAAAAACGAGAGGATATCTCGTGAAACGTGAAAACTACGAAATAAATGAGCATGCGCGACTTTAAACTCTTAAATTAATTTGATTTATTAATTAATTTAAATTCGAGAAAACTATACATATGAATACTCATTTTTATCAGAAAAATTATTTCGGACGCAATGGCGCAAGTCCCGTATTTTTAAACGGTCGTTTGCTACGTCAAATGGGGCCCACAAGGGTTATTTATAAAAGATTATTAAAAGTTTCAAAACAGACCCTGATTAATTTACACTGCCGCCCCTGAACTTTGTGTTGTCCACATTTGGTCCCTCTAGGGGGTATAAAAGACCCAAAATTAGGGTTCATCCCTTAAATATAGCACCACCACCCACCGGAAAATATTCCGGCGTCGTCGCCGGTTCCGGCCAAAATTCCGGCCAACCATTTTCTTGTTCCAACGAGTAGATCAAGACCCACGGGACGTTTCTGGAGCGTTTGGATTCAAAAGGAACGCGTTTTGGTTGTTTTTGAAGCCCACCGCCGCTCACCACCTCCCGCCGCCACTCAGCCACCACCCTTCTCCTCTTCCTCTCTCGTTGGTAAGAGTCACGCGCCTCTATTTCGTTTATTTCATCATTTTTCTTCAAACCCTAATCGGGTTTAACTAATAAAAACGTTTTTAATTATAAAAACTAATAAAACCTAATGTTTTATAAACAAAAACGCATGGATTTAGGTTTTTGGCTCTTGATTTGTTCGACTCGTCACCGAGTCAGTTGACTCGTCCGAGTCAACTCACGAGTTGGGTTGACTCGGATCTGATTCTTATTTATTTCGTGTTATTATTATATCCGAGTATATATATGGTCCTGGTGATAATTATCCTTGCGTTTTGTTGAGGTTTTGTCTCGTTTTATGTTAGCCGATTGGCTATGGTTTCGAGCTAGTTTGAGTCGTGACCCAAGGGGAGTCACGGCTTGTTATTTTTGGTGAGTAGTCGAACCTTAGGTAGGTTCATGGCCAGGTTGGTATAAGCCGTGGCATGTGGTGACCAATTTTGCGGCTGATTATAACTTCAGTCGCGTCAGTTGATTGTTTGGTGTTATAGAAATAGGTAGTGGTGATAAATTGTTAGCCGTTGTATGTGTTAAACTTCTTGGTGGGAGCCGTGACTCACGGGAAGTCGCGGCTACAAGATTGGTTGACCGAGGTATGTAGCCGAGGTCGGAAAGTTGTAGAAATAATCTTGGATAAATATTATTTGATGTTGGATTATAAATTGGTTATGATGATTATTAGTGAAAATAATAGTTTGAAAACGACACTTTCGGTAAGTGTCGTAATGGGTACCACGATACATGAAGTGTCGTGGGGACTTAGAATATATTTTAGGCCTTAACGAATCGTCTTTTGAGTCATTGACAAGGTTTAGGTCACCTCGAATTGGTCGTATACGTTAATATCGATATTTATTGTTTCGGAAACTAAAAATCAAGTGTTGGATTATATATATTTATTTTTGACGTTAATCATTTCATTTAATGTTTATTAACGTAACTTATTATCTTTGTTTTAGTCGACTACGTTTCAGATACTTATTGGATCACTACTCGGGATTGATATGGGATATAATTTTGATTTGGATAATTGGACAAAACAAATACTTAACGGATTAAATATTTTGGACTTGGAAATACTTATTAAAACCTATGCTTGGATTTGATCATTGGATTTGGACATTATTGGACGAAAATTATTAAAATTGGATTTGGATTATTTTAGACAAACGTTTGTAGTTGTATGAGCATTTATTGGACATTTTGGACTTGAGACGATACAATATATTAGACTCGTAAAGAATTTAATATATTAGACTCGTAACAAACCTAAAATATGCAATAAAAACTTATTCAACTAATAACGACTTGTCAATTATAAACTTGTCGAGAAATATTGTTTTGCAACAGGAGTTTTAATAAGTCGAAATGACTTGGGAACGTTCTATAAATGAAGGGGTCATGACGAAATTTTGTAAAATTCTACACTTAAACTTTAGGCAAAAATGCATATATATCTCTCCCAAAGTGAATAATTGCATATATATCCTTTGTACAAATTTTATGCACATTTTACAATGGTTTTTATGCATGCTTTGGATATATATGCAATTTTGCATTTTCGAGAGGATATATATGCAAATGCCCCTAAACTTTATTCTCAATAACTCTTTTATTTTAAATTCATCAAATGATGAACAATATATTGAAATATCGTACAACTCTTGAAGTTTGAATTATTAATCCAAACTTACCTTTATCTATAAAACATGTATGTTTTATACAAATTATTTGGGAACATATGGTGAATGCCGAAACGTACTAATTGAATTTCTCTATCGACGTTTGTCTTTGTCGCTATATCCTTGACTTCTTTTGTCATTCCTTCTCGACTCAAGCACGCGTAAATACTTTTCTCGACTGTGTCGATCATCTATTCCTTATTTGGCGTGAGAATACTTGAGTCACTATACGAGTCAACTCTTATACGAAAGTTTCGTATACGTTATTCCTTCATCTTTTCCAAGAGCCAAAACGTGCGAATTATTTTCGCAACTACATTTTTCGATCATTATCGACAATCGAAATAACTCATGAAACTTTACATAAAATGTTATAAAACAAATATTTAAAATATTTGTCCTTAACTCCAAGCATTTTAAAGATCCAAATATGTGGAAACTTTTGCTTTTGAACTTCAAGCATTTCAAAAACATAAATACTTGTAAACTTACAAACGTTGTTTTTGAATACAAGACATAGACTAAAAACCACACCATACTTATCTAGGTTGCGTGTCGGAGCCGTGCACGTTTAATACTTGATGTTAGTTGTGATGTCTTATATTTCTGCATACCAAGGTGAGTTCATAGCCCCTTCTTTTACTTGTTTTATAACTGTTTTGGGGGAGAATACATGCTCGTTTTTTTTTTTACTAAGCTTAGTGCTCGCTCATGCTTAAACCCATTACTTGCTCTTACTTGAAAACACGATTTACTTGCTGATTGCATATTGGATTATCTGATTATGGATATAAATGTTTTATCATATATGCAAGGTTCATAGCCCTACTTTTGCTTTTAGTAATTGTTATACAAACTCCTTTGGGGAGACTACTTACTACCACTACTTTTATGATCACAATTGCTTGAAAATTGTTTAGCTACAAACTGTTTAAATACGGTTCCATCTGTTTAGCTACGAACTGTTTAAATATGGTTCCATCTGTTTAGCTACGAATTGTTTAAATACGGTTCCTATTGTTTGTATTGACCGGCTAGGCAATCAAACGCACTATGATTGTATGAAAACATAACATGCCCTCGGTTTTTGGGGGTGTTACAATAAGTGATACTTCTGGTCCAAACCATCAAAAGGTTAAAACATGAAAGTTGTCCGGAATGATGTTTTACGGCTATCGCGAAGGAACTCGGCCTAAAAAGACCAAACGATATCATTACTTGCCTAAAGTTTGCAAAACAGTTTTTACCGGCAAAAGTTGGATTTTCACAAGTTAAAAATATAGAGACAAAGTTATTTTCATAGCTAGTACATATTAACTTAACAAAACTTCATTCAATCTTCGAAATAGTGTTTTCGCAAGTAACGGAAAAATGACCTTTTTACCCATGTCCGCCGATTTTTACCAAAACTTCATTCTTGAATAATTTTAATAAGTTGTGATCACTAGTAAACAATGAGAACTTGTAAAAACTAGATATTTACTAAAAACATGATAAACTTTATGATATAACAATCTTCACTCAAAACATATGTTTTATCTACTAAGTGTTACAATAGTAGGGAGCTTCATGTGAGGGGTTTCATTTGAGTAAAACGTATCGACGAGTTGCTGGATTTACGATTTAAAGTGTCCTAACTCCTTGAACGTTTACTACATGACCTCTGAATTATGATGGCCCGAACAGTAGTACGGTATCTATGAACTAAGTATGTTTTCACATACTAAGTTGTTACTATAAGCAACAAACTATAAATGACTACATCATAATCAACATAGAGACGTATATAGGCTGGTTTATGATTTCCTAAACATTATTCCAAACCTAAGTCGCAACATTCCATTTTAGGTTGCACGTAGAGGTTTCCCAGCTATCCAGCATATCCGTTAAAGCACTTAACATCATCAACTCTCGGTGAGTTCATAGCCCCACTTTCTATTACTTAAATGTTTTACAAACCCTTGAGGGAGATACATGCTTTATTTTAAACCGAACACATTGCTTTCAAACTTTATGCTATCTGATTGTTTTATTGTCACTAAGTAAACATAATTTCCAAACATAAGTCCCTACATCATGAACCATTAATCACTAGTGAGAGTGAGCACGAATATTACGAATAGATCTATTGGGATTGACGAATCCCGTTTGTGTTGACCGGGTAGGCAAAAAAAGGCACTATATTTGAGTAACATTAGGTAAAACGGCAATTTTACCTATTAGGGCTGGTACCAACAATTTCACCAATTAATTTTGGAACACGTTAACGCCTTGGTTGCATGAGCTTAGTGAAATAATAACTGTTTTGTTTTCAACATTATGGGTGTATAACAACGTAACCCACACAAACATTATG
This sequence comes from Chrysanthemum lavandulifolium, assembly GCA_022545495.1. Lineage (NCBI taxonomy): Eukaryota > Viridiplantae > Streptophyta > Magnoliopsida > Asterales > Asteraceae > Chrysanthemum > Chrysanthemum lavandulifolium. Next base: position 55,274,642 of record CM040242.1, read on the forward strand.
TGTTCAACATTTAACAATAAACCTATGGATTCACTCAACCTTTGTGTTGTGCTTTAAGCATGTATTTCGGGTCCATATTGTACGAGGTCGGCACGGAGGAGCACGGATACTCAAGAAGGCTATAAATTTTATTATCATTCAAAACCCATTTAATGTATTTTGTAAACCATAAAACTCGGGACCTCATCTTTGTAAACTCGATATTTATATAAATCAAATGATAAATCTTTTAAACGACTCCATTAGAGTTCGTTTTTATTATATATTTGTTGTGCCATGAAGTAACACCAGTTTGAATTACATTGCGTATCACGAAATTGGGGTGTTACAATCGGGTCTCTTGGTCGTTAGATACATGAGAGACCCAATAATACTACGGTATTTTGTAGGGTCAACCAGTTTTCCATGTAAATCAGCATCTAGTTTGCTGGTATGTGCCATTGGTGTATTATAGGTATCACAGGTTTGCATTCCATGTTTATTCAAAATTTCAAGAGCATATTTGGACTGACTTAGGAAAATACCACGGGGTGATTGATGAACTTGTAGTCCTAAAAGGAAACGTAAGTTCACCCATCATTGACATTTCAAAATTTGTTTTCGTTAGTTTTGAAAAAGCGTTTGAGTGCTTTTTGTGGGTAAAACCAAAGATGATATCATCCACATAAATATGAACAATAAAAATATGTGCCCTATGATATTGAATAAACAGTGTTGGGTCGACCGATCCTTTGATGAAATTATTAGCAAGTAAGAAGGATGACAACTTATCATACCACGCCCGAGGGGCTTGTTTGAGACCATAAAGAGCTTTTTTAGTTTATAGACATGATTAGGGAACTCTGGATCAACGAATCCTTCTAGTTGGCTAACATACACTGTCTCCTTGAGTTGACCATTTAGAAATGCAATTTTGACGTCCATTTGGTAGACGGTGATATTCATGTGAGCCGCGAATGCCAGAAAAATCTGTACAGCCTCAAGTCTAGCAACCGGTGGGAATGATTCTTCAAAGTCGATACCCTCTTCCTGTTTGTAACCCTTAGCCACCAGACGTGACTTGTTACGAATAATCGTTCCTTCAGCATCAAGCTTATTCTTCCAAATCCATTTCAGACCAATGATGTAGACCCTAGTCGGTCTTTCAACCAATTCTCATACTTCTAAACGTTTGAACTGGTTCAGCTCTTCTTGCATGGATTCAATCCAGTTGTCATGAGTCATTGCATCCTTAATGTTTTTGGGTTCCGCTTGACTAACATTGAGTGCATAAATGCAGTGTTCTCCGTCAGTCTAAAGGCGTTGTCTGGTTACGACTGGTTGGTTTGGGTTGCCAATAATGTTGACAAGAGGATGATCTTTGGTCCATCGGTGTGTGGATGTTGGTGCTGATATACATTGTGCAGATTAGGTGGATTCAGATGGCTGGTAGAAGATTCAGCGACATCTGGTTGGATTTGCTGTTTCTGTTGAGAAAGGGTTGAAAAATGCATTTCCATCATAATCCGTAGGTACATGTACATTGTAATTAAGAGGATCATCAGATGTGTCATTGTCATTAGAAGTAGTTTGTACAACTATTGTTGGAGATTCAATCGGGGGTGCATCAGCAACAGTTGTTGTTGTTCAGGTGTATCAGGTATTGAAATATTATCAGGTTGAGCAACGGAAACAGTTGATACATCTAGAGCACGTTGATCAAAGTCTTCATTGAACAGAGGAGCAAACAACGTTTCCATCTGACGACGAGTGAGTTGAAAGGTTTGATCAGCTGATGATTGAGGGAAGTTGAGACGGTTATGTCCGGGTTCTAAGTTGTTTTACTCATAAGCCATTTCTGTGAGCTCGTCAAAATTAGCATGAATAGTCTCCATAATTTCCTTTGTTTAACGATTCCAGATCCGGTATCCTTTTGAGTATTCACAGTATCTAACGAAGACTCCAATGTCAACTTTGGCCTTGAGCTTTCCAAAGTCATCACGATCATTATTTGGATAACAAAGAGCACCAAATACATGAAAGTGTTTTAGGTTCGGTTTTCTGTTATGGATAAGCTCATAAGGTGTTTTGTTGTGGCGTTTAGTGATCATAGAATGGTTCTGAGTGTAGCATGCAGTTGACACGGCTTCAGCCCGTAAGTAATCTGAAAGTTTCGCATTTATCAACATCGTTCTTGCAGCTTCCACTAACTTACGGTTTCGTCTTTCGAAAACTCCATTTTGTTCGGGTGTTCTTGCGATTGATATCTGATGCTCAATTCTCACTTTCTCATAATATTCCCTAAGAGTTTGATTCACAAATTCAGTTCCTATGTCTGTTCGGACTTGTCTGACCGTGTTTTGGAGCTGAACTTGAATTTTTGTGAGAGAGGTGATGATCATTGGTGGAGCTTGATCTTTACTTCGAAGAAAATAAAACCAAGTCCATCTGGAGTAGTCATCAATGATTACAAGAATGTAGTATTTGCCATTAATCACCTGCACACGTATCGGGCCACACAAATCCATGTGAAGAAGATGAAGAACATGATGAGTGTTGTTTTCAACCTTTGAAGGAAAGTGAGCACGAGTGCTTTTCCCTTGTTCACAAGCTGAGCATAAGTGGTCTTTTGAATACCGAAACCTTGGAAGACCTTCAACTAGTTTGTGTCATGCAAGATCAGTTATGGTTTTGAAGTTCAAATGTGAAAGTATTTTATGCCACAACCATGATTTTGTATATGTTGCTTTATAGAGTAGATATATGGGAGATGAAGCGACCATGTCTTGCATTGAAATTGTGTAAAGGCTTGACGAGCGGGATCCTGACATGATATCATTTCCTTGTAGATCACAGATGAAACAACTTTTCTCCCGAAAAGCAACTTCCAAATCACCATCACAAAATTGATCGACTGAGAAAAGATTGTGTCCAAGACCTTCCACATAATAAACTCTGCTAATTTCGATGTTCCCATTGATGTAATCTCCGTAGTCCATGATAGCTGCGAAGTGATCATCCCCGAACCTGACAGTACCAATGAACTTTGAAACAAAGTTTGATAGAAGTTTGAGGTTGCATGTCATGTGCCGGGAACAGCCGCTATCAACAATCCAGAGAATGATTTGTATCACCTGCAATACACACAAACGACACAGGTGGAATAGAGGTAGAGGTAGAACCCGAGGAGTTAGTGGGTTCCGATACAGTTACAGATGAAACACACATGTTAATAATTTTGGGTAACCATTTAAATCCAGGTGTATTTTGTAACTATCTCTGGCAAGTCTAACTAGTTTGTGCTTTGGTCTTAGTGAATGCACTAGGTGATATTTTCTTCCTAGGAGGTGATGAGGGTGCTATAGGTACATCAATGATATTCTGAGAAACTATAGAAGGCGGTTTACCTAGCACAGACTTAGAAGCATTAGTGGGCCTAGAGGTAATTCCATTTCTATGTTTCCGCTTATGAGATAAGATAGATTAGCATAACAATTATCATGACAACCATAAAACATGCTTTTACGACAAACAATACAAGAAGCTTCAAACATAACATTTAAAGTACTCAAAGATTTAACATTCGTTACATCATTTTTGTTATTACATTCATCTAACGCAATATCTAAAGTAGGTGCAGCATGTGTTTTATTCAAGTTCCTAACATGATCTTCTACTTCAGAGGCTTTTAGTGGTCTTCTCTTACGTTCCAACTTCATATTCCTCTTGTCAGTGCTCTTAAGCTGAGAAGTGCTAACGCTAGGATTAGAGGCAACTACTCATGTGGAATTGGAAGGAATCACATTAGTATCATGTGGTTTGTCAATAGGCTTCCTAGTGTCAATTTTAAACATTCCAGGTGCAAGAACATTTGTGTTACTAGACTTATCATTCTCATATTTCACCAACTTCTCTTTCAACTCTATGATAGTGTGTAACAAATCTTGATTTTTAGAGCGTAAGTTTCCATTAACATTTAGTACTTCTCGAGTGTAAACAAGATGATCATCAAGATCTTTTGACACTTTAGCACGTGTCTTTTTGAGCAAATTAAATATGACACCATATTCTGTTTTGACTTTTTCAATTTCTTGTTCATATTTGAAAATCTGACACTTCAAAGACGCGTTTTCATCATCCAGTCGTTCGAGTTTTGGTTCAAAAGGTTTTGCACTCGACTGGTTGAGTTTCTTTTGCAAAGCAAGTTCTCAATCAATACAATCATTTTGACACCATTGAAGATGACATTTTACTTTCGAAAGTTCTTTTAACAAATGCTCATTTTCAGCTTTCAAAGTTTTGATTTGAGACACATTATTAACAATATCAACATTATCAACAGAAATAAGATCATAAGCAGAGGCAACAGTATAATACAACAAAATTGATATAGTATCTGCACATATAACATCTTCCAAGAGTCGATCAACATGATTTCAAAAAAAATTATTATTCTTTTTGGTTTTCAAAATCCATGCCTCTGTTTCATTAAAAAAAATCATTTGTCCAATTTCTTTCTGAAGATCCCTTTCCCAATATGTTGCACACATACGTAAATTTCGAACATGTGGTAAAAGCTGTTTTTGAAAAATGTTTATTTGGTCTATGGTATATGCCGATTGAAAAGTCGCAACTTTTATTTCCGAATTAAGTTTAATTTCACGTTCCAAAAGTTTAATGTCAGACATGAATGTATCAAAATATTTAAGAATTTGACATCTTTCGGGTAATGGTGTGATTTCACTCAAAGAAGGTAAAGGACCATTAATTTGTGCAACTGGTTTGACGGGACCGACGTCAGAAGAGGACTCATTAATATGTGTGATAACCCAAGGTGTGTTTGTTTTATCCTGTTGTGGAACAAAAGTTATGAGAGGTCTTTTTGAGTAATCAAAAGGTTTGTTATATTTAACTTTTTCCATTTTAAATCGACTCTCATCTTCTGCATCCCGTTCCTCTTCACGATTATATTCAACAACACGCACAATAGATTCATCAAGCATATGTTTGACACTATACAACTTTGGATTTGTATTGAATGCTCTATGGAAAAAACGTCATTTTTTATCAGCAAGATCTCGCCCATATCCATCTGGATTTGGCTTAAATGTGAACTTTTCAATTGTTGTGATAGACTCACCATGTTTATAAACAATATTTTGAAACTCTTTGAGTTTGTTTTGCAAATCGACAATTTCATCAAGGTAGAGATCTATTCGTTTCCTTGAAGTTTGTTTGAATTCTGAAAACTCTTTTTGACACGAAGACAGCTCAAGCTTGGCTTTTTGAGTTTCCAAAGTAAGAGTGTCAACGTGTTTTTTGTGTTCAAATTTTTGTTGTTCTATTTGAGAAATCAAATCATTTTTGGAAATAACTAGATCACGTATCTGTTTTTCTAACGATTGTTCTTTTTTATATGACTTTTGAAAAGCGACTTCAAAACTATATTCACGTTTCTCTTTTGTTACAAAACTTTTAAGTTGTAATTTATAGCATTCAATATCCTTTGTCAATAGTGCCACTTTATCACGAAGGTTTTTATTTATCTCATTGCATTTCTCCACTTGAGATTGGGTGGTCAAAAGTAAGGTCATGAGCTCTGGATCTGGATTAGATGAAGGTTCATTTTGTTCAACTTGAGTATCAACATATTCATCATTTAGATCCTCAAATGTAACCTCGGGGTCAACTTGATCATCAAAGGTAACCAAAAGGTCATCTTGATCATCAAATGTAACTACGGGATCCATTTGATTATCTTCTTGATGAGATGTAGATGGCTAATGTTGAACACTCTGTTCCTTGTCGGATGCATATGCAGACGGAGATATCAGATCATGTATAAGACATATATTTGGATACGGTACCTGAGACAAGCCATCAGTGTCAAACACTAGGCCTGTGTCACTCATGTGGAGTTCTTGCATGTTGGCCATCAACATTACAGCTGCGTTAGCTTGCAAGTCCTCCATGTCATTATCAGAATCTGCATTAGCCATGAAGCTTTGTTCTTTGTTGGTAAGAGTTCCACCAGCTTCATCTTTGAGAGCCAAGAGTAAAGCCTCCTTGTGATAAGCACTTCTTCTGGTCCTCAGTTTCAGACACGCATTAGCCAGATGACCCTTCTCATTGCAGTTATAGCATCTAAGACCAGTATTCCCATTCTGAACATTTCCCTGATCAAAAATCTGAACCCTTTGCTGAGGAGCAACCATGTTATTCCTTCCAGAAGCATTGAAACCTTGTCCCCTACCCATGTAGTTACCACTTCCCATCTGACGACCATTGTTTCTATTATGAACTTCAACCCTTCCATTCTGAACAACTGCCTGATTCCTTATGTTAGATGAGGTATGAATACGATTGTTCGATTTATTTGAAAATCTCCTGAAGGCACGAGCAATTAGTGAAAATCCTTGATTCAACGTATCGAATGCCTCTGCATCATCATTCTGTGTATCACTATAGAGTGTTGAATCGGATTTGTTGTTGTAAGGAACCAATTGAGTTTCTTGTGATTGTTGTGATGGATCATATGGTGTAATCTGGGCTGATTGTGGTGGGTTAGTGAAGACAGTTGGCAGCTGTGAAAATTGTGGGTAGCAAGCTTGAGTAAACAAAGCAAGTGTATTTGCATTAGGTAAAGGTGTATGAATTCCACGGAGAGCTCTGTCTTTGTCCACTTACTTTTGATGGTGCTTCAAGTAGTCATACAACATACTGTATCTTGCATTGTGAAGGTTCTTAGCTTGACGGATGAATGTAACATACTTTTCCCAATCAAGACCAAGACAGCTTAGGAACTTTGTGTTGATTGCAATTTTGGGCATGATGATGTTGTGTCTGTCCAAGTCATTGATGATGTCTGTAAACCGATGATAGTATGAATCTAATGATTCCCCCTGATCAATCATGAAGTTTTCATAGGATAGGTAAAGTTTTGATTCCATGTCTTTTTGATTGAGTTATGTGCCTTCTATTAGGAGATGAATGTGATCCCACATAGCTTTTGCAGTTTTCTGAGCATCAACACGGCGAAGAATCGGATTGTGTAATCCCAAAAGGATATATTGTATTGAAAGTTCATCAGCTTCAAAATGAAGTAGTTGTTCTGCAGTGAGTTGATCCATAGTGATAATGGAAGTAGTGTCATCTCTTGGTGGATTAACATTTGGATCTCCGGGTATTGTTGTAGTAGGCCTTTGAAAAGGACCTTCAAGGATGACCTTCTTCAAGAACTAGCCATGAGGTTTCTTAAGATCACAGAACCTAAAGAACCGCATAACCCATTGATCAAAGTTTCCAAGAGTGAGCATTGGAGGTCTATCAAGGGATCCAACTTCATGAATGGACTGTTGGCTACTTATAGCTTCACACATTTTTGCAAATCAAGTGGGTTCCTTTTGCATTGTTGCATTCATAGCATACTTTGCTGGGAACTGATATTGAAAGTAGTTAGCATAATATGTTGTTGTGGAGGGAATTATTGAGGGATTTGTTGTGGTTGTGGTTGTGCATATTGATGAGGAAAATAATTTCCAACTTGTTGTGGTTGTTGCTGAAATTGTGGTTGAGGATATTGTTGTTGTTGTTGCTGTTGTTGAGGATATTCATGAGGAAAGTAGTTGGAGTATGGTGGTTGAGAAATCTTAGAAACTTGTGTTGATGATGGATCTTTGTAGTTGAATGAAACTTGATGTCGTTGTTGAAGATGTGCTTAGGCATAAAAATTCCTTAGGCGTAAACTGTTGATGGTTATTTGTAAACTTCCTTAAGCGTAAACTTCTTGCTTAGGCGTAAACCTCCTTAGGCGTAAACTTCCTTCTTACTAGTAAGAGTATCTTACTCGTAAGCTTAGGCGTAAACTAAAGACTTATTTGTAAGGAACCTTAGGCGTAAGATAAATCTTAGGCGTAAAGGCTTACTCATAAGGTTTTAGCTTAGGCGTAAGATTAGGTTTTGAACCAAAATCTTTCACACTTGTCCAAGTGAGAGAGATATCCACAAGTCGAAGTGTTTTTCAAGCTTATCCAAACAAGGAAAACACTGAGTTACAAACAGCTTTGAAGAATTTGATGAAGATTCCTTAGGCGTAAAGACTGCTTAGCCATAAACTTTGGCTTGAGCGTAAGTGTTACGCGTAAGACTCGGGTTTTCTTAGGCGTAAGATAAGGGTTTTGAGTTACGCGTAAAATAAAGTTTTTCTTACTCGTAAAGCCAACAGAAATTACCAAAATGAACTTTTAAGCACCAAAACGCTTTTTACACTCGATTTTTATGATGAAACAGCTTCAAAAACACTTAAATAACAAGAAAGTTTTGAACTTAATGAACCAAAGTGAATTTTGAGCTTAAGCGTAAAGATGATGAACTTGTTAAAAACGAGTGTAAAAACGCAAAATAACACGTAAAGTTTGAAATTTTTTGCTAAAACTAGAATTCTAAACACTATATAAACCTTAAAACATAAGAATCTTGAGGTTGTTAGTGCAAAAAATCAAAGTTTGAAGCGTATGAAATGGTTTTAACGATGAGAAACTTACGTATAAACTACAATACTTCAACAAGAAATGTTTCACTAACTAAATGGCGATTGATACCACTGTTAGGTTACCATGATATGAACACAAGTATGTTTGATGTATAAAGAATGATAGAGAGGAGGAGGGACGGTCGGATTCTCACACACAAGTAATATGGAAAATGTTATGCTTAATGAAAGAACCAATACCTCTCAAATGAGAGGTTACATTGTTTATATAGGCAAGGGAGCTAGGGCAACATGTCTAGTCTCTTCCCTTTTCCTCATGGGCTTTTTCATAGGCCCATGGGCTTACTACGTAAGCCTAGCATTAAATACATACTTATAAGCCATAATTAAGCAATCTATTACATATGAGTGACCGACACTTGAAATAGTAGTTAGGGGTGATCCCAACATTAGCATTTTGAAAGTCTTTCGGTCTTCGGGGCTAAGACCTTCCTTTCGATGGTGAATTGGTATGTAATGAGCCGTATCTTGGTAGTCTTGTTGCCTAGAGCTTGGCATGATTGATCCTAAACACCGAAACCACAATTTGGTGTTAATTATGTGAATAGTTCCTTATTTTGAGGTTCATCACAATTTTTGCTCAACACATCTCTTTTGAATTCATTATGAGTTCTAATTTGTATTAACAATGTTTATTCTTTGATTAGTTATCTTAGAAAACAATGTGATAGCAAATTGTGACAAACCCACTTGAATTAAAGTTCTCAAGATGAAAAATTGTGCTACTAGGAACTAGAGAATGGAAATTACAACGTGGTGAAGATAATACTTACACAAGTGATTGCTTTCCTTGGAATGATGACGAAGGATCTCCTACGAATAGTAATTCTGGGTTTATGTTCGTATATGAAAGAGTAAAGTAGGGAGTAGAAGTGCACAGTGATTATCAAGCACTTATTCTGTCTTCTGATGTGCCGGTTCCCACGAATCCCTTGAAAAAGGGATTCGGCTAGTTAAAACTCGGGGATCCGACAGTTCAGCAGAGAAACAGTTGAGTGAGTTTGATAATTTTGACAAGGGAGTTTTGATTTTGATTTTTTTCAATGGTCTTGCTCTATAACTTAGGGTTTGTTTAAGGTTCAAGGTTTTGACGAGCTTTCGTGTTTACAAAACACTTTTGACGAGGTTCCCTTTTACAAGTAAGTCATAAGTTGGGAAGTTAAAAATCATGAAAAAAGTCTATTTTATCATGATATGGAAAGTTTCGAATGGAAACTATTGACATAGATTACTAATGTAATACCAATATCCCCATGTGAAAAATGATGAGCCAAAACTTTTGATTAGTCAAGTTTTCTTTACGAGGTAAAGATGTATAATGACTAGTTTATAGTTTTGTCTATGGAAATCAACCAAGAATATTATTCTGATGATGTGTTTAATATGAATAATGACTTTTTGGAGAGTTGTGATATTGAAGTTTAAGCATTAAGTCTACGAGTCTTTCCATACTATATGTAATAAAACTATAATACTATCTAATATAATTAGGAAGCATATATTATTAATTTATCTATAAAAAATTAGTATTATAGTTAGAAGAACATACTTTTGCTATATATTCTTTTTTATGATTTTTGAAAAATATAGACGCTAAATACTTCATGAGCTTTTAAAATACCTAATCGTATTTTGTAAAAGCAAATAGTAACTACTTTGGATTCTTCTTTGGGTGTTGACTTCATTTTTCTTTAGATGGAGCGAAGTCATTTAAACGAATCCTAGTATGAAGATTTCTCAAAAGAAAATGTTAGAAAGATCTATCACTATCCAACATTTAAAGTATAAAAGTTTCTAAAACATGACTTTTTGTTTTAAGAAATTTCATTCATTGTAGTTTTCAACCATACACGGATCGTATCAAGATTTTAAAGTACAACATACTCTAAGAAACTTGGTAACGAATCTCTGGTACCAATTGTGGAAAACTAGAAGGGGGGTTGGATAGTTTTACCGATTAAACTTCGTTTTAAACTATTTAGATCGACTTATGTCAATCTATTTGTTATGTGTGTTGGATAATGATAGATAAGCATATAAGTAAGTAATGCAAAGATAAAGAGTAAAGAAACACAAAACCACGACACGAGTATTAATAGTAGTTCGGCTACAAGGACACCTTCCTTGCCCTACTCCACTCCCCGAGTACCCCACTCGAGAGTTCGTAAACACTACACAACACAAGCTCCTTAGTGTGGCGGAGAAGTCTTCACAACGTCGCCTACTCTTTATCCGGTACTAGGCTAGACACCGAGTTCTTCCAAGAGGTAGAACCACACCTATCACAACGTCGCCTACACTTTATCCGGTACAAGGCTAGATACCGAGTTTCATTACAAAGGAGGAACTACTACCCCAACACTACACCACAACACAACTATCCCAAAGGAGACGCACTCCTTGTTACAACACTAGAAGGATATCAATATCCTTTAACCCAAACTATCTATCTTGTACATCGATGCACCATATCGAATGTATACCCTTGGCACCTTTCACTAATGCCTTCGACACGACCCTTCGGCACCTTTCACTAATGCCTTCAACACAACACTTCTATGGAGGAGAAAGAACTATCAACAAGATACACTTCAGTAGTCTTGATGATGACGAAGCTTAGCAACTCATGACCTTGAGCTTGCACGTCTTCAAGAGGTGGTGATCTCGCCTTTAAGAGGAACCTAGAGAATCACTCAAACATAAAACTACATAGAATGATCCTTTAGATCATAGGTTAGAGATGTTACAATACTGAGAGAAAGTATATATAAAGTGGTGGTGAGCAAGAGAGAAATGGCTCATTATTTATAGACAAAATTGTCTACTGTCCCACAGATCCCTCCCTAGAGGGATCCGGCTAGTGCAATCCTTGGGATCCAACTACTGGGTCACCTTAGTCCGGATTTCAAGTTTCAAACCGGGTTATGGGTTATGAACCATGGGTTATGGGTAATGGATTGTGGATACCCAACAAGATGCAATGTACCTAGACATTGGGCTATGGATCTTGGGTCATGGGTCATGGACTTTAGGTCATGGATCATGGATAATACCCAACATGACTTTATGCATGATGTCATGCAATGGGTCATTGGTTATGGATCATGCTCTTTGGGTATGGGTTATGGACTTTGGTTTATACCCAACAACATTCATTGTACCTAGTCAATGGATCATGGGTTATGGGCCATGGGTCATGGACTTTGGTTTTTACCCATTACTTTACCCATTACAATATATATACAAAGTATGTATATGTACTTTTTTATGATATGTAAACACTAGTTGTTATACATATGCATTCTTATAAGATGTAAACAATATTACTTGTTTAGTGTTTATATAAAAATGTCTTTGGTTTTATATAACTTATTTACTAAACATGTTTTGATATGGTTTTAATATGTTTAGTATAAGTGTGTTAGTAAACTATTGGCTCAAACCTTTTACGTATTTTATTTGTTTCGTTAAAATGATTTTACTTTTGTTATCGACAAAACATTAGAAGATCGTAAAATATAAATAAATTTTTTTATGGTTTATTTGTATTAACACAATGAATTAATAAAAACTCATTCAGGTCTTATTTATTAAATAATAAAAACAATTAATTAACAAGTAAGTGCCTGTATGTTCGACCAATAACTGTTGTAGGTGGTTATAATAATGCATTCAGAGCTTTAACCATCCAATCCCACGTTCCTTTAATGGACTCATACCCCAATTTAGCGTACTGCATCTATTTCTGCAATACTGAAGCACATTTTGTGAAATATGCCATCGACAAAGTAGTTTGTTAGCGTTCGGGAATTCTGCTCTGCATGCCCCAACCAACGCTAAATCTCTGTCAGTGACGATAACACGAGGGTAATATTCTTCTTCTATCACCTCCTTCACACATTGCAATACCCATCGAAAATTAGGCCATTTTTCTTTGTCTAAAAAACAAAACGCCATTGAAAATGTTTTGTTTGTTGAAATTAATTTGATAATTTCAAAAAATGGCAATTTAAACAACGTGGTATTGTATGTGGAGTCCATTAGCATGATTTTAGGGAAGTACACCATAGAGCATATGACGTGGGGTGAACAAAGAATAGTTCCTCAAGCTCATTAGTGACCTCATTTACCCTCGGTTAATATGTATAACCAACTCATCAAATGTGACAAAAGGACTTGGATTGGAGTTCTATAACCTATTATGGCTCCACGGATCTTAATTTGTGCGTTATATATGGTTCTAATGCCAGACACATTATCCGGATTACGCTCCTTTATTGACGAAAGTATATAACGTAGTGCTACGTTATATTCTGTCAGCTGTTGCACCAAACCGAACTCATCATCATTTAGTCGCATAGCATATGGGAAACCATGCAATGTCTCTACCAAATCATGACTATGCCTATCATCCTTCACCCTCAATATCCAATAATTTTGTGTTTTAATATATTTTGCCACTAATTTGAATGGACAATTGGTTTTAACGGTACTAGTTTGTCGTTGAATTTCATCTTCTAAACCGTCACATTTATACTTCCCACTTTTTGAACACACATAATCGATTTCGTACATACACCCCCTCTATGCTTTGCTTCTTTTTTTAACAATAACAAAACCGATTCATCGAGCTATAGTTTGTAGCCAATCATTCAGTTGCACGTGAGAAGCGAACGCCTAAAAATATGTTATAAATATTTCTTAATCAAAAATCACAATAAGTAAACATGTTATAAATTTTTACAACTTTCATATTTTTTTTACAACTTTTTTACAACTTTCATATTTTCTTACAACTTTTTTTATAAGTTTTTACAACTTTTATACTTTTTTTACAACCTTTTAACAACTTTTTTTTATAAGTTTTTACAACTTTTATATATTTTCTTAACAATAAATAATATTACAACTTTTTTACAACTTTTATACTCTTTTTACAACTTTTATATATATTTAAAAAAAAACTTATACTTTCATTTGTAACAAAAAATTTATAACTTTTATATTTTTTTACAACTTTTTATATAGCCGGTTCCCACCCATAGTTTTACGAAAAATTTACAACTTTATATTTTTACAACTTTTTATACTTTATTTGTAAATTAAAAAAAAAAAAAAAAAAAAAAAAAAAACACCTTTACAAAATCGTTTACCACCCACTGTTTCACCCCACCCCACCCCACCCACTAATAACTCGACTTTCTCTCACTCAATCGTACTTCTCTCTCTCTCTCTCTCTCTCTCCCTATCAAAATAGATCTGTGGTGGTTTTTTGTTAGATCTTTGATGTTTGATCCGTGGTGCTTATGTTCTTCTGGTTGTTTTTGGTGGTTCTTGCTTCTGATGATGGGTGTTTATATGGTTTTATTTGTTAGATATGTGCTTTGTTAGATCTGGATGATATCAATTTTTTTTTTATCTGAAAAAAGTATTTTTTAGATATGATGATGGTGGTTTTAGTTTCTGATGATGGTGGTTTCAGTGATGGTGGTTTCATTGATGATGGTGGTTTTAGATTTGATGATGGTGATTTTTTAGATCTTGTTTTCAAGATCTTGTTTTCAATATCTTGTTAGGTCTTGATTTCAGCTGCTTAAGATCTTGTTTTATGATGGTTTCAGTGATGGTTTCTGATGGTGGTTTCAGAGATCTTGTTAGATCTTGTTTTCAAGATCTTGTTAGATCTTGTTTTCAGTGACGGTTTCTGCTTAAGATCTTGTTTCTGATGGTGGTTTCAGTGATGGTTTCTGATGGTGGTTTCAGTGATCTTGTTAGATCTTGTTTTCAAGATCTTATTAGATCTTGTATTCAAGATCTTGTTAGATCTTGTTTTCAGTGATGTTTCTGGGGTTTCAGTGATGGTGGTTTCAATGATCTTGTTAGACCTTGTTTTCAAGATCTTGTTAGATCTAGTTTCAGTGATGGTTTCAGTGATGGTGGTTTCAGTAATCTTGTTTTCAAGATCTTGTTAGATCTTGGTAGTATTTTTTAGATCTGAAAATATTATTTTTTAGATGATTTGGTGATGGTGATGGTTGCTTGTTGAAACTGCTTAAACTGCTTATTATGATAAGCAGTTGGTTATGAAACTGTTTAAACTGCTTGTTATCAGATTGTGGTTCTTGAACTGCTTTTTTATGAAACTGCTTAAGCAGTTGGTTTCTTGAAAGTTATGGCTGTTGAAAAAACTTGGATCTGAAATTTTTATAGGATGTTTTTATGATAAGCAGTTGGTTTAAGCAGTTTTTATGATAAGCAGTTGGTTTAAGCAGTTTTTATGATAAGCAGTTTTTGGTTTAAGCAGATCTGAAACTTGGTTTTTGTTAAAAAAAACCGAGATACGGCGATGATGATTTAAAAAAAACTTAGAGTTTTGACGTGGCATAACCGAATGGACGGTAAAGTGAGTTTTTTTCCACTTTCCAACCTTCAAATTTGCAGCCAAAATGATAAAACGATGATAATATAAGCCTATTAAAAATCTCGATTTATCATTTTTTTTTATAAACGTTGCTCATTTTTGAAGTAATAGCGTAAAATTATACCTCATTCGTGTAAAACGGTGATGTATTCATCGTAAACTTTTATAAACCTATAATACCCGCACCTTCCTTTCTGGTAGCACCAACTTATTTTTTATAAACCCAAACACTTTTGAAATGCTAGCACTTGTTTTTTTGTTTTTTTTGTTGTTGAATGCAAGTGTTGTAGTGTTTCTGTCAATGTGATTGTGCATCTGAAATATGTTTGTGAAATGTGATTGTGGTTCACTTGGGTTATAACAATGAAATCGAATCTTCACTATTACTTATTTGACACAAAGCCTGCATTCTGAAGGAAAAAACGTGAAGAGGAGAATCTTCACTATTACTATGTCGATGAAACTTTTATTTTCAGATTGAGATAAGGCGATGATACGTGAATTATTTTGGGATAAGGCGATGATGACTTTTTTTACTAAAAACAATTTTGCAACCGAATGGACGGTAAAGTGATATTTAATCACTTTGCAACCTTCGAATTTGAGCTTATTAAAAATCTCGATATTTTGCGAGTCAATTTATGGTTTATATTTACTTTTAAATAGAAAAAATAAAAAAATAAAACATAAGTACAAGGACACAAACTAAAAAAAAAAAGTGATACAAAGTGAAGAAAAAAACTTTAAAAAGTAACTTTAAAACAAAGTGATACAAAATAAAAATAAAGTGATACAAACTTAAAACTTAAAACTCAAAAAAAAAAAAAAAACAAAACAAAAACAACTATTTGAGCGCAAATATCGAAAAAAAACATTAAAAAGGGTTTTTGGTAGGGGAGGTTTGTATAAGGGCTATGTTATACAAACCCTCCTTATATTGTCACATCAAGAGGTTTTGGTCAAACCGTACAACCTGCGATGCACACCGTACAAGCCGATGATGCATTCAATGATTGGATACCCTCCTTATGGGAGGGTGTGGATAACTCACCCCTTTGTATAATACTCCGTCTGACCTTAAGGGTCCGTTTGGTTTGTAAGTGGGTTTCGGATTAGGATTTGGATTTAAATTTAGATTAGGATTTGGATTTGATGTAGGAGAGGAAAAAAATATTTAATAGTATTAATTTTTTTTAAATAATAATTTTGTAATAAAAAAATTATTATTTGAAATATATGTAGAGAAGGATGAGAGGAGAATATTACATGAACCCACTAATAAATATTAATATTTACTAAAACCTATCAATTTACATATCATTCAATCTAACATTGATAAATGCATTATTTTTTTCAAAATATGTAACCAAACAAATGTTTAATGTAAAATCAATCTAAAACCATTCTAAAGAAAGATACCAAACCGCCCGTAAGGTACCACTGAGTGGAGCTCTGCTCTGTCGAGTTCATGAACCCGTGAGGCTACACTGTCCGTACCGCCGAATGCATGAAAATTTGGAACAATTCGAGCTCGGAACCCGCTCGTATATAAGCTTTGTCCTCTTTTTTTTTTTTTTTTTGTTTTTATGAAATATAGTGTTAGGGTAGGATCGGATCACTCAAGTCTTGTTAGGATAGTGTTAGGGTAGTATTGGGGTAGTTTTGAGTTGGAAGGTTTTATTGGATAGAGGTGACGTGACACCCTCAGGGTATTAGGGTAAGAAACTTGGACTCCTCCCTAAGTTTTCTTTCACTCTCACACCTCTTATACCCGAACCAAACAGGCCCAAGAGGGAGTGGGCATCGGTCACCAATCGGGTAGGTGTCTGCCGATCAGTACCACCGCCACCACTTTGTATCAAAATCGGGCACCATTTCGGTTTACTGCCGAGAGTTTAAAGTGAGGGAGGGTGGATAGTTTTGAGGTGTAAGGTTTTATTGGATGAAAAAAATCCAGACTGCTGGGTGACCACTCCCTCCACTTAGGGTATGGTTAGGGTAAAATTGAGACTTTTGATGTGTAAGGTTTTATTGGATGGAGGTGAGCCAAGCACAGGGTATTAGGTGACCTCACCCTCTTAATGATATTTTCGTTAGCTCACTTGGTTAAGGAAGTGATTTGACCATACGATAACAAAAACAAGAAGCAAACAAATCCAAAACCAGATCCTCACACGTACCAAACACATCACTTGAAACAAACACTCTCCGACACTCAAACACAGATCATCATGACACCCTCTTCATCTTCCGTACCAACCACCATAACCATCCTCATCCTCATAATCACTTGTAGTACTTTGATCCCAACAAAAGTACAACCACTCAAAGCACCAATCTTGCCACAAGATTTACTCCCAGTATTACCCAAACAGCTTTCTTGGACCATTCTCAGGTCACTTAAAGCTGCCACTGATATCTTGCCAACTTTTGTAGGAGCAGCTGCTGGAGATGGTAATGATGGTGGTGGTGAGGTGAAATGGAAAGGGTCTTGTTTTTATGAGAATGATGCTTGGTTGGAGTTTCATAATAAGACTGGGAGTGAGTTTGGTGGTGGTACTCTTCATATTAAGGTGTGTGTGTGTGTGTGTGTGTGTGTTTTTTTGTTTTTTTTTTTTTTTTGGGGTGTTTGTATCGGCTTATATAGCCAGCTTATGGCTTATTTGATTTTGGGCTTATGTTTTATAAACTCACTTTTTGTGGCTTGTTTTGAATCTTTTCGGCTTATATAAGTTTCTTATGTTATACGTAATAAGCTTATAATACAAGCCGAAAAAGTTTCTTATGTTATAATAAGCTTATATAAGCCGGCTATATAAGGCGAAACAAACTCCCCTTAGGTAAATTTGGTAGGTTGGTCTATCTAATATGTGGGTTATTGGTTTTATGATTATTCTATGCACTTAGGGGTAGACGGGTAAATGGATGAGGTTTTACGTGTTGAGGTTAATTAGGGAGGGTCATATGTATGCTGCCTAACCGGGGTAGCCCTTGATTGTTTCCGAACCTTTCCCCGGCCACCCCTAAGATCTTGATTTTTTTAATGTGTTTATGGGTGTTTGGGATTAGGATTGCTTATTAGAAATGATTCTATGCTTATTGATATGTTAATATCTGAAATAAACAGTGTAGTTCAAATTAAAACTCAAAGTCAAAGGAGGTTATTTAACTCACGTATATTGTAGGGTATGTTTGGCGAAACTAGCCATAAGCAGCAGCAATTTGTTTTAGTTTAATTATAATGTGTAAATAGGAAGTAAAAGTAGCATTAGAAAAAGTAGTGTTCAAATTTTAATGTTTTCACCACTTGTAGCCAAACAAGCTTGTTTATCTTAAACGCTAATCGTTTCAAAATGCTTTAAAATGCTCCGCGCCAAAGATACATATGTGTTTGGCGAGCTTTTGGAGCGTTTAGGAATTAGGAGTCTTTAGTTATTAGCGTTTAGACTTCAATGCTTGTTTGCGACGATCATTTAGCTTTTGGAGTAAGGAAAAGTAAAGAAATAGAAAGTAAACATTTTCAACTTCATAATCAACCAAATCACCCGTTTCCTTTTCCTTTTCTGTTCCATCTTAAGTGGTTCTCGAGTATCACTAGAAGAAAAGAAAAAGAAAAGGAAAAGGACTGAAAAAGAAGGGTGATTGGGTTGAGTTTGAAGTAAAATGTTTCATCCCAAAATTGGGCTGAAAATGTTTACTTTCTATTTCCTTACTCAACAAAATTTAGAACTGAGTGGGGTAGACTGGTAAGTGGATTAGGGAGGGTGAGTCTTTGACTCATATGTATGCCGCCTAAGTAGGGTATCCCTTGCTTGTTTCCGAACCTTTCTGTGCCCACCCCAAGATTCTACCTAGTGGGGTTTGAACTTGAGACCTTGTGTGAGGACATCATGATGACTGACCACTAGGCTAGTGGTGGTTTTTATGCACTTAGGGGGTGTTTTGATTAGCTTCTTTTATGGACTTATAAGTTTAATGAGATTTTGAAAAGCTGATAAGCTCAATTTTAGGATTATGAGTTTATGCTTATGGCTTATGTAGTCTATTAGCTCACAAAAATGAGCTTATTGTCTTTTTCTTTTGTTTTGAAGTATGAGTTATTAGTTTGCTCAAATTCAAACTCACAAAAAAATCAGATAAGTAGTTTAGATTAGCCATTGCGTCACCATCAAAACTATATGTATAAGCAATTTCAAAAGCCCTCCCAAACACCACAGCAGAAATGTTTATACTTTATACTGTTTTATTAAAACTGCTAAGTTCGCCCAAATATAATCAGATGTTCAATCCTAAACACTCTCAAAACTGCAAGTTATCTGCTAGTAGATTATCTAAGAATTTGTATATTTATTGGCCTTTCAAATAATTTAATCAGTTTCTTGTTGTATTAAGAATCTGTTTTAATGTTCCCAAAAACTAGTAGATTATCTAAGAATCTGTATATTTATTGGCCTTTCAAATAATTTAATCAGTTTCTTGTTATATTAAGAATCTGTTTTAATGTTCCCAAAAACTAGTAACTGACTATCGATGACATGCAAACACACCAGTTAGATAATCATTTCAAAACGAAAATGGCAAACGCCTCCTGTGATATGTTTGACACATGGATTATTAGGTTCCTGGTTCTTAAGTATTATTTGACTATGGGACTTCTGCTAAAAAGGTCTAGTATAGTTTTATTTCTGGCTCACAGTTTAAGTGTTTACCATTTCTTGTAGATTGCTGCCATAGATAATTCCTAGCCTAGTGGGTGTCCCACCAACCATAGGTCGCAGGTTCAAGGTCCATTAGAGACGCGTGTGTGTGATTTTGGCAAAAAAAAAATGTAAAAAGTCATTATACTTATATGGATGATTACACACTCTCACAATTGCAAGAAATGAAAAAAATGAACATCATAGTTGAGTGGTTTGAAAGTTTCGATACATTATGCTTGAAATTTATAATATGATTTGTGAACTCAGTTTATGGATATTTAGGTGATTTTCACATTCCACACGTTATCTCCATTGAAGTTGTTAATATTTTTTTTAGGTAAGCAATGCACACAGTTGGACATGTATGGATCTTTATATCTTCGCTACTCCATATCGTGTGAAGTGGGACTATTATTTCCTATCTCGGGAACATAAAGTTGAGTTTGATGAATGGGAAGGAAAAGCCGAATACGAATATGTAAGTCACAATTATCAATCTGTCCATTGGCATTGAGTTATGAGAGTGATTCTCTGATTATTGTGTTTTCTAAGACACGCTTAATCAAGTCCTAGCGTTTGGACTTTGGACATATGATTCTGATTATCTGATTATTTTTGGGGTCAAGTAAAGTGTACATTCTTAGTTTATCTAGTATATGTTAGACACTCGAACAACTTATTATCTGATTACCACTCTCAGAACGCGCGTGTATGTATATATTTTTTTCTACTAAAGGAAATAACCCCTTATACCTAATGTCCATGTATCAGTATGTTGTTATTAAAGCTTATCTCTTTGTTCTTAAAGGTGAAAAATAAAGGTGTTGCTATCTTCCTAATGGAATCGGGGATGATAGGAACCCTTCAAGCATTATGGGAAGTATTCCCATTGTTTACAAACACTGTATATGGCGAGAATGCAAATCTTGCTTTTCTTGAGAAGTACATGGGAGCCAAATTTGAAGCCCGTCCCGAGCCATGGGTAACAAATGTTAACATAGATGACATACAATCGGGAGACTTTCTTGCAATATCCAAAATCCGTGGGTTATGGGGTGGGTTTGAGACTCTTGAGAAATGGGCTTCGGGAGCATATGCTGGTCACTCTGCTGTTTGCTTAAGGGACTCTGAAGGCAAACTATGGGTCGGTGAATCTGGACATGAAGACGAAGAGGTAATGTTCTTTTGCTGCATATGTATTTATGGCAGTTTTTCAGTGTATATTTGCATAGGTCGAGCTTGTTTTATTAAAGACAGTTCTTATAATTAGTTTGGAGCTTATGCAAGCTCTCAAGTCAAACTCATAACCTGTTTTTTCTTGTTTTTGGTTATGTTTGGTTAAGTAAGTGAATTCAATTAGTATGTGTTATTGTTGTAGGGTAATAACCTTATTGTGATGCTACCATGGGAAGAGTGGTGGGACTATGAGCTGACAAAAGATAACAATAATCCTCATATTGCATTGCTTCCTTTGCATCCCGACCTTAGAGCTAAATTTAATGAAACAGCTGCATGGGAGTATGCACGTAGCATGATTGGTCTTCCTTATGGTTATCATAACTTGATATTTAGCTGGATAGACACTGTTGATGGAAACTATCCACCACCATTGGATGCTCATCTGGTATTCTCCTTTAAATATTCTATTTAGTCATATTTATTTTGGGTTTTTGTCATAAATACCAACATACTTTTCATTTGTGTCAATTTAGTCATTAAAAGAAGACTTCAGACTTTAGTAGTGCTTGGGTCAGTTTGTAATCAGTAGATCGGCTGTCAAAAATTATGATTAAGTTAGAATTTGTTTAGTGTTAAGATTAAATTTTAAATATATTGCTACAAAAGGGCCCAAACGCTACACAAAGCCTATTGACTTGCATGTAAAACAAAGTTCAATGACTAAAATGTCTCAAGCGAAAAAGTGTGTTGGTATTTTATGTCAAAAATATTCTAACGCGTAGTTAGATGGGAATATGGGATCTGCAGATTTAACTTATTTGTGATAATGTAACAGGTTGCTTCTGTTATGACCTTATGGAACCAATTGCAACCTGCATATGCAGCCAACATATGGAATGAAGCCCTTAACAAGCGGCTTGGTACTGAGGTTCGTTTCAGATTCCATTGAATATGTTCCTGATATTGCTGGTCTAGTTTTCCTACCTGTGGAGTCTATAATGACACATGAGCATGAGCCAAAACATGCAAATTTTCAAGGGTGTTTGGAAGTGCGTTTAATCTGATTATGACTACTTAATGATTCAATAAGCAAAAACTGATTCCGGATTATAGTTTCTGGTTATTTTGAATCAATATAGTCAACCAGATAAGCTGTTGTAAATACATTGATTATTGAGATGGATGTGAAATTACCCAAGTAGCTCTAATTTTAATCAAACGAGGGAGTGGTTGGATGCATGTTTTGAATGTGGTTATGTGAATTTAAGTTATCAAAGTCCGATGGATGTAGTGATATCAACTATTTTAGTGTTTGGCAATTTTGATTATATAAGAAACTAAACGGGTACAAAAGGGGCATTTGTTATGTGAAAAAATGGGAGGTACTTTTTGAACGGAGTTAAAGTTTCTTAGATCTTAAGATAAATGGAACATTACCTAAATCCCCCCAAGTTCAATCAGCTGATTGTTATCTGATTCTTGCAGGGTCTTGACCTTCCTGAAATTCTGGTAGAAGTTGAAAGGCGCGGTTCATCTTTTGCTGAACTACTTACCATTCCTGAACAGGACGACTGGACATACGTTGATGGAAAATCAACTTCTTGTGTTGCCTTTATCCTTGAAATGTACAAAGAAGCAGGACTCTTTGGTGATCTTGCAGACAAGATTCAAGTTACCGAATTCACAGTAAGTTTTGTCAAGATCTGCAAATAGCCAAATGCCCATATGGGTTTAACTTAATATTTTTTATCAACGCCTATGCAGATAAAAGATGCATATACTCTCAATTTCTTTGAGACCAACTCGAGCCGCCTGCCAAAGTGGTGCAATGATGGAGACACAGTAAAGCTTCCGTTCTGTCAAATTACTGGAAAGTATCGAATGGAGTTACCTGGTTACAATACCATCGAACCGTACGCACATATGGCTGAAAATTGCCCATCAATGCCCCCAGATTACTTCAGACCAAAATATTGCTGAATCTCTTAAAACTCAGTAGTTAGTAGTACAGTAGAAAGAATGTATCAACACGTTATTGTCTTGTATATAACCGAATAAAAACATAGTTATAGATTACGTAAACATCTCTTTAGCATAAATTGTTGCTCTTTGCTGGATCAGTTAGATGTCATTATGTAGCCTTGTATGGTTGTTTCCTTTTCACAGATAAATACTACTCAAGTGTTGGGTTAAACCTTGTAAAGTGGTTATATATGTTTGTTCATTAAAGTTTATGTTTTAAATTACATTTTGAGATTTAGTTTTTCATTCTTGATTTATATATTTCTTCGTCAGCTTATCTATACAGGTATACAGCTATGGCGATCTAAAGTCTGGCCTTTGGCTTATTGTTACGGTAGTGTTTAGGCATCCAATTACGACAGCTAAAAAATGGTCAAATATTCGTTTTATGTACTGTTTAAAAATCAAAGCATACAGAAGTTTTTGTTAACCGCTCTGTACTGTTTAAAAATCAATGCATACAGAACTTTTTAACCACTTAAGGTTGGCTTAGTGGTAAAAAGGCTAGTGATTATCATAGTAAAATGTGAGAAATCTCAAGTTGAAGTCTTGTTGGGTGCAAATACCCCTAAAGTGGTCACGCTTTCTAGGAAAAAAAAAGAGCATTTATCTGGTTTTTGTCTATATGGCGGTGAGTTCAACCTTGTGATGGTTACCCGAAAAACACTTTTTCATCCAACTAGGATATCATTTTCTCAGGCATTTTACAACTACGATACTCCATCCACGGGTTTGTTTTAGGTAAGCTTAATAACTAATATTTTTCTCAAATAGTTCATTTGGAGAGGCTTATGCTAAGTAGCTTATTTCTCCACCAATGGTTACAAACCGAGTAAACGAATGAGGTTTTCTTTATTCATATTAATCGGGAAGCGCGAGTCTTTGACTCATATGCACGATTCATTCAGGTATCGTCATGACTGTTTTCAAACCCTTTTCTTGACTACCCTGAGTCAATAGGGGGTGTAAACGAGTCGAGCTTTTGTCGAGTAGCTCGAGCTCGTTCGAGCCGCACTTTATCGAGCCTCGAGCTCGAGCCTATAAAATGAGCTCGAAATGCTTAACGAGTCAAGCTTGAGTTTATATAGGCTCGACGCAAATTAATATCGAGCTTTTCGAACTTGTAAGTAATATATATGTTTTTTATATTTATACCATGTGTATTTTAACGGTTAATATGTAAATTTATAAATGGATCGAGCTTTTCAAGCCAAGCTCGAGACAAATTCAAATCTTTTGTTGTATTTCAAGTGTAGTTGGTTTAGAAAACACATAATACATAAAATTTGAGCTTTTCGAGCCGAGCTAGAGTCTAGTTCAAACTTTTTCGAGCGAGCTCGAGCTTTTCTCATGAAAGCTCGTCGAGCTATCGAGCCGAGTCAAGCTCTGTCAAAGTTCGACTCGATTCAAGCTGTTTACGCCCTACCCTGTGATGTTAGTAAGGTTGACATCGCACCTTCTTGATGGGTTATTGGGTTAAAACACAATAAACGATATTAACATGCTCAATTAACTTTACCCAAACACCCATTTCCCCCCAAATTGAAGTCTTTTCATTACTACTAAAAACCCTAATGAAATGCTCCTCACTTTCAGACCCAAAACCCCTTTCTTCTCAATACTCAAACCCAAAACCCTAACCCTAACAATGTCAACTCACCCTACCCCAAACAACAAAAGACCCACATGCCCATCTTGCACCAGACCCACCAAACTCTGTCTCTGCACCAGATTCAAAACCCCAATTCTTGACAACACCATATCAGTCACAGTCCTTCAACACAGTTTAGAAAAGAAACACCCTTTGAATTCAGCTAAAATTGCAACTTTAGGTCTCAAGAATATCAGTATAGTCCATGTTTCAGATGTTTTAAATGAAACCCAGTTTGATATACAGTGTATTGAGTCAAATGCTGATGTGGGTCAAAATGGGTCAGTTGAGGAATGCAAAAAGATTGAGTCTTTACATGTTTTTGAGTCAAATGGTGATCTGGGTCGGAACGATTCTGTCGAAAATAGCGAAAAGATCGAGTCTTTACGTGTTTTTGAGTTGAATGGTGATATGGGTCTTAATGGTTTAGTTGAAAACGGCAAAAAGATGGAATCTTTAAAACCTATGGATATTAGTTTCACTATTGACAAAAAGGGTGTCATTATAAAAAACCAAGGTTTTGATAAGCTTTTGGTTGATCAATGTGCGATACGAAATGGGTTTAATGTGAAGAAGATTCGGAAAGCGAATGATGGGAAATGTGTCGAAGAGTTTGAGATTAATGTTGGTCCGGGGTCGTTACTTTTGTTTCCTAGTGAAGGTTCAATTGGGGTGGAAGATATCAATTTTGATGTAAAGAACTTAATAGTGTTAGATGGAACATGGGGTAAAGCGACTAGGATGTATAAGGAGAATCCGTGGTTGAAACTTTTGCCGCATTTGAAATTGGATATTGATAAGTTGAGCTTGTACGCAGAAGTGAGGCGACAACCTAAAGCTGGATATTTGTCGTCGATTGAGAGTATTGTTTATGCAATGAAGGCGATTGGGGGAGAAGATGTTGAAAAGTTGGATTGTTTGCTCGATGTTTTTGAGTCTATGGTTGTAGATCAAAGGAGATGCAAGGATGAAGCTTTGAAACTAGTCGAAAGTAACATTAGTAGCACGTAAATAGCATTGTTGTAGTCGATTTATAGATTGTTGTTTACATGATCCATCTTTGATTAGCAAAAGAAAAACAGATTTGATGAGTTCTATATTGTTTGTAAAATTTTGAATGGTTATGATACTTTCATAGTGTTGTGACTTAACTTTAAATGGAGCTTTACTTCAAATGGCCAAATTCGGAAAAATTTGTTATGTTATGAGTGATGTTATTTTCACACACTCGACGTTAATAAGTAGGGGTGCTCAGTGTTTGGTTTGGCACCGAACAAACCGAAATATAAACCGGACCGAAAATTTTAATTGGTGTATGGTTTGCTTTAAAACTAAACCGAAGTATTTAACTGGTGTTTGGTTTGGTTTTGGGTTTGACAAATACAAAACCAAACCAAACCGAAAAAACCGAATACATATCTATCCACACAAAAAAGTTTAAATTATATATATACAAATTTTATATGTTTATCTTCCTAACAAAAATCCTAATAATTTAAAATATCTTATAAATTAACCACTCCTTAAATCATGGATTGATGCATATCTGGGACTCGAGGAAAGAATTAACCTACTTGATTCCTATAAATTCACATATATCATATCCTCTCCTCCCATATTTCGCTTTCATTTATTTTCGTTAAGTTATGAAACCTTTGGTTTCTTAAACTTTTTTTTGTTAATTTACTTAAGACTTTGTGAGGACCTTTGATTTGATAATTTTATTTGAACTTTAGGTTTTTATTTGTAACTTTTAGATTATATTTTGAGTTTACTTGAATTTGGTTTCTTGGTTTTAACCGAAACCAAACCAATTCCAATTTGGTGTATGGTTTGGTTTTATCCGTTCTAAAATTGGTTTGGTTTGGTTTTGGTTTAGAGTTTTAAAATTTTCAAACCGATTAACCCGAACCATACAACCCATGAAACTGAAAACCGAACCGATGAGCACCCCTATTAATAAGGTCATACATGAATGATTTTGGCACGTTTAGTCGCAGCTTATGGGAGTTTGAGTTTCAAAAACAAGCTTTCACTAAAACGACAAGCTATTTGGATGACACAGCTTAAGCCTACTTGAAAATTGTTTTAAAGGAGTTTGAGGTTTTGGTAAACAAGATTGATCGTGGTTCCTATTTTCCTTGCATTTACGTGTTTTTTATGTTGTTTCTTTAACGGGTGCTGTTATACATGCTTTTCTAGAAGAGTAGAAGATAGTTTTACCCTTTGATGTGACCTAAAATTAATTTTTTATTTTTATGTTATACTTTATTATAATTTCTTTTACTAATCAAGTAAATCATTATTAGATTTGATGATTTTTTAAAAGATTGAAATTTTCTCAAATTCTCACATACAAAACTCTGGGGTCTATTGCGGGACTTGATTTTTATTTTGTTTGTGAGCGAACATGACCGGTCATATTCATTTAAACTTGAGAGAATCTCAATCATTTTATTAATTCCAACTCCCTTCGGTTAGTCATTGCTTGAGGTTAGTTTTTGGTGAATGATAAGTTGACATCCACGAATGCACGGCTTTGTGACTTCTCTGTCGATTTAAACCTTGAAGAAATCACTATAAAATTATAAAATCAACTGTTTTTTTGTTTATCAAAATACTTTTTTCCGCTCACACTAATAAAAAGTTTAAACTAATTAATAAATAGTGGGCGTGTAGTTATACCCTTTTTCAGTTGCAACTTATTTTGCCAAATACTTACAAGCAAACAAAATTTCAAGCCAAATATGTAAGGATAAGGATCCTCTCATGTTCATTTGAACATGAGAGTTAATGTTGTGTTTGCTGGGATTGTACATTGTAAAATAGATGTTTTTACAATAATAACAATGTACAATCAGATAAAGCATAACATTACCTCTCATGTTCAAATGAACATGAGGATCCCTTATCCAATATGTAAATAAAATATCGAACCGCTTGATATAAAAAAGCCCTTTTTAAGCTAATATGATAACTTCGATTACTAAATTTCTTGAGAATAGAGACTAGCCAAAAGCTCTATTGATTTTTGCTTCTTTTTCATTTGACATCCATGCTTAGGGGCAAACAAACCAAGCCTGAGTTAGCGAAAGCTTAAGCTCTAACATGTTTAAGTTCATAAAGCTCATTTACTAAACCAGTCTCAAACTTGGGTTGAGCAACGGGTCAAACCCGAACCGAACCGACTAAACTCGATCCGAATCGAAAATTGAAGTTAATCTAGCGAAACCGAAACCGAACCGAAGTTAATCTAGCGAAACCAAAACGAACCAATAGTTTAGGTGTATTTTTCTTAGTTCGGTTCGCTTTGTCGGTTCGGTTCGGTTTAACCCGGTTCGATTCGATTTGTCGGTCCGGTTCGTTTTCGCTTGATTTTAGTCGGCCTATCTCAAACTAGGCTCAAACTTATTTATATGCTCACGAGCTGCTCGACACATTATGTGTTTTTTTTTTTTTTAACTATTTTTCCTTTACTGCAAATTTAAGGGTGCTTGTTTTCATTATATATATAACATGCTTTATTTAATTTTGAGCACATGTTCGTAAGCTTATTTTTTATTGTTTATTTCGAAACTTTTCGACTTATATAAGTTTATTATTTTATTATTACCTAATAAACTTATATAAGCCGATATAAGCTATAAAAATTGAGCTCATGAAGCATAAGCCAAAACCCGAATAAGCAATAAGCTAGCTTATATAAGCCTCTCTTATTCACATCCCTTGACCAGAAGAAGCTCCCCACCACTTTGACCACCAAATGCTGAAACACATTTCTCGGCAGCGCCACCACTTTCACCACCATCACCACCACCACAAATTCCTATCTTCTAAACCCCATTTCCAAGACAACGACCCACCATTCACCCCACTCTCAAAACCCCAAAACCCCACTAAAACCCTCCAAAAACCCCACCCTCAAAACCCCAGAAAAAAACCCCAAGAAAAACACCCACTAACCTCAACTCTACCATTTGACTTCCAATACTCATATTCTGAAACAAACCCATTTGTAAAACCAATTGGCTATAGAGAAACACCCAAGTTTTCGCCATTTGGACCAGGCCGAATTGACAGAAAATGGACCGGGACGGTTGCGCCGGTCCAGGAGGCTGTGGATGTTGGTAAAGTGGAAGAAGAGAGGTTACGAGTTGTTGGGGAGGCTTTGAGTGAAGATGAAGTGGAGGAGCTTGTGGAGAAGTATAGGCATAGTGATTGCAGTAGACAGATTAATCTTGGTAAAAAAGTTAATTTCTTTTTACTGATCAAAGGGGTGTTTGTTTCGGCTTATATAGTGGGCTTATAACTTATTTGGTTTTCAGCTTCTGTTTTATAAGCTCATTTTTTGTGGCTTATTTTGAAACTTTTCGGATTATATAAGCTTAATATGACATGACAAGCTTATATAAGCCGAAAAGTTTCAAAAGAAGCCACAAAAAGTGAGCTTATGAAACATAAGCCAAAAACCAAATGTTGTTGCGAATATTAAGAGGGTGTTTTGGGATTGCGTTTTGAAGTAGATTATCTTGTTGTTGCATTTTGAAAGCGCAGATAATTAGAAAACGTTGTTTGTCGAACCTTTTAGAGGAAAGTGATTATCAGGCAAAACCTGCATTTTTAAAGTGAACGTCACTACTTTAATAATCTTGCATTCGACAGTTAGTCGATTGATCCAACTCGCAAGGGATGGTTGTGGTTTTACATTTATGTGCTAATCTGAACACCCCAGACCTATATCTGTTTAATGCTTACTAATTACTATCGCTTCCAAAAGATCTTGATTCTTGAGGGAATAGAAACCCAGGGTCTCGTTTGTTGAAACTAGAGAAGAGAACATTTGATTGATACTTAGGGGGTCTTCGTAATTGTGTTTTGAAAGTGAGTATTTGATAAGAAATTATGAGGATTAGTTAATAGGTGTAATGGAACAACTTGTTGCACGTGGTAGTGTTTGGATATGCTTTGTTGTTTGAAGTTGTGATATGAGATTATTTATAACAAAGTTTGAGCATTTCAGGATTCACGTGTACAATAACCACTAACTAAATAGATAACCAGAATCAGTTCTGTTGCAGCTACTTCTAAGATGTTAATTTAACACTTAAATACTGAGATAATAATGAGCATTGAGCTCATTGTATCCACAGACTATAAACTGATTATCCTCTAATCATATAACCACGTTCAAGAAACAATGCCAAACACCCCCTTAATTTCTTGTATAACTTGTGACTAATAAAACCTATGATGTGTTAGGAAAGGGTGGGGTCACTCACAACATGATTGATGACATCCATAACCATTGGAAGAAGGCTGAAGCTGTGAGGATCAAATGCTTAGGAGTCCCGACTCTTGACATGGACAACATCTGTTACCATCTCGAGGTTTGACTACAAACTTCGTTAACTAATTTTGATCTTTCTAGAAGCTTTTAGCTGATGGTTTCTTAAAAATTTGCAGGATAAATCTGGTGGGAAGATTATATACCGTCACGTTAACATTTTGCTACTGTATAGGGGAGAAATTATGACCCCAAGAATAGACCCGTTGTCCCTTTAATGCTATGGAAGCCATATCCACCAATTTATCCGAAGCTCATAAAGAATGTTGCTGATGGATTGACGTTTGAAGAAAGCGAAGAAATGAGGAACCGTGGACTTAACTCTCCTCCGCTGATAAAACTATGTAACTTTTTTTTTTTTTTTTTTTTTTTATGTTGGTTTGAGCATTTAAATATACACAAATTATCCTATTAACCAAATGTCTTGAATACCTGTTAGTAACAACTTCAAATGTGAAGGATACGGGCCATATAATTTTACATCATTTTTTATTTTACTATTTTAACCATTATTAGATCAGAAAATAATAATCTGTTTGTGTCACATCCAAACGCCCCCATAAGAGGTTCCGTGAAAAATATTGTTTCAATTTTTATTACAGATTGGTCATAACTTTTCTTTTGTAAGATTGACTGCTTTATTTCCGCTAAATGATTTATCTTCCTTGTGCAGCAAGAAACGGTGTGTATGCTAACGTGGTAGAAAAAGTGAGAGAGGCCTTCGAAGCGCAAGAAGTATTAAGGCTCGATTGTGCTCATGTGGGTATGAGCGACTGCAAAAGAATCGCTGTGAAGTTAAGGGTATGTGATTTCCACGCAATGATCAAATCTTGCGATACAAGTTTTTGATTCTTCGCGTCCCTTGAAGACAAAATTTTGATAGTATTGTTGTGTTGTTTCACAGGATTTAGTACCTTGTGTTCCCATATTGTACAAAGACGAACAAATCATTATCTGGAGCGGGAAGAAAGATAAGGAAGCTGCTTCAGATCCATGTTGAGACTGATAGCACAGCTGATAAGAAGCTCTCTTAGCGTTTGGACCATCTTCTGTAAGGTAATTGGTCGATAACTCATATGGGAGGTTATCCTAGCAACGTGTGGGTTCCAAGGGTGTTTTGATTGGGTGGAAGACGGAAGTTTCGTGGTGGAGGCAAAACTGGCGGGTCAGTTCTATTCATTTGACCCATGTTCAGTATGACACAACCCAAATTAGACTCGGTTCATATGAATGGTTCGAAGTTCTAAAATTGTTTGTACCAAGTGAAAATAGAACTGTAGAGTTTACACCTGAACTTCATGACACCTCCATGTCGAGTGATTTAACACCAGGCTGTCCTCTAGGTTTGTTGTTTATAGATGTAGCGCAAATGGGCGGTTAGGCTAACAGGCTGAAACGAGTTTAGCTTTAATCGGGTTATTATATGTGTGAGTTGACCCCCGCCTACACTTTTTTGTTCATATAAATATATAAATCTATGAACAGAGCTACGTAGGTTGTATGCATTATAAGAGTCCCTGGATGACTCTGGACTCGTGTGTCCAACTTGACTCGTTCTTTTTTTGCCAGATATCAGTTTCACTGTCGTGTTCAATAACCACTCCTGTCATGTTCATTTCACCGCTACTACAAAACATGTCGAAAGTCGCTCCCCTATATTTTTTAGGAATTTGCTAAACATGTTACATGTTTAATAGGTTAAGGCTAGTAGTAATGGTTACCACAGTCACCCGCTCACCCCTGCCACCTCAGCGCCAAATCAACATGACCTTCTTCATGACCAAGTTAGTTGTAATAAGGTGATCGTGGTCATCACAGAAAAAATACCCCACTTAAACCCAAAAATACTCTGCAAAAACAATTTAAAATACACTCACACACAAACAAAGCGGAAGGACTCAGTCGACCAAGCTCTTCATTTTTCCAGGGGGGGCGCGTTCAACTGGACTTGGCGTTTGGAGGGGCTGCCCGACCACAACTTCGACCATCCATTACGATGGTCTAAGAGATTCTTTAAGACTTGTACATAGTGTGATAACTATTTCAATGTGATTAATGAAAACATCAAAAGGGATAAAGTAGATGGGTGTATACTTGTATGCATGTGTTGACATGTTAAACATTTAAGAAAAAAAATTCCTTTAGTAGCAAAGACCGAATATTTTGTGATGGTTTTCTACAACCCGTTACTATGTTGGTACTCCAAAAGACATCAAACGTTATTTGCTATTACTAGTAAAATATTTGCATGTGGTACGTAATCATGCTACAAGAACAAATTGAATTATAAAATAATAATTAATGATTTATAATAGCTCGAGCATTGCAGCGGATGCAAAAAATATATGTTTTTTGGCTACGTAATAAAACTTTATTAATAATATTATGGGGTTTTTCTATTCAGGTCATTGTTGCTGATATCATAGATTATATAGCTTTTATCCTCTATATAGAAACTTTCTCGAACTAAAAAATGAATGACAGTAATTTTGTCTATTCCTTGACGTTACCACAACTAAAACTTTCATTATCTTATAGATTAAAAAAGGTTTATGGTCGATTTCGTTACTCAACAAACCAGAAAATTATAATTTGATACAGTTCAATCTATGACATGGGATATCGTCATCTCGGGATGATACTGAGTAGAAAAGAAGTAACATATATGATCTTTTACTAGTAATTGACAATGATCACTTATTTTAATCCTATAGATTTGTTAATCATATATGTACATGTCTTG
Source organism: Chrysanthemum lavandulifolium (assembly GCA_022545495.1). Lineage (NCBI taxonomy): Eukaryota > Viridiplantae > Streptophyta > Magnoliopsida > Asterales > Asteraceae > Chrysanthemum > Chrysanthemum lavandulifolium. The sequence goes on from CM040242.1 coordinate 55,307,232, forward strand.
CCTAATGACCAGAAGTATAAGTTCTTAAAAAATGATTGGAGACGCAAAATATATGATTAATTGTATGCCTAATAGATGTGTGATAAATTATTGGTTTGTGAAGTGGGTCCCCTCATGCTCCAAATAGGATGTTGACACGTATGTTTAGACATATTATTAAAGATATGAGTTACCATCCCAATCAATGTTCTAAGTTCTTTTGTTACAAACTTTTGAAGCTAAGTTTTATCATTGATCTTGAAGTAGGTTTTTTGCATTTACTTATTACACCCAACCTTACTTTCACTCTCATTGAAGCTAGTCAGTGATCTTTGAGTAGGTTATTTACTTGTAAACACTACCAAATTGTGAAAATTCAAACTCGAGCATTATATGATTGGTTCATCAAACAAGAAGTTGTAGGTTCGAGTCTTAATTCAGACGTGTAGTGTATGATATATCATAAGAGATCGATTATCTTTTTGTGGTTTACATATGCTTATAATTGTCTTTCTAAGAAGAAGGTTATATGAAACTTAATGTTATTTTTTCCATGGCAATATGGCATGTAAGCGATAAAACGGACGAGAATGAATGAGTTATTAGGGGTTGACGATAAGCTACATTTCGACACCTTAATAGCTTTTCGCAGTTTTAAAACAGTGAATTTTTTAAATTTAAATATCTTAGGCATGTTTCTTTCACGGCATAATATATCAAAACAAATATCAAAACACTAAAAGTTACAAAAACCAAAACGACTACAATGTAGCCCCCCAAAATGAACCATAACCAACCACCTAAAGCTTAAAAATTCAAAACAAACAAAACATGCTCCTAAAATACGACACTCAACGAACCGGAACACGCCTTATACGCCGCCAATAAGGCCATTCGTAATGGCGACCCAACCAAGGGTTGGTCAAGCCAAACAGCCGCGTCACCCCTAATGCGCCGCCAGTAAAGCCAGTCGTAATGGCGACTCAACCAAGGGTCGGTCGAGCCAAACAACCGCGTCCCCCCTTCATTTTTTGCCTTTTTTTTTTTTTTTTGGTTAAACCATGGTTTCTGACCTTATGGACGACTAATCCACAAGGTTTGAGCCATCACCATGCATGACTCAAACCCCAGAAACCCACCTTTCATTCTTTGGCTTGGTAGGGTCGCCCATGTGACTTTATGGGTTGCATATGGTTTGTGTGTGTGTTTTTATAATTAGCTTTTGCGGAGTATATTTTTGTTGTAACCGGGGTCATCTTTTTACGGGCATTTGATCATTTGTTTCGTTTTCAAAAGAGAAGTTGAGATGGCATGGTCATTTGATCACCCATAAGGTCACCGTTATTACTTGTCTAAGCTAACCACTCTGCGATCACTGGAAGTTACAATGGCATATGACGGAGCACCTCAGCTCGAACGCCTTGAACGTCCTTAATCCAAACAAGTTAAGCTTCTCTGATATAAATAAGTCAGTTTTATAAATGATTCTGCATGTGTTTTATTTAAAAGAGTTTTTTAAACTCATAACTTGATAAGCTAATGCGCAAAAAATCTTTAAAACAAGCCAACTCAAACACCCTTACATAACACAGTATAGGATGTTATAAACACTTTAATATTTCCATATCTTACTCGGTACACTAAGAAGTATAAAACATAAAGTGGTTACACCAACTTATTAAAAAAGAAATTTTTTTTATCAAGTTTGAGTATGTATAACGGTTTAGTTGAATTGATTCATCAAAAAGTGGAACAACATTTACCAAAATATCAAAATTTTAAATATTAGTAGTAGCAAACTTAAAGGTTTTGCTAAACATAACTCTAACGGTTACGTTTAAAAAATAAAAATATACATAACTGATAGCATATAAAGTCGTCTGAAAGAAATTAAATTCATAAATAGATAGTTATTATTGAAAGTACAAAAGATTAATGTGTGCTTAAATAACTTAAACGCTCAGTTCTCAAGTTTTGAATGATGGGAAATGGAAAAGAATGGGAAAGGGAAAATAAAGGGAAAAGGAAAGTAAGTGTTAGTTGTTATGTTCTTGAGATAGAGGAAAGAAAAGGAAAGTAATCATAATCATGTTCTTGAGTGGGAAGAAAAGGAAAATAACTTAGTCAAATTACATATATGCCCTTTAGTTGTTAATGTCAAATCTTTTAAAAATGGTATATTAGTCTTTACAAAACATAAAGTTTCTTTTCCTTTCCATTTCCTCCCAAAAATGAGAGGAAGATTTACTTAACAAAACTTATTTCCTATTTCCTTTTCACATCCCTTTCATCTCATTAAAAAAAAACTCAAAAACACAAAAAACTTTCCTTTTATTTTTCTTTCTTCTTCGATTTCAACTCGAGAACTGAGCGAAAGACAAACACTTAAAGCTATGGCTAACAATTTACTAAACTTAAAACTAAAATTTCATACTCCATATATTTTTCTTCATATAAACATGCTACTTCAAAAATCTTCAAGACACTAGTTACCTTAAAAAAAAATTGAGATTCTCTCAAGTTGTTATGATAAAGATATACAGAGGGACCGGTTTTCATTTTTATTGTAAGAAAACATAATCGGTCATGTAATTAAACAACTAAACAACTTGAGAGGATCTCAATCCGAAAAAATTATATACAAAAAAACTCATCACCTAAACATCCATACATACACACAATCACTCCGGTATGCTTTGTAAAGCAGGTCTCCACGACCGTTGATTCAAATCCAACCCACCATCACCACCATTGATCAACAAATTCAAAACCTGTTGCACCGTAAGCCCCTGCACCTCACTCACACTCAATAACCTCTCCAGCTCTTTTCTACTTATCTTTATCTTCACTTCTCTTTTCTCGCCGGAAAATTTACTCCGGTCACCGGAATCTTCATTTCCCGCCAAAACATCTTTTTTCTCAGTTTCCTCAAAAGGGTCGGTAGAAAAACACATTTCCTGAGATGGGTCGTCGGAAAGTAACGATCTTGCCGGAGAATTCGCCGGAGAACCCCAGTACTCGCCGCCCCATTGTTTGCCGGAATCTTTTTTTATGCAGTTTCCCATATAAATTTTAGTGATTTGAAATGGGTTTTTAAAAATATTTAATGGGTATTTGATGGATTTGTAAATAAAGCAGAGATTATTTGGGAAATATGAAATGTGGGTGCTGTGTGTATATATATAGAGATGGAGATAGAGATATAGATAGATATAGGATGGGTGTATGTATAGATTGGTTTAAAAAAGAAAGGGTCGTATTGCCACGTTGGATGATAAAAGAGTGTCCTACCTGGCAGGTGCTGAGTGTAGTTGGTTTGACCCTATCCAAACACCCCAACTACCATGCTAAAATTAGTTGTATACTTGTATTTTCATGGTGAAAGTGACTCAAGCTTGTGTTGCTAGTCGGAATAGGTGGCTGTTATTGATCAATAGCTAATAATGACTATGAGGAGTTGTTGTTACACAAAAATGTAGTTGGATCTATAGGATCTAAGTGTAATTGTTGGGTGGAGGGAAGCTCGGGCTCGACTCATTTGCATTAGTAAAGCTCGAGTTCAGGCTCAATTTATTTTGAGCTTTATATTTTTAGTGCGAACTTAACTCGTGACAAATTTTATGGACTCAGCTCAACCAGAGTTGGCACCATTTTATGTTGAACCTAATTGTAATAGAGCTCAACTTTAGTTCGATGTGTCTAACACACTATAAGCTTAAGTCCGCTTAAGGGTGTTGAGTATCATTATAGGTTAGTGACACCACTTAAGTCATTGTTATCAGTATGTTAACATGAAAGACAACTTTTTTTTTACCTTTTTCTTGTTTCGTGTTTTATGTCTTTTAATACTTTTGATTTATCAAACTTTATATTTTATGTTTTGTATTTTTAATTATGTAGTTCGTAAGAAAAGACTTAAAAAAAAAACAAAAAAAAAAAAGAAAGAAAAACGAGAGGTGTAGAGTGTAGATCGATTAACATAGTCGTTTATCAATATTTTCAATTATTTATTTATTTTTTAATTTTTTTAAGTAATAACCAGAGTTTTCTAAATTGCTATAAAATCATCTAACCTTGTTGGCTTATCGTTTAATAAGTAACTAAAGAAAAATGTTCGACATATTATATTTCTACATTATGGTGCGATTGAATATGTTAAAAAGCCGTCAAAACAATAATTTATGCGCAATACAAAGATGAAAACATGGGTAGTCATGTAAGATGTGCAAAAGCCGGCCCTACTCAATTTGTATTTCAATCACTAAAAAATGATTCTTGTGTGTTTGGGGCCTTTACGGCAGGGCTTCTAATAAAGTTCTGCTTTATAAAATAAGTCTCATTTAATATGCATATATAAATTATAAGCGCTTTAGTGTAGTTAAAACTTTAATTGGCGCTTACGAACCATAAATTACATATTTACTCACAAAAATATCTAATATATACTATAAAACTTATTTAATTATATCATTTTAGTAATTTTAATAATAAACCCAAATTAAATTTAATTGCCAAACAATTCTATAAAAATACAAAATTCAACTTCGACTTATAATAAAAGTTTCAATTTCATTCAAATTTAAGTCCCATTTCATTTCATCATACCAAACATACCCTTAGTGAAGTATTGTTTGATTATGTATTTATGTTCAAGCTTTTGAGCTAGTCATAAAAAGTTGAATATCAATCTCCATTATTTATTTATTATCTCGGTCCATTTGTTTGAACACAAATTTGAGCTTATCATTGGTTTAACACTATTAAAAAAATATAGTTAAAAGCATGTGTGGTCAAATGTAGTTTAATCATATCCAAATGCAAACGGCTAAACATAAAAAAGACACGTAGAATCTCAAACATGTAAGTGTGTAGACCGAGTATTCTTGACTGTAGATTCTAGTTCAAGTTCGTCAAAATCAGCTTTATATTGTGACATCAATCGTTGCGTCTTATGCATATCTAGAGTTTTCTTCCAATATAATTGTTGGTTTAATGGACAATAAATTAATAGACATGTGTTAGAATCGAATTCGAGATCACGGGATTGCACACTTTACGTATGATAATTAAAGTTAATAATTAAATGCAATAGTTATATTTATTTATTAATTAAATGAAATAACATAATGAACGTTAAGTAATTAACAGAATTGATTAACTACGTTAAACGAATTGGAAAAGGACTAAGTTGTAAATAATTGGAAGGTTTGAATTCCTTGTGGATACCTCATCCGATCGGCCACAAGAAAAGGAAACCCAATCCATCTACAACTCAAACTTGTTCACCAAGTTTGTTTGATAAATACAAAACCAAAGGTGTTTGTAATTTATCTCTTACTCATTATGCTAAACCTAAATAGTTTTGTGTGTGTTTTGCATAATTCGGTCGACAACACCTTGTGGGTGTCGATCCAAAGCTTCTCCAAAATCAAAGTTATTTTGTTTAATTAAAACTAGCATTCCTTTAATTTGGTATAAGACGTGTGTAAGAAATTGGTACTAACACATTATTGTTAGTATTCTTAGATTGAATTACAAAACCAGAAGGGTAATTTTATAATCCTATAAACCCCAATTGGGTTCATCCAATCTAGTTTTGTGGAATTGATTCTTGTTAGCTAGAATCAAGAAAGATGACGATATTCTTGTTTATGTTAATTAATTATTCGTTAATCTTTCCTATACGCTTCGCATGTGTACTTGATGTTTATTGTTTATATTTATGATTAGTCATGTTATATAATTCCAACAATAATCGCCGTATCCTTTTCATCATGGTCATACGTAGCTCATCGAGTACAAGAAAGTTTACGAGGAAGGTATTATTAGGCTATGAGCAGTGGATCGGTTGACACCAGTGTGGGTGTTGGGTGATGATCAGTCGAGGTTCATGATGCACGCGAACTAGGTTGCTTCGCAACCGATTTAGAAACACACTACTTGACAAAAAATTGTGCCGCTTGAGCTAAAAAAAACATTTAAAAAACTTTACCACTTTTACAATATTATAAATAAAAAACTCAAACACATTGTACAAGTTGGGAGTTGGAGAATTGCCCAAATAGTTTGAGAGGTCAATTTGCTAGGGGTGATCACGAACCACATCCATTCATTTTATTGAAAGCGATCGCCACCCAAGATTTATGAATTTGGCATGCATTTTTTGGTGTCTCCGGGATGAATAACGACATAAACGTTTTACATCGTTTCCCCGTTTTCAATGATATCAAATCTGGAAGAGCACCAGAACTTGAATTCGAGGTTAACGATGTTGCTTACAAAAGGGATATTATCTACCGACGGATATATCGTGAATGGTCTTCTTATTAAGTCCATTTCAAATCCTCCTGCGAGTGATGAAAAATAATATTGTACAAGAGGAAGCACGAAGCAGCAAGGAAAGATGTGGAACGAGCTTTCAGTGTGTTGAAGAAGAAGTGAAAAATGCTTAAAGTTCCGGCTCGAGGGTTGTACCAACGTGATCTCCGAAATATTGTGTACACATGTATCATATTACATAATATGATCATCCGACATAAGCAGCGGGCGATATGTCATACATGGTTTGCACAAGAGGGCCACTGTGATCATGATCCGTTAAGATCTCATGCAGAATCCTTAGTAGTTACTGAGGAGATAATTGACCGATCAACTCATCTAAACTTAAAATCTGATTTGGTCGAACACGTTTGGAAAAACCGTGAAAATGCAGGCAATCTAGAGATTGAAATCGAAGACGAAAGTGACGATGAAGATTTTTTTGTGATGTTTTTAGTTTTTAATAAGTTTTGTAATGTTTACGTTTTATTAGTTTAAGTTTTTAATTATTGTTATAATGTTTAAGGATTTTATTAATGAAGTTTAATTTTGTTGTTAAAAATATTTAAATTTACAAAAAAAAAAAAAAAAAAAAAAAAAAAAAAAAAGAAAAACTAGATCACCTTTGTGGCAAATAGGTCGTCGAGAGAGAAAAGCGACATAGCACAAGTGACTCAGATCACCACTGTGCATAGCCTTATAACGTCAAGTTATTATGTCTTATGCTACTTTTTTGTGTAATACTCCATAGTGAAAATTATTAATTTTGAGATGTAAAATTCCGCGATCATTTCCTTCACCGGAGAGAATTCCATTTTCCGGTTCAAGTATCCCTATGTCTTTTATAAAGAGTAAAATACACCGTTAGTCAATAAACTTGTTCCTGCGCATCGCAGTGGGACAAAGTTGAGAGTTATCATCGTCGGAAGTCCAAAACTTGGGTTTTTAATGCCAAAGAAGTCCCTTGACCACTAATGCCAAAGTCAATGTCTGATTTTTGTCATGTAGTCGAGGGTATTTTAGTCCCTACACATTTATATTTTTGTTTCTTTACATTTGATTTTGTCATTGTTTCTTCTTTTCTTGTTTCTGGTTATTTGACTTTTAAGTTCATGGTATGTGACTTTTAAGTTCTAAATACAATATCTTGCAGCCGTTTTGGTACAATGACCTACGTGAACCAGTACTAAATTGGAAAGAAAATGATAATAATAATAAAGGAGGAGTAAGGAATGGAAGTGGGAATTGGAATGAGGATCATAAGAGGACTCCTCAAAGGGGAATTTGCTGGAAGTTTTATCGTGGGGAAGAATGCCCGTATGGGGAATTGGCAACTAGGTTGTCGGAGAGAGAAAACAAATAATTGTATGTTGTTTGATATGGTTAATCTAGGGTTTATGTTTTATTTTTTTATGGGTCGATTTTTTTATTAAATGGGGCGTACCCCTTATTTTTTTAGTCGACACACATAATTTTTTTTTAGGGTTTGAAAATTGTTTGCTAACCTTATCAAAACCTAGAATTAATATATTAGTTACGTGATTAATTCATGAATAATTGTTATGTGACATGGGATTATTATATGCGATCTTGTGACTATTTGTATAATTGTTATAATATATCCATGATGATACATGCATGTTTGTCATGGATAGTTGCTTGAATATTTGTTTAATTGTTAAGATATATTTATCACATGTTTATTTACGATAAATTTTGAATTGGGGAAGACTCCAATTATATACATTAATGAATCAATTATGTGCAATTTGGTATATCATTAATTATGGGTTTACGCAATCGATTCGTCGATGTATGTGGCTCACTTTCAATTGGGAGAGTGAAAGCCCTAATTAATATATACATTAATTTAACCTAGACATTGATTATTAATAGGGTTTTATCGAATAAGTTGCATGTGGCTACTTGTTTTCACGTATAAATTGTTTATTATGCGCATTGTTTTTAGTTGTTTATTTTTATTTGTTACTCGTTTGTTTATTAATGTTAGGCAGTTTTAAGCAAAGGGTAATTTTGAATAGAAAAATAATACAGACTAAACAATGGTGAAATTTGATTTGTTTTTGAAGAGTTAAGTTTTCAATAGTTTAATTGATTGATAATTATGTACTAAATGGTTAGAACGGCTCACCCACTAGAAAAAACTATAAAGGGGTTAATAAAGAAGTGCGCACAGTCACACTGAAAGGATGTCTAAGGTAATGCTTTTGCGCTTACATGGTCCTCTGCCCCCTGTGAGTTCGATTGGAGCTACTTAGTAAGCCATAAATGTACAAACTCATCTTAAGGGCGAATTAGCTTTAATTCCATGCGCCACGTCGGTGGTAATTACCCGAAACACTAAGTGTTTACACTTATGCAAAAGTATGGTATAATGGACGATAATTAACGCTAAATTCCTTGATTAGTGAACCCAATACCTCAATCAAAACTTTGATAATTTGATCTTTATGAATTGGTAATAAAAAGTTTTTTTTTATTAAAATTTATGCTACAAGATGAATGCATGACATCTTTGTACATATTTGATTTGACCACATAAAATCAAAACTAGTACCCTTTATAAATTAAGTTATATGCCATCTAATTAAAGGGACACTTGAAGTTGCAATTTACGTCATGACAGTACTTGGCGAGATTGAAATGGAGAGGTAAATCTTTATGTAAAGTCAGACCTTACATGAACATATTTGCAGTTCTTTAAGTTAGACACTTAAGTTGAGTAGGAAGTGAGAACTGGACTCAAGGCATAAGATGGGATGAAACATGTTTATATTTGCAATAGCGTTGGAAAATATAAATCCCATAATGATCTAGGAATTGGAAATTGTTTTCCAATTATTGTTCGACAGATTACCCTATTATGTGCTTTCGTTACTAGCAGATCAACTGATGTAATGGAACTACGATAATTTGGATCATAGTTTTCGAAAAAATTCTATGGTTATATGAATATTACCTTGGGTATTTTATTTTCTTGAAACGTTTAATTATCGAAAATACTAAAATTGAATTTTGCTAATTCTTTAAATGTATTAATGCAACATTAAACCGTAAACGAAGGTTATTCATGTATTGGTAAATTGATTTACATCTGTAAGGGTTTTTGGTAGAGTCAATTTTACTAAAAGAATAAACCTAGTCCTCTTTAAATAAGAAAGAGTGAGATTCAATCATATTCCTTTTTATGAATGAAGAAAGGTATGATAGGACGATGAGAATTGTCCAAATTCTAAATACATAACTCGTAAGCAAATTTTAATAGTTAAGAAAATTGCATATTTTCTGAGTTATTAAATTAGAAGCTAGACTAATTACTGTATAATTGGTAAAAGACAAACTAGCATATTTTATCTAGTTGTTTTGTTTTGACCATTTAGAAGTACTACTTACAAATTGTTGGAATAGTAGAACTATTAAGAAAGAAATTGCATGCCCAATTTTTCAAGTTAATAGCATTGATGGATAGTTCATCATCTACATAGTAGAATACACTCTTTTAGTACATAAGTAATTGTTATGTATGGACTTTCTCAAAGGTGTAGGAAGTAAATAGAACACTATTTTCTTTCACCGGTTAATGAAACACTTACAATGTTGTCAAATCCGTTGGGAGTATTGTGTTCTTATTATCGAATAAGAAATTAATGTAATGATCTCTAATTCAGTGGGAATTACAAGCTTTGTCATCTTGGTAGTAACCCAGATTATCTCTAGAATGTCTTACGATAATTACTTTCCACTTGTAGATACTTATGTTTTCAAGGATAGTCATGTACGTTTCCTTATTAGACAATGAAATGGTTCTACATCTACTAGTTATGCTAATATCAATGACACAATCATATTAGTCATATAAACATATGTCGTGTTGTTTATCTGCTACATGATGTTGTTCCATGCACAAGTGGGAGAAATCTATATTGTGTGCAAGGTACAACATATAGGTATATGATTTAATGGATTCTCTTGACTGCAAGGTAAGAGACTAACACTCTAATATAACTTGTATATATCTAATTCAAGAAACACTTGGTGTTGCAATTTACGTCATGTCAGAACTTGACGAGATTGCAACAACAAAGTAAATCTCTATGTGAAGTCAGACCTTGCACGGACATATTTGCAGTTTCTAAATTAGACAAGTATTTAGAACATGTGTCAAAATGATATATAAGACTACTTCAAATTAGATATTTATGTATTATTAGAATGACATAAATGAAGTAATCTAATACTACTTCAACTTGTTTATTTATGTATTTTGGAATGACATAAATGAAAAAATAATGTAGTCCTACATTATTGTGAAGTAAATAAATTAACTTGAAATTACTATTGAAACCAAAAGTTGTGTTCATAATTACTTTAGTTAAACATGTTTATGATTCATTGTAAAGACATAAACATAAAGTCTTTTTAGACTTATAATAAAGTAAGATGTTAACTTGTTAGTTTTTTTAAGACATATACAAGAAGTCATTAAGTTGATCAATGATTTATAACGTATAATGGGATTATAACAGTTTATGTTTTCTTGATGAGACATGGATATGAAGTGACTTGGTTAAAAAGTACTTGTGTTATAAAACATGTAATTGGCTTGAAAAGTCTATAATACCATTAAGTTGACTTAGTTGGTAAATAGGTAAGCCAAAAGGAATATGTTTATCTTATATGTTATTAGATTGTCTTACAATATTAATTCTACTGAATACCACAAGTTGATGGTATGTTCAGTCAGAAGAATCAAACTCTATTTGATTTGTTTGATTCAAGATAACCATAACTTCTTTCTTAAACAGTAACAAGGTTAGAAAATTGAGTATGGATTGAATATACTCAATATAACTCCAACCTAGAAGATTAATAAAACACCATTTTATTATGGAATGTGATGAATCACATTAAGTTTTAAAATTGAAGATTCTGAATTTGTTAAACTACTTATGAATAGGTGATTAACAAACTAAATTCAGGAATTATCAATATGTATTTGTAATGTCCCAAAAAGAGAACAATGTAGTTTTGCTCTAATTGCTAAGTATATATAGATAGTCTATATATTACAAAAGGCAAGTGGGAGTTTTTTTATCTTGAAAGATAAAATTACAAGACACATAATCTTCTAAAACACACTAGTAAATATCATGATGAGGTTAGACATGTAAATGATAGACCTCATGATGATGGAATTTTCATTCATAGATCTGCAAGGATATCTCGGATATTTGATTTATATGTTGAGAAGAACATGAGTTCTGAGATTATAGTAAACCCGATAATCATTATGATGGATTACCAAATATTGAATTGGGTAAATTACTCATACCGTGAATGTTAAAGATGTTGTCCATAAAGATAATCAATTTTGAAATTTTGGTTTATCTTAATAGTTAGACTAGAGAATGGAAATGAGTTTCTTCAGAGAGATGAAAAACCCTAGTGGTTTGAATTTCTATGTAGAAATCATATGGACAAAATTGTACACATATTTAATGCATGTTTTATGACAAGATTATTAATCATACTTAAGCAATTAATTGTGATTGAATATTCTTTTCTAGACACATTAAATATATAAAGATGGTAATGGTCATACTTGTTTTCATTAATATGAAATATGACAATGGAATATCAAAATTCTTTCTTGAGAAATTACTTGAGCGAGGACGGTAAGTAATTGAAAGGTTTTTTGAATTCATATAATCTTTGGAAGTGTACGAAGTGCAATAATACATGAATGGATAAATGCATGCATCTATGAAATTAGTCTTATGTTTAATTATTAAATCCTAGTTTTGATTTATAATTGAAATAAGATAAATTTGAAGTGTTCCTGAAAGCTAGTGGGAGTATTATGTTAAGTTTCTTAAATCTTATATGTTGTGTAACATATGGGAAGTAACATTCCTTGTAAGCTAAATGTTAAGTCTTAATTTGGAATGAAACTTCATTTGTAAGATTTAAGAATTAAAACACACAACCTTAGAATATATGTTTATTGTTAATAAACATGTGCAGTAAAATAAATGATTCTGATTAAACATGATATATCATTTGGGAAATGGATACATATCTTTTGACAAGATAGAACATAAATGAAATATAAGTTTGACCTGTAGATTCATCATGTATATCATGTTGTATATTAAAATTGTTGTATTATGCTTGAATAAAAGATGATTTGACAACATTGATATCTAACTAAAAGTTATTAGATAACTCGTGTAATGAATATTCTAATAGAATTACATCCTCAGCCTGGAATTGCTCCTAGATTCTATGGATGAACAATATGTCAATTGTTGTGCAAATTGTCATCAGCAACAAACTTGAAAGTTTGGAAGACATCAAACATTACACAATAAGATATTAAGGTTTACGGAGTTTTAATGAGCATATTGTTGTTTGTATACAATGATGCTAGTTTAATTGAGATGACACTCAATACTAGTCATGGTAGGATTTCATCCTTGTTAATAGCCATGTGAACTAGTCGTGCTACTAAGAGCGCAGTTGCATTATACATTAAAAGAATAAGAATACTTTAAACTTTAAAATGTTTGAAAGTTTAGATTGTCATAAATTGGTGATAGAGGATGTTACACACTCTATGAATTATTATGTGGATTATTGAATGCACACATACAATAACTTCACTAATTGAATTCTTGAAATAAGTATTCTCAAAATTATGATAGATCAAGTTGGTTGATTTATGCATTGTCAAACAAGTATGATTGTCATTACTTGAGGCATAATTCATCAACTGAAATTTTCATGCATTGATCTATTTAGTATTTGGATAAGGGATGTTAAGCAATTGTTATAATAAATCAAATACTTGGTATATTTGATTTTATAATATATTGTATCCTATATTTGCATGTTTAATCCGCGAATAAATTTATTTATTCTAAATCGTCCGTTGTCAATTAATGATATGGGAGTATCGTTAAACTAAGACAAATCTGAGATATGTGGTAGAATATACTTGAAAGTATATTGATGAGAAAGCATACTAATTTCAGATGATATTCAATGAATTGAATATAGGACTTATCCCAACTACATGATTTTACTTTATGGATATTGTTATTAAGTAAATCATGAATAGTTATCCTCGGACTTGAGATATCGATAAGTGTCATGAATGTAGTGCACTTCGTGGAACAACTTAACGTTATCGTGAATCGGTAGTCATAAGGGTTGTTTCCAAGTGTTGCAAAGTTATGGGTTAGTCTCGTAGTCAAGATAGAATTTGTTCCTTCAAATTTATTTGGAGTTTAATATCTTGGGGCCTCGTAGGGTTGACAAGATGTTTGTGTGGCCACACCCAAAATATCCCCTAAATATGTTTAGAAGATTTGGTAATCTTGCTCAATCACTTATAACGAGAAATGAATGGTTGAATAAAGAATGACTTAATTCCATATCTTTATTTAACATGGTATTAGAAACAAAGGATAATAATAATGAGAAATCATTAAAGGTTTTCCAGAGCCTTGCTCGAGTTGTACTAGAGGCATCAAGTGTTGCTAGACGCTAACCGATGTGATCACTCTATTAAGATATGTCCAGTGGGAGTGTTGGTTTAATGGACAATAAATTAATAGACGTGTGTTAGGATCGAACTCGAGACCACGGGATTGCACACTTTACGTATGATAATTAAAGTTAATAATTAAATGTAATAGTTATATTTATTTATTAATTAAATGAAATAACATAACGGACGTTAAGTAATTAGTGTAATGGACTAACGGTCGTTAAATGCAATTGGAAAAGGACTAAGTTGTAAATAATTGGAAGGTGTGGGATACCTCATCCGATCGGCCACAAGAAAAGGAAGCCCAATCTATCTACAACTCAAACTTGTTCACCAAGTTTGTTTGGGTATAAATACAAAACCAAGGGTGTTTGTAATTTATTTCTTGTACTCATTATGCTAAAACCTAAATAGTTTTGTGTGTGTTTTTGCATAATTCGGTCGACAACACCTTGTGGGTGTCGATCCAAAGCTTTTCCAAAATCAAAGTTATTTTGTTTAATTAAAACTAGCATTCCTTTAATTTGGTATAGTATGTGTGTACAAGAAAGTGGTACTAACACATTATTGTTAGTATTCTTGGATTGAATTACAAAATGGTAAGGGGTAATTCTTATAATCCTATAAACCCTAATTAAGGTTCATCCAATTGCTAGTTTTATGGAATTGATTCTTGTTCGGCTAGAATCAAGAAAGATACGCATATTCTTGTTTATGTTAATTAATTATTCGTTAATCTTTCCTATACGTTTCCGCATGTGTACTTGATGTTTGTTGTTTATATTTATGATTAGTCATGTTATATAATTCCAACAATAATCACCGTATCCTTTTCATCATGGTCATACGTAGCTCATCGAATACAAGAAAGTTTACGAGGAAGGTATTATTAGGCTATGAGCAGTGGATCGGTTGATCCGTTCGGTTGTGCTCGGTTTTCATCGGTCGACACCAGTGTGGGTGTTGGGTGATGATCAGTCGAGGTTCATGATGCACGCAAACTAGGTTGCTTCAGCAACCGATTTAGAAACACACTACTTGACAAAAAATTGTACCGTTTGGGCTAAAAAAAACTTTAACACTTTTACAGCATTATAAATAAAAAACTCAAACACATTGTACAAGTTGGGAGTTGGAGAATTGCCCAAATAGTTTGAGAGGTAAATTTCCTAGGGGTGATCACGAACCACATCCATTCATTTTATTGGAAGCGATCGCCACCCAATATTTATGAATTTGGCATGCATTTTTTGGTGTCTCCGGGATGAATAACGACATAAACGTTTTACATCGTTCCCCCGTTTTCAATGATATCAAATCTGGAAGAGCACCAGAACTTGAATTCGAGGTTAACGATGTTGCTTACAAAAGGGGATATTATCTTACTGACGGGATATATCCGGAATGGTCTGTTCTTATTAAGTCCATTTCAAGACTGTGTTTGACCATGGTAAAAGTCAAACTAAAGCCACGATTGTCCATGTCAGTACGCATCCAGATTTTTTACAAACTTCTATGAAGAATAATTACTAGAAAACTAGAATATGCAGCAAGTGGGAAACGACTGGGCACTGCTGATAACGCTACACGCGTCGTTCGGGGTCAAAGGAACTTCCTTTTCGTCGAGCAAGTTTTTCAACACCCTAGGCGGTGAACCTAATCGTTGTAGTGTAGTATTAGGGTAAGCCACGGAATTGATATCGTTCTCAGGGAATAAGAATGCTAGTGAGGAGTTACTACGCTAAGGTTGGGGTTGAGGAAGATTATTTTTATCTTTTATGTTTTTAGGAAAATGGAAAAGTACGAATCTCGTGGTTTGGATTTGGGGGGTTGGTATTTCTACCGATTACTCTACTATCTAATTATCTAATTAACTAAGGTGAGGGTAGTCTATGTCTAATTATTGTGTGCTCGTATGATGATTTAAAGATGTGTTTACTTAGGTTTTATTACTCCTTAATTATCTCCTATTGATGGTTGAATTGTCACGTCCTTATTCTTAATCGCGTTGTGTGTCTAAGGTCGTAGGGTATACGTTTATCCCTAAATCTTTGAAAGTACCAAAGGGTCTCGTCTACAAAATCTCTAGGATTTATAAACTCTAACTCTAAGATACTCTTTGGATGGTTTAGCCTACAACTACTCTAGGTGTTATAGTCTAAGGTTCATAAAGATTAATCAAGCATTAACTACACAACGAATGACCTATCACATTACTAGATTATTAACAATTAAGATAAGACACAACCAATCAATATTCAATAGTTAAGTTTCATATACCCTAAGCAAACACACAAGTAAATTAGCCGGACATGGAGAACATGCAAGCATACACACAAATAATTGAAGACATAATTGAATTAATGAAGTAAAACACTTATCTTGATGTAAGATAGGGTTTGGAACCTAAAAATACTGTACAAGACAGCCTTGGTTCAGTTTAGGTTTTTACTCCAAAAGACTACACACTGAAAACTAAAAAATTCGGATTCTATATATAAGATTACATTCGCAACGGCGTCACCTTATGATTTGTGACGCCGTCGGTCGCCATCATTAGGGTTTCGCCTTGGCCACGTTAGTCTTGGCGACGGCATCACCTTATGCTTGTGACGCCGTCCTCTTCACCTCGACGCCGTCGGATCAAATCTAGGCCGTCCGAGTTGCGACGACCTACTCTTTTAAAGCGTGACACCGTCACTTGAAAATAAGCAATTTAGCTCTCAGATCGTCACAACATGTGCTCCGACGGCCATCGCAGATAACACCGACGCCGTCCCTTGTGTTTCAAAGACTTGAGTGTCTCGATTCTTAGCTTTGGCCATTTTCTTCGTATATCCGCCTTTTCGTCTAAATAAGTGCCATTCCAAGAATTTGTCTTCAAAAGACCTAAAAGTGAAAAGGAACGATATTAAGTAATAACGGATACAAAAGTGATCAAATAAGGGCTTAAACGACCCCTTAAAAAGGTACATTTTAAAACCTTATCAAATATCCCTACACTTGGTATTTGTTTTTCCTCAAGCAAATGTGCTTTTGGGCAATTAATTTATAAGTTAGGGGTCATGAAGCATTGGTTTAGAACAATCCACAACACATATAAGCCCCGCAAAAGTCATAACAAGCACGGAAATTACATACTAGCACCTCACATGGGGTGTTTGGGTACTCACATCTCTCGGGTGTATATGAAATATAACAAGTTGGAAATGGAAGATAAACACTCATTAACCGGTCCTAGTACATAGATTACCATAGGCTTGAGAATAGATCAAACTTCCATCGCTTTGGCGTAAGCACCTAGGAAAGACTATCAAATAGGTCTTTTAAAGGGTTGTAATGTTAGGCTTACGGTAGGGAAACAAAGGGTTTGGTGAGATAGGCTATTTAGTGGTGGCAAGTCAAAAATCTTTATGTTACAAGCATACGAAGAATGGCGTTGCTAAGCCAAGACTCGACACTCTAAACTCTAGATAATCAAACAAACAAACATAAATTTAAAGGATAGATGTAAGATGGTAGCCGTATTTTTTTTTTCAACACTCTATTTTTTTTTTTTTTTTTTTTTTTTTTTACACACTTTTAGTCTACCATCCTCTACGGTAACATCAAAATGATAGGGATTTATAGGCACATCCCTACACTTGAGTTTTTATTACTCTAACACTAATTTGACCCGAATTGAAAAGATCAAAACACTTGGAGTACATTATTACGCAAATAAATGGAATTTGAATTTAATGTTCCCTTCCCGTCATTTCATAAACTTTAACTTTTCCCATGAGTCCCAATCGTCCCAAAACTGTATACAAAGGATATGACTCGACATAGCAACTTATACAAGCAACTAGATAATTGAACTAAGGGTTTTTAGGGTGATAACAATAATGCACTAAAAGTGAGTGCATACAAGGTAGGCTAAGGCGATTTGGGTGTACATTTGGGGGTGGGGTGTAAACAATGCTCTTCATTGATATTCCGGAAAACCGAAACATCACAAGAACCGCAAAAGGACAGGCTCGAGGGGTTAACTAGGGTATCGTGTACTAAAGATGAGTACAACGCAAGGGTGTGGGGAATTACTCAACCGATATGGAAGAAGTAATTATATTACGGGTATCAAACAAGGGTTATCCTAATGCCTCTTATCATTTAGTTATTCCTAACTTCACAAGTGTAGTCTTACTAGCGATCTCGGGATGCATCACAAAACAAGTTATAGAATCTATTATACTACCGGTTCACACACTAAGCATCAAAGATGAATGCTTTAATTCCTACTAATCTAATGGTGATCCTCACATTTTAGGTGGAATTTAGGTGGTAAAGGGTTTTTGTTCTAGTCATGTAACTTCCTATCCGTGAGACGCTTTTGTTAAGACTAATGGCCCACTCCTATATGTCATGAAAAAATTTAAATTTGGTGCCAAAATTACCCTAACCGACATTTTCTCATGGTTTATTACACAAATACAATTGGACAAAGCAAATAATCAAGGATAAGCATAGTTTCAAAGTTCCGTTTATTTTCCTCCTACACTTAAACCGAACATTGTCCCAATGTTCCCGAAAGTATCAAAGTTATGATAATAGAAGGTAATTAAAACGAAAGAAACTAATACTCCCGATTAGCTCGGTAGGATCCGTGTGAAGTATTGGTTAAATCCTTTCCAAGAAGAATGTATGCGTGAAAAGTTCCTTCCAACCTTATGTATATTCTTCTTGATAAATAAAACCGCACACTTGAAGAAACAATCTGAAACCTTCGCGTAAAATCGGTAATAATATATATAAGACTACTAAACTAGGATATAATGCTTGTGGAATGGATGTTTCACGAATTTACGGAAAATTAAGACACGAAAATTCCAAAATTTATAAGTAGCTCGTAAAACGAGAAAAAGTAATCTGTTGTTTTACTCCTTCTCGACATTTGTCAGTTGCGATCTGACGCCACAAAGTTATCTGACAAAAAGCGGTCTGCGATTTTCTTTAAAAAATTTTGGAAAATTTACATCTTTAAAATCTGGAAAATTTTCTCGAAAACATCCATTATGACTCGATACAAGCATTTGACTCGAACAACACACATGTATATCTTTTAATTAATTGAAATTCTCATGTTTACGTTTCTTTTGAAAACGTGTGTAATCCTCCTTACACTTATCCTTTATGTAAAATACCTTTATATGTGATTAAGGCGAGGTTAAAAATAAAATAAAGCTTTTTACAAATTTAAACATGAGAATAGACAATCAATAAAAGATATATGACACAAACAAGCAAACAATTAAGCATGGGTTGCCTCCACTAAGCGCTTTTCTTTATTTATGAGTCTTGTAGCTAGACTCGTAGTCGGTACTCCTACGTACCGATATAAGTAAGCCTATCCTTAACAATGTCATAAGGGTCAAACTTATCATTTAAGTTCCTAGTAGTACGTTTGGTTTGATATGCCTTTTCAAACTTCTCTCCATCGGGATCATAGATCGTTATTCTAATGTGCCACTCTCCATTACCATCACTATGTGGTCTATTCCAATCCCACTTATGTTTAGGCTTATTGCTCTAAACTTTCCACTTATTCATGACAAGGTTGAGGGGCAAGCTTTCTAGAAACTCGGTCATCTTTCTAAATACTAAGGCGTCCTCGAACGGGTTCACTTCCATGTCCCTAGCCATTTCTTTTTCTTGGAAAGTTGCTTTACTAGTAAAGGCTTCATCTAGGTAGAAAGGTCGTTGGGGACCTATGAAATTCTTATCTATCCAAGGTCCGTATCTAGATGGCGCTCTATCCAACCTAATTTCATGTGGGAGTTCCTCTTCCTTGTAGTAAGTATGCTTTTTGACATCGTAAATTGACCTAGCACTCCCCTCTCCTACCACTATTTTGGACATCTTACAATCAATGATGGCACTAGCGGTAGCTAAGAATCCTCTTCCTACTAGCAATGGGCATGTCGGGTCCTTATTCATGTCTAGCACATGGAAGTCGGCCAAAAGAGTCAATTCTCCTCGTGTACTACCATGTCTTTTATTATCCTACGGATATGCAACACTACCGTCCATGAAGACCTAAGATGGTTTCGTTGGTTCTATCTTACCTAAGTTAAGGCTTCTAAGGAGCGACAACGGAACAAGATTGATGCATGATCCTAAGTCGGCTAGAGCATCAAGAGGTTTGGAAGTTCCAAGCCTACGGAAGAGTAAATAGCCGGGATCGTCTAACTTCTTAGGTAAATTATTTCGCACAAAATCGGACCCATGTTTTCCAAGTTTAAGTTCTAACTCATACTTTTCTTTTAAAGCATTATAATAAGGTGCATGAGCTAAGACTTCAAGAACCGGTTTTTCTTGATGGAGTTCCTTGTACTCCTCCTCTAGATTAAGTTTGGGTTCTTGGTTGACGGGTTTTTCAAGAGTAGGTTCCACCAATGGTGCGGGGCCTTGGTACCTCATTTTGGATTGCTTGGAACCCTTGTTGATAGCATTTACCGAGTGAACCGTTGGGTGTGAGGGGCATGGATGTGCACTCTCCTATGGGGAACAAGAACATGAAGTCGATGAAATCGAACTCACTTTTGGGTTCTTTATAGTATCACTTGGGAGTGCTCCAATTTCCCGGTCATTAAAGGCTTTTAAGAGGGCATCAAGCTTGTTTGTCATCTCGCCTTTTGTTGCTTAAAATCGGCTTCAAGCTTAGTCAATCGAGTTTCTTGAGATGACATGAATCTAGATGCAATTGCCTCAAGACTAGTGGGGTTCCCGGTGTTTAGAGAATTGAACCTATTAGGTGGACTAGATGAGCTTTGGGGTGTGCTTGAGTTTTGGTTCCACTTAAGGTTATGGTGATTTCTCCATGAGGGGTTGTAAGAGTTTCCTAAGTTGTTTTGTTCGGGCTTGAAAGTGTACCACTTCTCTCCCGCTCCGTCGATGCAGCGTGAGGCGTATTCCGCAAAGCTTGTTCGGGAGTCTTGTGCAATCACGAGTGTCATGGGGACCACTACATAACTCACAAGGTAGAGTGATTTTATTCACTTGATGTGAGGACTTAGGATTTTCGTAGGAGCTCATTAGGAATTTTACTTGATCTTCAAGCTCGAGCATCCTACGGTCGGAAGATTGTGAGTCAATTGGAGGCAAGGAGATTGCCTTAACGGTTTTGGGCAACTCACGGGGTCATTCCAACTTCGTTGTCATAGAGCAAGGTCCTCTATTATACCCCACGATTCTTCAGCGGTGAGATCACTAAGTTTTCCACCGCCGCTTGGTCAATGGATCGCTTAGTGGGAAGTTGACATGATCATAGAAGATTTGGACTTGAAGCCAAAGATCAATGCCGTGATGAGGGACTTTATGGAGTAAGTCCTTGAATCGAGTCCATGCTTCGTAGAGAGATTCACCTTGACGTTGTAGGAACATCAAGATGTCATTCCTAAGCTTAGTGGTTCTCCCGGTGGGAAAAATTGAGCAAGGAAGCGAGAGGTGAGATAAGGGATGAGCACGGTACCAGTCCCGTACCGAATTGTGATACCGATTTTTTCCCGACCATAAATTAATTGTCGGTACCGTGCGAACGGGATTCGGATATCGATCGGTACCGGCACCGAAATCGGGTTTTCCGTTTTTCCGAATTTCTCGATTGGTACCGGTCCCGCATCGAATTAGTGATCCCGAATTTTTTCACCTTATTTCATAATCACGGTGCCGCACCGTATATCGATATTGATGCGGTTTCGGTCTGATTCGATGCGGTTCGGTTCGGTTTCGGGATTCGAGTCGAAATGCTCATCCCTAGGTGAGATCATCCCAACTTGAGATGGAGCCGGCGGGAAGTCGCTCAAGCCAATTACTAGCTTGGTCCCGTAGAGAGAATTGGAAGAGACGCAGACGCGTGGTCTCTCGAGTAGTAGCATCAAAGTCGATGGAATCGACAATTTTAAGGAAATACTTAAGATGTTGATTAGGATCTTCGGAACGAAGTCCATGGAATGCACATCCGTTTTGCACCAACCGGATGGTGTCGGATCGCAGGGCCGTAGTTTGGGCTTGGTCGGGAAGCTCAATTGTGTTCCTATAACCTGGTGGCTAGGTCGAGTATTCACCAAGAGTACGGCCTCTTGGCGGGTCATTTGGTGGTAGGTTGATGAATGGTGGTTGGTTATCACCTTCCATGAT
The DNA here is from genome assembly GCA_022545495.1 of Chrysanthemum lavandulifolium. NCBI lineage: Eukaryota > Viridiplantae > Streptophyta > Magnoliopsida > Asterales > Asteraceae > Chrysanthemum > Chrysanthemum lavandulifolium. The sequence goes on from CM040242.1 coordinate 55,329,280, forward strand.
GAAAAGTGATGGGGTTTCTGAACAAAGGTCACGAAGAAGGGGATAGACTACGAGGAAGCTAAAAATGAGAAAAGTTTACTTGATAGGAATCAAGTAAAGAAACCTAAATGAGGTGGACTACTAACTAGCTATTCTATTCCCCAACGGCGCCAAAACTTGATAACGCCACACGCGTCGTTCGGGTCAAAGGAACTTCCTTTTCGTCGAGCAAGTTTTTCAACACCCCAGGCAGTGAACCTAATCGTTGTAGTGTAGTATTAGGGTAAGCCACGGGAATTGATATCATTCTATAGGGGAATAGGAATGCTAGTGAGGAGTTACTACGCTAAGGTTGGGGTTGAGGAAGATTATTTTTTATCTTTTTATGTTTTTTAGGAAAATGGAAAAGTACGAATCTCGGGTTTGGATTTGGGGGGTTGGTATTTCTACCGATTACTCTACTATCTAATTATCTAATTAACTAAGGTGAGGGTAGTCTATGTCTAATTATTGTGTGCTCGTATGATGATTTAAAGATGTGTTTACTTAGGTTTTATTACTCCTTAATTATCTCCTATTGATGGTTGAATTGTCACGTCCTTATTCTTAATCGCGTTGTGTGTCTAAGGTCGTAGGGTATCGTTTATCCCTAAATCTTTGAAAGTACCAAAGGGTCTAGTCTACAAAATCTCTAGGATTTATAAACTCTAACTCTAAGATACTCTTTGGATGGTTTAGCCTACAACTACTCTAGGTGTTATAGTCTAAGGTTCATAAAGATTAATCAAGCATTAACTACACAACGAATGACCTATCACATTACTAGATTATTAACAATTAAGATAAGACACAACCAATCAATATTCAATAGTTAAGTTTCATATACCCTAAGCAAACACACAAGTAAATTAGCCGGACATGGAGAACATGCAAGCATACACACAAATAATTGAAGACATAATTGAATTAATGAAGTAAAACACTTATCTTGATGTAAGATAGGGTTTGGAACCTAAAAATCTTGTACAAGATGACCTTGGTTCGGTTTAGGTTTTACTCCAAAAGACTACACACCGAAAACTAAAAATTCGGATTCTATATATAAGATTACATTCGCAACGGCGCCACCTTATGATTTGTGGCCGTCGGTCAAATCATTAGGGTTTCGTCTTGGCCACGTTAGTCTTGCGACGGCATCACCTTATGCTTGTGACGCCTTAGTCCTCTTGACCTCGGCCGTCTCGGATCAAATCTAGGCCGTCTGAGTTGCGACGACCTACTCTTTTAAAGCCTGGCACCGTCACTTGAAAATAAGCAATTTGGCTCTTGATCGTCACAACATGTGCTCCGACGTCATGCAGATAACACCGACGCGTCCCCTTGTGTTTCAAAGACTTGAGTGTCTCGATTCTTGACTTTGGCCATTTTCTTCAGATATCCGCGCATTTTCGTCCAAATAAGTGCCATTCCAGCAATTTGCCTTCAAAAGACCTAAAAAGTGAAAAGGAATGATATTAAGTAATAACGGATACAAAAGTGATCAAATAAGGGCTTAAACGACCCCTTAAAAAGGTACATTTTAAAACCTTATCAACTGCGTGTTTGGAGATAAGTGTAACTATGCTCATGGGCTTGCAGGTATACATCCATTTTGCCTTTTGTTTTAGTCATAGACTCGTAGTGTATTTATATTTTTAGTTGTTTTATGGCACATAATGATAGACTAGACACTTTAAAGAAGTAATATAAATAAGATAGGAAATTATGTTTTCCAAATCCGGGTACTCATTTAAATATCATTTTTTATGAGTTGGTTTTTGTTAGTTGCGGGTTCATCAGGAGTTTTAGCACAAGCTATTACTAATTAGCTTAAATTGAAATATAATGTACTTGTCAATTTCACGCATATTCACTGATCTATCTTCTGTATTCATCTGGTTTTTAGAGCTAAGCACACCGGTTGGACTTGTTGAGGGTGATGGTTCGGTTGCAGCCAATGGGGTCCACATTCCCATCACTGAGCCACTGATTACCCATCCAGCAGCGGCTGCTCCTATACAAATAAGAAGAGAGTTATTAAATTTAGCAAAGAGAAAGGTGAAAGGCATCTATGAAGACTGGATTGATGATGAATTTGAAGAGTAATACTATTTACTGACTGATTAAGTAGTTGAAGTCAAGCTTTCGCTGATAATTTGTATAGCAACTAACAGACCATCGTGCTTAATGATAATGGCGTAGAACGCATCACAAGTCACATAAATTGGGCACACATGAGTTCTTGCAAGGTCCTTACTAAATTTCATTATTCTTAGCCTTGTATAGAGAATATTGTATTGATGACTTGAGTTTTGGAAGGTGTTAGTAAAATGCAAACACATATATCAAAATACTTGATTTCATTTAAAAATTTTTACATGATCCATCTCACAATAATGCATGATGTAGGACTAAAGGTCGTAAGGATCATGGGTCATGGGTAGGAAAGTGTTACATTTTGGGGTAATAATCTGTGGCAAACATGTCATTCTATCAATTGCTAATGGCTTTCAAGTTATGTTCATTGCGGGCATATTACAGGGGTTAATCATGGTCAAAGCATAAATGGTTTAAAGTTCCTAGAAGTTCATTTCTGCTGAAGCCTTTTTCTCATTTCTGCTGACGCGTCTTTTATAGCTGTTAGAGGGGTCTTTGTGTATCTTTATCTCCTATTTAATAAGTCCCTTAATCTAGGGTTAGACACAACTGTGTGTGCAGTCATAGTCTCACATTTCTCTTCTTTCTGATCATTATATTGATCTTGTTTCTTCTTTGTATTTGTCTGGTTATTGTCTCATTGACATTAACCTAATCTTGTAACACTTTGGATACTATTGTTGGTTTAATCTAAGCCGACTATTGAGGCTTAGGTTTGAATAAAGTATTGTTGTGAATCTATTGTTGCTGATACTTTCGTACATGGTATCAGAGACTCAGGCTCATAATCATTGTTGATTCACCATCCAAGGGTTTCTTTGTAGAAACTTGGGGACATCTCTTCAGCAACAAAACTGGTGGTTTGGGGTTATTGCTACCGGCGTAATCACTGGTTATTTTCTATTCACAATTAGCTCTAGACTAAGTGAATCTAGGGTAACTGTGATTTGTTCTTTCCGTTGCATATTGCTCTGTAAGTCTAAGTCTACTCTTTTTCTTCAAACAAACAGTACTTAAGTCTTAGTGGGTGCAAACGGGTAGACTAACATCTTGATCTGCCACCTCTGAGTGGTATGAATACCTGCTATGGTTTACCCCAGTCCACAGGCTTGGTGCTTGTTGTTTCTTAATTACAAAGTCTTATTTATTCCTTTATTTGTCTATATGCTCTAGTTATTATCTCCGTCGTGTTATTTGTCATCTTCTTGTTTGCATTATGGTCATTGGTGATGATAATCTTGGTGGTGGTGGTGGTGGTTCTTCCACCGAGAAAAGCTTATCCTTTGGTGATGCTTTGTATTTACACCTAATAACACCAATGGTACTCTATTATTTCCATCAAACTCACCGAACCGAAAATTATAAAATATGGAATATGGCCATGACCTTTGCCTTAAGGAATCATAATAAGTTAGGGTTTATTGATGGTACTTGCATAAGAGATGACTCAAATCCTAGTCTTGCTAATCAATGGGATACCAGAACTCATTGTGGTTACTTGGATTTTAACTCTCTCAATCCTGAACTATTTGCGGGTGCTATCTATGCTAAAATTGCTTATGAAATGTGGAATGATCTTAAAGATACTTATGATAAGGTTGATGGTTCACCATTTTAATTTACATAAAAATATAAACTTTCTTAGTCAAAGTGGGTCTCTCTTGCCGATTATTACAACAACCTTAACTCTTTATGGAAACAATTTGATTGTATGATTAGCTTGCCTCCCGCACTTGTGAGGCTACAAAACATTTTGAAAAAACAATCACTAATCAAATTAATGCAATTTCTTATGGGTCTTGATGACTCCTATGTTCCCATCGAAGTAATATTTTAACCGAGATCCTTTGCCTAATGTCAAAGCTGCTTTCTCTGTTGTCTCGGAGAAGAATCTCACGTAAATGTTTCGTCTGGAATAGCTCTTCTAAACCCAATGCTACGACTTTTCTTTAAAAACTTCGATGGTGGAAATTTTTTGATAACAAAAAGGATTTAACAACAACACTTTTAATAAAGGTTCGGTTTTAATGTTGGTATGACCAAACAATGAGGACCAAACATGAATCTCAAATGTACTAACTCGCAAAAAACCGTCACTTTGTTGATAGATGTTATGATCTTGTTGGTTATCCTGCCGGATATGTCAAAAGGAACTTTAATGCTAAACACCGCTGCCAGTAATAATGTTTCCACCGATGCTAATCATATCACCGATAATAGAGCTAGCAACTCCCCGTCTCTTTGTCTAATGAATGACTCTCCGGACTTATGAGTCTTCTTAATGACAACAATGTGTCTCTCGCTAATGCCAACATGGCGGTAAAAATTTTCAGAACTTTCTTTAATGGCGTGTCAAGTTTAATATAAACTTCAACAAATTTTTAACAACAACACAAAACCTTATCTCGAAACATCGGCCTTGGTTGGATTGTTGACTCTGTGCAAATCGACACATGATTGTATCTACAAAAATTTTAATTAATGTTATTGACATTTCAAATCTTGGTCTAACTGTTGGACATCCCAATGGTACTGTGCTTTAATTACTAAAATTGGTGATTTAAAGGTCAATAATGACCTAAATCTTTTGATGTTTCGTTGTTCCCGAGTACAATGTCGATCATTGCCTATTCATAAGATTGCTAGAGACAACAAGATGTTTGTTGGGTTTAATGAATCTAATTTCTATATCTGATTTACATCAAAAAGGATTGTGGGATTGGTAAACAATGCAATGGGTTATATATGTTTGATATTGAGATTACATGTAAGATTACTTCTAATAATTGCATTGCTTGTCATGTTTCTAGAAATCTCGACATCAAAGACTTGGTCATCCTCGACCAAGTCCTACATATACTTAAATCCACTCTTAAACTTGATAGTACATCCGAATCGACCATCTTTGTGATACTTGCAATAAAGCTAAACAAACCAGGAACCATTCCTCAAGTGAACATAAATCAACTAAAATTGGTGAACTTGTTCATCTAGATGTATGGGGACCATATAAAGTCACTAGAGAGATGGTTACAAATATTTTTAACTATTGTTGATGACTATTCTAGGCGATGCTGGTTTATATGCTTAAGGAAAGGATGATGTTTATGTTTCCATTGTTAACTTTACTCATATGCTATCAAATCAATTTGAACACAATGTTAAGACATTGTAGTGATAATGGGACGTAATTTGTCAATAACAAACTTCAACACTTCTTTCATGAAAAGGAATTTTACATCAAACCTCTTGTGTTTACACACCACAACAAAATGGTATTAGAAAGGAAACATAGGCATCTCCTTAATGTGGCTAGATCCCTTATGTTTCGTGGGAATTACCTCTATATCTTTGGCCCGAATGTGTTCTAATCACGATATGTCATAAACAGTTACCCTCTTGATGTTGTCTGCAAGTCTCCTTCTCCTTTGTGTATGGGCATGACCCTTCACTCTCTCCTTAGAGTCTTTGGTCGCTTATGCTATGCCACCATTCTCAACATCTCGATAAATTTGGTAGTAGGTCCGAGAAAAGTGTCTTTATTGGTTATTCAAATGAGAAAAAGGTTATAAACTTTTAAGTTTAGAAACAAAAATATCTTTTATTCCGAGATGTCAAATTTTGTAAACGCTTTTTCCTTCAAAATGAAAAATTCTTTGTCAAAACCTTTTGTTGAAACTTATGTGCCTAAAGATTTAAATCACAAAAATTTCTTTGACTCACAAATAAGTCCCAATGATGAAGGAGAGTGACATCCTATGAAGATGTCACGGTGTTGGGTCATCCTACTAGGGATGATGAACTGTTGTAACTTCCATAGATGATAATACACACCACGAGGCACTGTATCACATGAATCACATCCCGCCGATGCATCTTCCGATTCTCTTTGGTACATCGCCGATTCACATAAGAATTCGAACAAGAAGAAGGCTTGCCAAACCACTATTGCTAGAAGGTCAACCGAGTTTCTAAGTTGCCCAAGAATCTTAATGACTTTATTGTTGAAGGAAAGTTAAATATGGTGTTGAAAAGGTTGTTAATTACTCTAACCTTAACAAAGATAATTACTGCTTTGCTTCTAGTCTTAATAAAAGTATTGAACCTACCTGTTATGAAGAAGCTATCCTTGACAGTAATTGGGTTGATGCTATGAACTCTGAAATTGAGGCCTTAAATGAAAATCATGCTTGGGATATAACCGATCTACCTCCTAATAGAACTCCCATTGGTTACAAATGGATCTTTAAAATCAAATATAAAGCCAATGGTGAAGTTGATAGATACAAGGCTAGATTAGTTGCTAAAGGTTATAACCAAAGGGAAGGAATAGACTATGATGAAACTTTTTTCTCTGTTGTGAAAATGTCTCATCGTTAGATTTCTTATTGCCTTAGGCGTGAAAACAAATGGCCTCTTTTCCAACTTGATGTTAACAATGCTTTTGTATGGAGATCTTGATGAGGATGTCTATATGACCATCCCTAAGGGGTTCTGTAATGAGAACAATAAGAATAAAGTTTGTAAACTTGTCAAGTCTCTATATGGCCTTAAACAAGCTCCCGTGAAATGGAATGAAAAACTTGTTAGTGTTTTAAAAGAAAATAACTTTGTTCAATCATCAATGATCACTCTTTGTTCACTAAAGCAGAGAATAACAAGTTTATTGCTCTACTTGTTTATGTGGATGATATTGTTCTTACTTTGAAACCGCATTGATGAGATAAACCTATTCAAAGAGTTTCTAAAATCAAAATTTCATATCAAATACTGGGAAACTTAAAATATTTTCTTGGCATTGAGGTTCTAAAAGCTGGAATGACATATGTCTCACCCAAAGAAAATACTGTCTTGAACTCCTCAAAGAATTTGGTCTCCTTGGGTGCAAACACGTGTCCACTCCTATGGAACCCAACTCGTTCTTCCATACATACCCATCTGTTGATGATCCCTTACTTGTCAACATCATCGGTTATCGAAGTTACTTGGGAAACTTATTTATCTCACCCATACAAGACCCGACATCTCATACTCGGTTCATTGTCCGCACAATATATGCATTCTCCTCAAATCTCATCTAGAATGTGCCCTCAATGTTCGAGATATCTAAAAGGATCTCCAAGAAAAGGTCTAAGGTACAATTTCAAAGAACTCGAAAACCATCTTGAAGGGTATAGTGATGCGATGGGCTAAATGCAAGAAAACCAGAAATCATTACAGTTATTGTGTTTTCTTTAATGACCGCTTGATCTCATGGAAAAGCAAAAAACAAAACACTCTTTCAAAATCTTCCATGTAAGCATTATAGATCTATTTCTCTGCTGCTGTGAAATTATTTGATTCAAAAATCTTAAAAGATCTAAAAGTAGATATCAATCTCCTCGTTAATCTTTTTGTGATAACAAATCGCCTGCAACTTGTTGTCAATCCTGCTTTTCCATGAAAGATCAAAACATTTGGAAATTGATGTTCACTTCATCGGGAAAAATTGCAAGAGGTGTTATAAGTGCCAAAAGATTGGCTCTTCAAACCAAACTGCAGACATTCTTACAAAAACCTTCCTGTTTATCAAAGATAAATTCTTGTGTGAAAAATTGATATTGTTTGATATGTTTGCCCATCGATTAAGGGGGAATGTTAAATTTTGGGGTAATAATCTGTGGCAAACATGTCATTCTATCAATTGCTAATGGCTTTCAAGCTAAGCACACCAGTTGGACTTGTTGAGGGTGATGGTTCGGTTGCAGCTAATGGGGTCCACATTCCCATCACTGAGCCACTGATTACCCATCCAGCAGCGGCTGCTCCTATACAAATAAGAAGAGAGTTATTAAATTTAGCAAAGAGAAAGGTGAAAGGCATCTATGAAGACCGGAATGATGATGAATTTGAAGAGTAATACTATTTCTTGATCGATTAAGTAGTTGAAGTCAAGTCACCGATAATTTGTATAGCAACCAATGCACCATCGTGCTTAATGATAATGGCGTAGAACGCATCACAAGTCACATAAATTGGGCACACATGAGTTCTTGCAAGGTCCTTACTAAATTTCATTATTCTTAGCCTTGTATAGAGAATATTGTATTGATGACTTGAGTTTTGGAAGGTGTTAGTAAAATGCAAACACATATATCAAAATACTTGATTTCATTTAAAAATTTTTACATGATCCATCTCACAATAATGCATGATGTAGGACTAAAGGTCGTAAGGATCATGGGTCATGGGTACGAAAGTGTTAAATTTTGGGGTAATAATCTGTGGCAAACATGTCATTCTATCACTTGCTAATGGCTTTCAAGTTATGTTCATTGCAGGCATATTACTGGGGTTAATCATGGTCAAAGCATAAATGGTTTAAAGTTCCTAGAAGTTCATTTCTGAAGCCTTTTTCTCATTCTCACGACGCGTCTTTTATAGTTATTAGAGGGTCTTTGTGTATCTTTATCTCCTATTTAATAAGTCCCTTAATCTAGGGTTAGACACAACCGTGTGTGCAACATAGTCTCACATTTCTCTTCTTTCGATCATTATATTGATCTTGTTTCTTCTTTGTATTTGTCTGGTTATTGTCTCATTGACATTAACCTAATCTTGTAACACTTTGGATACTATTGTTGGTTTAATCTAAGCCGACTATTGAGGCTTAGGTTTGAATAAAGTATTGTTGTGAATCTATTGTTGCTGATACTTTCGTACATGGTATCAGAGACTCAGGCTCATAATCATTGTTGATTCACCATCCAAGGGTTTCTTTGTAGAAACTTGGGGACATCTCTTCAGCAACAAAACTGGTGGTTTGGGGTTATTGCTACCGGCGTAATCACTGGTTATTTTCTATTCACAATTAGCTCTAGACTAAGTGAATCTAGGGTAACTGTGATTTGTTCTTTCCGTTGCATATTGCTCGTAAGTCTAAGTCTACTCTTTTTCTTCAAACAAACAGTACTTAAGTCTTAGTGGGTGCAAACGGGTAGACTAACATCTTGATCTGCCACCTCTGAGTGGTATGAATACCTGCTATGGTTTACCCCAGTCCACAGGCTTGGTGCTTGTTGTTTCTTAATTACAAAGTCTTATTTATTCCTTTATTTGTCTATATGCTCTAGTTATTATCTCCGTCTGTGTTATTTGTCTGTCTTACTGTTTGCATTATGGCTGTTGGTGATGATAATACTGGTGGTGGTGGTGGTGGTTCTTCCACTGAGAAAAGCTTATCCTTTGGTGATGCTTTGTATTTACACCCTAATAACACCAATGGTACTCCTATTATTTCCATCAAACTCACTGGAACTGAAAATTATAAAATATGGAATATGGCCATGACCTTTGCCTTAAGGAATCATAATAAGTTAGGGTTTATTGATGGTACTTGCATAAGAGATGACTCAAATCCTAGTCTTGCTAATCAATGGGATACCTTAACTCTGTTGTGGTTACTTGGATTCTTAACTCTCTGATCTGAACTATTTCTTTGGTGCTATCTATGCTAAAATTGCTTATGAAATGTGGAATGATCTTAAAGATACTTATGATAAGGTTGATGGTTCACCATTTTAATTTACATAAAAATATAAACTTTCTTAGTCAAAGTGGGTCCTCTCTTGATTATTACAACAACCTTAACTCTTTATGGAAACAATTTGATTGTATGATTAGCTTGCCTCCTGCACTTGTGAGGTTGCAAAACATTTTGAAAAAACAATCGCCTAATCAAATTAATGCAATTTCTTATGGGTCTTGATGACCTATGTTCCCATCGAGTAATATTTTAACCGAGATCCTTTGCCTAATGTCAAAACCGCCTTCTCGTTGTCTCTCGGAGAAGAATCTCACGAAATGTTTCGTCTGGGAATAGCTCGCTAAACCCAATGCTACGACTTTTCTTTGCAAAAACTTCGATGGTGGAAAATTTTTGATAACAAAAAGGATTTAGCAACAACACTTTTAATAAAGGTTCGGTTTTAATCTCGGTAATACTCAAACAATGAGGACCAAACATGAATCTCAAATGTACTAACTGCAAAAACCCGGTCACACCGTTGATAGATGTTATGATCTTGTTGGTTATCCTGCTGGATATGTCAAAAGGAACTTTAATGCTAAACCCATCAGCAGTAACAATGTTTCCACCGATGCTAATCATATCACCGATAATAGAGTTAGCAACTCCCTGTCTCTTTGTCTAATGAACGACTCTCCGGACTTATGAGTCTTCTTAATGACAACAATGTGTCCTCTCGCTAATGCCAACATGGCGGTAAAAATTTTCAGAACTTTCTTTAATGGCGGTGTCAAGTTTAATATAAACTTCAACAAATTTTTAACAACAACACAAAACCTTATCCGAAACATCGGTCTTGGTTGGATTGTTGACTCTGGTGCAAATCAGCACATGACTGTATCTACAAAAATTTTAATTAATGTTATTGACATTTCAAATCTTGGTCTAACTGTTGGACATCCCAATGGTACTCAGGCTTTAATTACTAAAATTGGTGATTTAAAGGTCAATAATGACCTAAATATTTTTGATGTTCTGGTTGTTCCTGAGTACAATGTCAGTCTGCTGTCTATTCATAAGATTGGTAGAGACAACAAGATGTTTGTTGGGTTTAATGAATCTAATTTCTATATACAGGATTTACATCAAAAAAGGATTGTGGGGATTGGTAAACAATGCAATGGGTTATATATGTTTGATATTGATTCTACATGTAAGATTACTTCTAATAATTGCATTTCTTTGTCATGTTTCTAGAAATCTCGACATCAAAGACTTGGTCATCCTACGACCAAGTCCTACATATACTTAAATCCACTCTTAAACTTGATAGTACATCCGAATCGACCATCTTTGTGATACTTGCAATAAAGCTAAACAAACCAGGAACCATTCCTCTAAGTGAACATAAATCAACTAAAATTGGTGAACTTGTTCATCTAGATGTATGGGGACCATATAAAGTCACTAGCAGAGATGGTTACAAATATTTTTAACTATTGTTGATGACTATTCTAGGGCGATGCGGGTTTATATGCTTAAGGAAAGGATGATGTTTATGTTTCCATTGTTAACTTTACTCATATGCTATCAAATCAATTTGAACACAATGTTAAGACATTCGTAGTGATAATGGGACGAATTTGTCAATAACAAACTTCAACACTTCTTTCATGAAAAGGAATTTTACATCAAACCTCTTGTGTTTACACACCACAACAAAATGGTATTAGAAAGGAAACATAGGCATCTCCTTAATGTGGCTAGATCCCTTATGTTTCGTGGGGAATTACCTCTATATCTTTGGCCCGAATGTGTTCTAACTGCAGATATGTCATAAACAGTTACCCTCTTGGTGTTGTCCGGCAAGTCTCCTTCTCCTTTGTGTATGGGCATGACCTTCACTCTCTCTCCTTAGAGTCTTTGGTCGCTTATGCTATGCCACCATTCTCAACATCTCGATAAATTTGGTAGTAGGTCCGAGAAAAGTGTCTTTATTGGTTATTCAAATGAGAAAAAGGTTATAAACTTTAAGTTTAGAAACAAAAATATCTTTTATTCTAGAGATGTCAAATTTTATGAAACAGCTTTTTCCTTTCAAATGAAAATTCTTTGTCAAAACCTTTGTTGAAACTTATGTGCCTAAAGATTTAAATCACAAAATTTCTTTGACTCACAAATAAGTCCCAATGATGAAGGAGAGTGACATCCTATGAAGATGGCGGTGTTGGGTCATCCTACTAGGATGATGAACCCGTTGTAACTTCCATAGATGATAATACACACCCCGAGGGCATCGATCACATGAATCACATCCTGCCGATGCATCTTCCGATTCTGCTGGTACATCTTCCGATTCACATCGAATTCGAACAAGAAGAAGGCTTGCCACCACTCATCGCTAGAAGGTCAACCGTAGTTTCTAAGTTGCCCAAGAATCTTAATGACTTTATTGTTGAAGGAAAGTTAAATATGGTGTTGAAAAGGTTGTTAATTACTCTAACCTTAACAAAGATAATTATCGCTTTGCTTCTAGTCTTAATAAAAGTATTGAACCTACCATTATGAAGAAGCTATCCTTGACAAGAATTGGGTTGATGCTATGAACTCGAAATTGAGGCCTTAAATGAAAATCATGCTTGGGATATAACCGATCTACCTCTAATAGAACTCCCATTGGTTACAAATGGATCTTTAAAATCAAATATAAAGCCAATGGTGAAGTTGATAGATACAAGGCTAGATTAGTTGCTAAAGGTTATAACCAAAGGGAAGGAATAGACTATGATGAAACTTTTCTCCTGTTGTGAAAATGTTCATCGTTAGATTTCTTATTGCCTTAGTTGTGAAAAACAAATGGCCTCTTTTCCAACTTGATGTTAACAATGCTTTTTAGTATGGAGATCTTGATGAGGATGTCTATATGACCATCCCTAAGGGTTCTGAATGAGAACAAGAAGAATAAAGTTTGTAAACTTGTCAAGTCTCTATATGGCCTTAAACAAGCTCCCGAGAAATGGAATGAAAAACTTGTTAGTGTTTTAAAAGAAAATAACTTTGTTCAATCTATCAATGATCACTCTTTGTTCACCAAAACAGAGAATAACAAGTTTATTGCTCTACTTGTTTAGGTGGATGATATTGTTCTTACTGGAAACTGCATTGATGAGATAAACCTAGTCAAAGAGTTTCTAAAATCAAAATTTCATATCAAAGACTTGGGAAACTTAAAATATTTTCTTGGCATTGAGGTTCTAAAACGGGAATGACATATGTCTCACCCAAAGAAAATACTGCCTTGAACTCCTCAAAGAATTTGGTCTCCTTGGTGCAAACTCGTGTCCACCCTATGGAACCCAACTCGTTCTTCCATACATACCCACTTCGATGATCCTTACTTGTCAACATCATCGGTTATCGGGTTACTTGGGAAACTTATTTATCTCACCCATACAAGACCGACATCTCATACTCGGTTCATTGTGCGGCACAATATATGCATTCTCCTCTCGAAATCTCATCTAGAATGTGCCCTCAATGTTCGAGATATCTAAAAGGATCTCCGTGAAAGGTCTAAGGTACAATTTCAAGAACTCTGAAAACCATCTTGAAGGGTATAGTGATGCATCATGGGCTAAATGCAAGAAAACCAGAAATCATTATGTGTTATTGTGTTTTCTTTAATGACTGCTTGATCTCATGGAAAAGCAAAAACAAAACACTCTTTCAAAATCTTCCACGAGCGAGTATAGATCTATGTCTCTGCTGCTGTGAAATTATTTGATTCAAAAATCTTAAAAGATCTAAAAGTAGATATCAATCTCCTCGTTAATCTTTTTGTGATAACAAGTCCGCTCGCAACTCTGTGTCAATCTGCTTTTCCATGAAAGATCAAAACATTTTGAAATTGATGTTCAATTCATCGGGAAAAATTGCAAGAGGTGTTATAAGTGCCAAAAGATTGGCTCTTCAAACCAAACCGCAGACATTCTTACAAAACCTTCTTGTTTATCAAAGATAAATTCTTGTGTGAAGTATTGATATTGTTTGATATGTTTGCCCATCGATTAAGGGGAATGTTAAATTTTGGGGTAATAATCATGGCAAACATGTCATTCTATCAATTGCTAATGGCTTTCAAGTTATGTTCATTGCGGGCATATTATGTGGGTTAATCATGGTCAAAGCATAAATGGTTTAAAGTTCCTAGAAGTTCATTTCTGCTGAATCCTTTTCTCATTCTGGCGATCGTCTTTTATAGCCGTTAGAGGGTCTTTGTGTATCTTTATCTCCTATTTAATAAGTCCCTTAATCTAGGGTTAGACACAACTGTGTGTGCAGTCATAGTCTCACATTTCTCTTCTTTCTGATCATTATACTGATCTTGTTTCTTCTTTGTATTTGTCTGGTTATTGTCTCATTAACATTAACCTAATCTTGTAACACTTTGGATACTATTGCTGGTTTAATCTAAGCCGACTATTGAGGCTTAGGTTTGAATAAAGTATTGTTGTGAATCTATTGTTGCTGATACTTTCGTACATAAAGGTTTGTGGTTTTTGTCAAATTATGGTGGTCTTGTGATCTTTAGTATATTCTATATCAACTGCTCCTACAACTCGTCACGCCACCACTCGGTATGATTGTGTGGTCCGAACATCTTGGTTCAATTTGTGGTTCCTGCAGGTCTCGTTTCAGGTGTCAGGATCATGGTCGTGGTTCTACCCGTTCCGATCCGTAGTTTTTACTGGGTGTGATATTTCACATAACCAATATAAAATAATCTTGTACCAAAACGGCTGCAAGATATTGTATTTAGAACTTAAAAGTCACATACCATGAACTTAAAAGTCAAATAACCAGAAACAAGAAGAGAAGAAACAATGACAAAATAAAATGTAAAGAAACAAAAGTATAAATGTGTATGGACTAAAATACCCTCGACTACATGACAAAAATCAGACATTGACTTTGGCATTAGTGGTCAAGGGACTTCTTTGGCATTAAAAACCCAAGTTTTGGACCTTCGGCGATGATAACTCCCAACTTTGTCCCAATGCGATGCGCAGGAACAAGTTTAGGGACCAACGGTGTATTTTAGTCTTTTATAAAAGATTGGTAAACAAATATGAATTTTTTTGATATCCTATAATCAACTGTCAAGACTCGAGACAATTATCAACAGATCCTTTAAAGTAGTTAAGTGACACATAATAAGTCATGTTCATCAATCACAAACAAATTACATGTAGACTAAAATACACGGTTGGTCCCTAAACTTGTCAATCCACTTCTCGTTGGGACAAACCTCGGCATTATCATCGCCGGAGGTCCAAAACATGGCCATTATATGCCAAACTCGTCCCTTAACCAATAACGGCGTTGTCAACATTCCGTTATACTCTAGAAAAACTCGTTATCATGTTACTGTTGAGGGTAGAATAGTCATTTTACTTGATGTACTGTAGCAGATGTCTTGTCCAATTTCCCGCCATTATGTAGAATATAACAAAGCTGTGTACTCATTGCTCATCCCCAAACTTGTTGTAGAAGCCTACCCAGAAAACCCTAATGCAATGTCTATCATCAAATCAAATAATCTAAGTAAGAAAATAACAAACAACCACCATGGATTTACTCTGTGGCGAGTAAGAGAATATCCTTTCTATGATGATCGTGAAAAGGAGGAAAAAGCTGCAATCAAGAGATATTGTAAGTCTTTTTTGGTTAGAGCCTATTACAATCATATGTTAGTACGACGGTTTAAGTTATTCCCCTTTTAGGTAACTTTAGCTTAACCTTGTTTTTGTACATTTTTTATACAACGGGTGAACCAGGATCCTTTAGCATGATGTTCCATTATGAAGGTACATTCAAATACTTTCCAGGTAGGATATATCAAGGAGGCAAGAAATGCCTTGTTGATCTTGTGGAAATAAAAGAGGTATCCGTTGATGAAATGGATGCTCTCATGACCCAAATCGGTTATGAGACTGGACAAACCAATTATTTCTACTTTCTTAAGCCTGGTTGTACATTGGACGACGGTTTGTTTTCTTTGCGTGAAGCTGCTAATGTTGACTTGTTGAAAGATGTTATCATAGAGCATAAGCTGATAGACGTCTATGTGGAAATAGGGAATACTAGATTAGAACTTTCTGAAATGTCCCCACAATCAATTAAGACTGTGTTTTGGGAGATGGATGAAGATATGAGAAAAGTTGCTACTGCGGCTATTCAATCTTGTTGTAGATGATTGGTGTTAGATGATCTAGATAATGAACCTGCCCTAGATCCTTTTATCCAACTTACACAAGTGCCTGTGGACGTCAAAGATATTGGTGAATATAGCAATTTCCAAACATTGAGCCAATATTTTCCACCTTAGACTGCTCATTTGCTATCCAACCTGTTCATAAAAGTGAGCGTGCTTTAGTACTTATTGATGAGGACAATGGTATAAAGGAGCCTGATAATCTTGTGGTTAATCTGTTCCGAGTGATTCAGGGGAAGCACTTAGACAAAGTTGGAAGGGCACTAGTTGATGTCAATAACAGGTTTGAGGAGCCTGATAATTTTGAGGTTAATCTGTTTCAATTGACTCAGGAGAAGCACTTAGACAAAGCAGGAAGAGCACTAGTTGATGTTAATAAGAGGTTTGAGGGCCCGATGCGGATGTAACTCGCTTCAATTGACTCGTGATAACATGGAAGAGGATCCGTTGTTGATGTTACTCTACAAGTGAGTGACACCGGTGACTTAGGCAATGCGATTGATGATTCAATTGAACCCAATGAAGAGAACACTTGTCGAGAATGATGCACAACTTGGTATGGTACAAGTAGGTCGAGTAATGAGTTAGGTGAAGCGGGAACAACCAAAGAATATAAGTGATGACAGCGGTTGGTAAATGATTTACCCGTGATGGTTGATGATGTCTTTGCGGTGACTATGTTTGTTTCCAACAAAGGACTTTGCAAATGGAGTCTATACCACATTTTTCTATTCAGTCGGGAGTTTGCTCTGCAGGGAAGTAAAAACCTAGTAAGAGAGCATTTAATAGAAACTATGAGGAGTTGTTTTTCGAAGAATGACAAAACAAGAATAAGGGTCGTGTAGGGTTGTGTCCACTTTCGAGGCCCAAGTGAAGGTCCCGGACCGATATAGGCCCATTTAGAAGTCCATTAAGCGAAGGGTATAAATGCATTGCTTTACGGCAAAAGGACCCTTCGTAAATACTCGCCCATGGCTATTGTTTGTCGGCGGGAATGGTGATACAGTATCTCGGTCACGGAACATATAATGAGCAACACACTTGTTTGCAATCAAGGAATTCGTAGCTTTTGACCTTCGCTATATCTCACAGAAAATTACAACACAAATTGAAACAAATCCACATCTTCCTGTCAAGTCTGTGCATAATCTACTTACCAACTAGGGGTGTAATCGAGTCAAGCCGAGCTCGAGCTCGACAAGGCTTGAGCTTGGCTTGAAACAAAATAGTGGGCTTATGCTTGGCTTGATAGCTTGTCAAGCTTTAATCATCCAGGCTTGAGCTTGGCTTGAATAGGTTTCGAGCAAAGCTTGAGCTTGGCTTGAAAAGCTTGAATGTATACAAAAATATTGTATTTGATAGACAAAGTCATCAATATATATCTCTATATTATATATAACAGGAGGCATTTGACATTAATGCCACCTCAATGCCACCTCAATGCCAACTCAATGCCACCTCAATGCCACCTCATCCAATTTATGCCACATAAGCATTTGTTGTCCAACTAAGCAATGTTTTTATCCACCTAATTAATAATCTTTAATTTTCGGATTTTATGTATTAAATTTCGAAATTCCTAAGCAATTATTTACAAAATTCGAATTTAATAAAAAATGACTATGGTGAGATTCGAACACGGTCTCATTAGTCTACAAACAAACATGATTACCACTAGACCAACACATTTTTGATTATAACTTGGAAAACCAAATTTATAAATCTCTACAACCAATCATTGACTATTTTAATTACTTTGAAAAGGAATGTATTTATCTACAAAAATATAATTATAAGAATCCTACAACAACATAAATCCTCATAATGTTCGGATTAAAAAAGTCGACTCTCTATTTGATAATATACTTTTCTTGAAACCCTAATTTCATCTTTTAGTCAACCATCTCCATCATGATATGTATGCATGTAGCTTAGTCCACTAATGTTTGTATATTTTTGTTGCGGTTTTGATCCTTTAACCTATGTTCATTCTTATTCTGCACAAAGGTATGCTTTTTCTTTTAGATTTAATGTTAAAGTTATTGTATTCGATATATATGTGTTCTTAAAACCCCATGCAGTTTCGTGTTTTTATGTTTGGTGCATGTTTCGTATGTGTGTAGGAATAGGTTTTTTCCAAAGCAACTCCATGGCTGACCAAGCTTCACAATGTTTGTTTTCAATTAATTAACAGGTTTTTGAAACAAAACTCATCAACAACTTCATTAGGCTGTACTAATTATTAATAGTTTTTATTGTCAGTTATCTACAATGACTTATAAAAGAGTCGTCCCAACTCGCCCTAAAGCTAAATCATGAATTGCTGAAGGAATGGAGTTCAAGGCGTAAAAACCATCTACTTCGTGGGGCAAAAACTAAAGAAGATGTTGGATTTGATATAGTGAACCAAGGTTCGTAAAATCTTTGGGACCACCCGTTTTGACCTGTTAGTTGTTGTAACGTTTCTGTTTATTCGTTTGCTGTATCAATAGATAAAAATGGTTTTGTTCCATTACCACTTACTAACGTATATAATTTTTTTTATCCTTTTATCATTTTTGGTTTAACTGTTTTGACTATGATCGTGCAGCTCAAAATTCACAAGAGTCGCAAAGGATGCAATTATATAAACCGTGTATGTTCTTGCAATTCATGTTCATTTATATGTCACCAGGATCCGAGGTTGCTTATATGCCTTTGTGGACCGGGTATATAAAATTCTTAAAATTGTTACTAGTTACTCACATATACAAAAAGTTATTCTTTAATCATTTTTTTAACTGCTTCGACTATGATTGTGCAGCTCAAATTTGCGTCCTTACAGAATGAGTGGTGGACGAAACATGCACGGTTGGTTGCGGTCAACCGGCATGTGTGGCGTCAATTAGTGTCGCCAAAAAGCGAGTGAAGCGATGGAAGGTATGTGGCAACAATGTTGTGGATACAAGTGTTGTCACAGAGTTCATTGATGTTTGGAAAAAACAGTGTGGTGAGACAAGAATTTACATGTTCTATTTCTTTTGGTGTGTCTTAATTGAAGATCGTGATTTTATAGCATAATTGTGTAGGATCTACTTGCATTGCTATTAGCTCGATACGACTTCCTGTTGTTGCAGGTATACAGAAAGATAAAACATTGACTACTAAAGCTGTTATCGTCAACAATAAATCAAGCGTGGTAGTCCTTTGGCTTTCGATGTATAGAGCAATTAGTCTTTAACAAGGTATGTGTAGGAAGTATTCGTAACTTTTTAGCGTTGTACTCAAGTTTGGACAAAGCTTAAATTCAACATGGTGCTTGACGTTTTGTAGGTCACAATCAACTATGATCATCAGCATAGTGTTTCAAAGTCTATTGGTTTACAAATGACGAGATTGAATGAGAAAATAGACGAATCAAAGGTAACACTTTGTTACTTCTCCCTAATTATGATCACTAAGATGAAATACATTATATTAAGATCAAAGTAGATATGAAACCTTGAGTGCCAGTCACTTAAATATCAATCATTAACTGATATGGGTGCTAATTTTTCAGCTATATATATTCATTTTGGAAGAATCACGCTCTAAGTTTCCTTCTTCCCTAAAAACATTAAAATTATCATCTTTATTCGACAGCTTTTGACAAGATAATTTCTTGCCACATCTGTGAATTACTGTAAGTGTAGCATCAATAATTAGTAGCATCAACCATTACTGCTAGGTTAGGACTATAGCCTAATATTTGATGTCTTTAATGTGTTTCCTATGAATTGGTTCATAATATTAGTTTGTTCAGATAGAGTGTTCATAATATTAGTTTGTTCTAAAGCCTCATTTTAAGCTGCAAATCAGTTTTACAAAAGAAATTCAAGCTTAGTTTTTTAAAAATTAGTTTTCGTGTTAACACCAAGATAAGCTTATTTAAGGACTAAACTGCTTTTCACCCATTTTGACTTTCAAAGTCAAATTACTTTTCAAATCCTTAGTTAGTTTTATAAAGTGAAATCTGCTTTTGCAAGTGTACAAGTTTTGGATAGCTAAAAAAAAATTGCATCTTCAAAGTCTCAGATGTAAGCAGCAGCCTATAGTCTTTGCTCCAAGTGCTTTTCAAGCTCATTTAGCCATCCAAAATATTTCAAAATTGCTTTTCTGGGATCCTCAGCACCCACCTCAATCTGCTTTTAACTTATTTGCACCGAGGATAGCATTAGCTTAGCTTAAATTGCAATTCAAAGCGCCATCGCCCCTTTTAGGTTCTCGTCTCGGACCCCAAAACCACCTCTCGCACCTATTTTCTTAGCTTAATTTTAAGGTCTATATAAGCTCTAATTTGTCCCATCTTGCTTCTATAGATAGTTTGGTACATGAACTTTATCTGCTTTGACCTTTTTAGGATTTTGGAGCTCATCTAGGTGCTTATTTATAAGCCAAAAATAACCACCCTTGTCTGTTTAGGTTAGTGCTTCTACTTAATTGAATAAAGAAATTTCTAATTTAGAGGTAGTATAAAGACTCTATAACCTTTGGTGACATGAAAAGATTTGAATGGAAAAGAATCACAAGAAGAAAATGTTTGCTGATGGCTAATGAAGAAAAAAACATTGTATGTAAACCAATACTAAACCACTACACCGTTTAATAAGACTTCATTACATGAATATTTTTGATGATAAACCAACATGGTAAGCTTCTACTATATCGTATGCTACTATATGCTTACATATACACCTACATACACTCTTGCTAGAGGTATTTTTGGAAGCAGTCCCTGGGTTGTGTTTGGCGATGAGCTTTTATTATAAAATGCTTGTCTAGCGACCAGTGTTTAGCTTCTTTTTTTTTAGTAAACATGGTTTCGGAGTTTGAACTTACAAATCTTTCCTAGCATTTGGATTTTGTTTAAATGCTCCTACTCGAAATGTTAATAAAAGAAGCATTCATCATAAGCATCTAGCTTTTACGTCATCTACCCTTTATATTTACAACTTTACCTAACGCTTTTATAGAACAAAAAAAAATTGATACAGTTTGCGGCTACTCCTAAATACTTCTACGTACAATCGGGTTTCGTAAGAGTAGGCTTAGTAAACACATATAAGCGTCAATACAATTGCATATCATCCAAACATGATGAACTCATGAACATGCACTATCATCCAAACATGATTCATCAAGCAAAACGGAGAATTGTGCGTTAAAATTATAGGACTTAGTTTATCTGCATCTACTGCTATACTGAACGTAATATGTTAAACATAAATCTTGGATATCTTTAGGTTGGTACAGTCATTTTAATGTTCTTTTTGGTTCGTTGGTTTTCTACAATAGTAGACAATATACTCAAAGATTTTGATGTATTGTTTGGTAAAATTACCTTCTAAGTGACCAATGTTTGTATGTTTAGCTGATTTAGTGTGAGAATAGAAATGTTATCTTAGAGTCGAGGGAAGTATCAGTCCACTTCATATTTCATAACAGTTAATGAAAGTTAGTTGCTAATCAAATTAAGCTGTGTAAGATTTTTTGTAAATAGATTTTTTATAGAGTTGTTGACCAAACTGTTTAATGTGAAATATCTATTGCAGGTTACATAGAGGTTAAAGCGTGCAAGGGAATATAAGACTAGAATACTTGGTGGTGAGAATAACATGAACACTGATGTACTTTAAATATATCACTATGTTCATTTCTTAATTACTCTTAATGTTGCTACAAATACTAATGAGGATATATTCATGATGCATCTCAAATGCCAATGGTTGTCAGTAAAGGTTTAAGGTTATAACCTATATTAGCACCGGTGTTTTGTTTTCCTTGCTTAATTAATCTACTTTTCCTGCTATCATTGTTGGTTTAAATTCAATAGATATATTACCATTAAGCACACCTAATTGAGGAAAGTGAGGGGATGTGTAATGATATCACATGTTTTGACACTAAGTAACCTCACCAGATTTGTTATATACGGTAAAACATGTCATAGAGACGCACTCTGTATAGGACTTAAGGGTTGGGTCACACTAGCTAAAAGGGACTTAATTTGAACTTGAGCCTGAATTATATAGTTCGTTACTTAAATGTAATCACTAGCTAGCACTAAGTTTAATCATCAGCTGGTGGGTCGAAGCCTACCATCATACTCAACAGTTGCCATGCTTCTATCTTAAGCAAAACCATTCCTTCATCTGCACACAATCATTTTTAAATGAACACATTAACAAACACAATATTCAATCCAACTATTATACCCCTTCATCCCTTCCACCACATAGCTGAATATAAGTGATAGAAGTTGGAAAAATTGCATTAAATCATTGGCTTATAAACATAAGGTTTAATGCATTGCCTTTTATATTTCTCTTTCTATAGGCTTAACTCATGTGAACTTTTTTTCGTGCATCTATACTATGCGAGAAACTAGATTGAGTTCTCGCTAAAAATAAGGTAATTGTTAGAATTGATTTTTATATCATGATATATTTGTAAACTCGAATTGCTTTTATGTTGATTTGAATTCATAGCCAAATGATCGATGAGATACCTCGTGGATTGATCAAGGTAATTTTATAAAGCGTATTATTTTCTTCATCTTCTTTCAAAATAACATAGACGAAACAACAATTATGACTACTTTTTGTTACAAAATATTATAAATATACTTTTATAATATTTTACCTTATTACCCATTCAAATCGTTTCCAATTCATCCAAAATATATATTGGTACTCATTTTACCAATTGAAGATAATAAAGTCAAATAGCAATAAACTAGGTAATCGAATCGGTTTATATACATTTTTATTAGTACGTATTAGTTATTAGGATGATTGGAATGGCCACCAAGATAGCTCTTCTTTAGTATATCTCTATTTATTGATCTTCTTTATGATGGTACAATGGCCACAGATATTTAGGTTAGTTAATAAAATAAAGTTCCTTTGATGCCTGAAGATAAATTAAGAAACCAATGAGTGCTAAAACAGGTATTCACCTAAAGATTAAACCTGATTCCCTCGATATGTTATGGTGGTTAGTTTATTGTCTACTAAATTTGTTGTCTTATTTATAATTGTTTTTTTTACATATAATAAATGAGCACTTTTGTTTCCAATTATTTTGTTTAATATATTTGTGTAACATATTTGCTGTTATTCATTATTTATTTTACGTGCAAATAGTTTTGTCATACATGAACATACTAATAGTGTGATATATTATTTTTCGCTAACTAATACAACCCATTGATAATTATAAGTCATGTCCGTCCATCGGGTTGCCTTTTATTGAAGGTCTTTTGCTCACTCTTTCTAACCATTGTTACGATGCATGCTGCAGAAAATGAATTACAGTCCTATTTACTGCACGACATGCGATAGAGTCTTCAAAGTAGACAAGAGATACAAGTATATTTGCTTAGAAATATGAAGTTGTAAGCTTAAATAATTTAGTAGTTTTGTTTATTTAATTTGGAGACTTTGAACCATATTAATGTTGTGTTCTCCCTTTTCTTTATGACTGACTTCGGATGTGTCCCTCACAAAAATCAGTCTCCTTTCTAAATCCATGTATGGCAAGTCAAGAAAACGCAATTATCAATTGCTATAGGGTGGCTACTTCATGCAATGTAAATCAGACATTTTAATTACTTTTTTTGTTTATTAATTTATTACTCAGTAATAGCAAATGTGTCTCGAATGCACATAGTAGAAACATCATAGTAAAGCTTGAACCGAAGTTCAAAGGGATGCAGACGCAACAAGTACAAGAAAGAATGATTCCGATTCGGATAGTCAGATATGCACATTCGAAAAGATTCAATAAAGTGTTGGTTATACTTATAGCTTATTTTTGCTAATTTAATTTTTTAACGATATTTATAAGGCTTGCTCGCCCATCAAACGAGCTATGCTTTGCTACTTTGTTCTTATGCACCACTTTGAAACTTTTTTTCTCTCATATTTGATAACCGTTTATTTCTTTTCGTTCTTAATGCATTGAATAAAAATTTGGTATGTGTATATCTTATTTTACGTTACCTTATTTTTCAAAACGATAATTTCGCTATAGCAAATTATGTCAACGATAATTATAAGACATGCCGCCCATTGGGTGGCTCGACACTAGTATATATATATATATATATATATATATATATATATATATATATATATATATATATATATATATATATATATATATATAAAGTAATATAAACTAAAACCACATTTGAAAACCAAAATAAATTAATTTAATAGTAATAAAACCAACAACAACATTTTCGTACTAAGTCCAACATTAGAATAAAATAACATTAGAATAAAACATAAGCCAAAGTACTAATTAATGTTGTCATCGATATACTAAGTATAAACAAAAGCTAAAATTATCTAATAGTAGTATTTATGTTGGTCTATTAATATTCACGATTCATAACTATAAACTTGTATTCGCTTCTAGATATAAAGCAAGTAAGCAACATCACTAGTCTAAGATATCGTTGTTATAGATAATTACAACTTTATTTACCATATAAAAGTCCTTCGAGAGTATATTAAATAATTCTTTATGAAGTAAATCCTTATAATTAGAATAATATTCAAATTAGCCCTTAGTTACTTATATGAATTTAATTTAAAAATATATATATACTAAGGCTTGATAAAAGCTCGATAAAAACTCGAGCCAAGCTATCAAAAGCTTGAGCTTGGCTTGTTATATGTTTCGAGCCAATTTATTGGGATTGAGCTTGGGCTTGAGCTTGATAAAAGCTTGGTTTGATTGAGTCAAGCTCGAGCTCGAGTTGCTTGATAAAAGCTTGACTTGATTACAGCCCTATTACCAACTGATGAGTGTCTAATACTCATCATTTTGTATCATTTAAAGCGCAAAACATCCGAAAACACTCGAAATGCATCAAAATGATAAAAATATCACAAATAAATGTTTTATGTGTTTTAAATGCAAAATATCAAAATCGGTGAAAAACGATCAAGTTTGCATAATTGGCGTTTAGTCCCCAGTTTCAAAGTTGTCAAAAACAGGTCCTGGTAAATCTAAATAAAGAAAATATCATTTCAAGTCCCTAGGATTCATGAGTTGTCAAAATTGGTCCTTGAGATTTAAATTTGCAAAATTACAACTTAGGTCCCTAAACTTTGAAAATTGTCAAAATAGTCCTTTGAAAGTTTGAAAATGTCAACAATGGTCCTTGTACTATTGAAACTTGTCAAAGTGACCCTTGAAACAACTTTGGGAAATTGGCGAAATGGTCCCTCAATTTGGCAGAAATTACAAAATGGTCCTTGTATTACTAAGCCTTAAACCATGGCCTTTGTCTCCTTTGAACCTCGCCAACCAATTGAGCCCCTGTCAAAACATTTTGACCCCCGTCCAATATACCGTCAAACCACCCGGTCAAACAAACCTTCTCCCGCCACCTCCACCTTATCCTTCTTCCCCACTGATCGCAACTCTCCCATCACCTCGGGCCTTATCCTTCCAACCTCCACCCTCATCATCACATCTACCAACTTTATACACCACAATTAATGCCACCCCTAGTTGCAAATTCGAAGCCACGGTCAAAACAGCCTTTCCCGCCAAATTTGATCAAATGGCCAAAAATGGCTCAACTCATCCAATGGCCAAAATAAAAGATGGGATTTGCTCAGAGGACACGTGGAAAGCATTTGGTGTATAAAAGAGAGGGAAGAGAAGGCTCAAAGACAACTATCTAGTGTAATTGTAATTTGCTTATGTCGTTTTTAATATTTTAAGTTTTCCAGTGCAAGTTTAAGCTTTCAAATACTTTGTAATCTTATTTCAGTGTAATAAAAACTTAATTTCAGTTTCAATTTCAGAGTTAAGTTCCAATTTCAAGTTTATGCAATTTTAAGTTCAAAAATCTCATATTAATCAAATGTTGTTGTTAGTTGTTGTTATGGACTGAATAAGCCAACATAAGCTCCTAGAAAGCTTATCTAAGCTTTTAGAAACCATAAAATCAGTTTTAGATATAGAGCTCAAAAATTACCAAAAATACAAAAAAATTAGTGAAAAATCAAAAATCATGGAAAGGAAGATCAAGAAGCTGGAGCAAGGTTGATATTGGATTGCCTTGGGTTTAGAGCTTCTTGGGAAGCTATAGGTTGTGGTCTTGTGCCTCAGTTCTCTGTTTTGTACTTGGACTCATCTTGTAAGCTATTTCTCAAAAATTTGCATTTCATAGTTTATTTGTTTAAAGCTTGTTAATTTTAGTCTAATACTGTCTCAATCTAGTTAATGTAAGTTAATTAATAGCTTTCTTGGTTTAAAAACTTGTCTTAGTGTTAAAAGCTTCAAATCAGTTTCTATTAGGATTGTTTGGATCTGCTAATTTAACTGTGTTAAAGGTTTATCATGTCATTGTTCTTGTTTGCTATATGTCATATTAAGTTCTAAATAACTCATTGTAACAACAAAAACCAGGTCTCACTTGTTAAAAGTCAAAATCCTTTTTAATCTCACCTTGTTTGTCCACTGTTAGGATTTAGGAAGTATAAATCACCACAGTAGCTTAAAAACTTGTTAATCTAGCTTAATTACACCTTAGTATAGCTTATCTTAACATAATCAGTCAGTAGTATTGATTTAAAGTTCATAATAGTCAACTTAGTTAGTTTTTATGAAAGTCAAAATTTTCCATTTGGTCGTTTTTGAATAAAATAGAATATTTTATATAGGGCTTAATATTAGTATTCAATACTTGAGCTTTTAGGATATTAAAATTTAGTTGCTTATCTTTATCCTAGTATTTTTCATATTTTCCAAATAGCTTGTTTAACTGCTTTTTGCTTAGCTTATTTTGAAACCTTTTCAAATAGGTGCCACAATGCGCTTTTAAGCCCATAATCACAAGCTTGCAAAAGCTCATTAGTTAGTCATAGCTTGTGATTCTTGGTTCTTTGGGTAGTGACATAGCCATCTTGAAGTTTCAACTTTAGCTTTTCAATTTGTAGCTTGTTAGATAGGGCTGCTAGTAGCTTATTGTTTTGTCCATTTTGACTCAGCATACACTGAATCATACTCAGTGGTTTTTCAGCTTTTTCTCAAGCTCACCATAAGCTCTCTAGTGGACCCCACAGTGAGAGCTTTAGCTTTTTGGAAAGCTGAGTTGGTCAACTTATTAGTTACAGTACTTATTTTCATTTCCTAGCTCATTTAAGTGCTTAAAATTAAGCTAGAAAGTATCTAGTAAAAACAAAAGTACCCTGTGAAACCAGTTTAAGCTTGTGCTTATTTTGGCATATTCAGTGCTTATTTTTAAGTTATTTGTTCTTTTTAGTTATCATTCTAGCTTATCATTAGTTTCTCAGCTTATTTCAGTTTACTTTGCTTATTTTTGCTAGCTTATTAGTCATTTAGCTTAATCTAGTGCTCATTTCCATTTATTTTGTTAACTGTTAAGAAACTTAAGCTCAAACTGAGCTTATTAGTCATTTTTATAAAAAGTCATAGTTTTATAAATTGCTTATTTTAGTTAGCTTAATAAGTTGCAAAAAGAAAAATCAAAAAATAAAATAGTTGCAAAAAGCGATTCTTTGGGATTCGAACCGCCACTGACTCACCACACACACACACTACCACTCGCCCTTGGGACTTTGGTGGTAATGTTTTGCAAAGTTTAATACTTAAGTCTTCCTTGTCCATTAAACTTATACGAGCTTATTAGCTTATTTCCGACTTATTTATAATAGCTTTTCAACTTTTGTATTTTCATAGATTTGTATTAGTATAAAGTATTTTATAAAAAGTTTCATAATTTTATGAATAGTTTTAGTATTTTTAATCATTTATTTAGTCTAAAATAGTAATTAATTCATAATAAAAAATATAAAAGTCAAAAAAATATAATTCTTTTTTCTAAAATTTTCTTTTGTCATATAGTACGTAAGAAAATTGTTTTTACATTCGTAGGTCTTTTATTTCATAAATTTTACGTTTTTGCTTGCACACTCGCGTAATGTTTATACATAACGCTCGTTTTCATTTTAAATCACGTTTTTAGGTAATTTAAGTTTACGTTTTAGTTAAAATAGTTTATTTAAGTTATTTTATTTTATAAATCACAAAAACATCATTGTAAAAATAGTGATAGCGTTTATTTAATATATTTTAGCTTTTAATTTTCTTTAATTTGCATTTAAGCCCTGTAATTTACAAAACTTTCTCTTTAGGTATAAATAATTCAAAATCCTTCTCGATCACTATCCTTAGTGATTATTCGACATCTGTTTGTGATAAACACCATTCATCCTCCGTGGGACTTAACGACCCGAGAATCCACTATATTCCTCCGATCTTAATTGCATTTGCTTCGGCTTTTAAGTTTGTTACGGTTGACCATTCACAAGTAGTCGACGTGTGACTAAACTTGATGCTCGGGAGCCAATCACCAACCAATACGAGCTTCAAGTGTCCTGCGAGAAGGTTTTAAGGGCCAAAACCTAGCAACAACGACCATCGTGGGTCAATTCAAGCTACAATTTACCATGTTGAGAGATTATGTTCACGAGTTGCGAAGACAAACCCTAATACAACAAGTGGTGATGAATGTGGAGCGACCTCGCAGGCGAGGCTCTTCCAACGAGAGAATTCAAGAGAGTGTATGTTTGTTTAGGTGCCTTTGAAGCAAGGATTTAAAGAGTGGGAGATCGTTGTTGGGGTGGGTGCTTTTCCATTCGTGGTCCTTTGAATGGTCAACCGATGACAATTGTGGAATTGATAGCAACAATGGTATATACCCTTTAGCTTATGCTTTTGTTGAATCGAAAACATAGGATCATGGACTTGGTTTCTTCATTGTTTATCCGATGATATAGCACTTAGGCCAATTTCAAGCATCACTTTTATTATCGACATGGAAAAGGTACTCCACTTACTCATTCATGAATTTAAGTCTCTTTGTCTTGAAAGAGACAAGAAACATATTTGATTTTGTGCGGGATATAAGTAGAGCTTTAGCGAAGTTTTCCAAATGCGAACACAGATTACGTATTTGAAGCATTCATGAAAATGAAAGCGCAATGGAAAGGTAGGGCCTACAAAGATCATATGTGGAAATGTGCAATGACCTCAATCTGTTGTACAGTTTAACTATGGGTGATCTCAAGAAACTTAATCAACCAGCCCATGATCGGTTAAGTAAGATACCACCGATCCATTGGTCAAGGTCGCATTTTTCATTAATGCAAGATAAACAGTTATAATTAATACATGTTTATTTGTAATTATCTTTAGGGAGAGCTACTCGATGTGTTACTTAATAACATGTGTCAAGTGTTTCATGACAAAATAATTGAGGGTTTAAGCAAACCAATTATTACTGACCTTAGAATACATCGTGAATCTTGTATGAAGAGGATAATGCATGTTCTTATGGTGATTGAGAAGAGTGATGGGCCACTAACACCAACCGCACAACACATGCTAGAGGGTATTAAGAAAGAGGTTGTTAAGTATAGTGTTTTATGGAATGGGGGAACTAAGTTTCAGGTTAGTGGACCATGGGGTGACCAATGTGTAGTTAATGTTGTACACAAGTCTTGTACTTGCAGAAGATGGGAGATAACAGGTTTACCTTGTAAACAAGTTGTTGCTACCAATTGGAATATGGCTTTAAATGGGCAACAAGTAGGAGTTGTAGAAACATGGGCTCATCCTTGTTACTATCTTCTCACTTGGGAGAAACCTACAAACACCATGTCCGACCTATAACTAGCGTGAACATTGGGAAAAATCAATTGTGCCAACAACAATTGTTCCACGAAACCGAAACAAACTCGCCTACCGCAAGAGGTAGAAAAGAGTTAGGATAGCTCACGAAAGTGAAGAGATTCGAAGGATGGTAAGCTGTCAAGGGCTTGGAAGAGTGATAAGTGTAGTATTTGTGGCATTGTTGGACACAACCGAATAACATGCCTAGGGTATGGTGGAGTGAAAGTAGTCGAGCGCCAATAAGGAAATGTCAAACAAGTGCCTACAAAAGGCTGCACAAAAAGACACATCGTAAAGGTAACAAAGTAGCGGCAGATAAAGAAGGCGAAGGTGCGGTGTTGTTGAAAGTCAAGTTAGTGCGGTTCAAAGAAGTGGTGTTCAATCGAAAATCAAGATCCAAAGAACTAAAGATCCCATCATACATGATGCATCCAGTCACAATCCCAAAGAACATCAAGATGAAGAAATTGCTGATCCCAAGATGCATGAAAGCAAGCCCGATGTCGATCCCAAAGCAACATGATCAATCCCATCGATTCTCAAGCTGCGATCAGTGATGTTCAGCGGTTTTGCTTCAACCCACCGCTACATGAAGAATGACTAGGCAAGCAGTCGCACTGGAAAGAATGATGGCCTCACCATAGGTCAATTCATTATGCTAATTATTTAGACAATGTTTCATCTAGTTTATTTCCTATGGACTAGTTATGTACTCTAAAACATATGTGTGTGTGTCTAGCAGTAGTTCTCATGCTTTGCAAAGTATGCAATTTTATGCATTTGGAATTATATCCATTTGTATTAGCTATGGAACCATGTCATTATTGTGTATTTTATAGATTGACTAAGCTTGATGTGTGAATAATTTGCATCAAAAGTAACCAAAGCTAAAAGAACTCATAAGAATGTTGACATTTAAAAGTCAACCCTAAACAAATTGCTAACCATCTGCATACCCATAAGGCATTGAAAATCGAAACAAACCAAATCGAATACTTCATAACAAGGTTACTACAATTCAAGATCTTGAACATTAACCATCTCGCCTCATTACATAAAAGGTAAAAAAGTTATCCCAATGCATAAACAATGAAGAACAACATCCAACTTAGCACTAGGTAAATCTTCCACTTCCACACATCACCTTCAAAGATCTACTAATCTTGCCTCAAGCTCATTTCTCCCTCAAAAGGCTGGTATGATCATTCTTGAACGAGCACGATTTCGGGATCATACCATCTTATCCAATGGCAAGAAGACCACTATTCATGATTATGACAAGTCATTAAACAACCACCATTGTTACAATGTACTTTCTCGCTGCGAAAACAAACTAACACAATAAATATTAAACGCATTTACTTCAACAGACAACCAAAGAATCGACATACTGGTTGGCGAGAGGTCCATGGTGCGAATAATAGCTTGCTTACCACACCAAAGAACGCACCATCTTGAAACGATTATCGTTTTGTAGAAGACTGTTTTTATAATAGTTTAGGGATGGATGATAAATGCCGACCAAACCGTGTTACACAAACATATACTAGCTACATACACTGTACAACGGTTTCTATTTAGTACGCTACAGTGAAAGACATTTTTGCCCTCACCAACATAACGTTAACAACGGCATTATTGGTCAAGGGACGAGTTTGGCATATAATGGCCATGTTTTGGACCTCCGGCGATGATAATGCCAAGTTCGTCCAACGCTGCCGATTGACGCAGTTAGGGACCAACCGTGTATTTTGTCTTACATGTATAAAACACTTTCTTCTAATAAAGGTGTGTTTGATAAAAGTAGTAGTAGCGATAGCGATGAACTATGAGTAGTAGTCATTCACGAACTTCTTAAAAAACATCAAAAAAAAGATTCCTAAAAATAAAGAAACTCATTTCTCCTTCGCTAAACGAACAATACAAATTAAAATTCATCGCTCACCGCCAAAAAACTTCAAAAGCTCTGCGCCAAACGTGAACCCAAAACAAATAGACCCACTTTACTTTTACAATAAAGCTAACATGATCAATCATGTTTGACTCTAACTTGAAAGAATTTTAATCATTAACAAAATATGATAATTTGCAGAGATAATTAGAAAACGTTGATAAATATCTGAGTTGACAAAGATTAGAAAATACGTAATAATGACTATTTAAAATCACGTAATTCATGTAATCAACTAAAAAAAAGTCTTTCAAAGAAAATTTAAAAAAAATACAAAGTCCACTTTATATTAAATAGGCGATATTGCTTACTTAATTAGTGTCAAAAGGCCGGTTTAAAAAACGAACCGGATCTTTTATAGGTGTGAAAAGAAGTTAAAGAATCGCATCTAACAAGTGTGAACATGAATGATCCCTTTTATTGGTGATACTATTGTGCACTTTCAACGTCTGGTCGTTGTCATGTTACCAACAAACCTAACTAAAACCAGACAATGTTCTTTTCGTAAATAATAGAGCATTTTCAGTGTTTGACATCAAATTTTTACACTAAAAATAGTGCAAGAGAGTGTCATATTGGGATAGTTTTGCACCAAATAAAATGTGTTCTATTATATACGGTATGTATTCGCACTAATTATATTTTAAATTTGTAAAATATATGATAAAATGTAATAAATAGAAAAAACAAATTAAGTATTATATATCAATATTATCAATATTGACATTATTTTGATGATGTTAGTATGAAACTTACAAAAATGTTTTTTATATAAACTAGTTTTTATGTTTTGTATTAAATATCAAAAGCTAAGTAAAAATTAGAGGTTTTAATAGAATGAATACTACACAGTAATTTGTGCATTTTGTGTATTTAGTATTCATTGCATTAAATAGTGTGATGTTCAGTGCTGGCATTAAAGATAATTTTCAGAGTCAAACTGGTTCAACTTTGACCGTAAATATTTTTTTTGTGTTATATAATACTTGATGAAAAATTATACCAATGAAAAATACACTTAAAACCCAATACATTCATACATTTTTCATCAAAAATTATATAACACCCGCAAAAATAGATAAGGTCAAAGTTGATCCAGTTTGACTCTGAAAAGTAAAACTGGACACTTATTTAGGGACATAGTTAGTATTATTTTAATGCAAAAAATACACTTACTGCTAACTGCTAACATTTAATATACTATTAAAAGTATGTTGTATAATTAGGAGATTATGTTTATTTTTTGAAAAAATAAATTACTTAATATGTAAACTTTGTTTATCAAACAAAATTTATTAAAAATTATAAAAGGAAATTAATCTTTTATAATTTTTAAAAATCAAATGCTAATTCATTTAACTTATAAAAATAAATTCTTTTAATCTCTTTTTATATTTCTTCATCTACAGCTTTAATTATCTTCAATTTTAGCAACAGTTACTTATGTCAAACATATCTATTTTAAAAAAGGTTTTGCTAACAACAACCCAATAGGTCTTGTTTAAGCTTACCTTAAATAACAATGTTTCCAAATATGAACTCATAATTTATATAAATACATGATTTCAACACATATAATTAAGGTAAGTGAGTTTTAATAAGTATGCATTAATATTAAGTGAGTTCGTGTTTGAAAACATTGTTAATTAAAATAAGCTTAAACAATACTAATTGGGTTGTTGTTAGCAAAACCTTTTTTAGAATAGTTAATTAACATAGAAAACTATTTCAAGTTTTCGGTAGATATATGTATTGAAGCACATGATCTTTTCTTCACAAGATCTTGCAATGGATTTATGTAGGTAAGAAATATGTAAAATTTCGAGCAGCCTAAAGCAAATTTTGAAACGGGCTTTAAAAATTTTACGACACTATACTACGTGATTATATAATTCATAATTGATAGAGCTCTAGTCTTTCTTTTGTTCTAAATTTTGGATAATTGGATTCGTATTGATATTATTAACATTTAACTATATCATAATCAACAATTGTACATATAAAATTTGAGGTCTTGGGTTGGGTGTTGTTGTATCCGCGATCATAATCGTCAACTCAATGTCAAATCAGCTGTCAATACAACTAACAATACCATCAATATAGTGTAATAAGATAACAAACATCACTATCAAAACAAACTCTACTTAAACACAAATATAACTCATGAAAACTTTGCACACACACAAAAGAATTCGGTTGTCCCACTCCACAAGTCGGTCGTTTCACATACCAACTTCTCCATTTTTGTGATCAAAGATGCGTCACTGGGAGGATGGTTTTCTAAGAAGCACACGTCGTTCATGGTCGAAGACGCGTCATGCTTACTCTTAGCCTTATAAAACTTGTGGCTTACAACACTTGATCTCCCTTGATCTAATGACTTGATGGTTAAGATGGCTCGAAATGTTGTAGTATGTCATTTCGTTTGTTGTAATCTCATCATTGTCTTCATTACTTATCTTAATTGTGTCCTTAGTCATGATTAAACTATCCCACCTTGTCATTGTGAATCCACCAACCATCTAAATCCGTACATTATCCATTCGTGTCAATTTGATTTATTTATAAAAGTGTAAAAACTTGCTTTTGTATCAATTAAGGATGTCGGAATAGGTTATTAAATAGGAATTGATTTGCAAATTTATTTTTTTATTTGCACATATTAGCGTACAAATTGACAAAGGAGGATACATATATTGTACAACTATATAATGCATTAATTAATGTGTATTGATACAAAAATTGAGTGTACAATTCACGAGCATTACTAAATATGAAATAGATATTTTCAAAATTGTCCTTTCTAAATGTAAACTATTGAAATTTGGCCTGACCCCACATTTTTTCTTGCAAAGACTCAATAGGTGTGGGTCCCTTCCATCTGGTGACTTTTTTTTTTTTTTTTTTTTTTTTTTTTTTTTTTTTTAATTTAAGTATATTGTATATAGTGTATTTAATTTGTGTAGTGTTTTTATATGTATAGTGTATTTAATTTGTGTAGTGTTTTTAATTGTGTATTTGTTTCATTTAATTAAACAATAACAATAAAACATTAGACATTAAAATTTTATAAACTTTTATAAATTTTTTTATAAACTTTTATAAATTTTTATATAAACTTTTTATAAATTTTTATAAACTTTTTTATAAATTTTTATAAACTTTTTATAAATTTTTATAAACTTTTTATAAATTTTTATAAACTTTTTTATAAACTTTTTATAAAAATTTATAAAAAGGTTTATAAAAAGTTTATAAAAAGTTTATAAAAATTTATAAAAAGTTTATAAAAATTTATAAAAAGTATAAAAAAGTTTATAAAAGTAACGTAAAATAAATACCATATAAAAACACTACACAATTAAAAACACTATACATATAAAAACACTACACAAATAAATACACTATACATATACCTAAACACAACACAATTAAATTAAAAAATAATAATAATAATAATGGGAGACAAGGGGACAAGAAGTACAGTGATTGCGTCCAAAACAGTCAAGTCAAATAGACTTAAAACAATTTCAAACACTAATGCAATTAAGATCGGAGGAATATAGGGAATTCTGGGTCGTTAAGTCCCACGGAGGATGAATTGGTGTTAAAACACTTAATCGGATGGTAGAATGATCGCAAGGATAGTGATCGATAAGGTTTGGATGAAAAATTATACCTAAAGAGAAAATCTACAAATTAAAGCGACTTAAATGCAAATTAAAAGAAATAAAAGATAAAAAATATTAAATAAACGCTATCACTATTTTTAAAGGCGATGAACGTTTAAAACCTACAACTTAAAACTTACGTTTAAAATAAAATTACGTCTACGTACAAAATAAAAAGTGAAACTTACACAATATAAATCCTAAAAATATGAAAAATACATTTTTACAATCCTAATAATAAAAGAAAATATTTAGAAAAAGAAAATTATTTTTATAACCATTTAATTAATTATTATTAATTAAAAACTATTTTAAACTATATAATAATACTCTAAAATAAAAGAAAATATGAAATAAGACTAGAAAAATAAAGTTAAGACTTAGAAAAATCTAAAATATGATAAAACTAATTTTAAAACTGAAAATATATTTTTTAGACTTTTTATGTATTTATTATTAATTTAAAACTATTTAAAACTAATTTAAATTATTAAAAATACCAAATAAAAGGAGAAAAATAGGGAAAAATACTTTTTAAGCTTTTTACATTTATCTAAACTTAAGAAAAATGAAAAATTATTTTTTTGAGACTTTTCTTAATTATTTGTATTTAAAGCTAATTAAAAAGGATTAAAAACTAATTTAAATTCAGAAAAATAGCAAAACAACTTAGAAAAATCTGAAAATTTAAGGAAAACTCTAAAATTATATTTAGAAGCTAGGAAAAATAGAAAAACAAGGGCTTATATGGAGGAATATGCAACTGATGAGGAATGAGCTTAAAAATAAGCACTTCCAATAAGCAAATGAAGTCCAAAAGCTACCAAACTGAAATGGAAGCTACAATAAGCTAAAAAGGACCAAATGCAACAACAATCAACAGGTTATAACCTCTGATAAGCCAGTTGCAATGATTTGATGATATGAAATTTTGGCAGAAACAGTGACAAGGGTACCAACTTTAAGCAGAAAATTAAGCACCTAAATAAGCTGCAAACTAGAAACAATAACTTGGAACCTATAATAGACCTAGGTGAGATCTTATAAACCAAATTTCAGACCTAGAGGTGCTATGAAAAGCTCGTGCAGGGCTTTCATAGTCGAGAAAACTCGACTTATCTTGAGTTTCGAAACAGGCAACTCTGAGCCAAAAGATGAGCTTGTTTGAGCTTATAGAAAAAATTACAAAATGTACTAAAATAACCATAAGAAAGTAGACCAACAGAGGTTTTAAAAGCTACAAAATTCACTTAAATTGGCTTAGAAATGAGCAAATGAAAATCTTTCTTAGTAGGCTCAAAACAAGGTTTTTGCCAAATTGACTTTTTTAAGTAAAACTGAAAGTTGACTTTATTGAGGTTTAATCATGATTTGTAAACTGAATAAGATGTATAATGATGAAATAACACTGATGTAAACTAGACCTATGTATTTTAAACATGAAATGAGCTTT
Source organism: Chrysanthemum lavandulifolium (assembly GCA_022545495.1). Taxonomy (NCBI): domain Eukaryota; kingdom Viridiplantae; phylum Streptophyta; class Magnoliopsida; order Asterales; family Asteraceae; genus Chrysanthemum; species Chrysanthemum lavandulifolium. Next base: position 55,366,051 of record CM040242.1, read on the forward strand.
TGCTTTGTTGAAAATCCAACAGTGACTGCTAAGAACCAATGATATGGATTTTTGACTTTTGGTGATTAACAGGCTAAAGTAAAGACTCAAATGAGTTTCACATGACTAAGCAAACATGAACCAACTAAAGTTAAACACTGGAAAAGACTTGAAGACAGGTAAAGCATTAATTCCAAACACCCCTATTTAACTGATTTGCAAGTGAAATCTGAACTAACCACTGATCCAGTTTGTTTTAATGATCAAAATAAACTTACATGACAATAATACAACTACATAAACAAGTGAAAACTAGAGGTGACCATAGAAACAGTTACAAGCTAAGACTGCAATTTGACTTGAAATATGAAAATGATAAAATTACTAACCATAGTGTTCACTAATGCAGCCAAATCCGAACAAACAGACCACTATACTAAGCTATTTTAACCCAATCCAAACTGCAACATCCGGGATCCAATTTCCATTCTTGACCAATCTCCTTTGACTTTTGTTGACTATGATTCAAAATTGTTTAAAACTTGAAGATAAACTCATAAAAAGCTAAGAGGTTTATATAAGCTTATAGAAGCTTAAAAATAAGTCGCTATAGTTTTGAGCATAGGAGTTTGAAAAGCACAATTGCAACAAGAAGCATGAAAATTAGAAATGAACACAACTTTGAATTTGAGCTTAAAATTAGATAAAGCGATAAGATTACTTGAATTTGATACAATAATACAAGATATACGACTTTTGAACTAAATTAAATCATCTACTCTAAAACGACATTGAAGAGAATTCTAAAACTAGCTACGCTCTAGAAACCGCTTATCACTTCTCTTTTATAGCTCCACTAGCTTCCCACTAGTCCATTGAATAGTTCCACCAATATTACGGACCATTGGATGTCTTGGGACATTTTGACCATTTGATCATTTGGCGCCAAAAGTCTAGAGTAGATTTGAGCGAGTTAAAGATATTAATGGGTTTGGGTACATGTGGAGTGGAGGGACATAAGGGATGGATAGGTGAGGAGGGTTGAAAAGGTTGGCAATACCAACTCGGTTTTGGTGTTCTGTTGTGGAGAGGAAAGGCTACTGATGGTAGCAGATTTTGGGCGCCAAGTGGGTGGGTTTGACCATTTTGTTTGACCAGACATAAGTAATAAGGGGTCAAAATTAGGTTGTGACATGGGTCCAAAATAGCTCAAGGTCCAAAAGGTTTAAAGTTTATTAATTATACAAGGACTTAAAGTGTAATTTACAATTTCAAGGGACTAATCACGCCAATTAAGCAAAGTTATTCCAAGGACTAAAATGACAAAGTTTAATAATGCAAGGACCAAAGTTGTCATTTTCAGATTTTCCAGGGGCCATTTCTGCCAATTTTCAAACTTGGAGGACCATTTTGTAATTTTCTCAAACTTTTGATATTTTTCACCAAAGGACTAAATTTGACAAGTTATGACATTAAAAGGACCTTTGGTGACTTTTCTTTGAAATTTTGACTCGGGGACTATTTTGACAATTTTTGAAACTTGGGGACTAAAGCGCAATTTTGCAAAATTGATATGTTTTTCATCGATTTTGATATTTTGCATTTAAAACACATAAAACACCGATTTGTGATATTTTGATCATTTTGATGTGTTTACGAGTGTTTTCGGATGATTTTGCAGTTTATTTTGTACAAAATGATGAGTATTTAGAGACTCATCAATCCCCACATCGAGATATTGCTAGTCCCTAGCAATGATTTGAGAAAACATAATGGATTTTAAACTCTTTACCAAAAGCCATTACTTCGAGTAGCCAAATGTTTGGTTCAGTAAGAACCATGGTACACTGATAACCATGTGATTTTGAGCAAACCACCGACTTTCAGCGGATTTGATTTTGTCTTTACGGAAGCCGTACTTTACGGACTAGCCAACTCTTAGATAAATTATCGATTATTATCTTTGGTGAGTGAATACCAATTATGGATTTTCCATTGCCTTTACCACAAGCCATAATCTTGCGGGCTAGCCAACTCTTCACTTTTTAGGATATGGTGAGTTGAGAACCATACAATTTTGGGCAAATTGCAAGCCATATAAACGGTTTGAAATCTTTACCAAGAGCCGTTTGCTCTGGATTAGCTAATCCTTTTGTCTTCTGAGACATGGCGATGATAACCAAATGAGTAAGTCTAAAACACTTACTCCAAAAAAAAAATTTTGGCCAAAAACGGAATTGGGTAGATAATATATGAAATTCGTGAGAATTCCCCACACTTAGAAATGAATATTGCCCTCAATATTCAAAGTACCGCGGTTATCTTAGAAACAAAGAACGTAAAGGGAAATACTACGGCCATTATTTAGAAAGAAGATTTTTTTTTTTTTTTTTTTTTTTTTCATAAAACTTATATATATAACATGTGGGCATTACCCCACACTTAGGTGGTAGAAAGGGGTAAGAAGGCGAAATATGGGTGAAAACCCATATAGTGTGTCTCTTGTTTTTGGTTCTGAAGTCGCTAGCTTGACTCGACCCGCATTCATTGGTTCATGGGAAGTAAGTGGAAGAAACAATCTCCATCGGACTTTCATTCAAGATGTTTGGATAACATTGAAGCACGTGAAAGTTCCACACGATGAGATATAGAGAAGCAGAGACAGACCCGGCTCACGGATGGTAAATGAAAATCCGGGGTCAAAGATAATGTCCTCGCTCCGAAGGAGTGAAGAGAGGAAGTCACCGAGTAGGTGAAGAAAAGAAGGAAGATCATGATAACAATCATAACTAGATCTTCTTCCTCGGGATTAAGTCTGATTGCACTTATTTGGATTTATTGGTTGAGCTCTTAGGGTTGGAAGGCATCTCGGGAGGGAAGGTGGTAAGATTTGTCATAACTATGCAAATTGAGATTCTCTCCCGATCATGATTTTTGCCATCCACGCAATCATACTCCGGCGGAGATATGATATGAGTGAGTTCACCGTGAACTCCTCATGAAGAATATCACGGAGGTGGGACATGTGCGGTGCCGTGGGCTATAAATATGCACCTCGTCCATTATAGTCTCCGTGTCGACTCATCACTATCAAAGATTGGATTAAGCGAATTTAGAGTAAATTCGAGAATCGGTCGAATAAAGGATTAGTGATAGTCGATTAATTGTTATGGAAACAACATGGTCAACATCCTCTTCTAAGTTGACGATCTCGAATGTGGAAGTAATGCATCGAAGAAATTCTATGTCTTTAGAATATAAAGAATCGGCATCACTATAATCTTTGTCAAAATGAGAAAGTCTCAACAAGATCATTTGTAAGAGGAGAAAACACATCACACTCATGGTCGAGAATTCCTCGAGACTCACTTGGGATCGGGATAAGGTTCTCAACATTAGACGATTCCGTTTCCGAATAGTCTTGAGATGCTCGTCCCCATACTTAGAGTTAACGGGCTCTTCGTGTGTGGTTTGGTGACAAACTTTCATCATCATCGCCACTATCATCATCATCGTCGATGTAAGTCGCGAGCCATCGGGCACGTCTTGCAAGTGCTCGTTCCTCGATTCGTATTTCTTCAAGACATCTTTGAATCTTAGCGGCTCGTTCCTCTTCTTCAAGTAATTCAAGCATAGATTTTTCGTTGCGAGACGTTTGGTCTTGACAAGTTCTTCTAGCATACTTTTCTCACGAGGATGTTGATCAATGACGGAAATTGTTCAATGACGGAAAATTGTGGGGTTGGAAATTGTCAAAACAAGGAGTGTTATAACAAGGATCGATTCATAGAAATTTTGATTCCATGATTGACATTGGTAATCATAATGAGGACCCCACAAAATTCACAAGAATACGTCTCCATCTCATAGTCTTTGGGGTTGGTTGAGGAAATTAGTTGTTTCATTGTAGGGATTTTGGTCATAGACAAACCCGCTTCCGGATTCACAATGCCACAACCGGCAATTTCCACCATTTTGAGGTCCCCACACCATTCACAACCAAATTGGTGAGGATGAGACATAGAAAGAATCAAATGGATAGAGGGTAAAAGAAATGTAGAATCAAAAGATGTGAGAGGGTAAAGATGGATATTTTGGATTTTGAAAACATATTGCAAAACAAAGAATGAAAATATTTTGGATTTTACGATAACTTTACAAAAACTTTTACAAAAGATGGGATATGTGCAAGAATGGATCGAAAAGGCTAAACACACGCTTAAAGCCTCCCGGCAAGCGCCAAAATTTGATTGCGTCCAAAACAACCAAGTCGAATAGACTTAAAACAATTTCAAACACTAATGCAATTAAGATCGAGGAATATAGGGAATTCTGGTCGTTAAGTCCCACGGAGGATGAATTGGTGTTAAAACACTTAATCAGATGGTAGAATGATCACTAAGGATAGTGATCGATAAGGTTTTGGATGAAAAATTATACCTAAAGAGAAAATCTACAAATTTAAAGCGACTTAAATGCAAATTAAAAGAAATAAAAGATAAAAAATATTAAATAAACGCTATCACTATTTTTAAAGGCGATGAACGTTTAAAACCTACAACTTAAAACTTACGTTTAAAATAAAATTACGTCTACGCACAAAATAAAAAGTGAAACTTACACAATATAAATCCTAAAAATATGAAAATACATTTTACAATCCTAATAATAAAAGAAAATATTTAGAAAAAGAAAATTATTTTTATAACCATTTAATTAATTATTATTAATTAAAACTATTTTAAACTATATAATAATACTCTAAAATAAAAGAAAATATGAAATAAGACTAGAAAAATAAAGTTAAGACTTAGAAAAATCTAAAATATGATAAAACTAATTTTAAAACTGAAAATATATTTTTAGACTTTTATGTATTTATTATTAATTTAAAACTATTTAAAACTAATTTAAATTATTAAAAATACCAAATAAAAGGAGAAAAATAGGAAAAATACTTTTAAGCTTTTTACATTTATCTAAACTTAAGAAAATGAAAAATTATTTTTGAGACTTTTCTTAATTATTTGTATTTAAAGCTAATTAAAAGGATTAAAACTAATTTAAATTCGGAAAAATAGCAAAACAACTTAGAAAAATCTGAAAATTTAAGGAAAACTCTAAAATTATATTTAGAAGCTAGGAAAAATAGAAAACAAGGGCTTATATGGAGGAATATGCAAGCGATGAGGAATGAGCTTAAAATAAGCACTTCCAATAAGCAAATGAAGTCCAAAAGCTACCAAACTGAAATGGAAGCTACAATAAGCTAAAAGGACCAAATGCAACAACAATCAACAGGTTATAACCTCGATAAGCCAGTTGCAATGATTTGATGATATGAAATTTTAGCGAGAAAGCTTGATGACAAGGGTACCAACTTTAAGCGAGAAAATTAAGCACCTAAATAAGCGCAAACTAGAAACAATAACTTGGAACCTATAATAGACCTAGGTGAGATCTTATAAACCAAATTTCAGACCTAGAGGTGCTATGAAAAGCTCGTGCAAGGGCTTTCATAAGTCGAGAAAACTCGACTTATCTTGAGTTTCGAAACAGGCAACTCAGAGCCAAAAGATGAGCTTGTTTGAGCTTATAGAAAAAATTACAAAAATGTACTAAAATAACCATAAGAAAGTAGACCAACAGAGGTTTTAAAAGCTACAAAATTCACTTAAATTGGCTTAGAAATGAGCAAATGAAAAATCTTTCTTAGTAGGCTCAAAACAAGGTTTTTGCCAAATTGACTTTTTTAAGTAAAACTGAAAGTTGACTTTATTGAGGTTTAATCATGATTTGTAAACTGAATAAGATGTATAATGATGAAATAACACCGATGTAAACTAGACCTATGTATTTTAAACATGAAATGAGCTTTTGCTTTGTTGAAAATCCAACAAAGGATTGCTAAGAACCAATTATATGGATTTTTGACTTTTGGTGATTAACGAGGCTAAAGTAAAGACTCAAATGAGTTTCACATGACTAAGCAAACATGAACCAACTAAAGTTAAACCTTTGAAAAGACTTGAAGATGTAAAGCATTAATTCCAAACACCCCTATTTAACCGATTTGCAAGTGAAATCTGAACTAACCAACGATCCAGTTTGTTTTAATGATCAAAATAAACTTACATGACAATAATACAACTACATAAACAAGTGAAAACTAGAGGTGACCATAGAAAGCAGGTTACAAGCTAAGGCGCAATTTGACTTGAAATATGAAAATGATAAAATTACTAACCATAGTGTTCAGCTAATGCAGGCCAAATACAGAACAAACAGACCACTATACTAAGCTATTTTTAACCCAAATCCAAGCCTGCAACATCCCAGGATCCAATTTCCATTCTTGACCAATCTCCTTTGACTTTTGTTGACTATGATTCAAAATTGTTTAAAACTTGAAGATAAACTCATAAAAAGCTAAGAGAGGTTTATATAAGCTTATAGAAGCTTAAAAATAAGCTGCTATAGTTTTGAGCATAGGAGTTTGAAAAGCACAATTGCAACAGTAAGCATGAAAAATTAGAAATGAACACAACTTTGAATTTGAGCTTAAAATTAGATAAAACTGATAAGATTACTTGAATTTGATACAATAATACAAGATATAACAGCTTTTGAACTAAATTAAATCATCTACTCTAAAAACGACATTGAAGAGAATTCTAAAAACTAGCTACTGCTCTAGAAACTGCTTATCACTTCTCTTTTATAGCTCCACTAGCTTCCCACTAGTCCACTGAATAGTTCCCACCAATATTCTGGACCATTGGATGTCTTGGGACATTTTTGACCATTTGATCATTTTGGCGCCAAAAAGTCTAGAGTAGATTTGAGCAGGTTAAAGATATTAATGGTTTTGGGTACATGTGGAGGTGGAGGGGACATAAGGGATGGATAGGTGAGGAGGGGGGTTGAAAAGGTTGGTAATACCAACTCTGGTTTTGGTGTTACAGCTGTGGAGAGGGAAGGCTACAGTGGTAGCAGTTTTGGGCGCCAAGTGGGTGGGTTTGACCATTTTGTTTGACCAGACATAAGTAATAAGGGGGGTCAAAATTAGGTTGTGACATGGGTCCAAAATAGCTCAAGGTCCAAAAAGGTTTAAAGTTTATTAATTATACAAGGACTTAAAGTGTAATTTCTGAATTTCAAGGGACTAATCCTGCCAATTAAGCAAAGTTATTCCAAGGACTAAAAATGACAAAGTTTAATAATGCAAGGACCAAAGTTGTCATTTTCAGATTTTCCAGGGGCCATTTCTGCCAATTTTCAAACTTGGAGGACCATTTTTGTAATTTTCTCAAACTTTTGATATTTTTCACCAAAGGACTAAATTTGACAAGTTATGACATTAAAAGGACCTTTGGTGACTTTTCTTTTGAAATTTTGACTCGGGGACTATTTTGACAATTTTTGAAACTTGGGGACTAAAGCGCAATTTTGCAAAATTGATATGTTTTCATCGATTTTGATATTTTGCATTTAAAACACATAAAACACCGATTTGTGATATTTTGATCATTTTGATGTGTTTCGAGTGTTTTCGGATGATTTTGCAGTTTATTTTGTACAAAAATGATGAGTATTTAGAGACTCATCATACAGCGTGGGAGAGAGAGATGACAAAAATGCAGAGCCCCCCCTACCATGGGGTGCCTGCATAGGAGGACCCAAACTATTTTGTGTATGAGAGTTGAGCCTACATTACTTTTTAGTAATGGCCAAAAACACTTAGGCTAGTCGTAGTAGTGACCAACATCATTACCGCCAACTTAACGTTACGTTAAATTCTTTCTTTACAACCAACATCGCCACCAAGATAATGTAATAACACAACCAATATCACCACCAAAACATACCCCACTTAAACACATATATATCTCCCAAAAACCAAAATATCACACACCCCAAGAACAACTTACACAATTCATCCTTTGAACGTCCGAGTTCTCCCAAAACAGCACCTAAAACACGTCATATGGGGTGGGGTAATAAGGAAAGACACGTCTTCCGGGCGTCACATAGGCATAACACGCGTCTTTAACTTCTTATTACTACTAGTCTTATAGCCTTCATTAATGAATTTGAGAGTTTTAGGTAACTACATGTTCTCATGTTACTCTACAGTTTTGTAGTACTTGTTTACAAAAATGTTGTGTTAATACAAATAAGCCGTAAAAACGTTTATTTATATTTTACGATCTTCTAATGTTTTGTCGATAACAAAAGTAAAATCATATTAACGAAACAAATAAAATACGTAAATGGTTTGAACTAATAGTTTTATAACACACTTACGTTTTCACATAAAACACTATAACAAGATTAAGTGATTTTATATTTTAGATACACATGTACAACAACTAGTGTTTACATATTGGCTTAACAAGTTTAAGTAACTCTATGAGTTAGATACATATGTACAACAACTAGTGTTTACATATTGGGTTAATACATACTTATATTAAGTACACTAAAATGGGTAAAACAAGTATATACTAAAATGGGTAAAAGCAAGTATATACTAAATAGATAAAAACTAGCAAATGGTTTTGACCCATAACCCATGGTTTTATATATACCACTTACACAAGTTCAATGTATCCTTAAGGTACATTGTATCTAGATGAAAACCATGGATCAACCCATAACCCATGACCCATGACCCATAACCCAAAATACCCATGGGCAAGAGGGAGCGGACCACGGATCCCTAGCTTTGTGCTAGCGGATCCCAGTGGAAGGATCCGTGGGATCCGGGAAACAATAGGTTTTCCTCTATAAATAGTGAGTCATTTCTTCATTAAATCTCACCTCTCCAACATACTTTCTCCCCAGTTAAATCACTAACCTTAGATCCAAGAGATCTATGTTTGTAGTTTTGTTTTGTGTGATCTTTTAGGTTCCTCTTAAAGGAAGATCACCACCTTTGAAGTCGAGCAAGCTCAAGTCCATGAGTTGCCAAGCTTCCTCATCATCAAGGCTATTGAAGTCCTCTTGTTGATGATCCCTTTCTTTCTTCAAAGAAGCGTGGTGTTAAAGACATTAGTGAAAGATGTCTCAAGTGTCAAGGCGAAGATAGTAGTGAAAGGTATCTATCGTCTATAGGATAAGCACTTGTGGTAGGTGCTTAGAAGTCAAGACAAGAAGCATTAGTGAAAGGTGCTTAGAAGTGAAGACACAAGACATTAGTGAAAAGTGTCTTGTAGATCTAATCAAAGACATTAGTGAAAGGTGTCTTGTAGATCTAATCAAAGGCATTAGTGAAAGGTGCCTTAGATGTACATTCGATATGGTGTGTTTCGATGTACTAGATAGACTAGCATTAGATCCAAGGATATTGATGTCCTTGATGATGTTGTAAAGGGTAGATCTCCTTTGCGATTAGTCGTTGGTGTAGTGTGGTAGTAGTTCCTCCATTGCAATGGAACTAGGTGCTTAGCCTAGTACCTAATAAAGGGTAGGCGACGTTGTGAAGGTGTAGTTCACCTAAGGTGTGAAAGAACTTCGGTGGTTAGCCTAGCACCGTATAAAGGGTAGGCGACGTTGTGTTAGGTGTGGTTCGCCTTGGTGTGAAAGAACTCGGTATTTAGCTTTGTACTGGGAAAAAGGTTAAGCGGCGTTGTGAAGGCTTCTCCGCCATAAGGAGATTGGTGTAGTGATTACAAACTCTCGAGTAGGTGACTCGGGAGTGGAGTAGGGCAATGAAGGTGTCCTTGTAGCGAACCACTATAAATACTTGCGTTGTGGTTTTGTGCTTCTTTACTCTTATCTTTTCATTACATATCTTTATATGCTTGTTTATCAACATCCAACACACACAACCAAATAGATTGACATAAGTCGATCTAAATAGTTTAAAAGGAAGTTTTAATTGGTAAAACTATTCAACCCCCCCTTCTAGTTTTCCACATGTTGGTTTGACGGACAACTTAAAGCAAGATTCATTTTGTACCCAATGCGATCTCTTCTTAAGTACCGCATACCAGACAGTGGGCGGTCAGTTGTTTCTTACAAACCTGTGAGAGTTAGGATCAAACTTGTGACTTATTTCACTCTTCCATTTCTTGGTCTCACAATGACTTTTGCGTTAAAAGAATTTTCGCCGAGTAATCATCCAAAGTTACTGCGTAAAAAGTTTAAACTTAGGTCTACAATGAAGAATCCTAAACCTTTGCTATTCTCTGTTACAACTTTTGGAATTTTCATAACATGGATATGTTTGAAAAAGTAGTCCCCAACAATATTTCCACTACAATTTCAAATTTCAACGAGCGGGGTAGCCCGCGCGTTGCTGCGGGAGCGCTTTGTTAGGATCCAAAAAGAAAAATAAAAATCACACCTAAGTTGCAACTTATAAGCTGTAACGCTACGGGGCGTTTTGTATAAAGCATGTTTATCTATATCCAACCCAATAACGAAATTGACTTGACAGATTATGTATATGATATATTGGCACGATGTTCCGGTTCTAGTTTACATCACTACATTAGTCTTCACAAAGAATTATATTTACTACGGATAAACAATATTAATTATTTGATTATTACAATATTGTCAAACACGTATAAAACCATCAATCACTTATCAACATAGTGAGATGTATCACACGTCCACTTGCAACTATGGCAATCTGTTAACTTATATTGGCCACGGTTGTGCTTATTCATTGTCCCGAATCCAAAAAAATCCAGGCACGTTTAGTGAGTACAACCGAGTGTTACAAACCTGTGGTTAGTTGTTAAATATGGTGATCCTTTATACTGAAACGTCTGCTAGGATTCAACACTTTATCAGATGTCTTCCTCTTGCTTGTAGACTCCTTGCTTAACATTTCAATAGTAACTTTTGATTAGGACGCGTGGAAGCTGCATATATTAGTTGGTATGAAATAAGCAAGAAAAAGCTAACAAAAACCTCGATGCCAATTACCGTAAACTGCAACTTATGTGACAAACCGATTCCACCAAGCATCTTTCCATTTCGTTAGTTTAAAACAGATTTATGCCCAAATAAATAAAAATTTACACCAAATAGCTCCTTCAAATCTGCGAAAAATGCCGCAAAATTTTGCACCGAACATATAAAATTACGCATCAAATTACGCTATAATTATGCTACATATTTGAAGTAAACACGTACTTTTATCACGTGTCTTACCTTGTCGAAATTTTCCAAAAGCTCAAGTGCTCTCAATAAAACTATTCGTTACATTCCATAGATGTTTGAGACATGATCCTTTAACTTGCGAACTTTTGAGCTTATTAGCTATGACCTCCATAAGGTCTACTCAATAATCACGTAGCTTATTTCACACAAATAAACTGTAAACCACGGGTTATCGGTGTTTTGAATTACTATTTGGTTTTCACTTATAAGTATCGCACACAAATAGCTTAAAATTAACAATTCCAAAAATAGTGTTCAGGTTTGTTTGTTTCAGGATCAATTATCAAATCGTGAGGATGTTTGGGATTGCGCATCCAAACTGGTTATCTGATGATATGTGAGTTAAATAAGCAGTTTGGAATTTGGAATTCGCAATTCGAAACAACTAATTTCAAAAGACAACGACTACTTTTACTAAGCAGTTCCAAACACCCGTTTTTCATTTCCAACTATGTGAACCATTAATAAATGCAAGTGAAACAAATAAGTATGAAGTTACCTCGACCACTAACATGCTACTTAGTTGTAACAGACCACCGCACCAAAATTCCGTAAGTCCTGCATAAGAAATACGATAATTGGGTAGTTATATTTGACACTAAATATTTAGAAACTACATTGGGAAAGCAAATTCACAAAAAATGCATGTAAGCAATTAAAACCAACTTCAAGCGACCCATGTTTATACCGATAGCCCCTTTTTAACCCCAACTAAAGATAAATGAAATAGCAATTCTAAATCATGCGTCAGCAAATTTATACACCTACAAACCTAGTCTAACCCCTAACAAAACACATTATCACACGGCAATTCGAAACAACGTAAGACTTACTTTAAGCAAACTAAATCACATTGTAAATGCACAAAACAAACAATCATAAATGCAAGCAACTGGTTGAAATACATATGCCTAAACAATAAAACTAACGAAACATATGTTTAGAGAAAAATCAGTACCTTCAGAACATAGTCGTAATGTTTTTCAGTGCCGTTGAGTTCTTGATAGTAAACGACACCAAAATTGCCCGACCAATCTTATTAGCCAAGCTAAATTCAGCAGTAGCCTTAGCAAGTTCATCGTACGTAAACTCAATTAATATGTCGACTGTTATGCATGTGATCACTGGCTAGTCACCACCAATAAGGAGGCCTGATTCAGTGGTTCTTCCGAGATTACTATCTCTACGTGGGCCTGCGTCCGTAAAAGAAGTTGTTTTATAAAGCTTTTGTGGCAACTTAAAAAAATGCAAAAAACGAAAAAAAGATAAAATCAACATTAACACCAACCAAGAGAAGAAATTTGAAGTGACATAATGCGTTTAGGCGTTTAAAAAGTGGATACAATGAAAATCATTTACGCAAAACTCATATTAGGTGACGCCTTACGAAGGACAACAGATCACATTAGTGTCTGGGACGTTCATCGGTTACATTTTTGCCTTTCATCATTTGCCTAATCTAACCCTTTTATCTCTGCAAGTAGAAAAAACATATTAGACAAAATCTAGTTTCAGAGATAAGTATACTCTCATTGGTTTGTAGCGTGATTCTTAGGTACAAAATTACCTCCCTGGCCCAGGACCTAATATACCATCAGTTACAACAAAAACACGATGATGTACAAACACCTGACCAAATCCACCTTCACCTAACTTCCTGTCAACCTTATATAGTGGCGATGCTCCTATTTGAACCTGAAAATAAACCAACAAACAATTAAGTAAATTAGCTCGTTTGGTATTCAAATAAACAATCGACGTTAGCTCCTTGTATGGGGTGTTGACATGGAGTAACAAAAATATGGCTGGTTATCATTATTACATATCGTACTGTCACAATCATATATGGTTATGGAGCCGGCCTACTAATGCGGGCACATGCCTCCATTCAGCTTACAAAATCGAACCTCAATATGTTGTGATTCGCCCATACTCTTCCTGTCAAAACAACCCGTAAACACTCTCAACTCAATTGAACACTCACAAATTCAATTCAATATTTCATTTAGTAGTTTCATACATTTTACCCTTAGAAACAGTCACATAAACCAACTAATTGAGTATCAAGTTTCAACATTAAGTTTTGAAACCGCGTCTACTATTTTAGTAGGCTTGTTAATATCAGTCAGCCATAGATGAGATGTGCAACCTAGCAAAACCCAAGTTTCCAATTAAAAATTATAATAATAAGTAAATAAAGGTAGTGATTTTTTTTGTTAACCCTCAAACTCATTGACATTCTTCCTCACCAACAATAAACTACTCTTAAAAAAATAATAATAATAAAAAAATAAAAAAAATTAATAGAAAGCTAGAAAAGAGGAATTTACCATACCAATTGCAAAGTTTATACCATGGATCATAGGCAACAACACCACCATCACACTACCACTGCAATTGAGACCCCAAATCCATGACCTGATGCAAAGAAAAGAAAAGCCCAGTTCAATACGTTAAATTAAAAAATAATAATAATAATAATTAAAAGCTAGTTGGTTTATCACCGGTTTCTTGTACGAAGGTTTTCCCGGCGCTATAGTGATTCATCGGTGTTTGGATTTGCGCTGATGTTCCGGCATCCAAAAACTCTTTTGAGTCACGGGTGTTTGGATTTGCGCTGCCGTGGCGATGGTTTTGGATTTTGATGATGAAATGATGGTGGTCGCCTATGATTGTGATTTATGGTAGTTAGTGTTTTTGTTTTGTGTGTGTGTGTTTGTGAAAGAAGGATAAAGATGAATCTGGAATGGTGGGGAAAATATATCAAACTATAGGGCAAAATGGAGCATTGTTAAGTCTACAGTTGGATGAACAGTGCTACAAACGAATATGGTTCGTTAAAATCATAGATCGTGTGCATCTCTACCGTCCAAAACACCACCGACATACTGTTCATCACCAAAAAGCATTCCTGCCTTTTGATAATTTGTCGCAAAATTTGAATGCATCATGCACATGAATTAGTTGACTTGGTGTTTTACACAAGTCTAAACGTTTTAAATTCGATTAAAAAAATTATAAAAAAATGGCTAACATACTAACATGAGAAAGAGTATATAATAGCTGGTCTACACAGTTTGATAAGAGTGTGGTAAAAACGAGTAATTCTATTTGTGAAGTGGTAATAGGTTTGTGCTTCTTGATAAGAGTGCACTGGTAAAAACGGCTAACATAAAGTCAACTGGGTTCGGGTAAATAGAGTGAAATGTAACTTAAACATATGAAGTTTGGTAATAAAAAGTCAAAACTTAAATAATTTAGTTAAACTTATCTAAATTTTATAAAGCAAAAATTATGAATAAAAACACATGTGTTGATTTTTTTAAGAAAATAATAAAAAAGAATGAAATATTAATTAAATTTTAGTCGTTAAACTTTAAATAAATTATTTGAAATTAATTAAACTTATTTTTATGTTTTTTAATAACTTTATAAACATACTAAGCACCCTTATACTTTATAGCCCATACACTTTATATTTTCTTAAAATAACAAGATATATATTTTCTTATATATTAGATTATTGTATATGAACCGAATTATAAGTATCAAAATAAAATCACGAGTTAATGTGATATGTAAATGAATACACGAAATTTTGCACATACGAATAAAATCATGTTATCCCTCTTTATGAGATTAGTTAGGATGTTTGGAGGTTTTTTTACTATTCACTTTCAATAACGACTCATTTATTCCTCTTATAAGTTTAACTTGCACGAACGCGGGTTTGTAAACTATATACGGCTAAATTAGTATCAGCAAAAATATGTATATCAAAATAAAGGCAGGCCTCACGGGTTACGGTGAGATGAACATATATACACAACAATGTCTATATTTTAAATAAATATAACCGTAAAAGCATTTTATTGAAGGGTCATTACGTGAAATTAAAACGCATAATGTCTAAAACATGATATCGATAGTTAAACTTAAACAATATACTCCAGTATCATGATAGTTAAACAAAGTCAAATCCTTCATCCAACAAAAATTTATCAAAATATTAAACGGCATTAATACATAAATTTAAAATTTATGTAAAAACCCGTGCATACACAGGTATTATAAATATATAAGTATAAAAGATTGCATAATGTTATAGAAAAATCTTAATGTCATGTATGCACCGGGACATGCTTTACTGTGCCAGAATCTTATTTATAAGTATAAAAGATTACATACCGTTATAGAAAAATCTTATTTAACAATGTCATGTATGCACCGGGACATGCTTTACTGTGCCAGAATCGAAATTTACAAGATAAACATTTACATTCATAACCATTATAATATAAAATCAAATAATATACAAATTGCATGCATAAATAATTAGAATTTAGATGTATTGTGACTTATATCAAAACATATTAAGTATTTATGTCAAAACCCTCTTCGTGCATACAGTGACGGAGTCTGACCAAGTTAATTGAAAGGACCAAAATACAATTGTTTCATTTTGGAGGGGCCAAACATTAAAAATACTCTTGTAATATTGTGCTGATAAGTAACATACAATGAAAATTACATAGGGTGGTCGTCTTTTTGGGAGGGCCGCCACCCCTGCCTGCCCTTATGAAGCTCCGCTATCAGCATGCATATTTACCGAAAAAATCATTTTTAATACGTGAATGCTTTTTTTTTTTTTTTTTTTTTTCTTTTAATAAATAAAAGATTGCGGTTCAAATTTAAGTTGTTGGATCCCAATTGCATCAAGCACACACAAAAATCTTTAAAGAGAGAAAGTGGAGAGTTCTAGTATGCGAAATAACTATATGAAAACCAGCAAATGAACTCCCACAATCTCACATATATAGTGTGAGGGTTTATATACGTTTACATATCATGATAAGGAGGAGGTGTGTCGTGTTTACATTAATTAATACATTATTTACTATACACAAAAAACTAAAGCTAAACTAAACGGCACACGAGCTACGTACTACAAGGCTATATAAGACCCGGAATGGTCGACACTTCATTCATAACAATCTCTCCCCAAGGGTGATCATTCCGGACTTGGCAATGTAAGATCTCTAGCAGGTCTGCCTCCGACGTAGCTTCCCATCTTCTCATCCGTTCTCTATCCGTTATACGTTTCTGCACTTGCTGCTCAAAGAATTCATCAACTGATAAAGGATTATTATTGAATCCAAGTCTGCTGTTGTCTGTCGACCTTTCTGCTTACAACCTCTAGCACCTTCTTTAGCGTTGCATCACAATATTTACTCAATTCTTCAATAGTCATAACCCTTTTCTCCTTTTTGCTGTTCAAGTAGATATAACCTATAACAGGTTCTTTTATCATAGTGTAGGGTTTTTGCTGTTCGATACCTGGAAACGTAAGTTTAGGTGCTTTCTATCTCCAGCTGGAAATCATGAGTGCTTGCGATGATCACACTACTTCTGATATAGACAAGTAACGTATCCAGTAGTCTGCTCTCAACTCGTTTTAACATACCTTTTGCTCAGCCTTCTTTTTCATTAGGAGCAGATACATGTCTTCCTCATCATTCGGATTCAAGTACCTATAGTCAGATTGACTGAACATGTCTTACACACAATCACTCCGGTATACTTTGTAAAGCAGGTCTCCACGACCGTTGATTCAAATCCAACCCACCATCACCACCATTGATCAACAAATTCAAAACCTGTTGCACCGTAAGCCCCTGCACCTCACTTACACTCAATAACCTCTCCAGCTCTTTTCTACTTATCTTTATCTTCACTTCCCTTTTCTCGCCGGAAAATTTACTCCGGTCAACGGAATCTTCATTTCCCGCCAAAACTTTGTTTTTCCCAGTTTCCTCAAAAGGGTCGGTAGAAAAACACATTTCCTGAGATGGGTCGTCGGAAAGTAGCGATCTTGCAGGAGAATTCGCCGGAGAACCCCAGTACTCGCCGCCCCATTGTTTGCCGGAATCTTTTTTTATGCAGTTTCCCATATGATTTTTATAAATTTGAAATGGGTTTTTGAAAATATTTAATGGGTATTTGATGGATTTGTAAATAAAGCAGAGATTATTTGGGAAATATGAAATGTGGGTGGTGTGTGTATATATATAGAGATAGAGATATAGATAGATATAGGATGGGTGTATGTATAGGTTGGTTTACGTATTGCCACGTTGGATGACAAAAGAGTGTCTTACCTGGCAGGTGCTGAGTGTAGTTGGTTTGACCCTATCCAAACACCCCAACTACCATGCTAAAATTGGTTGTATTTTCATGGTGAAAGTGACTCAAGCTTGTGTTGCTAGTCGGAATAGGTGGCTGTTATTGATTAAGAGCTAATAATGACTTTGAGGAGTTGTTGTTACACAAAAATGTAGTTGGATCTATAGGATCTAAGTGTAAGGGTCCGTTTGGTATTGTTGAATGGGAATGAGGCTATGACTTTCAGTCGTAGTCATGTTTGTTTTGTTTTGTTTTGTGGTAAGAATGAAATGGGTATATCATAGTATAGATTCATTACACACCATTTGGTGTCTATAAATCCATTCATGGTACCTCTTTTTCCACTACAAAATTCAAATATCTATACACTTTTTCATACCATATTTTATCAACCAAACATAAACAATCGTGAATGATCTGCTTTTTCATACCCATTATCATTCCACCTCATTCAAATCCGATACCCATTGTCATTCCTAGCAACAAACCAAACGGGCCCTAAATGTTGGGTGGAAGGAAACTCGGGCTCGACTCATTTGTATTAGTAAAGCTCGAGTTAAAATTTAAGTTATTTTGAGCTTTATATTTTTAGTGCAAGCGTAACCTGTGACAAATTTTACAGATTCGAGCTCAATTAGAGCTTGGCTCATTTTTATGATGAACCTAAATAAGCTAGAGCTTGACTCTAGCTCGGCGTGTCTAACACATTATAAGCTTGAGTTCGCTTATTTGTTTTGAGCATGTTTATACAATTGTCGGTTTGTAAGAAAGGACTTTTTGAAGGACTGAGAGGTGTAGAGTGTAGACAGATCAACATATCAGTTATCAATATTTTTTTATTTTTTTTATTTTCTTTAGTAGTAAGTACTCTCTCCGTTCTAAAATAATTGTTCACCGATAAAAAATACACAATTTAAAAAAAAAACATAATTATTACTGTTTTCTATCTTACTTTTTACAACATAAAAATTTTACCTTTAAATAATTAATTCTTGTTTTACTAAAAGTTTGTAATTAGCCCCTTTAGCTATTGGCCCGGTAACATGTTCCCTTCTTTTAGTTGCCCATCATGTTCCTTTTGCTTTGCCAATTATATTCTTTTTGCTTTGCGTTTAGCTATAGGCCTCAAATGTAGTAAATGTTGGGGTGGAGGGAAACTCGGGCTCGACTCATTTGTATTAGTAAAGCTCGAGTTCAGGTTCAAGTTATTTTGAGCTTTATATTTTTAGTGCGAGCTTAACTCGTGACAAATTTTACAGACTCGAGCTCAACTAGAGCTCAACTAGAGCTTGGTTTATTTTTATGTTGAACCTAATTGAAATAGTGCTCACGACGTGTCTAACATACTATAGGCTCGAGTTCGTATTAGAAATTAAGTTTAGGATGTGATCATAATCTTACATATCTGTGTGAATCATGTATGTTCACTTTTCGAATAAAGTATTTCAACCTTATAGATGTATGGTATTACGAAATCCTTATTGAGATAATTCAAGAATAACATTTCGTTATCAAACATAGGAGAACAAAGCAAAACAAAAGGATTAGGTGAAAATGAGTGTGTTCATATGATGCCATATAATATCCTATAAAATAGATTGAAGTTGATAGTTAGATGGTGGTTAAAACTGATTGGTTCTCAACAGTAACAGTCATGACTGTTGGCCAATAGTTATATCGGTTGAAATTTGGTGTGGTAAACCGGTATCTAACAAGGGGCATTGCCATTTGACCTTTGCGTCTTTGTCATGATAGAAACATAGCAGCTCAAATGAGGGTGCGTTTCACATTTCTTTAATTGTATTCGAAAAACCCATTGGCCCATTGGAGAGATTTTGTGGATAAAAGGTCAATGGTTCGAGTCTCGGCTTTTGCTCACTATAGTTAGTGCCTCATTGAGCCAGAAGAGTTGACGGCACTATATTTTGTGGGGTGGACAATAGCTGGTGCCAAAAAGTATCCGGGATTAAGGTATTCTCGCCAATTTACACTTCTGTAGATAATATAAAGTTGTATCGATGTTTAATAAATCGCAATTATTTAAAATAGTTGATAAGAAGTTCGCTTGTTTGTTTTGAACATGTTTATACAATTTTCAGTTAGTAAGAAAAGACTAAGAGGTGGAGACTGTAGACTGCCCAACATAGTCATTTCATTAATATTTTCAATTTTTTTTCTTTAGTAAGAGCATCGGGTATATTTGGTGCCATGGGTGATATCGTGGGTGGTGCCATAAAAAAAATTGTGTCATCTCAGCATATTTTTCTCATGGCACCGAATTTTCCTATGACACCAGAAAACCCCCTCCCTAACTATCACACCACTTTTCTGTGTTTTTTTTTTTTTTTCTTTATTTTTTAACTAAAATTAAATTCATTATATAACATATTACATAAAATTAAAAGAGTACATTAAATAAAAAGTACATAAAATGACAATAAAATAAAGACTAACGGTGCAAGAGAAATAGTAACAAGAGCAAATAATGTAAACTTATATAACAACAAAGTTTAAAATGAAAAATATATATATATATATATATATATATATATATATATATATATATATATATATATATATATATATATATATATATAGTGAAGGGTTATTTTCGAACTAGAAAAAGGTCGAGAACTGCGAGAACTAGCATGGACCAATCAAATGTTAGATATATAATTATCATTTAATTTTTTAATATAATTTTCGGAAGGGCTTTTTTGGTATTTTGTATTATATCAAATTTAATGATAATAAATAAATATCCTTAATTTTTGGGAGTGGTTATGGAAAGTTACTGATTTCTTCAAATCTTAAAACCGTCCTTATCTTCATTTCCATTGGATCATGGTTTTCTAAAAAGCCTATGAATATGAATCTCTACCACCAGATGTCCAAATGACATTCAATAATAATAAAAAAACGTTGGTTTCTTGAATTTTTTGGGCTATCAACATTTGATGTATACAGGTACAAAGGTTTGCTATTGTGCGGTTTTTTAACGTTATAAATGTAGTCAACATGTGTGTTTTAATCTTATATATTATTGGGTTAATAAATCAGTATGCTCTTCTAGTAAAACGTGGTATGTGATGACGAACACACATATGCATGTTTGCAAAGTTCAAAGATTACATGCGTACAACGTACGAGATGTACGGGGTGATGAGAAAGACATGGATGCCGCAAACATATTTGCACGTCTGCAAATATGCATGTGTATATATAGCGGATATCATGAGGGAAGACATGGATGAGAAAAACACATATGCATGTCTGCAGAAATTGCATGTGTATAGCCGGTGTTACGAAGAAGATGGGGATGACGAAAACACATGTGCACGTATGCATACCTCGGTGAGTTAATAAACGAGGCAGATTATGTGTTCGGTAGAGATCGATGATAACAACTTTGACTTCATGTGCACATCTAAATACCACATTTACGATGAAGACATACATGAAATTCATGTTGACAACCCGACAGATTTACATGCATGCATATGTGCATAGTGTGTTAAATTAAGTGTTTTGGTGGTTTAAGGTACACGATGATGATAATGTTCAAGTTTATGAAGAATCAAACACCTAATGGACATGAC
Organism: Chrysanthemum lavandulifolium; assembly: GCA_022545495.1. Lineage (NCBI taxonomy): Eukaryota > Viridiplantae > Streptophyta > Magnoliopsida > Asterales > Asteraceae > Chrysanthemum > Chrysanthemum lavandulifolium. The sequence continues at coordinate 55,386,990 of CM040242.1, forward strand.
GAATGATGGTGCAGTGATCGAGTTCTTGAAGACATAATTAGACCCTTGTTAAATAATCTCATACAGTATACCATTACATGCACATGTATCTAATTCTTGTATACCATTGTTACATGCACATGTATCTAATTCTTGTATTTCTTAATTTTCTGTAATAAATTATAGATTGCACATGTATCATTCTTACCGTGCAAACCATTTTTTTATACAATGCAAGTGGTGCATATGTATTTTCATTCCACTCGCACTTATCTAATTCGTATTTTTTAGTTATAATCTTATAAATTTTGAGTGCACATGTATTATTCTTACTGTGCATACCTTTTTTAAAAGTTGAAGAGAACAAACTTTTTTTTATTTTATTGTATAACTTGCATAATTTAAAAGTTATACGTAGTATATGTTTACGATCATTATTTGCTAAAAATAAAGAAATGTAACAAATATTTATAATTAAGAAAGAAAAAAAAAGTCAAAAAAGGAGATGTTGAAACGAAAAAAAAGGAGAAGGACCATGGACGCAAGAAAACGTTTATGTGTTTTCATTTGTTATACCATTTCTACCCTTTTGATAGCTTAACTTTATACAAAATATTGTGCATATTAACAAAAATGCCACAACTTGTTTTATCCATTGATTTAAATGATCTACTACATGACGGTTCTCATGTTACCATGATTTTACGGTTACGAAAAGCTTAACCACTATATATATATATATATATATATATATATATATATATATATATAAAGTTCAATAGACCCTGTCTTTCTCTTTGCGTCCAATAACCTGCAACTTAAAATAATAATAATAATAATAATAATAATAATAATAATAATAATAATAAAAATCTATCAAACACAAACACAATAAACATTTTCAACCACAAACACAAAACCTCACTCACAAACTCAATACCCACTTGAAAATCAAATAAATAAAAATTACCGACCGCTTGAGCTGGTGGCCACGATGCCATGCCGTACCAGCCCAACTATGGTATGGTATATCGCACCATAAACTTGCTTTTTTGGCGATAGCTCAAGCCATCAGCTACCATACTCTATGCTCTAATAACCATAATTTGCTAAATTGCTGTAGAATCATTTAACCTTGTTGGACTACTTTTTAATAAGTAACTAAAGAAAAATGTTCGACATATTATATTTCTACATTATGGTGCGATTGAATATGTTAAAAAGCCGCCAGAACCATAATTTAAGCACAATACAATAACGAAAACATGGGTAGTCATGTAAGATGTGCAAAAGCCGGCCCTGCTCAATTTGTATTTCTATCACTAAAAAATGATTCTTAGTCAAGTATTGTTTAATTATGTATTTATGTTCAAGCTTTTTGAGCTGGTTATAAGAAATATTCATGAAAGTAACGCCTAACGGCGTTTTGCTGTAAAATAACGGCGTTATGCCGTTATTACCCTCGACCTCCGGCGTTATTTCGGCGTTAGTCCTTCCGTTAACCCTTTAACGGCGTTATTTCTTTTTTTTTTTTTTTATGCCCTAAATGAGGGTTGTTTTGTAAATTGTTGGGAATGTTATTGATGTTATTGGGATGTTATTGTTGTGTGTGTTTTGGGATGTTAATGTTAAATGTTAAAGGCGATGTACATTTGGCGTCGCGGTGTTATCGGTGTTATGGTGTTACGATTGGGAGTGCTCTAAGAAGTTGAATATCAATCTCCATTATTTATTTAATATCTCGGTCCATTTGTTTGAACACAAATTTGAGCTTATCATTGGTTTAACACTATTAAAAAAATATAGTTAAAAGCATGTGTGGTCAAATGTAGTTTAATCATATCCAAATGCAAACGGCTAAACATAAAAGACACGTAGAATCTCAAACATGTAAGTGTGTAGACCGAGTATTCTTGACTGTAGATTCTAGTTCAAATTCGTCAAAATCAACTTATATTGTGACATCAACCCTTGCGTCTCATCCTTATATCTAGATTTTTCTTCGGGCTATATCCTTTTCATCCTGGTCATATATATAACGTCAAGTTATTCTGTTTTGTATATAATCTAAGTCGTGACGTGAAAGTTATTTATGTAATACTCCACGCTGAAAATTATTAGTTTTGAGATGTAAAATTCCGCGCATCATTTCCTTCGGTCTAGCGATTCCTATTGTTCTAGTTCAAGAATCCCATGTCTTTTATAAAAGATTGGTAAAACAAATATGAATTTTTCTATATCTTATAATCAACTTTCGAGACTCGAGACAATTATCAACAAAATTAAAATCCTCTAAACAAATTACATATATAAAACATTTTCTTCTAATACAAAAAATAGACACACTTTACTCTTACAATAAAGTTAACATGATCAATCATGTTTGACTCTAACTTAAGATGATCTTGATTCTTATTAAAAGATTATAATTTGCATCAGTGTTGCAAAAAAAGTCTACAAGGCCGATTAATCACCAATTAGGTGCTACTGGGCCACCGATCTTGCCGATTTTCGTAAATCGGTCAACCTTGGTCAACGCGGTTAACGATGGTCAAACTTGCCGAATACTGGTAAATCTTGCTGGAAATACCCTAAACTCGTCGTAAATTAGTTTTAATCACATATAGTCACTATTTATATCTATTACAAGATGTTTTTGAATGAAAATCTTGTCGGAAATACCAAAACTCGTCATAAATACCCAAAGCTTGCCAAAAATGCCAATACGATTTATCACTGATTTACTATTTTTGCAACCTTGAACACATGTAATCACTTATACTCGTTGTTTATATCTATTATAAGATGTTTTTAAGGAAAATCTTTCTGGAAATACCCAAAACTCGCCGGAAGTACACAAAACTTGCCAAAAATGCTAATCCGATTAATCACTGATTAATGCCGCCTAAACCGATTACAAACTACAAGAAGGTCGACCACCACTACGATTCGCACGCCAGAACTCGATTTGCGATAGATAATTAAAAAACGTTGACAAATATCTGAGTTGACAAAGTTTAGAAAATACGTAATAATTAATATTTAAAAATTAGAATCACGTAAATTATGTAATCAATTAAAAAAAGTCTTTCAAAGAAAATTAAAAAAAATACAAAGTCCACTTTATATTAAAAAGGCAATATTGCTTTACTTAATTAGTAGTGTTAAGAGGCCGGTTTAAAAAGCGAACCGGATCTTTTTAGGTGTGAAAAGAAGTTAAAGAATCGCATCTAACAAGTGTGAACATGAATGATCCCTTTTGTTGGTGGTACTATTGTGCACTTTCAACGTGTGGTCGTTGTCATGTTACCAACAAACCCAACTAAAACCAGACAATGTTCTTTTTGTAAATAGTAGAGCATTTTCAGTGTTTGACATCAACATTTTTACACTAAAAATAGTGCAAGAGAGTGGCATATTGGGATAGTTTTGCACCAAACAAAATGTGTTCCAATATATGGTATATATTTGCACTAATTGTAGCTTAAAATACACAAAATATATGATAATGCAATAGATAGAAAAAACAAATTAAATATATCAATATAGACATTCGATTAAAGTAATATGAAACTTACAAAAATGTTTCTTATATATAAAAGTTTTTATGTTTTTGATAGTGTAACCGTTGTAAATACAAGAAGCCACACAAGAGGAAAGGAATTCAATAAATCTTTGGGCCCTTCAATCTCTTCGAACTAATCAAATACATGACTTTACATGTACCGAAGAACTAGTAGCTAAGCCAGAGGAGTCGGAGCTCGAACATGCTCTGCATTAGTTTTGTATTATATATCAAACGATCTTCAAAAATTAAAGGTTTTAATAGAATGAATAAGAATGCATTATATTTAGTGCATTTTGTGTGTTTACTCTTTATTGCACTAAAATAATGTGATATTTAATGTTAACATTTGAGATTTTTTTGTTAGTTTTGCATTATTTTAGTGCAAAAAACATAGTACTAACAGTCTAACATGAAGATGTTCTTAAAAGTATTTTTCTCACATTGTATAACGGAAAGAGTATATGCTTATTTTTTTAAAACAAAATAAGCTAACATATATGTAAGCTTTGTTTATCAATAAACTTATAAAATATTATAAAAAGAATTTAATCTTTTATAATCTTTAAAAATCAAATGACATTTTATGTGCTTTATAAACATAATTTATTTTAATTTCACTCTTCATTTATATCTACAGTTTCATATCCGGTTACAACAACGGTTACTTATGTCAAATATACTCCTAATCTATGGAGTGATAAATTAACGTAGAAAACTATTTAAATATATGTAAAATTTAGAGCGGTCTAAAGCAAATTTCGAAACGGGTTTTAAAATTTTTACGAATCAACGTCGTACATATAAAATTTTGACGTCTGGCTGGTGTAGTAGTGACCGCGATCATTATCGTCAACTCAATATCACATAAACTTTTCAATACCACTAACATCACCGCCAACATCACCACCAAAACATGGCACACTTAACACAAATATAACTCACAAAAACTTTACACACACACAAAAAAACTCAGTCATTCCACTCCACAAGTCGGTCGTTTCACATACCAACTTCTTCATTTTTGTGATTAAAGACGCGTCACTGGGAGGAAGGTTTTCTAAGAAGCACTCGTCATTCATGGTCGAGGACGCGTCATGCTTACACTTAACCTTATGAAACTTGTGGCTTACAACACTTGATCTACTGACTTTATGGTTAAGATGGCTCGAAATGTTGTAGTATGTCATTTCGTTTGTGCTAATCTCATCATTGTCTTCATTACTTATCTTAATCGTGTTCTTAGCCATGATTAAACCATCCCACCTTGTCATTGAGAATCCACCAACCAACTAAATCCGTACATTATCCATTCATGTCAATTTGATTTATTTCTAAAAGTGTAAAAACTTGCTTTTGTATCAATTAAGGATGTCGGAATAGGTTATTAAATAAGAATTGATTTGCACATTTAATTTTTTTATTTGCACATATTAGTGTACAAACTGACAAAGCAAGATACATATATTGTACAACTATATAATGCATGAATTAATGTATATTTGATACAAAAGTTGAGTATACAATTCACGACACTTACTAAATATTTGAATAGATCTTTTCAAAATTGTCCTTTCAAAATGTAAACTATTTTGTGTATGAGACTTGAACCTACATTACTTTTTAGTAATGGCGAAAAACACTTAGGCTAGTGGTAGTAGTGACTAACATCATCATCGCCAACTTAACGTTACGTCAATATCTTTCTTTACAACCAACATCGTCATCAATATAATCTAATAATACAACCAATATCATCACCAAAACATACCCCACTTAAACACAAATATATCTCTCAAAACCAAAATATCACACACACACACACCAACATCAACAACTTACACAATTCGATCATCTGAACGTCCGAGTTCTCCCAAAACACCACCTAAGATGCGTCATATGCGTAATAAGAAGTTAAAGACACGTCTTCGAGGTGCCACATAGGCATAACACGCGTCTTTAACTTCTTATTGCTAGTAGTCTTATAGCCTTCGTTAATAAATTTGAGAGTTTTAGGTAACTTTTTAGACATGTTCTCATGTTACTCTACAGTTTTGTAGTACTTGTTTACAAAAATGTTGGTTTGACGGACAACTTAAAGCAAACTTCATTTTGTACCCAATGTGATCTCTTCTTAAGTACCGCATACCAGACAGTGGGCAGTCAGTTGTTTCTTACAAACTGTAAGAGTTAGGATCAAACTTGTGACTTATTTCACTCTTCCATTTCTTGGTCTCACAATGACTTTTGCGTTAAAAGAATTTTCGCCGAGTATTCATCCAAAGTTACTGTGTAAAAAGTTTAAACTTAGGTCTACAATGAAGAAGAATCCTAAACCTTTGCTATTCTCTGTTACAACTTCTGGAATTTGCATAACATGGATATGTTTGAAAAAATAGTCCCCAACAATATTTCCACTACAATTTCCAATTCAATTTGTCGCAAAATTTGAATGCATCATGCACGTGAATTAGTTGACTTGGTGTTTTACACAAGTCTAAACGTTTTAAATTAAGCAAATTACAAAAACAAACCGTATACATAGTGATTATACGGGAACGAACCTTTTTTCTATAGTTGACAGATATGACCATTTTACGTCACTATCACACATTTCACAATCATGCCGTCACAATCATAACTTTTTCCCCACAAGATACCTTTTTCCCCATACCTTTTTCCATGGTGGTTCTTTATTGGCTATTGATAAAGTCACGGAGCTGAGTTTGAACATTAAACATTGATTGCATGCTAAGGGCCAATGCTTTGCCATTTACTCCCAGCTAATGTTGTCCTAACATGCAAATAGGGATAAGGACATAGGATTGATAAATGATGAGTAAAATCATTTGACTAATTTTTTTAGCCATGATGCTGTAGCAAGAGAGTATGGATGACATTAATTGCTCATTAGATCATGATAAGCCATCTAAGCATTTCAACAATACACCATGCCACGCATAGGGCACGCCCATGCCACACATATATCTACTCAATACACCATTTCAGGAATACACCATATTCAACAGTTAATTGCTCATTAGATCATGGAGGTTCACGCCCATGCCACGCATAGGGCACTCGCTTGATAACTCATGCACCACTCCCAGCCACCAGGTTCCTCGCCCAGCTCTCATGCCACGCCCAGGTCACTCCCTCGCCTATGCCACGCCCAGAACAAGCATCACGCCCAAACTTCTCGCGTGGACCACGCCCAGAGAATTGGTGTACACGTGTACGATTTAAAACGTATTACCCTACAAATCTAACGTCTAATATTGAAAAGTTCATTTTAGAAATTTTTTTGGGCGAGGTTTATATCTATAAAGTACTAGAGCAAAGTGTTCATTTCTGAAATTTTCTCTTTTAAATTCGATTAAAAAAAAATATAAAAAAAATGGCTAACATAGTAACATGAGAAAGAGTATAATAGCTCGTCTACACAGTTTGATAAGAGTGGTAAAAAAGAGTAATTCTAGTGTGAATTGGTAATAGGTTTGTGCTTCTTGATAAGAGTGAACGGGTAAAAACGGCTATCATAAAGTCAATCGGGTTGGCTAAATAGAGTGAAATGTAACTTAAACAGATGACATTTGGTAATAAAAAGTCAAAATTGAAACAATTTAGTTAAACTCATCATCTAAATTTTAGACAACAAAAATTATGTATAAAAACAAACGTGTTGCTTTTGTTAAGAAAATACTAAAAAAGAATGAATTATTAATTAAATTTTAGTTGTTAAACTTTAAATAAATTATATAAAATTAAGTAAACTTATTAATTTCTATGTTTTTTAATAACTTTATAAACTTAAGAGTAAATTACACCGTTAGTCCTTGTGGTTTGCGTTGACCGCAAGGTTTAGTCCTTTGACCAAAAAAATTGCACCGTACGTCCTTAAGTGTGAAACGTTATGCGCCATTAGTCCTTTGACCAAACGACGTTAAGTTTGACCGTTAAAAACCCATCATGTGACTTGCACATGAGGGTAAGTCGTCATTTCAAGACCATAAGGACAAACGGTGCAAGGGCGAGCGGTGTAGTTTATGGATAAGACCACACAAACACACATACAAACACAACCATTCATCATCCTCACCACTTTTCTCTCTCTCTATCCAACTCCGCCCACCACCACGGTTGTACACCACCACCAAACCACCACGACATCACCACCAACCCACTACCACCGACTAACCAAACCACCAACCCATCACCACAAACTTATAAATTTTAACAATAACATCAAGACATAACCGGACCCAAGCGAAGGATCCAACACCATTTTGATTATTTTTAACCACACGATTCATTTTCAATCCATTTCAATCGGGTTTATATTCATTTTCATTCACGAAAAATCTAAAACACACCACATACACAAAAACATCATCATCTTCAACAAAGAAATGATTCACGCCATCAAGACCACATGACCAAGACCGTTTTTTCACGACACGACGGGCGGATCTTGAAATCCTTTATACAAATTACCTCACTAACACAAATGCACCTCCGTACAAGATCTTCGTGTATTGCTCCATATTAACTAAGAAATGATTCACGTCTTCAAGACCACATGACCAAGACCACCCAAGTTAATATCCTTGTGTGAATCGGTGTGGCTTGAAGCAAATGAGAAACGATTTAAAACTTGTTAAAACACCCACATGATAAAACCACCCACCTTCCACCATCAAAACCACCCACCTGATAAAAACCATCATCAAAAATTAGCACAACAAACACGGATATCAAGATGTTTCAACTCTACCATTAGAACTTAGAAGCAAAATTAGCACAACAAACACCACCCTTTTGGGTTGGTCTTTGAATCGATAGCAATCAACACCCCTCGTGGGTTGTTGTTGTAAACCGAGCCAACAAGACACCCTCTCGGGTTCACTATCAAATCAACACCCCTCGTGAGTTGACTCAGTTTATAACATCAAAAAAACACCACTTGAAACCAATCTTAACCACACGAAACGATTTACAATTGTTTTTACCCATCTTAAACACCACTTGAAACCAATCTTAAACACCACTTGAAACCAATCTTAACCACACAAATCGTTTATAAAACCCACGATCAAAACTCAAAGATAAAACCCACTCGTGACCCGATCTTCCTGATCTAAACTCGATCTCTTTCAAACACTTGAAATCTTGCGTCAATAATGGCGGAGGTGGTGCGGCTTGAGGTGACGGCGACCGGGGGCGGCGCCGGAATCTTGGTCGGAGGTGTGGCTGATGGCCGGATAAGAGAGAAGGAGTGGCCGGAATCTTGTGTTTTGTGTGTGTGTTTTGAAGGTGTTTTTGGTGTGTGTGAATTTTTATTTATCCTCAGTGTGTTGTGTGTGTGTTTTGAAGGTGTTTAAGATGGTGATATAAGGGTGGGGTAAATGACGAAATACCCTTTTAAAAGCTCGCTTAAGCGGCGTTAGTGGGAATTGGTGGGCCCAGATGGACGGAGGGACGAACGGTGCATAACGTTTCACACTTAAGGACGTACGGTGCAATTTTTTTGGTCAAAGGACTAAACCCTGCGGTCAACGCAAACCACAAGGACGAACAGTGTAATTTACTCTAAACTTAATAAGTACCCTTATACTTTATAGCCCATACACTTTATATTTTTCTTAAAATAACAAGATATATATTTTCTTATATATTAGATTATTGTATAAGAACGGAATTATAAGTGTCAAAATAAAATCACGAGTTAATGTGATATGTAAATGAATACACGAAATTTTGTACATACGAATAAAATCATGTTATCCTTCTTTATGAGATTAGTTAGGATGTTCGGAAAAGATTTTTTTACTATTCACTTTTAATAACGACTCATTTATTCCTCTTACAAGTTTAACTTGCACGAACGCGGGTTTAAAAGCTATATACGTCTAAATTAGTATACACAAAAATATGTATATCAAAATAAAGGCAGGTCTCACGGGTTACGGTGAGATAAAAATATATACACAACAATGTCTATAGTTTAAACAAATATATCCATAAAAGCATTTTATTGAAAGGTCATTACGTGCAATTAAACACGCATAATGTCTAAAAGATATCAATAGTTAAATTTAAACAATATGAATTTCAGTATCATGCTAGTTAAACAAAGTCAAATACTTCGTCTAACAAAAATTTATACAAAATATTAAACGACATTAATACATATTTAAAAATTATGTAAAAACACATGCATACACAAGTATTATAACTATATGATTATAAAAGATTGCATAACGTTATAGAAAAAACTTATTTAACGATTTCATGGATGCACCGGGACATGCTTTACTGTGGCAGAATCGAAATTTACAAGATAAAAATTTACATTCATAACCATTATAATATAAAATCAAATAATATATGATTTGTATGCATAAATAATTAGAATTTAGATGTATTGTGACTTATATCAAAACACATTAAGTAAGATTTATGTCAAAGACCCGTTCATGCATATTTACCTGAAAAGTATCGTTTTTTGATACGTGAACGCTTAATGATATATTTAGGCTTAATTTCTTTCTAAACGAGGTCAAAATCGCGGTTTTTTTTTTTTTTTTTTTTTTTTTATTTTAAATGCCGAACGCGCCTGCATACGTTTAAGAAATCACAAAATCAATCAAAAAGAGTTGTGAACAAATATAAAAAAGTAAAAGAAGGCCAATAAGACAGAAATACGCGAGTACGTGCATGTTCAAGGAGGTTATCGCCATCGACTTGGTGAAAGAATCTTTCGCTGCTCACGAAGCTTGTACCCGTACAAGTTGTACTCTGTGAAGGGTCCTTTTGTTCCATACTTGAATATCGTTGCGTCATCGAGTTGAATCTTTCGAGTCGGAAGTGTACTTCATTCGTCAGCCGATGATGTTGACATGCGATGTTCAACATTGTGAGACCCGTCTAATCGCCCCCTCAAATTACTTTTGCTGTGTCAGGAGTCTTTGTGCAAAAGTCTGCACCAGACGTATTGTTAGACCATTGTTACAACGAAAGGAATTCGATGGGAAGATAAGAACCGGCTAATATCTTAAACATCTCGTATCAATACCAACAAATGAAGATTGCATTATTTTACCGAGTGGAAAGATTCCAATCGATGACATGACTATTTGGTTGCGTTAACAGTTTTTGTTTGCTTTCGTACCTGAATATTATTGCATCATCGACTGGAATCTTCCCACTCGCCAACACATCTCAGACGTCAGTCGGTAATGTTGAGACACGATGTTCAGGATAGCGAGACCCGTCTGATCGCCCCCTCGAATCCCTTTTGCTATTTCAACAATCTTTGTGCAACCGTCTGCACCAGACGTGTTGCTAGACCGCTGTAAGAACAAAAGGAATTCGAGCGGAAGATCGGAACGGGGCGGTATCTTAAACATCTCGTTTCAATATAACCAAATGAAGTCTAGAATATTCTACCGGGTGGAAAGATTCCAATGGATGACACGACCATGCAGTTGCATAAGATTCTACTCCTACCGACTATAAACGTATGGACAATTCTAATCACTCCTTACTTACGGGAATGCAGTAACCTATGATACTGAAAGGCAATATAAGCGTATATAGAATATTAGAATATTGTCATTCCAAATAGTATTGTTGCAGTATTAGGATTAGAACCTATTGATATAGCAATACGTAGACGGCAACGTATGTCAAAAACATGACCGAGTTCTTGAAAAATACACCCGCACAGGCTGTAATGCCCAAAGGTTTCTTTGCTTTCATACCTGAATATTGTTGCGTCATCGATTGGGCTCTTTCCACTCGGGAATGCACTTCAAGCGTCATTCGATAATGTTGAGACGCGACTGTTCAGGATAGCGATACCCGTCTACTCGCCCCATTGAATTCCTTTTGCCATTTCAACGGTTGTTGTGCAAATGCCTGCACCAGACGTATTGCTAGACCGTTGTGGGGACGAAAGGATTTCGAGGGGTGAATTAGAACATGGCAATATCATAAACATCTCATATCAATATTAGCAAATGAGGCTTGAAATATTCTACAAGGTGGAAAGATCCCAATCTGTGAAACAACAATTCGGTTAGATAAGATTCTACTCGAACTGACTGCAAACGCATTATCAATCGCAATCACTCCCCGCTTACGGCAATGCAGCAACCAATTATCCTGAAAGGTCATATAAACGTATACACAATATCAGAATATCGGCATTCCAACTAGCTTTATTGCAGTATTAGAGTTAGAACTTACCGATATAGCGATACATAGACAGTAGTTTTCAGCCAACATTAGTTGGCGTGAAACTTTTTATATTCATTAGTCATGCTTCACGATGTAGCATAAAGTAACAACAATACATACCTGTTAAATACACGCACCAAATACTGTGCGAACATACGTTTGTTAAGGACGTAATCCACACTTTCGCTAACACGTCGTAGGTCACAGAAACACCTGAAAACGCATCCCAACTACTCAAAATCTTAAGAAGAACAACGAAATTGAAATTGAAAAGAAATACATGTATCCGTAAAGGTTGAAACCTTTTATGAAATACCAAACCTTGTGGTGGATGCATTATGGAAATCATAAGCGGTGATCAGTATTCAACCAAGAAAAAGCAATCCCAGTACATCAGTAACGGGATTAGTTTTTCGTGGCCGAATACTGGTCACGACATCCATGTGCCGAATACTGATCAGGAATGGTGGATGCCAAAGAAATGCAGGACTGAGATCAGACCGCAGCCCAAGACTTTTGCGGCAGTTTGTTTTAACGTATGCAAACCATCAGAAACCCCACTCTTCATAAAAAAAACTCTTTTCCATATTGATATTTTGAAAAAGCGATAACAGCAAAAAAAATTAAAGCATGTTTGTCCAGAAAATTTGCCGCAATGCCTACTCTATTTTTACCATGGCCAATATTAAAGTATATAAAAACGGTACGTTTAAGCCGCGTAACAAAACCAATAGCGATCATGAAAGGTTACTACGCTATATATACATGTTTATCTACACATATTAAAAATGTATAAAGCGATAACTTTAAACCAAATTTGAATAAAATAAATAATTAGGCTCAGATTCTTCAATGCGAGAGGGTAAAAGAAATCCGAGTTCCGCCATGGCTGCAAAAAACACGGTTGCATAATGATAACTACATGCCGCCCAGTTATTGCCATGCCAAGTTACGTATCGAACCTCCAATGACCCAGTTATTCAGAAAACATGTAATCATCACTGCCCCTTAGTATATCATATATTTCTAAATTCCTCACATGTAACAGTGGCTGCAAGCTTAGTTAGCTGCCTCGCCAACATGTTACGTAGTTCATTTTTTATCGAAACTTATGACACTCAATACCATTATACAATAAATAAGGTAAAGAGCAACGACGGTGGTGTTTGAATACAATTTCTAAGACATAGTGCTCACATGTAACAGCTGCAGCAATCCAATAAGGCGGAGCAGAAACAGCTCAAGTGATGCTTCTTTTTTTTTTAAATGCCAAAGTCGATGCTCTTTACATCTCGACATGCAACCTAAATAAAGGCAACATCAACATTTGAGTCGCACACACCAGCATCCGCATCAGTTCTACGACACTGAAAGGTACGTATTGCAAGAAAACGCACACAAAACCCTGACCAAAAGTAACAAAAGCATAAACATATAGCAAAAACCTAAAGAAAATGTGAGATATGCACCGCTTACCAACTTTCCTCGCGTGTAAAGAAACGCAACACAAATTATTCTAGAACGAAACTGAAACGTCCAAGTTAAAATGTATAGGTAGAGTAGAGACAACATGTCGTTCATATATCGTGGCTACGGGCGAAAGGCCCAGAACATGCAAAGGACGTCCCAAAAGCCGGCCATGATCTAATCGAAAGTTGTTTTAGTAACCGACCATCAGCAAAGCAAATATTAAATAGCCACCGTCGTTATGTGACTGCCCCACCAAGATACGGGCTATCGAAATGTATACACAACGTTTGTCATGTTATCACCATCGCCTATAGAAACGGAGAAGCTTCGAATTCATGTATATAATAGCGTTTCTTTTCGCCACACTATAAGAGGCTCAGACTGATTAGTAATCTCGAAAACCGGACAAGTCCGCCATGGCTGCAAACCTAATTGTTTGCCCCGCCAAGGTGCGGAGGTTCGCGGCTTTGATGAAACCAATGCAAATCCATCATCGCCTCTTATGTCCAACAACACCAACACTATCGGCCCAGCCACAACACAAGTAGTACCCGATACCCATCATGGCTCCAACCAAATGGCTACCCAGCCAAGATACGGGACTAGGCAAACCACTCTCAGTTAGGCATAGAAAGCTCACCTGATTCTGAATAAACAAACCAAACTTGAGCAAACGTCTCAAGCTAGCTACACATAAAAGAATTATATCTCTAATGTAAAGAGCAACGACAGTGACTTTTTAAGAAAAAAGAAACGCGCCTCTCCCATTATACGCTCAAAACCAAACGGCCCAGATAGGCTCAAAACCAAACGGCCTAAATAAGGGATGCACACTTTCGCTAACACGTCGTACGTCACAGAAACACGTGGATGTTGACACCAAATGAGGCTCAGATATGCGTATAGAATAGCGATACCAGGCTACCAACATGGTTGCAGCCATACACCCGATATGACTGTCGTGTCGCGATGCGCGCAAAGGAAAGGTATGCGCCATGGTCAACATATTATCATCATCGCCTATAAAAAAGGAGAACACTAAAATTCATATGCTCAAAACCAAACGGCCCAGATAGGCTCAAAACCGAACGACCCAAATAAGGGATGCACACTTTCGCTAACACGTCGTAGGTCACAAAAACACGTGGATGTTGACACCAAATGAGACTCAGCTATGCGTATACAATAGCGATCCGGCCACCAACATAGCTATAGCCATACACTCGATATGGCTGCCGTGCCACGATACACGTATACAACAGCGATAGCAAGCGACCAACATGGCTGCAACCATGCATTTAACATAACTGCCCTAGCACGATGCGGCCCAAAAGCATCCCGTCATGCATCTTAAACACAAAAACACACTAACCAACGCCTGCAAGTCCACGAACATAAGGAACACAAATTTGAAGCCCTCATTTTAGCTACGGAAACAAAGACACACAAAAACAAACGGTGCGCAAAATAGGAAAATCACAGGTACACGCATGCAGTGTAGACACAACCTTCTCAACAACCAAAAACGCATCCCAGCAAAGCTGAAGCAAACATATTCACTACGAAACTACTAATAATCTTAAGACGAACAAAGAAATTCAAACTGAAATTAAATGTCTGTATCCGTAAAGGTTGAAATCTTGTATGAAATACCAAACCTTATAATGGATGCATTATGGAAATCATAAGCGGTGATCAGTATTCGACCAAGAAAAAGCAATCCCAGTACGTCAGTAGTAGGATTAGTTTTTCGTGGCCGAATACTGGTCACAACATCCATTCGCCGAACATCGATCAGGAATAGTGAATGCCAAAGAAATGCAACACTGAGATTAGATCGTAGTCCAAGACTTTTGCGGCAGTTTGTTATGAGGTATCCAAACCATGGCTAATATTTATAGAGGTTTCATTAGAAGTTCCACAAAGTATATAAAAGTATAAAACAATACGTTTAAAGCGCGCAACAACAGCGATAACGATCATCACTGGCCAGTACGCTATATATACATGTTTATCTACACATATTAAAAATGTATAAAGCAATAAGTTTAAACCAAATTTGAATAAAATAAGTAATTAGGCTCATATTCTTGAATGCGAGAGGATAAAAGAAATCCAAATTCCACCATGGCTACAAACGTAATTGTTTGCCCCGCCAACGTGCAGATGTTCGCGACTTTGATGAAACCAATGTAATCATCACTGCCAGTTAGTACATCACATATTTCTAAATTCCTCACATGTAACAGTGGCTGCAAGCTTAGTTAGCTGCCTCGCCAACATGTTACTGAGCGCATTTTTAATTTAAACCTATAACAGTCAGTACCATTATACAACCATTATACAACAAATAAACCGACTAACCAAAGTGATACTTCCGTTTTTTAAATGCCACCGTCGATGCTCATTAGATCTCGACATGCAGCCTAAATAAAGACAACATAAACATCTGAGTCATACACAACAGCATCCACATCAGTTCTACGACACTGAAAAAAGGTTCAGATTGATTAGTAATCTCAAAAACTGAACACATCCCCCATGGCTGCAAACGTAATTGTTTGCCCCGCCAACGTGCAGAGGTTCGCGACTTTGATGAAACCAATGCAAATCCATCATCGCCTCTTATGTCCAACGACACCAACACCTTCGTTTCAGCCACAACAAAAGTAGTGCCCGAAACCCATCATGGCTGCAACCAAATGGCTACCCCGCCAAGATACGGGCCTGGGCAAGGCACAATCAGTTAGGATAAGAAAGCAAATCAAAATCCCAGAAGCTAATAGCACCTAAAAAGTTGATCTAAAACCATGTGACCAAAAGAAAACCCTAAAAAAATCTGTAATTATCGAAGATTTACTCCGAGATTCGGTGCAAAGAGATAAGATCAAATTATCACAACACGTGTTAACATGAGGCGGTAGAAAAAAGTACACGTGTTAACATGAGGCGGTGGAAAAAAGAAACAGGCCTCCCCATTGTACGCTAAAAACCAAACGGCCCAAATAAGGGATGCACCGACCATTTTATAAAAATCCACCGTCGTTGCTCTTTACATTAGAGATATAATGGTGCAACTTTAATTTAAAATATATATAAAACAATAAAAATAAATAAATAAAGCGCTTCAAGTTTTAGTTGTTGGATCCCAATTCCATCAAGAACACAGAAAGATCTTTAAAGAGAGAAAGTGGAGAGTTCTAGTATGTGAAATAACCATATGAAAACCAGCAAATGAACTCCCACAATCTCACATATATAGTGTGAGGGTTTATAACTTTATATACGTTTGCATATCATGATAAGGAGGAGGTGTGTTGTGTTTACATTAATACATTATTTACTATACAAAAAGAACTAAAGCTAAACTAAACAGCACACGAGCTACGTACTACAAGGCTATATAAGACCCGGAATGGTCGACGCTTCATTCGTAACAATCTCCCCATAAGGGGTGATCATTCCGGACTTGGCAATGTAAGATCTCTAGCAGGTCTGCCTCCGACGTAGCTTCCCATCTTCTCATCCGTTATACGTTTCTGCACTAGCTGCTCAAAGAATTCATAACTTTCAAATTCATCAACTGATAAAGGATTATTATTGAATCCAAGTCTGCTGTTGTCTGTCGACCTTTCTGCTTACAACCTCTAGCACCTTCTTTAGCGTTGCATCACAATATTTACTCAATTCTTCAATAGTCATAACCCTTTTCTCCTTTTTGCTGTTCAAGTAGATGTATAACCTATAACAGGTTTCTTTTATCATAGTGTAGGGTTTTTGCTGTTCGATACCTGGAAACGTGAGTTTAGGTGCTTTGAGATTTATGCGGTGTTGGTAGCTTTCTATCTCCAGCTGGAAATCATGAGTGCTTGCAATGATCACACTACTTCTGATATAGACAAGTAACGTATCCAGTAGTCTGCTCTCAACTCGTTTTAACATACCTTTTGCTCAGCCTTCTTTTTCATTAGGAGCAGATACATGTCTTCCTCATCATTCGGATTCAAGTACCTATAGTCGGATTGACTGAACATGTCTTCCACACAATCACTCCGGTATACTTTGTAAAGCAGGTCTCCACGACCGTTGATTCAAATCCAGCCCACCATCACCACCATTGATCAACAAATTCAAAACCTGTTGCACCGTAAGACCCTGCACCTCACTCACACTCAATAACCTCTCCAGCTCTTTCCTACTTATCTTTATCTTCACTTCCCTTTTCTCGCCGGCAAATTTACTCCGGTCACCGGAATCTTCATTTCCCGCCAAAACTTTGTTTTTTCCAGTTTCCTCAAAAGGGTCGGTAGAAAAACACATTTCCTGAGATGGGTCGTCGGAAAGTAGCGATTTTGCCGGAGAATTCGCCGGAGAACCCCAGTACTCGACGCCCCATTGTTTGCCGGAATCTTTTTTTATGCAGTTTCCCATATGATTTTTATAAATTTGAAATGGGTTTTTGAAAATATTTAATGGGTATTTGATGGATTTGTGAATAAAGCAGAGATTATTTGGGAAATATGAAATGTGGGTGGTGTGTGTATATATATAGAGATAGAGATAGAGATAGATATAGGATGGGTGTATGTATAGGTTGGTTTAAAAAGAAAGGGTCGTATTGCCACGTTGGATGATAAAAGAGTGTCCTACCTGGCAGCAGGGGCGGAGCCAGGAATTTTTATTAGGGGGGGCTTGGATATTTTGGGATAGTGATAATGTTTAATGTTTTTTCCGAACCAACGATCGAATTGATAAACCTATTTGCACTTAAATGACGAACTTACACAATTAAAAATATATCTATATCTTTATGGAAATTAACAAAACTTTAACCATTTATCAACTTGTTTTCCATAAAAGATGCTAACTTTTTAGTGCACTTAGCTAAAATTTTCGTTTAAAAAAAACACAAAAAAAGAAAAGAAAAACACAACGTGTAAATCAAAATGAAGAATGAACAACCTCACATTTGCTAGTATTTGACTTTCAACACTCCCTAGTACTTTTACAAAAAGCTCTCCTCTCTCCAATACACTCACCGACTCACGTGATCAAATCATTCATATATACTTTTACTTTCTTACCCAAACTACTTCCTCTTGATATGAATATACTATTCATCTTCTTCTCCAAAACCTTACACCATGATCTACTTATAATCAATATGAAGGTGAGTATTTATTCTTTTTATTTTTTCTACCAGCATATGTATTTCTTTTCATACTTCCGGGACCAGGAAAGAAGAAAAATCACAAAAACAATTCATAAAACATAACTGGTTCTTCGGCAGCGGCGCCGTTGCAACAAAGTGTTTTTTTCCGTCGAGCACAATCGGGATATGGAATTAGGGAGATTTGATCATAGTTGCTAACAGACTTGAACCTTAGCAGGTGCCAAATTTAGAACTCGATGAAACATGGGCTGAAATTCAAGCGATAAGTTAAACAATTAGGCCAGTTAAGGGGTGGAAAGACCCGCCACCACCCTTCGGCTCCGCCCTCCTGGCAGCAGGTCTTGAGTGTAGTTGGTTTGACCCTATCCAAACACCCCAACTACCATGCTAAAATTAGTTGTATACTTATATTTTCGTGGGGTGAAGTTTAAAAGATGTAACGTCTTTTTCGCATTCACATCTACGTAATATATTTTGTTAAGGGTCAAAATTATTAACATACTTTCAAATTTTTTCGATCTAGCTAATATGACATGTTGGTAGTAGGTTACTGTATCACCTGGCGAAAAATTTGCGCAGTTAGTCCTTCTGGGATTAACGTAATCGTTAGCTAGATGATAACGATAAAAAAAAAAAAAAAAAAAAAACTTTTAAAAAATTTAACGTTTTTTTTTTTTTTTTTCAAAAATTTCAAAAAATTTAAAATTTTACGTTTTTAAAAAAAAAAATCTTATCATCTAGTATCTGGTCGTTAGTCCCAGAGGACTAATCACAAGAAATTTTTCGCCAAGGTGACACAGTAACCTACTACCAACGGTCAATATATTACTAGATCGAAAAATTTGAAAGTATGTTAACTTTGACCTTTAACAAAATATATTACGTAGATGCAGACCGAAAAAGACGTTACAGACTTTAAATTTTCACCCTTTTCATGATGAAAGTGACTCAAGCTTGTGTTGCTAGTCGGAATAGGTGGCTGTTATTGATCAAGAGCTAATAATTACTTTGAGGAGTTGTTGTTCGACAAAAATGTAATTGGATCTATTGGATCTAAGTGTAAATGTTGGGGTGGAAGGAAGCTCAGGCTCGACTCATTTGTATTAGTAAAGCTCGAGTTCAGGCTCAAGTTATTTTGAGCTTTATATTTTTAGTGTGAGCTTAACTCGTGACGAATTATACAGACTCGAGCTCAACTAGAGCTTGGTTCATTTTTATGTTTACCTAATTGAAATAGAGCTCGACTCTAGCTCGATGTGTGTAACACACTATTGGCTCGAGTCCGTATTAGAAATTAGGTTTAGGATGTGATGATAATTTTGTATATCTGCTTGATTTATTCACTTTTCGAATAAAGTATTTCAACCTTATAGATGTTTGATATCACGAAATCCTTATTAGGATAATTCAAGAATAACATTTCGTTTTCAGACATAAGAGAACAAAGCAAAACAAAAAGATTAGGTGAAAATTCGCTATTCAAATGATACCATATAATTTGCTATAAAAGATATGAAAGTTGACAGTTACAAGGTGGTTGGAACCGGTTGGTTTCAACAGTCATGACTGTTGGCTAATAGTTATATCGGTTGGAATTTGATGAGGTAAACGGGTACCCAACAAGGGGCGCTACTTCTTGACTTTTACGTCTTTGTCATGATGGAAACATATCAGTTTAAATGAGTATGCACACCATATTTTTCTAACTCGTATTCAAGCATAATATGAAGTTTTATAGTGTTTAATAAATCGTAATTATTTAAAATAGTTGATGACAGGTTCACTTGTTTTGTTTTGAACATGTTTATACAATAGACTTTTTAAAAGACTGAGAGATGTAGAGTGTACATATCAACATGGTCATTTATCAACATTTTCTATTTTTTGTTCTTTAGTAATAAGTAATAACCATCATTGTTTGCTAAATTGCTAAAAAAATTTCTGATCTTGTAGGAGTGTAGGACTATTGTTTAATAAGTAACTAAAGAAAAAATTTCGACATATTATATTTCTACAGTAGGCTGCGAGCAGTGGACCGGTCGAGAGGTTCAGTCGATGTCGGTCGAAGGTCGGTCACCCCACTGTGGGTGATCGGTCGGTTTCGGTTGAGTGAGGCAAAGAAGTCACAAATTGACAAACTTTACCACTTCTTTTAAAAAAAATTAAAAATAAAAAATAATAATAAAAAATAATAATAAAAAAAAAACTTTACCACTTTTACAACATTATAAATACTAAACCCAAACACATTTTTAAACACACATTTTCAAACACAATTCTCTCAACACAAAATTATTATGGCTTGTCGTATCCCTCATTTCGTCGAACAAATGCAAACGTATGTTAAAAAACAATGCGAAGAAGACGATGCGGCTCGACAAAACACTATTATCGGCGTTATCAAGTAGTTTGATCTCGTAAAGGCAGAGAAGCAACATTTGAGAGAACAATACGCGACTTGCAACGACATTTCGCCTGAAAGAAAAGTTGTGATTAACAAATTTTTTATGGATGAAGTTCGCGAAAGCGACAACATCACGATACGTCATGTGTGTTCAATGATGAGAAACAACATCAAGACCAAAATCACTGAGCTATAAGGAGAACACAACTTGGTGTGGGTGCATCAAGTTCCTCGCTAGACCTAGATTTGTTGAGCAACCTCACCGACTCAAATTGGGATAGGTTATGCAGACGAGGATGATGAGAAAGCCGGAAGGCGGGAGAAGAACGTTTGGCTTATATCAAGAATTTCTTTGGTTATCGATTCTCCTTCGTATGATTCTCGTACGGGAGATTCAGACAGGATATGTTTATGTATTTTGTATCGTAGATATTTTAGTTCAGATGCTTTTAACCGTATCGTATTGTATGATTTATGTAATATTTTTATTATTAATGAAATTTAATTTTTTTTGTTAAAAAAAAAACTATATCATCACTGTAGCAACTTGGTTGTTGTCGAATCGTCGAAAAAAAAAGCTAATTTGGCATAAATGACCCAGGTCAACACTGTAGGTAGCGTCATGATGCGATTGAATATGTTAAAAAGCCGACAGAACAATAATTTATGCACAATACAAACACGAAAACATGGGTAGTCATGTAAGATGTGCAAAAGCCGGCCCTACTCAATTTGTATTTCAATCACTAAAAAATGATTCTCAGTCTGTATTGTTTAATTATGTATTTATGTTCAAGCTTTTTGAGCTAGTCATAAAAAGTTGAATATCAATCTCCATTATTTATTTATTATCTGGGTCCAATAGTTTGAACAAAAATTTGAGCTTATCATTGGTTTAACACTATTAAAAAAAATATAGTTAAAAAGCATGTATGGTCAAATGTAGTTTAATCAATATCCAAATGCAATCGACTAAACATAAAAGAAACATAGAATATCAACATGTAAGTGTGTAGACCGAGTATTCTTGACTGTAGATTCTAGCTCAAATTCGTCAAAATTAGCTTATATTGTGACATCAACCCTTGCGCGTCTCTTCCTTGTATCTAGATTTTTCTTCGGGCTATATCCTTTTCATCCTGGTCATATGTATAATGTCAAGTTTCCGCCGTTAAAAAAAATATATATGTATAATGTCAAGTTATTCTGTCTTATATATAATCTAAGTCGTGACGTGAAAGTTATTTATGTAATACTCTGTGGTGAAAATTATTAGTTTTGAGATGTAAAATTCCGCATATCATTCCCTTCAATCGAGTGAATCCTATTGTTCCGGTTCAAGAATAGTCTCGACAATTATCAAAAGAATTCCTTTAAAGTTAAGTGACACATAATATGTCATGTTCACCGATCACAAACAAATTAAATATAAAACAATTTCTTCTAATAAAAAAAATTAGACCAACTTTACTTTTACAATACAACTAACATAATCAATCATGTTTGACTCTAACTTTAAAAAATTTTGATCCTTAACAAAATATGATAATTTGTAGAGATAATTAGAAAACGTTGACAAATATCTGAGTTGACAAAGTTTAGAAAATACGTAATAATTACTATTTGAAAATTAAAATCACGTAAATTATGTAATTTATACCTATACTACATATAATAGAAAAACGGTCAAAGGTGAAAAGTTGAAAATTTTAGACAAACCCTTTTTAAATCAGACGTTATGAAAATTTTACAGACTTTTTAAGAATTGGTGTTTTAATTGGTTGTTTTTAATTTGGTGGACGCTTTTAATTCCATTGTAAACGTAAATAATTTATCAGATCTTTTAACTAACGAGGTGTTTTAATAAGAGATTAATTACATTGTGCATTTATCTCTCATTTGACCAATTTCAACAATTCAACTTTTCAACTTTTCACCTTTCGATCGCTTTTCTATTATATGTAGTATAGGTATAAAGGGTTTGTCTAAATGAAAAGCGCGTATTAGCATAAAAGACGACGGGTCGCGAGAAAAGACACGCGATCCACAAAAGACAATTTTGTGATCCCCGTCCTTTCTCAGGACCCGTCCTTTTTAACTAATACGCGCTCAGGCACAAGTTAAAAAATCCTTTAAAAAGCCTACAACATAATCCAAAATATAAAATAATTAAACACAGTAATTAAAGATATTTTAAAACACCCTAAAATCAAAAGTTAATGTTATTATACACATTATACTAATTAATAAAACACACAAAACTTCATACGAGCTAACAAGTTGATGTTACGTATAGTTTTGAAAACCGGATCGGACCAACGTTTTCAACCGGGAACCGGTGTCGCCACCGGTTCGGCTAACCAATTAAAGCAATCCGAAAACGAACCAGAGAAGACCGGTTGAAATCGATACAAACTGGTGAATCAGGTCTCATCGAGATCTATTATGTTATCGTCACACGGTACCGCCGCCAAAACGCGAAACCTCGCTATATATACTATATATAAAGAAAAGCCAAAAGTAAAAAGGAAAATTGAAACTAAAGTGGAAATGTTAAAGACATATATTTCAAAAGAAAACTATTAATACTCATCAAAACCGGATTGACCCGGGATGCTTCAAACCCGGTAGGTTGATCCGATTTAATTTGACTTGTTTTTGGCCCAACATGTCGGGTTGACTCGGTTTAAATCGACTTGTTTTTTTAACCGGAATGGTTAAACCGGTTGAACCACCCGGGTCGAATAAGGTTTCAAATTTGACAAAATTATATGAGAAATGATGAAGTAGTTGTTGAACCCGTGACAAATTTGGAAAAATGATAGACAAATTAATTGTAGTTTTTTGTTGTTTATTTTGCTTTGACACATCTACATTGTGATTTGTATAATGTTATTTTAAAAAATGTTGGTCTTGCACCACTTAGGGGACTAGCATATATGAATCGTCATTTAAAAAGTTAATATATATTGTATAGCTCTTTGTCCGGTATATCAATAATATTATGTAAGTTTATTAGAATCACAAAAATTAAATAGTTATTGTTATCTTTAGCGATAATTATATGTACCATAAACAAATAGCTTTGAACAATGCTTAAATATCTATGCAAATTGATAGTACAAGATAATATTATTATAGTGATATTAAATTTGTAAGGTTACAAGTTTAAAAGCCACACACCAAATAATAAATGCTACCCATGTAAAAAAAGTAGTTATCACTGCTTAAATTACTGACAAAAAACAAGAAAAGGCTGTCACACACGTTAGTTATACATCTAAACTATAATATAATATTGCGAATTACATAATAACGTTGCTTTTTGTAATGGTTGAATCTATTATTAATAAAATCTTAATAACTTAAAAGTTAAAACAATCCTATTAGAAATATACTCCCACAATTAGATAGACTCCACATATTTTTCTTTAAATCAGATATTTCGTAAGCATGCAACCACGCATCGTAATTATAGTTATTCGAAAATAATTCTTTGACGCTACAAATACAGGTTTGTTGAAAAAACTTATGGGTCGTCGAATTTTAGAAAACTAGACACCGTTATTGCTGCAGGCATGCGGTACTCGCTCAGTCAATTAAAAAGTCTTTCGAAAAAATTAAAAAATACAAAGTCCACTTTATATTAAACGAAGAGTTAACTCGCAGCGTCATGGAGTGTGTTGTTTTATAGATTACGTGTTTCGGTTTTATAATGTATATGTTTTAAAATGTTTTTTTAGATAGAATGTGTAATTTTATAACTAAATGTTTGGGCTTTTGTTATTGTGTTTGGGCCGGTACTCATCCGGATTGCCTTATCGATAGTGTCACATTTTTTTTCTTCCGTGTTTATCGTTTGTTGTTCTTGCTGCCTTAAATATTGACTTCGATAAAGTTATGCGATTTATATTCATTTTATTGGAAAAATTATTTCGAGAATAATGGTGCAAGTTTCATAATTTTCGAGTCCGTTTGGTATGTCGAATGAGTCCCGGAGAGTGTTTACTAAAAGTTTTGCTACTTTAATACTAACCTTGAGTTTTTATTCTAAAATTTGATCCCTCACATTTTTATATAACCATTTTCATATGCATATATATCTCCACTCTCTCACTAAAACACACCAACACACACTCTCTCTCACTTCACGGCCTCCATCATCTCCGGTCTTGACTGTCGCCGGAAAATTTTCGGCGAGGTTTTTTTTTCAAAATCGTTAGATCGGCTCACCTACTTTCTTTCTCGGAGCTTGTCGGCATGTGACTCGTCCCACCACCACCACGCGCCACCCACCACCACTATCAACGGATCGCCGCCCATCATCTCCTTTTTTTCTCGAAGGTAACATCACCATGCCCTTCCCTTTTAATTTTAATTGAAACCCTAATTCTATTTGTTTTAATAAACCGATTTTATTTATAAAACTTTAAAAACTATAAAACTTATGGATTTAAAAGTTTAGCGCGACTCGTGTGACTCGGTGGCTCACCGAGTCAACTCGCTTGACTCTCAAGTAGTTAACCCGCTTCCTTCTATTTTCCTTATTTTTACTATTTTAACTTATTTTGTAGGATTTGGTGTTGTTTGGACTCGTTTTGGGTTGGTTGTTCTCGCACCGTGTGGTGTTGTTTGGACTCGTTTGGGTTGGTTGTTCTCGCACCGTGTGGTGTTGTTTGGACTCGTTTTGGGTTGGTTGTTCTCGCACCGTAACGCGAGGCCAAGCCGTGAGTCGCCATGAGGTGGGTAGGATTAGAATGTGGATTTGTTTGGTGTTGTGATGATAGCATAAAATTGTTACAGTTTGTACAATATATAGTTACCTTCATATATATATATATAATGTTTGTTACAGTTTGTACAATATATAGAGGGTGGGTGAGATGGTTACCGACATAGATAGAAGGTGTGTGTGTTTTATGTTTGTGGTTTGTAGGTTATCCTGAATTTTCTAGAAGAAACCAAAGACAACCAAAGAAAACGAACGTGCAGATCGCTCATCTTGCTCATGACCCATACAAGAATCACTCTACCTGGCCACCACGTCGCCAAATATACAAATTATCATTAATGGCACTCAACCAACCAATAGAAAAGAAGATTAGCATTCTAAATAACTTGCTTTGGTTAACTCACAAAATGCCTTTTAGTATATATAATAATAGGCGATATTGCTTACTTAATTAGTGTGAAAAGGCCGGTTTAAAAATCGAACCGGATCTTTTATAGGCGTGAAAGGATGTTAAAGAATCGCATCTAACAAGTCTGAACATGAATGATCCCTTTTATTTGGTGGTACATTTGTGCATCTTCAACGTCTGGTCGTTGTCATGTTACCAACAAACCAACTAAAACCAGACATGTTCTTTTTGTAAATAATAGAGCTTTTTTAGTGTTTGACATCAACATTTTTACACTAAAAAATAGTGCAAGAGAGTGTCATATTGGGATAGTTTTGCACTAAATAAAATGTGTTCAAATATATGATATATATTTGTACTAATTATACTTTAAAGGGTAATGTATAAAATATATGATAATGCAATAGATAGAGAAATCAAATTAAATGTTTTTGAAGTACCATGATCTTTTCTTCACAAGGAGATCTTGCAATGGATTTATGTCACTAAGAAATATGTAAAATTTAGAGCGGCCTAAAGCAAATCTCGAAACGGACTTTAAAATTTTTACGAATCAACATCGTACATATAAAATTTTGACGTCTTCATGGGTGTGACATGATTATTACATCAATTCAACATCATATTAGTTTTTCAAGACCACTAATATCATCACCAACATAGACAACAAACATCATCACCAAAACACGCCACATCGAAACACAAATATACGAGTAACTCACAATAATTTTACACACACAAAGGACTCGGTCGTCTCACTCCACAAGTCGGTCGTTTCACATACCAATTTTTTTTATTATTATTATTTTTTTTTTATCAAAGACGCGACACTCGGAGGAAGGTTTTCTAAGAAGCACACGTCATTCATGGTCGAGGACGCGTCATGCTTACACTTAGCCTTATGAAACTTGTGGTTTACAACACTTGATCTACTTATGGTTAAGATGGCTCGAAATGTTGTAGTATGTCATTTCGTTTGTGGTAATCTCATCATTGTCTTCATTACTTATCAAACATAATCCTAATGGTGTCGTTAGTCATGATTAAACCATCCCACCTCGTCATTGAGAATCCACCAACCAGCTAAATCCGTACATTATCCATTCGTGTCAACTTGATTTATTTCTAAAAGTGTAACAACAACTTTTTTTTTTTCTTTTTTAATCAATTAAGAACGTCGAAATGTAGGTTGCTAAATATGTGAATAGATCTTTTAAAATTGTCCTTTCTATAGCCTTCGCTAATGAATTTGAGACTTTAGACAATAAGACATTTTCTCATGTTACTCTACGCTTTGTAGACTTGTTTACAAAAACGTTGGTTTGACGGACAACTTAAAGCAAGATTCATTTTGTACCCCATGCGATCTCTTCTTAAGTACCGTGATACCGCATGGGCGGTTAGTTGTTTCTTACAAACCTGTGAGAGTTAGGATTAAACTTGTGACTTATTTCACTCTTCCATTTCTTGGTCTCACAATGACTTTTTGCGTTAAAAGAATTTTCGACGAGTAATCATCCAAAGTTACTGCGTAAAAAGTTTAAACTTAGGTCTACAATGAAGAATCCTAAACCTTCGCTATTCTCTGTTACAACTTTTGGAATTTGCATAACATGGATATGTTTGAAAAAATAGTCCCCAACAATATTTCCACTACAATTTCCAATTCAATTTGTCGCAAAATTTGAATGCATCATGCACGTGAATTAATTAGTTGACTTGGTGTTTTATACACGTCTAAACATTTTAGATTCGACTAAAATTACATAAAAATAAATGGCTAACATAGTAACATGAGAAAGAGTATAATAGCTGGTCTACACGGCTTGATAAAATTTGATCGCATTCGAGTGGGTCAAGATCGGTTGGCAACAAAAATTTCATTCGGCAACCGATGTTAACATCGGTTCACACGAATGTGGGTGTGGGTTGTCAGATCGGTCAAGAGACCAAATTTGTGCATATCGAGTGTGTTTAAGACCGATGTGAGACAAAGCTTCTATCCCCTTTTTTTTGACTGTTTGTATTTAAACCAAAACAATATTTAAAAAACGACCGTTTGGTCTTAAACTAAAAAAAAAATAAAAAATTCAAACCCATTTTATCACTCTATAAATACCCACTTCACTTTAAACACAATTCACAACTTACCATTTTCATCTACATTCAATTCAATCTAATTCTTATCCAACTTCAAATGTCAAAGAAAAAATACCCCACAATAAAAACCCGACGATCACGACTACCCCAAAATGCCCCGGATCTAAATTTCACGGAAAACAACTTCGAAGTTAACCCAAGATATCACCACAACAAAACCGCCTATTCGTCTTTCGCAAGGTTTGAATATCAATCACAACTACCCCAACCAAATCAAAACCAAAACCCGCTTTATGTTAACCGTCCTTTGTCCCACCGCAACGTCCTTACCACGATTACCGGCAAGAACCTAGTGGATCGTCGTACCATCCAAACATGGACTTCATTTATCCTTCTCAACCGTATCAACCTTATTCCCCGATTCGAAGCACTAATCTAGACATGAATTTGGAAGATTGGTGCTTTGTAAAGCTTGGGTTTATGTGTTGGAAAACGCGGCGAGAGGAAACGCCCAAAACCGCTTCAAGTTTTGGGAGTTAGTGATTGACTACTTTAAGAAAGAAACTGGCAAAGACCGAAGCTATGACTCCATCACTACCAAATGGAAGAGCAGGATTCGTAATAGGGTTGGAAATTATTGTGCTATCATGGAGAATATCAAGAATACTCATGGAAGCGGTGAGAATGATATCGACGACACCTCAAAAGCTCTTAGAGAATACCGTATGACGACGGTCATGATTTCACTTTGGAGGGTGATACTGAGGTTTTAAAGGGTCATCTTGCTTGGAAGGAGGTTGAGTTACGGCTTTATCAACAAATAGCTCAAGAAAACAAAGGGTTCTACCACTACTTCGGTTCAACCCAAGCTCGTGATCCTTTCAATGTCTATGGACGCTGATGATTCAATGGCGAAGCGATTAGAGAATCACGACCACCGGTCGTGACAAAGGAAGGAAGAAAGCATCCTCCTCCTCTCGATGATGATGTTCCATCGACTCATTTATGCAATCACACAAAAATTTCTTAAAGACCAAGTTCGGTCAAAGAGGATAAAGGTAAGAATAAGCGGGGTTTAGAAGATACTTGGTTACTATTGAGGAAAAGAGCTCGAGATAAAAAAAGAAAAACTTGAGCTCCGGCGATATCAAAACGAGTCCGACATCATCTTCTATAACACCCTAATCGACCCAATTGACCTACCGCCAACTGTAAGAGTTGGAGAAAGTTAAGCGAAGAATCAAAAAGACGTTACAATTTAGATTATTAGTTTAAGATTGTAGTGTTTATTTTAATTTCAGATCAGAATGTTTTTTTTAAATTAGTAGTGCAACGTTTTTTTTAATTTCAGAATGAATGTTTTTTTAATTTGAATGAAATTTAAATTTAATGTTAAAAATATTTGAATTAAAAAAATAAAAAAAAAAAAAAATCCTCGGGCCGTCATTGCAAGATCCGGGTTATCTCGCGTCACGAGAGAGAAAGGACGCACAGCAGGTTGACCCAAGTCGTCCCAGGTCACGACTGGGACTAGCCTAAGAGTGTGGTAAAAACGAGTAATTCTATTGTGAATTGGTAATAGGTTTGTGCTTCTTGATAAGAGTGAACTGGTAAAAACGGCTAACATAAAGTCAACCGGGTTCGCATATGATTATTTTCAAAATGAACTTTTAACATATTAACCATTAGATTGATATGTAGATTAATTTTTAGCCATACACGTGCATGCCAACGAGCCTTAGGCGAGTGTTGGACGAATCTTGAGCGAGGTGATGGCTGGGAGAAGTTTTGGGCTATCTTTGTCGGCGAGGGCTGGGCGAGTGGGTTAAACGATGGGCGAGCAAGGCTGGGCGAGCGAGTGCTGGGTGAGTGGGTTAAGGTCCGGCGCGAATCGAATCTTGGGCGATCCCAGACGAGGTGGTTCTTGTGATTTTTCTGTTTAAGGGTTGAAAAAGAGAATTTTTTTGGTTCGGGTGGTGGTACTTGTTGCGCATGGTGGTCATGGCATCATCAACCGGAAAAGTACTAGTTTGGTGGTGGCTTGTACTTTGGGTGTGATGGTGGTAAAGTACTAGTTTGGTGGTGGCCTGTACTTTGGGTGTGATGGTGGTATTTGGGGAAGAAAATGTTTAAATGGTTGGATCTATTGAATAATTTATGGGCAGAATAACAAAGTTATGAAGGTGTGTGTATATTTTCAATTTGACTTTATCTTGAAGTATGCATGCTCGAAAAACTAGGAGGTACGGTGGGACTCTTTTTGTAATATGAAACTTTTTAGTTCACTTTGGTAAATAACATAGTCTAATAGTCTGTATTGGTAAATAACTTTTAAATAAATTATATGCAATTAAGTAAAACTTATTAATTTTTATGTTTTTAATAATTTTATAAACTTAATAAGTACCCTTATGCTTTATAGCCCATACACTTTATATTTTTCTTAAAATAACAAGATATATATTTTCTTATATATTAGATTATTGTATATGAACCGATTTATAAGTGTCCAAATAAAATCACGAGTTAATGTGATATGTAAATGAATAAACGAACTTTTGCACATACGAATAAAATCGTGTTATCGCTTTTATGAGATTAGTTAAGATGTTCGGAAAAGGTTTTTACTATTCACTTTCAATAACGACTCATTTATTCCTCTTATAAGTTTAACTTGCACGAACGCGAGCTTAAAATTATATACGACTAAATTAGTATACACAAAATATGTATATCAAAATAAAGGCATGTCTCACGGGTTACGGTGAGATGAAAATATATACACAACAATGTCTATAATTTAAATAAATATATCCGTAAAAGCATTTTATTGAAAGGTCATTACGTGCAATTAAACACACATAATATCTAAAAGATGTCGATAGTTAAACTTAAACAATATCAACTTCAGTATCATGCTAGTTAAACAAAGTCAAATCTTTCGTCTAACAAAAATTTATACAAAATATTAAACGACATTAATACATATTTAAAAATTATGTAAAAACCCATGCATATACAAGTATTATAACTAAATAAGTATAAAAGATTACATAACGTTGTAGAAAAAACTTATTTAACAATTTTATGTATGCACGGGGACATGCTTTACTGTGCTAGAATCGAAATTTACAAGATACAAATTTACATTCATAACCATTATAATATAAAATCAGATAATATATTTATATGCATAAATAACTAGAATTTAGATGTATTCTGACTTATATCAAAACACATTAAATAGGATTTATGTCAAAGATCTGTTCGTGCATATTTACCCGAAAAGTATCGTTTTTTGATACTTGAACGCTCAATGATATATTTAGGCTTACTTTCTTTTTTAACGGTGCAACTTTAATTTAAAATATATATAAAAAAATATAAATAAATAAAAAAATAAATAAAGCGCTTCAAGTTTTAGTTGTTGGATCCCAATTGCATCAAGCACACACAAAGATCTTTAAAGAGAGAAAGTGGAGAGTTCTAGTATGTGAAATAACTATATGAAAACCAAAGAATGAACTCCTCAATCTCTCACATATATAGTGTGAGGGTTTATATACGTTTACATAGGTGAGCATTTCGACCGCTTCGACCGGACCGACCGACAAAACCGACCGGACGGACCGAAGACCCGCGGTCCGGTCTCGGTCTAGACTTTACCTTATTTCGGTGTCGGTCCGTTCCGGTCCGACCAAAACCAAAATCTTGCCTATTTGGACCGGACCGATGAAGACCTGGACGGATGCACCACATTCTGGCCCTCGGTCTCGGTCCGGTTTTACCTTAATTCGGTCTTGTCGGTCTCGGTCCGGTCCGGACCGATGCTCACCCTTACGTTTACATATCATGATGATAAGGAGGAGGTGTGTCGTGTTTACTTTAATACATTTATTTACTATACACAAATAACTAAAGCTATACTAAACCAAGCACACGAGCCACGTACTACAAGGCTATATAAGACCGGAATGGTCGACACTTCATTCGTAACAATCTCCGCCCCGCCCCCAAGGGTGATCATTAGGACTTGGCAATGTAAGATCTCTAGCAGTGCGCCTCCGACGTAGCTTCCCATCTTCTCATCCGTTATACGTTTACGCACTTGTCGCTCAAAGAATTCATAACTTTCAAATTCATCAACCGATAAAGTATTATTGAATCCAAGTCTGTTGTTGTCGACCTTTCTGCTTACAACCTCTAGCACCTTCTTTAGCGTTGCATCCATGAACGGACCCACATGTATGCCGAGTGTGGCACGGGCTACACCCGATTTTAGGTCACGAAATGCAAAAGAATTTTAAAACTAATGTTTTTATGGTATGTACAACCCCAAATTTTTTTTCCTACTTTCATTTTTTACGGTGTAACTTTAATTAGCCTAACATTTGTCTTGTGCAACACATTTTTAAAAATCCTGGGTCCGTCCCTTTTACTTGCATCACAATATTTACTCAATTCTTCAATAGTCATAACCCTTTTCTCCTTTTTGCTGTTCAAGTACCTTCTTTAGCGTTGCATCACAATATTTACTCAATTCTTCAATAGTCATAACCCTTTTCTCCTTTTTGCGATAATGTGTTTCTTTTATCATAGTGTAGGGTTTTTTTGTTCGATACATGGAAACGTGAGTTTAGGTG
Source organism: Chrysanthemum lavandulifolium (assembly GCA_022545495.1). NCBI lineage: Eukaryota > Viridiplantae > Streptophyta > Magnoliopsida > Asterales > Asteraceae > Chrysanthemum > Chrysanthemum lavandulifolium. Next base: position 55,419,706 of record CM040242.1, read on the forward strand.
CTTTGAGATTTATGCGGTGTTGGTAGCTTTCTATCTCGGTGGAAATCATGAGTGCCATGATGATCATGTTGGTTTTATGGACAATAAATTAATAGACGTGAGTTAGGATCGAACTCGAGACTATGGGATTGCACACTTACGTATGAGAATTTAAAGTTAAATAATTAAATATAAATGTTGTATTTATTTATTTATTAAACGAAATAACTAACGGACGTTAAGTAATTAATGTAATGGACTAACAGGCGTTAAAGGTATTTGGAAAAGGACTTAATTGCAAAAGTTGGGAAGGTTCGGAATCCCTATGGGATATCCAAACCGATCGGCCAATGAGAGAAAGAAGGAAACAAACCCAACTTGTTCACCAAGTTTGCTTGGAGTATATAAACAAGGCTAGGGTTTTATTTTTCCATCTCGTGCTCATTAGCTAAACCCTAAAAATTGTTTTGTGTGTTTTCTTGTCCAAACCGATCGTCCATCACCTTTGGATGTCGATCCATTACTTTTCCACAAACCAAGTTATTTTGTTTGATAAAACTAGCATTACTTTAATTCGGTTTAGATGCGTGTGTACAAGAACATAGTAATAACATACTTTTGTTATTATCTTGGATTGAATTATAAAACAGTGAGGGTAATTCTTATAATCCTATAAACCCTAATTAGGGTTCATCCTAATTGCTAGTTTGTGGATTTGATTCTTGTTCGGCTAGAATCAAGAAAAGGTACGATATTCTTTTATGTTAATTAATTGTTCATTAATAAATCCTATACGCTTCCGCTTGAATACTTTGATGTTTATTGTTTATATTTATGATTAGTCATGTTATATAATTCCAACAGTGGCATCACGAGTCATTGGTTTTTAATGAGTGATTAATTACATAAACACGTAATAAAACAAATAATTGTATGTTGTTTGATATAATCTAGGGTTTATGTTTATTATTGTTTGGTCGTTTTTTTTTATGAATTGGGGCGTACCCCTATTTTTTTTATGTCGACACATACATATATTTTTTAGGGTTTTGAAAATTGTTTGTTAACCTTATTAAAACCTATAATTAATATATTAGTTACGTGATTAATTCATGAATAATTTGTTATGTGTCATGGAATTTTTTAATATGCGATCTTGTGACTATTTGTATAATTGTTATGATATATCCATGATAATGCATATTTGTCATGGATAAGTTACTTTGATATTGTTTAATTGTTAAGATATATTTATTTACGATAAATCTTGAATTGGGAAGACTCCAATTACATATATTAATGAATCAATTTTGAGCAATTTGGTATATTATTAATTATGGGTTTACTGTAATCGATTCTTCGATGTATGTGGCTCACTCTCAATTGAGAGAGTGAAAGCCCTAATTAATATATACATTTATTTAACCTAGACATTGATTATTAATAGGGTTTTATCGAATAAGTTGCATGTGGCTACTTATTTACACGTATAAATTGTTTATTATGTGCGCATTGTTTTTAGTAGTTTATTTTTATTTATTACTTGTTTGTTTATTATGTTAGATGCAGGTTTTAAGCAAAGGGTAATTTTGAATAGAAAAATAATACGGACTAAACAATGGCGAAATTTGATTTGTTTTGGAAGAGTTAAGTTTTCAATAGTTTAATTGATTGGTGACTTTGGTACAATGGTGAACTACCACCCATTAGAATGAACTATAAAGGGGTTATTTAAGAAGTGCGCAACACACCGAAAGGATGTCTAAGGTTATGCTTTTGCGCTTACACGGTCCTCTCGCCTCTGTAAGTTCGAATGGAGCTACTTAGTAAGCCATAAAAGTACAAGCTCATTTTAAGGCGAATTAGTTTTAATTCCATGCGCCACTTCGGTGGTAATTATCCAAACACTAAGTGTTTACACTTATGCAAAAGTACGGTATAATGGATGATAATTAACACTAAATTCTTTGATTGGTGAACCCAATACCTCAATCAAAACTTTGATAATTTGATCTTTATGAATTGGTAATAAAAGTTTTTATTAAAATTATGCTACAAGATGAATGCATGACATCTTTGTACATATTTGATTTGACCACATAAAATCAAAATTAGTACCCTTTTAAATTAAGAATATGCTATCTAATTAAAAGGAACACTTGAAGTTTCAATTTATGTCATGACAGTACTTGGCTAGATTGTGATGGAGAGGTAAATCTCTATGTAAAGTCAGACCTTACATGGACATATTTACAGTTCTTTAAGTTAGACACTTAAGTTGAGTAGGAAGTGAGACCTCGACTCAATGGCATAAGATGAGATGAAACATGTTTATATTTGCAATAGAGTTGGAAAATAGAAATCCCATAATGATCTAGGAGTTGGAAATTGTTTGCCAATTAATGTTCGACATATTACCTTATTATATCGTTCGTTGCTAGCGCATCAAGCGATGTAATGAATCTATGATAATTTGGATCCTAGTTTTCGAGAAAATTCTATGGTTATATGAATATTACCTTGGGTATTTTATTTTCTTGAAAAGTTTAATTATCGAAAATACTAAAATTGAATTTTGAAAATTCTTTAAATGTATTAATGCAACAATAAACCGTAAACGTAGGTTATTCCTATATTGGTAAATTGATCTACACCTGTAAGGGTTTCTAGTAGAGTCAACTTTACTAAGAGAATAAACCTAGTCCTCTTTTCATAAGAAAGAGTGAGATTCAATCCTATTCCTTTTCATGAATGAAGAAAGGTATGATAGACAATTAGAATTGTCTAAATTCTAAATACATAACTCGTATGAAAATTTCAATAGTTGAGAAAATTGCATATTTTCCGAGTTATTAAATTAGAAGCTAGACTAATTACTGTATAATTGGTAAAAGACAAACTAGCATATTTTATCTAGTTGTTTTGTTTTGACCATTTAAAAGTACTATTTACAATTGTTGGAATAGTAGAACTATTAAGAAAGAAATTGCATGCCCAATTTTTCAAGTTAATAGCATTGATGGATAGTTCATCATCTACATAGTAGAATACACTCCTTAAGTACATAAATAATTGTTAGGTATGGACTTTTTCAAAGGTGTAGGAAGTAAATAGAACACTATTTTCTTTTCTTGGTTAATGAAACACTTTCAATGTTGTCAAATCCAGATGGGAGTGTTGTGTTCTTATTCTTGAATAAGGAATTAATGTAATGATCTCTTATTCAGTGGGAGTTACAAGCTTTGTCATCTTGGTAGTAACCCAGATTATCTCTAGAATGTCTTACGATAATCACTTTCCACTTGTAGACACTTATGTTTTCAAGGATAGTCATGTACGTTTCCTTATTAGACAATGAAGTGGTTCTACATATACTAGTTATGCTAATATCAATGACACAATCATATTAGTCACATAAACAAACACATGTCGTGTTGTTTATCTGCTACATGATGTTGTTCCATGCACAAGTGGGATAAATCTATATTGTGTGCAAGGGACAACATATAGGTATATGATTTAAAGGATTCTCTTGACTGCAAGGTAAGAGACTAAAGTTCTAATATAACTTGAACATATCTAATTCAATAAACACTTGGTGTTACAATTTACGTCATGTCAGAACTTGGCGAGATTGCAACAACAAAGTAAATCTCTATGTGAAGTCAGACCTTGCATGGACATATTTACGCTTCTAAATTAGACAAGTATTTAGAACATGTGTCAAAATGATATATAAGACTACTTCAAATTAAAAATTTATGTATTATTAGAATGACATAAAATTAAATAAAGTAATCTAATCCTACTTCAATTTGTTTATTTATGTATTTTGAATGACATAAATGAAAAATAATGTAGTCCTACATTATTGTGAAGTAAAATAAATTAACTTGAAATTACTATTGAAACCAAGAGTTGTGTTCATAATTACTTTAGTTAAACATGTTTATGATTCATTGTAAAGATATAAACATAAAGTCTTTTAAGACTTATAATAAAGTAAGACGTTAACTTGTTATGTTTTTAATTAAGACATATACAAGAAGTCATTGAGTTGATCAATGATTTATAACGATAATGGGATTATAACAGTTTATGTTTCTTGTTGAGACATGGATATGAAGTAACTTGGTTAAAAGGTACTTGTGTTATAAAGCAAGTAATTGGCTTGGAAAGTCTATTATACCATTAAGTTGACTTAGTTGGTAAATAGGTAAGCCAAAAGGAATATGTTTATCTTATATATTGTTAGATTGTCTTACAATATTAAATTCTAATGAATACCACAAGTTGATGGTATGTTCAGTTAGGAGAATCAAATTCTATTTGATTTGTTTGATTCATGATAACCATAACTTCTTTCTTAAAAAGTAACAAGGTTAGAATATTGAGTATGGATTGAATATACTTAATATGACTCCAACCTAGAAGATTAATAAAACACCATTTCATTATGGAATGTGATGAATCACATTAAGTTTTAAAATTGAAGATTCTGAATTTGTTAAACTACTTATGAATAGGTTATTAACAAACTAATGTCAAGAATTATCAATGTGTATTTGTAATGTCCCAAAAAGAGAAAAATGTAGTTTTGCTATAATTGCTAAGTATATATAGATAGTCTATATATATTACAAAAGGCAAATGGGAGTTTTTTTTTTATCTTGAAAGATAAAATTACAAGATACATAATCTTCTAAAACACACTAGTAAATATCATGATGAGGTTAGACATGTAAATGATAGACCTCAAGATGATGGAATTTTCATTCATAGATCTGCAAGGATATCTCAGATATTTGAATTATATGCTGAGAAACATGAGTTACAGGATTATAGTGAACCTGATAATCATTATGATGGATTACCAAATATTGAATTGGGAAAATTACTCATACTATGAATGTTAAAGATGTTGTCCATAAAGATAATCAATTTTGGAAATTTGGTTTATCTTAATAGTTAGACTAGAGAATGGAAATGAGTTTCTTCAAAAGAGATGAAAAACCCTAGTGGTTTGAATTTCTATGTAGAAATCATATGGACAATATTGTACACATATTTAATGCATGTCTTATGACAAGATTATTAATCATACTTAAGCAATTAATTATGATTGAATATTCTTTTCTAGACACATTAAATATATAAAGATGATAATTGTCATACTTGTTTTCATTAATATGAAATATGACAATGGAATATCAAAATTCTTTCTTGAGAAATTACTTGAGCGAGGACAAGAAGTAATTGAAAGGTTTTTGAATTTTATAATCTTTGAAAGTGTCGAAGTGCAAATAATCCATGAATGGATAAATGCATGCATCTATGAAATTATTCGTATTTTTAATTATTAAATCCCATTTTCGATTTATAATTAAAATAAGATAAATTTTAAGTATTCCTGAAAGCTAGTGGGAGTATTATGTTAAGTTTCTTAAATCTTATATGTTGTATAACATATAGTAAGTAACATTCCTTGTAAGCTAAATGTTAAGTCTTAAGTTGGAATGAAACTTCACTTGTAAGATTTAAGAATTAAAACATACAACCTTGGAATATATGTTTATTATTAATAAACATGTGCAGTAAAATAAATGATTCTAATAAAACATGATATATCATTTGGGAAATGGATAAATATCTTTTGACAAGATAGAACATGAATGAAATCTAAGTTTGACTGTAGATTCATCATGTACATCATGTTGTGTATTCAAATTGTTGTATCATTCTTGAATGATAGATGATTTGACAACATTGATATCTAATTAAAAGTTATTAGATAACTTGTGTAATGAATATTCAAAGAATTACATCCTCACTGGAATTGCTCCTAGATTCTATGGATGAACAATATGTCAAATGTTGTACAAATTGTCATCGACTTTAAACTTGAAAGTTAGGAAAGCATCAAACATTACACAATAAGATATTAAAGTTTACGGAGTTTTAATGAGCATATTGTTGTTTGTATACAATGATCTTTGGTTTAATTGAGATGACACTCAATACTAGTCATGATAGATTTCATCCTTGTTAATGGCCATGTGAACTAGTTATGCTACTAAGAGCACAATTGCATTATATATTAAAAGAATAGGAATACTTTAAACTTAAAAATGTTTGAAGTTTAATTGTCATAAATTGGTGATAGAGGATGTCACACACTTTATGAATTATTATGTGGATTGTTGAATGCACACATACAAGGACTTCATTAATTGAATTCTTGAAATAAGTATTCTCAAAATTACGATAGATCAAGTTGGTTGATTTATGCTTTGTCAACAAGTATGATTATCATTACTTGAGGTATAATTCATCAACTGGAATTTTCATGCATTGATCTATTTGGTATTTGGATAATGGATGTTAAACAATTGTTATAATAAATCAAATACTTGGTATGTTTGATTTTATAATATATTGTATCCTATATTTGCATGTTTAATCCGTGAATAAATTTATTTATTCTAAATCATCCGTTGTCGATTAATGATATGGGAGTATCATTAAACTAAGACAAATCGAGAGATATGGTAGAATATACTTGAAAGTATATTGATGAGAATGCATACCAATTTCGATGATGTTCAATGAATTGAATATAAGACTTATCCCAACTACATAATTTACTTTATGGATATTGTTGTTAAGTAAATTATGAATAGTTATCCTCGGACTTGAGATACCGGATAAGTGTCATGAATGTAGTGCACGTCAGGAGCAACTTAACGCTATACGAATCGGTAGTCATAAGGGTTGTTTCTCAAGTGTTGCAAAGTTCGTGGGTTATTCTCGTAGTCAAGATAGAATTTGTTCCTTCAAATTTATTTTGGAGTTTAATATCTTGGGCCCTCGTAGGGTTGACAAGATGTTCATAAGCCCTGCACCTCACTCACACTCAATAACCTCTCCACTCTTTCCTACTTATCTTTATCTTCACTTCTCTTTTCTCGCGGGAAATTTACTCCGGTCACCGAATCTTCATTTCCGCCAAAACTTTGTTTTTCCGGTTTCCTCAAAGGGTCAGAGAAAACACATTTCCGAGATGGGTCGTCGGAAAGTAGCGATCTTGCCGGAGAATTCACGGAGAACCCCAAGACTCGCCGCCCATTGTTTGCCGGAATCTTTTTATGCGCTTCCATATGATTTTTATAAATTTGAAATGGGTTTTGAAAATATTTAATGGGTATTTGATGGATTTGTAAATAAAGCGTAGATTATTTGGGAAATAATAAAGGGTCGATTGCACGTTGGATGATAAAAGAGTGTCCCACCGGCAAAGCCGAGTGTAGTTGGTTTGACCCTATCCAAACACCCCAACTACCATGCTAAAATTAGTTGTATTTTCATGGTGAAAGTGACTGAAGCTTGTGTTGCTAGTCGGAATAGGTGGCTGTTATTGATCAAGAGCTAATAATGACTTTGAGGAGTTGTTGTTCGACAAAAATGTAGTTGGATCTATTGGATCTAAAGTGTGAATGTTGGGGTGGAAGGAAGCTCAGGCTCGACTCATTTGTATTAGTAAAGCTCGAGTTCAGGCTCAAGTTATTTTGAGCTTTATATTTTTAGTGTGAGCTTAACTCGTGACGAATTTTACAGACTCGAGCTCAACTAGAGCTTGGTTCATTTTTATGTTGACCTAATTGAAATAGAGCTCGACTCTAGCTCGACGTGTGTAACACACTATTGGCTCGAGTCCGTATTAGAAATTAGGTTTAGGATGTGATGATAATATTGTATATCTGCTTGATTTATTCACTTTTCGAATAAAGTATTTCAACCTTATAGATGTTTGGTATCACGAAATCCTTATTAGGATAATTCAAGAATAACATTTCGTTTCGGACATAAGAGAACAAAGCAAAACAAAAAGATTAGGTGAAAATTGTTTGTTCAAATGATACCATATAATATGCTATAAAGAGATGAAAGTTGACATTATAAGGTGGTTGGAACGGTTGGTTTCAACAAATCATGATGATGGCTAATAGTTATATCGGTTGGAATTTGATGAGGTAAACGGTTACCCAACAAGTGGGCGCTACTTCTTGACTTTTACGTCTTTGTCATGATGGAAACATATCGCTTTAAATGAGTTGATGACAGGTTCACTTGTTTGTTTTGAACATGTTTATAATTTTTTTTTCTTTAGTAATAAGTAATAACCATCATTGTTTGCTAAATTGCTAAAAAAATTTCTGATCTTGTAGGAGTGTAGGACTATTGTTTAATAAGTAACTAAAGAAAAATGTTCCACATATTATATTTCTACAGTAGGCTGCGAGCAGTGGACCGGTCGAGAGGTTCAGTCGATGTCGGTCGAAGGTCGGTCACCCCACTGTGGGTGATCGGTCGGTTTCGGTTGAGTGAGGCAAAGAAGTCACAAATTGACAAACTTTACCACTTCTTTTAAAAAAAAAAAATAAAAAAAAAATAATAAAAAATATAAAAAAAACTTTACCACTTTTACAACATTATAAATACCAAACCCAAACACATTTTTAAACACACATTTTCAAACACCATTCTCTCAACACAAAATTATTATGGCTTGTCGTCTTCCCCATTCCGTCGAACAAATGCAAACATATGTTAAAAAACAATGCGAAGAAGACGATGCGGCTCGACAAAACGTTATTATCGGCGTTATCAAGCAGTTTGATCTCGTAAAGGCAGAGAAGCAACATTTGAGAGAACAATACGCGACTTGCAACGACATTTCGCACCGAAAGAAAAGTGATAAATTTTTTTATGGATGAAGCCCGCAAAGGCGACAATATTGCGACATGTTGTGGAGTGTGTTCAGCGGACACAGAACAACATCAAGACCAAAATCACTTGAGCTATAAGGAGAACACAACCGTTGGTGTGGGTGCATCAAGTTCGTCACCGCTAGACCTAGATTTGTTGAAAGAACCTCACCGACTCAAATTGGGCTAGGTTATGCGAGCGAGGATGATGAGAAAGCCGGAAGGCGGAGAAGAACGTTTGCTTACATCGGCGAATTTCTTTGGTTATCGGTCTCCTTCGTATGATCGCGTGCGGAGTATTGATTATGATATGTTTATGTATTTCGTATCGTAGTTTATTTTGGTTCAGATGTTTTTAACCGTATCGTATTGTATGATTTATGTAATAATTTTTATTATTAATGAAATTTATTTTTTTGTTAAAAAAAAAAACTAGGTCAACTTGGTTGTTGTAAAGCTGATTTGGCATAAATGACACAGGTCAACACTGTACGTAGCGTCATGATGCGATTGAATAAGTTAAAAAGCCGTCAGAACAATAATTTATGCACAATACAAACACGAAAACATGGGTAGTCATGTAAGATGTGCAAAAGCCGGCCCTACTCAATTTGTATTTCAATCACTAAAAAATGATTCTCAGTCTGTATTGTTTAATTATGTATTTATGTTCAAGCTTTTGAGCTAGTCATAAAAGTTGAATATCAATCTCCATTATTTATTTATTATCTGGGTCCAATAGTTTGAACAAAATTTGAGCTTATCATTGGTTTAACACTATTAAAAAATATAGTTAAAAAGCATGTGTGGTCAAATGTAGTTTAATCAATATCCAAAGGGTCCTACTAACTCGCAGTCTGCAGCTTTTAAAATTTTAGAGGTGTTGAGGTTTTCTCTCCTTTCAATCATTGGAACATTGGTTTTCGCCAACGATCAAAAATTGTTTTTTTTTTTTTACAAGTTTTTTTTTTTTTTTTTTTTTTTTTATGAATCGGTTTAAAACTTAAAAACATTGTCGGAAATTTTTGAGGCTCATTCGAAGGTTGCAAAAGTGAGATTTTATCTCACTTTGCCATCCATTCGCCATCATCGATCGGAAAATTTTAGGCTCAAAATCATCATCGCCCGGAAAATTTTTAGCTCAAACCCGAAGGTTGCAAAGTGAGATTTGATCTCACTTTACCGCCCATTCGGTTTTATCATCATCGCCTCGGAAAATTTTAAGTCACAACCGCAGAGTCACAATTTCACGAAACAATCTAATCTTGCACCCCAATATTTCCTTCCCATGCACAAGGACAAAGTCCTACAAGCCTCACAAGACATTCACAAGAAAGTAATAAAGATTCTCAAACTGCAAAGCAGTATAGCAGGCATTCACGAGAAAGTAACAAAGATTCTCAAAGGGTACCAAGATAGCAGGCATTCACAAGCTTATAATGACACATGAAAGCAACATCACCACAACACCAACAAAGAAAGCTATAACACAAACTACACCATCAGCACCAACACCACAACACCACAGAAAGCAACAACACCATCGGCAACAAATGAAGGCTACAACACAACAACACCAAACAAAGAAAGCAACAACAAAATGCAACAACAACACCAACAAACAACCATGTCGGGTCACCATTTGTAACACAAGAGGTAAACTTTTCGAATAGGCTCAGATTAATAGCTTTTTAGCTCGTGTTGGTGCAGAATTCAAGATACACGCTAAAACTCTTAAGTTTTTTTAAAAATCATCATTGCCTTTTTAGCTCAAAAAATTTCCAAGCTGCGATGGTTCAAAAAATTTCCAACTACCATGGCTCAAAAATACCATAGAAATATTTCCAACCGCCATGGCTCAAAATTTCCAACCGCCATGGCTCAAAAAATTTCCAACCGCCATGGCTCAAAAATACCATTTCAATCGCCATGGCTCAAAACTTATACGCCAAAATTTAAGTATTCATAATCGCACTTATAGAACAATTATTCCTTTAGGATACAAGTCCATTGTTTACCCTACCTAATGGTTTCATACTTTTATACCCCTAACGTTTCAACAAATGGTTCCACCAAGATACATCTTAATTGAGATACGTAGTATTTTTATCCGTAGTCGCTCAAAGAGTCAAATAAAAGATATATATTGTACTATGAAGCATTAACAATTTACAGAGTATAAAAGACGGACTAAAAAATGTTTGTGGTCAATCCATTAACCTAACTCGGCATGTTGTCCAAAATACTCAAGAGCTCGATGAGCTCGAATATCCTCGGGGAGCCTCGAGGGCTCAAGAGCTCGAATATTTTTCTTGTCAAGATGACGTACAAAAATTCCAAAGTGTTTTTACCAAAGCATCGTCGTTTGTCAAAAAATATGTTAAACAGCTCAGAGGTATATATGCTCCTGAATGCATGTCACCAACAACTGTTGTTTAAGAATGTAATCGTGGACGTCCAAGCTAAAGGACAACAAATCCAAGTCTAAACCAAATATCCGGATTTGAACGAAGAACCCCCACAAGGCACCGCAGAAGCTACACAAAACCTAAAAGTCCCAAACTTAAATGAAGAATCTGCGAGACACAGTTCTTATGTGGAGAGCCTTTAACGTCCCGCACTTAAACGAATGACCTAGCGAGGCGACTTAAGACACCACTATGACGCTCGAGATGACTTTAGCGAATATTGTATGGATGAAATTCCACCTCTTTTCCGACGCTGGATCCTAGGGATCTTTAACGTGGAAGGTGATGGAAATTGTGGCTATCGAGCTCTTGCCGTAGGTCTTGGTCATCAGGAAAAAATGTGGCTCAGGATTCGAGCTATTGCCAGGGAAGAGGTAGACAATCACGAGGAAGTTTACAGCAATTGTGTGGTGATTATTTTACATCTACACGTAACTCGATGAATTGGTTTAACGGCAAAGACACCGGCGTTCTTGGATGACTATGCCGAAGCAGGCGTGCCTATTGCTACAACTCTTAACCGTCCTATTGTATGTATATCCAGTTCACAATCTGTTATGTGTCTTCCGCTGAGAGGTGGTCCCAATTCAGCACAAATATTGTCCCCCGTTGTAATTCTTCGTGTGGGGGACGACCACTATGCTCACTTCGTTCTTGCGATTCTTGATGAAAACTCACCACTCCCGTATAATCACCCACAATGGAGATTTTTTAGAAATGTCGTGGCCGCGACATGGGAACATATGTTTACTCAACGACAGAGGATGTTTAGACAGTCACTGAAACAGGTGCTCATTTCCTGAGACCGGGTCCTTGGAAGAAAGTTCGGTTGACATCCATATAATGCTTAAGACTAGAGTAATTTCATCGATCTACACCTTTTGGAGATAAAACGAAATGAATTCAATAAACCTTTGGGGTGCCCTATTAAGACTTCGAGAAAACTCTATTTATCTATAAATTCATAATAAGTTTCATAATATCTAAACCTATTACATTTACTTATTGTCTAAAAGTATTTTAGAGCGAAAGACAAGAATCACTAGTAACTTTATATATAGAAACAAAATATAAAACATAATTCTTAATATCTATACATATCAATAATAAAAATAACATAAATACTAATATTAAAAAGATAGATCACGACAATTATACTCATCATTTTTACCTTTCAATCTCTTCAAACTAATTAAACACATGACTTTACATGTTGACCAAGAACTAGCGTTAAGTTGAGAGAGTCGGAGCTCGAACATGACTTTACATGTTGATCGAAGAACATGCCGCATTAGTTTTGTATTATATATCAAAGGATCAGTAAAGATTAAAGGTTTTACTATAATGAATAAGAATGCATTATATTTAATGCATTTTGTGTGTTTACTATTTATTGTATTAAAATAATGTGATGTTTAATGTTAAGCGTGGGGTGTCGTGCACAACCCACTTCTTCATTTCGTGTACGCGCCACATCACATCCACATCACTCCAACACACTCACTTAAAAAAGACCCAATCACAACTAACTCATTTCTCTTCGTTTGGGCCCCACCCACCATCTTTTTTTTTCTTTTCCATATTTTCAAACAAAATAAATTTCATTCCATTCACTTAAAAAATACAACTACAATACGGAAAATAAAATAAAAAAACATACGGAAAATAAAAACCATACGAAACTTAAAGTTTATTTCGGCTCCGGCAACGCCTCAGAAATCATAACTCTAAAATAAAAATAAAGTTTATTTCACTAATGGATAACTTTTCCATCTACTCTCTTGTCACTTAGCAAAAACATTTTGTATATTATATTCCCTCTGCACAAACACTACACTACTATCTCTCTTTGCTCATTTAATCAATGCTTGTAACCTTCTCTTTCACTAACTTTTTCTTTGATATCTGCTACCTTCATAACTCTCAGAATAAAATAACCAAAAGTAATTAAATTCTTTCTTCCAATTCTTCGTCAATTATTTTTTGTCGTATTCATGTCGTTGGAACGACGAAGAGCAAAGTGGCGAGGGGATCTGGTGTGGTGGCGAGGGGTGGCGCCCACCGGAAAGGCTGCCACATCAGATTCGGCGAGGAGCAACATAACGACACCCCATGCTCTAACATTTGAGATTATTTTTGTTAGTTTTGCATTATTTTAGTGCAAAAAATATAGTACTAACATTGAAGATGCTTTTAAAAGTATGTTTCTCAAACAAAACTTATAAAATATTATAAAAAGAATAATCTTTTTTAATCTTTAAAAATCAAATGTCACGTCATGTATTTTTGAAACATAATCTGTTTTAATTTCGCTCTTCATTTATATCTACAGCTGCATATCTAGTTACAACAACGGTTACTTATGTCAAATATACTCATAATCTATGAAATGATAAATTAACATAGAAAACTGTTTAGATATATGTATTGAAGCACCACGATCTTTTCTTCACAAGGATATCTTGCAATGGATTTATGTCAGTAACAAATATGTAAAAATTTAGAGCAGCCTAAAGCAAATTTCGAAACGGGCTTTTAAATTTTTACGAATCAACATCGCACATATAAAGTTTTGACGTCTTCCTGGTGTAGTAGTGACCGCGATCATTATCGTCAACTCAACATCATATCAGCTTTTCAACACCACTAACATCATCGCCAACGTAGACAACCAATATCGTCACCAAAACATGCGACACTTAAACAGAAATATAACTCACAATAACTTTACACACACGAAAGGACTCGGTCGTCTCACTCCACAAGTTTTAGGATATTCGAGCCCAGCTCGATTAACTATTACTCGGCTCGAGCTCGACTCGAGCTCGAATAAAGTTTCCAAATTTTGCTCGAACTCGAGCTCGAGTAACTATTTAGTGTTCGAGCTCGAGCTCGAAGCTCGTTTACTTATTCAAAAAATTTATTTGACTACTCAAGCTTAAGTTTATCGCTTGTAAGCTTGAACACAAGGTCTTTTATTTCATAAGCTCGACAAGCTTGTTTAGAAACACACAATGTTTAATAACATCTAAAGTTTGACTAACTTTTGAAATAGGATGGGGCTTTGCTTATATAGAGTTATTTTATTTCAAAGTTTCCCTCTTCTAGTAATGTGGGATAAGTTTACTAGTAAGATATCTCTCTTATATTTTAATTTCTTTTGTTCTATTATTCTCTTCAAACTTATTTTCTTATTTTTGTCTAACTATATAGTTACTAGAAATTGTCAAGAAATGTTTCACGCACAACATGGGAAACAAAACTCTTCGAAGATTTCATTGACACGGATATTATATGAAGTCGATTTAGACTTTTATACAAAAGCACATTAAATTATGCCCGCTAGACATATATAGATATAAGCCTTTTAACTTTCTATGCAAATATTCATCAAGAGTTCAATATTCAACTTTAGCACAAAATAAAAGAAATACGACATTACAAAATAAAAGAAATACAATTTGGTACAAGTAATCAAATTTCAAATTTGTAAGGGTGATAACGAATCAAATCTATTCATTTTATTAGACCGGTTTCCTCACAAAACTTATGGATTTGGCATGTTCTTTGATGTTTCGGGACGAACAACGACGTGAACGTTATAAGTCAATCGCCTATTTTCAACGATCTCAAATAGGGGGAAGCATCATAAGTTCCATATGTGGCTAACGACGTGACTTATAAAAGGGGGATATTATCTTACTTACGTGATATATCCGTAAGGGTCTGTTCTTGTTAAGTCCATTTTACAGCCAGGCTCGAATAACACAAAGTGAATAAGGTATAAGGACGTGCACGAAGCAACAAGGAAAGATGTGGAATGAGCGTTTGGCGTCCTGAAGAAAAAGTGAGCTATAATAAATACTCCCGCACAGCCAATGAAGCTAAGTAAAAAAAGGGATATGATGTACACATGCATCATATTACATAATATGATTATAAAAGGCGAATGTAGGGCAATCGCTCCCAACTTTTATCCGGAGGAGTAACATCGCGATGATAATCCTATACTGACGCATATAGGGTTGTGAGCCGTAGTTGGTGTGTCGAATGAGAACATGTTTTGTTGTGGGTATTGGGTAAATATGTTTTGTTGTTGGTATTGTGGGTTTCAGTATGGTTGGTTTTGGTAAGGTTGGTTTCCATAAAAACGATTGTGGTCGGAAGTTGATTTGTTGGTTTGACGATTGGAGTATTTTCGAGAGTGAATGTTCCTTCCGATGTTGGGGAGTGTTACGAGTAGTGTTTCGTTGTTGATATTTTGTATTTTTGGAGTGTTTTGTTGAGACATTTTGTAATGTGAAGTTGAGAGTATACAATATAGAATAAATAGTATATAATGTGAAGTTTTGTTTAAAATGTTAAAGTTTATGGGATATTTATAGGTAATAAAATAATAGCGGGTAATTTTATTTTATGAGCTATATTTATTTGATATCTACAATTAATTAAAAGAACATTAAACAATTTAATTAACATTAACAATTTAAGTGATACTTAGCTCAAATGAAATAAAAAGCGAAAAAAAGAAAGAGATTTCACTTCTGATCCCACATTGATGAGTGAAACAATAAGAAAGAGATGATAGGGGTATATAAACAAAGGACCAAGTTTCTTAGTGAATATTAACTTAAGTGTAGATCTTCTTGAAAATTATTGAAGGTTAACTTATTATTAGTTTTAACTTTTTTTTTGAACTATAATACTAATATTTATAAAAAATTTACAATAAAATAGTTTGAAATTACGTATTTAGCTCGTTTAGCTTGTTCGACTCGTTTAGCTCGTTTGCTCGTTCGACTCGAATAACTAAACGAGTTTTCGAACGAGCCGAGCTAAATATTAAATTTTAAAGCTCGGCTCGTGAAGATATTCGAGCTCTACATCTTGTTTGAGCTCGACTCGAGTTCGAAAATAATCAAGCTCGACTCGAAATAAACGAGCTCGAGCTCGAGTAGCTCGTTAAAAGCTCGACTCGTTAACACCCCTAGTCGTGGTCAACCCACTTCTCTTCATTTGGGCCCTACGTGTGCCACATCATCTCCACATCACTCCAACACACTCACTTAAAAATACGCCCAATCACAACTAACTCACTTCTCTTCATTTGGGCCCCACCCACTTTTTTTTTTTTTTTTTTCTTTTCCATATTTTTCAAACAAAATAAATTTCATTCCATTCACTTAAATAAAAATACAACTACAATCTGGAAAATAAAATAAAAAACATACGGAAAATAAAACCATACGAAACTTAAAGTTTATTTGACTCCAAGAACCCTCGTAAATCATAACTCTAAAATAAAAATAAAGTTCATTTCACTAATAGATAACTTTTCCATCTACACTCTTGTCACTTAACAAAACATTTTGTATATTATATTCCTCTGCACAAACACTACTATCTCTCTTTGCTCATTTAATCAAAGCTTGTAACCTTCTTTTTCACTAACTTTTCTTTGATATCTGCTACCTTCATAACTCTCGTAATAAAATAACCAAAAGTAATTAAATTCTTTCTTCCAATTCTTCGTCAATTATTTTTGTCGTATTCATGTCGTTGGAACGACGAAGAGCAAAGTGGCGAGGGATCCGTGTGGTGGCGAGGATGGCGCCACCGCGAGGCCGCCACATCGTGATTCAAGCAGGAGCAACATAACGACACCCCATGCTCTAACATTCGAGATTATTTTGTTAGTTTTGCATTATTTTAGTGCAAAAACATAGTACTAACATTGAAGATGCTTTTAAAGGTATGTTTCTCAAACAAAACTTATAAAATATTATAAAAGAATAATCTTTTAATCTTTAAAATCAAATGTCACGTCATGTATTTTAGAAACATAACTGCTTTTAATTTCGCCTTCATTTATATCTACAGCTACATATCTAGTTACAACAACGGTTACTTATGTCAAATATACTCATAATCTATGAAATGATAAATTAACAGAGAAAACTGTTTAGATATATGTATTGAAGCACCATGATCTTTTCTTCACAAGGAGATCTTGCAATGGATTTATGTCAGTAAGAAATATGTAAAAATTTAGAGCAGCCTAAAGCAAATTTCGAAACGGGCTTTAAAATTTTTACGAATCAACATCGCACATATAAAATTTTGACGTCTTCCTGGTGTAGTAGTGACTGCGATCATTACCGTCAACTCAACATCATATCATCTTTTCAACACCACTAACATCATCGCCAACGTAGACAACCAATATCGTCACCAAAACATGCGACACTTAAACAGAAATATAACTCACAATAACTTTACACACACAAAAGGACTCGGTCGTCTCACTCCACAAGTCGGTCGTTTCACGGACCAACTTCTCTTTTTTTGTGATCAAAGACGCGTCACTAGTAGGAAGGTTTTCTAAGAAGCACACGTCATTCATGGTCGAGGACGCGTCATGCTTACACTTAGCCTTATGAAAATTGTGGCTTACAACACTTGATCTACTGACTTTATGGTTAAGACGGCTCGAAATGTTGTAGTATGTCATTTCGTTTGTGGTAATCTCATCATTGTCTTCATTACTTATCTTAATTGTGTCCTTAGTCATGATTAAACCCCACCTTGTCATTGTGAATTCACCAACCAGCTAAATCCGTACATTATCCATTCGTGTCAATTTGATTTATTTCTAAAAGTGTAAAAACTTGAGTGTACAATTCAC
The DNA here is from genome assembly GCA_022545495.1 of Chrysanthemum lavandulifolium. Lineage (NCBI taxonomy): Eukaryota > Viridiplantae > Streptophyta > Magnoliopsida > Asterales > Asteraceae > Chrysanthemum > Chrysanthemum lavandulifolium. The sequence goes on from CM040242.1 coordinate 55,437,603, forward strand.
GACCCTTACTAAATATGTGATTAGATCTTTTCAAAATTGTCCTTTCTAAATGTAAACTATTTAGTGTATGAGAGTTGAACCTACATTACTTTTTAGTAATGGCGAAAAACACTTAGGTTAGTGGTAGTAGTGACCAACATCATCACCGCCAACTTAACATTCGCGGTTTCTTTCTTCACAACCAACATCACCATCAACATAATGTAATAACACAACTAATATCACCATCAAAACATACCCCACTTAAACACAAATATATCTCCCAAAACCAAAATATCACACACACCCCAACAACAACTTACACAATTCGATCATTTGAGCGTCCAAATTCTCCCAAGCGGCACCTAAGGCGTGTCTTATGAGATGGGGTAATAAGGAAAGACACGTGTTCGGGGTGCCACATAGGCATAACACGCGTCTTTAACCGTATTACTACTAGTCTTATAGCCTTCGTTAATGAATTTGAGAGTTTTAGGTAACTATTTAGACATGTTCTCATGTTACTCTGAGCTTGTAGTACTTGTTTACAAAATGTTGGTTTGACGAACAACTTAAAGCAAGATTCATTTTGTACCCAATGCGATCTCTGTTGGAAAATTTAGTGCACTTGTGGGATTGGTTCACACCTTGTAATGGGTTAGGAGGTGCAGAGTGTACACCCATAAGGTCCATGAACACCTCGAACTCTTGTAGTGGTTTGGATTGATAGTGCTTGGTGAAAGTTGTTGTGGTTAACACCGAGTATCGGTGTTTCCATCTGGCGATGATTTACTACGAGTCGATGTTTCCAAGTGGTGTCTCACCGATGTTGTGTTTACACCAAGCGATGGCGTTTCCATCGAGCAAAGGTAACCACCGATGGCACTATGAAATCTCGATGATAGTCCGCTTGTAACGACTTTGACCTATTCAAGTGGCGGTTTAAGCAAACATTATGACCATGTTTAATTGGTCATGTAACCACTAACGGCTATAATGGGGATAATTATGAGGCTATTAATGGGCGATTAATACTCATAACTCCATTGACTAGCCAAGAGTATTTTCCTATAAATAGGAGATCATTTTCGGATGAATAGAAGAGAAAATACGCTTGAATACAAAGAAAGAACCTAAACACTTATTAGTGAAAGAGTTAAAGAATTGTGCCTAATTCTCTAACCGCATTTGGTCTTATCCCAAGTAGATATTCATGATACCCGGGCATTAGGGTCGAATAGTTTACTTTGGAAAGTGATTACACGATTCAAGTGATATCCGGTAACCACCAAGTGGTATCTCATTCTGCGACCTTAGTTTTGTTTCTCACGAGCGGTTGAGCATTTATACGAAGTTGATTATCTTACCACCTTTGGGACGAATAACCACCAACAATCAAAGTAAACTATTTTGTGATAATCAATGGCAACCGCCGCAATGAAACACATGGCTTCAAACTTTGCTAAAATTTGGACAAGTTTGAAGGGGTGGACTTTAGGAGGTGGCGGAAGAAGATGCACTTCTTCATCAAGCATGAGTGTGGTCTATGTCGACTACTCCAATTCACGATAATGGTGATGATGCTACGTGGAGCGGATCGGGAGGAGGAGCAAGTGGGAGAATGATGACTACATATGCAGAGGTCTTATTCGAATGGTATGTCCGATTCTTTGTTTGATATTTATCGAACTTTGAATCTTCCAAAGAAGCTGTGGGATTCCTTGGATGCCAAATATATGGTGAGGATGCATCGAGTAAGAAGTTCCTTGTTAGTAATTTCACAAATTACAAAATGACCGATTCAAGACCGGTTATGGAACAATACAATGAACTTCTTGGAATACTTGGAAGGTTTACACAACACCAAATGAACATGGATGAGGCTATCAAAGTCTCTTGTGTCATTGACAAACTCCCTCCTTCATGGAAATATTTCAAGCATACCTTGAAACATAAGAAGGAGGAGTTAACTCTGATTGAGTTGGGCAGTCATCTGCGCATTGAGGAATCTCTCAAGGTGCAGGATAATGACAAGCCAAAGAGTGGCAATTCTGCTGGACCATCTGTTGTCAATATGGTGGAGCATAACAACTCCACCAGGTACAATGACAACAAAGGCAAACGCAAGTATCATGACAACACAAGGGCATATCCTAACAAGAAGGTAACACCTACTTGTTGGAAATGTGGCAAGACTGGTCACATTAAAAGGGACTGCAAGGGTGTTAAAATTGGTGGTAAAGCCAATGGATCGAGCACTAATGGTTCAGGGGTGGTGGTTCACCAACTCATTTGAAAGGTCATAATATGTTTAATAAGTCTTTTCGATTTATTATGTTACATATGTATCCGAATCTTTTATATGCAGGATGATGATGTTGCGTGGTGGGTTGACTCGGTGCAACAGTTCATGTGTGCAAAGCTAGAAGTCGGTTCAAGACTTATGAGTCATTTGAATGATGGTTCTATTCTTCACATGGGAAATGAGTCAACGACCTTGGTGCATGGTCGTGGTTGTGTAGATCTTAGGTTTAGTTCTCGGAAGGTTGTAACTTTGTTTAATGTTATTCATGTTCCCGACATAAGGAAAAACTTGGTTTCAAGTAGTGTTTTGAATAATCATGGATATAAACAAGTTATTGAATCGATAAATTTGTTCTTTCTAAATGTGGTGTTTTATTGGTTTTGGTTATTTATGTAATCAAATGTTCGGGCTTAATATTACCAACGTGTTATTTGACTTTTGTGACCACATATGATCGAGTGATTCTAACCTTTGGCATGCTAGACTTGGTCATGTTCACTATAAAAGGATGCAATATATGTCTAGGGATGGTTTAATCCTCGCTTTTGACATGGACACCGAAGGTGTAAAACTTGCATGTTGACCAAGATAACCAAGAAACCCTTTCGTGGTGTTAGTCGTGAGACTAAGATCTTGGAGCTTATTCACGATGACCTATGTGATTTGATGCCACTCCTTCTTTGGGGAATAAGAAGTACTTTGTGACATTTATTGATGATGCTTCTAGATTTGGTTATGTCTATCTATTACATACCAAGGATGAAGCATTAGATAAATTCAAAGTGTTTAAAAGCGAAGTTGAATTACAACTTGGGTCTTTGATCAAAAGATTAAGGCGATAGGGAGGTGAGTACATGGATACTCGGTACTTTCGATCTGTTGGAATAATCCATGAAACGATCGCCTTATACTCCTCAAAAAATGGTATTTACGAAAGGAAAAACAGGTCTTTGAAGGAGATGGTTAATTCCATCTTGTCCTATTCGGGAATGAGTCAAGGGTTACGGGGTGAAGCTATGTTAACAACTTGCTATTTGCTAAATAGGGTTCCCAACAAAAGGAACAAAGTTACCCTTATGAACTCGGACTAAAAGGAAACCCAACCGAACTATCTCGTGGTGCAGGGTTGTAGGGCATTGTAAGACTCCACGATCCAAAGCAAAAGACTTTGGGTGAAAGAGGCATTGATGCATCTTTGTTGGATATCTTGAGCATTCCAAGGCTTTTGGTTCTATGTTATTGAACCTAATGAACATGTTTCGATTAACACAATAATTGAATCAAGGGATGCGATTTTGATGAGAATAGATTCTCATCGGTCCCTAGACCAAGTCGAGGATTCCTAATGGAACTCATGACTTTGGTGTATCGAGGTCCTCGATGATGAACCATCGGTGGTCCACGATGAGGTTGTGGTTCGACAACACGAACACGTGCTCGGAAAAGCAAAAGGGTCGGGACTCCAAAGTCATTTGGACTGAGTTTCAACTATACTTAGTTGAAGGTACCGAGGATGAGGTCTCGGACCAATACTCCTATTGCTTCATTGTTGAGGATGACCCCAAAACATTTGAAAAAGCAATGAAGTCCCGGGATATTGCTTTCGGAAAAAGCAATCAATGATGAGATGGATTCCATCATGGGCAACAACACTTGGGTGTTGGTTGATCTACCTCACAGTTGCAAACCTTTGGGTTGCAAATGGATTTTCAAAAGGAAAATGAAGGTAGATGGAACTATTGAAAAGTTCAAGGCTAGACTAGTCATTCGGGGCTTTAAACAAAAGTCGAATAGACTATTTTGATACTTACGCCCGTGGCTCGTGTCGATTACCATAAGGCTGGCGATTGCTATGGCATCTATTCACAATCGGTTATTCATCGGATGGATGTGAAAACAGCTTTCTTGAATGGTGAATTGGAAGATGAGGTTTATATGAACCAACCTCGGGGCTTCATCATGCACGGCAATGAAAACAAGGTGTGTAAACCGATTAAGTCTCTTTATGGACTTAGCAGAACCTAACAATGGCATCAAAAGTTTGATGAAGTGGTTTTGTCTAGTGGTTATGTTCTTAACCAAGTCGACAAATGTGTATATAGCAAATTTGATGAATCGGTAAAGGAGTCATCATTTGTCTATATGTTGATGACAAGTTGATCTTTGGCATGACCAAAATCGAGTTGACGACAAAGGAATTTTGTCATCAAGGTTCTCCATGAAAGACATGGGGAGGCGATGTTATCCTTGGTATAAGGATTAAACATGAAAGTAAAGAATTTCTATCTCTCGGTCTCATTATATTGAGAAGGTATCGAGGAAATTCAATTACTTTGATTGTACTCGATGAGTACACCTATGGATACTGTGAGAAGGCGATGCCTAATCATGGCAAGGTCGTATCTCAACTTGAGTATTCTAGGGTAATTGGCTGCCCGATGTATGCCATGACTTGTACAAGGCCCGATATTGGTTTTGCGGTGGGAAAATTGAGCGGTATACTAGCAATCCTAGTGCTCATCATCGCAAGCAATTCGAGGTATGAAGTATTTGAAGAGAACTATGGATTATAGTCTCTCATATACTGGTTACCCATCGATGTTGGAAGGTTACACCGATGCAAGTTGGATCAAGAATAATCAAGACAATTCGTCTACCGGTGGTTGGGTATTCTACTTGGTGGAGGTGCAATTTCTTGGGCATCCAAGAAACAAACTTACATCACCAGTTCAACAATGGAATCTGAATTTGTGGCTCTAGCATTTCTTTGGTAAAGAAGTTGAATGGTTGAAAACTTGCTTCTTGAGATTCCATTGTGGCCTAAACCTATAGCACCTATTTCTATCCGGTGTGATAGTGCAGCTACATTGGCTAAGGCTTATAGCCGGATGTACAATGGTAAGTCTAGACACTTAGGTGTCGGGCATAGCATGATTCGTGAGCTTATCATGAATGGGTGGTATCTATAGAGTTTGTGAGATCTCAACAAAACTTAGGCGATCACTGACGAAGGGTTTGGCTAGAGACTTGGTTATAAAGTCGCTAAAGGGATGGGTTTAAGTCCAACTTAGTCCTCGAATGCTAGGACACCTGACTCCTCCTAAGGAAACTTGGGAGCCGAGTTCAATGTGGAAAGTCGAACATTCGATGGATTGGAGCACATGTTTTATTTACATCCCAAGGTTGTGCTCGGAACCTCTTGAAAGGAGGATGAAGTCTTTACTTCTTAATGGTTAATTTTATTTGAAAAAGTGCTTGGCGGAGCATGACTAAATAGGAACCACCTATGTAAATGTTGAAGTTTTGCCGCTTGGAAGCTTTGGACTTTAGCTTTTACAACATTTATGAATTTGGATATGGACACATGGCTTGTATAGTGTCGGAAGGCATTAAGTGTTTGAAAACTTGTGTGTATTTTATCTTGGTATTCAAATGGGTTGAAGGGTTCAATTCTTAGAATACCTGATTCTCGAATATTTGAGCGTGTAATTTACTAAGATGGAAATTCAATCCTCGGGACATTTTCATTTATGCACATGTTTTGTTTGATGTTTGTTTTCATGCAAAGGAAGTGAACTAAATTTGGGGAGGATTGTTGGAAAATTTAGTGCACTTGTGGGATTGGTTCACACCTTGTAATGGGTTAGGAGGTGGAGTGTACACCCATAAGGTCCATGAACACCACGAACTCTTGTAGTGGTTTGGATTGATAGTGCTTGGTGAAATCTTGTTGTGGTTATCTTGAGTATCGGTGTTTCCCTTTGAGCGATGATTACTACGAGTCGATGTTTCCAAGTGGTGTCTCACGCGATGTTGTGTTTACATTTGAAGCGATGGCGTTTCCATCGAACCGGTGTAACCACCGATGGCACTATGAAATCTTGATGATAGTACTACTTGTAACGGCTTTGACCTATTCAAGTGGCAGTTTAAATTGCATTATGACCATGTTTAATTGGTCATGTAACCACTAACGACTATAATGGGGATAATTATGAGGCTATTAATGGGCCGATTAATACTCATAATTCCATTGACTAGCCAAGAGTATTTTCCTATAAAAATACAACTACAATACGGAAAATAAAATAAAAAAACATACGAAAAATAAAAATCATACGAAACTTAAAGTTTATTTCGGCTCCGGCAACCCCTCAGAAATCATAACTCTAAAATAAAAATAAAGTTTATTTCACTAATAGATAACTTTTCCATCTACACTCTTGTCACTTAACAAAAACATTTTGTATATTATATTCCCTCTGCACAAACACTACTATCTCTCTTTGCTCATTTAATCAAAGCTTGTAACCTTCTTTTTCACTAACTTTTTCTTTGATATCTGCTACCTTCATAACTCTCAGAATAAAATAACCAAAAGTAATTAAATTCTTTCTTCCAATTCTTCGTCAATTATTTTTTGTCGTATTCATGTCGTTGGAACGACGAAGAGCAAAGTGGCGAGGGGATCTGGTGTGGTGGCGAGGGATGGCGCCCACCGGCGAGGCTGCCACATCGGATTCGGCGAGGAGCAACATAACGACACCCCATGCTCTAACATTTGAGATTATTTTTGTTAGTTTTGCATTATTTTAGTGCAAAAAACATAGTACTAACATTGAAGATGCTTTTAAAGGTATGTTTCTCAAACAAAACTTATAAAATATTATAAAAAGAATAATCTTTTTTTAATCTTTAAAAATAAAATGTCACGTCATGTATTTTAGAAACATAATATGTTTTAATTTCGCTCTTCATTTATATCTACAGCTGCATATCTAGTTACAACAACGGTTACTTATGTCAAATATACTCATAATCTATGAAATGATAAATTAACAGAGAAAACTGTTTAGATATATGTATTGAAGCACCATGATCTTTTCTTGACAAGGAGATCTTGCAATGGATTTATGTCGAAGAAATATGTAAAATTTAGAGCGACCTAAAGCAAATTTGAAGCAGGCTTTAAAATTTTACGAATCAACATCGCACATATAAAATTTTGGCGTCTTCCGGTGTAGTAGTGACCGCGATCATTACCGTCAACTCAACATCATATCATCTTTTCAACACCACTAACATCGCCATCGCGTAGACAACCAATATCGTCACCAAAACATGCGACACTTAAAGCGAAATATAACTCACAATAACTTTACACACACAAAAGGACTCGGTCGTCTCACTCCACAAGTCGGTCGTTTCACGGACCAACTTCTCTTTTTGTGATCAAAGACGTCACTAGTAGGAAGGTTTTCTAAGAAGCACCGTCATTCATGGTCGGGGCGCGTCATGCTTACACTTAGCCTTATGAAAATTGTGGCTTACAACACTTGATCTACTGACTTTATGGTTAAGACGGCTCGAAATGTTGTAGTATGTCATTTCGTTTGTGGTAATCTCATCATTGTCTTCATTACTTATCTTAATTGTGTCCTTAGTCATGATTAAACCCGACCTTGTCATTGTGAATCCACCAACCAGCTAAATCCGTACATTGTCCATTCGTGTCAATTTGATTTATTTCTAAAAGTGTAAAAACTTGAGTGTACAATTCACGACCCTTACTAAATATGTGATTAGATCTTTTCAAAATTGTCCTTTCTAAATGTAAACTATTTAGTGTATGAGAGTTGAACCTACATTACTTTTTAGTAATGGCGAAAAACACTTAGGTTAGTGGTAGTAGTGACCAACATCATCACCGCCAACTTAACATTACGTCAGTTTCTTTCTTCACAACCAACATTACCATCAACATAATGTAATAACACAACTAATATCACCATCAAAACATACCTCGCTTAAACACAAATATATCTCCCAAAAACCAAAATATCACACACACACACCCCAACAACAACTTACACAATTCGATCATTTGAAAGTCCAAATTCTCCCAAAACAGCACCTAAGACGTGTCTTATGAGATGGGGTAATAAGGAAAGACACGTGTTCAGGGTGCCACATAGGCATAACACGCGTCTTTAACTTCGTATTACTACTAGTCTTATAGCCTTCGTTAATGAATTTGAGAGTTTTAGGTAACTATTTAGACATGTTCTCATGTTACTCTACAGTTTGTAGTACTTGTTTACAAAAATGTTGGTTTAACGAACAACTTAAAGCAAGATTCATTTTGTACCCAATGCGATCTCTTCTTTAAGTACCGCATACTAGACAGTGGGCTGTCAATTGTTTCTTACAAACCTGTGAGAGTTAGGATCAAACTTGTGACTTATTTCACTCTTCCATTTCTTGGTCTCACAATGACTTTTGTGTTAAAAGAATTTTCGCCGAGTATTCATCCAAAGTTACTGCGTAAAAAGTTTAAACTTAGGTCTACAATGAAGAATCCTAAACTTTCGCTATTCTCTGTTACAACTTTTGGAATTTGCATAACATGGATATGTTTGAAAAAATAGTCCCCAACAATATTTCCATTACAATTTCCAATTCAATTTGTCGCAAAATTTGAATGCATCATGCACGTGAATTGGCTGACTTGGTGTTTTACACAAGTCTAAACATTTTATGTAACCACCGGTAAATTTCACCTCGTATTAAACTAATATAATATTCTAACGAAAGAATACTTATCCATTTTCTACGTCCAAATTTTTTTTTTAAGAAACGATATCCTTTTTTATCACAACAACTAACTAATATGATGTAACTCACACACCAACATCAGAATGTCTTAAGTTCATTCCTTATACGTCAAGTATAAAGGTTTTCAACTTTTATTTACCACTTAACGTTATTACGTTAACGTACAATTATTAAACTTTCAAGTTAAACGCTAACCATTTATTTGAGTCTACATGAAACCCTAATTTATTATAACTACACTTTTTCATAAATGGTAAAGTACAACATTTTATACCTAGAGTACAAGTCATTAAAGCACGGAACCTAACTATACTTTAATTTCCGTTACAAGCCCTAATATACAACTCTATGATTTTATTTACATGATATATTTTCAAAATATTAATGTACAAGTCTTTCAAGCATATGTACAAGTCTTTAATGCATACAAGCTTAATACTTATATAAATTATATTATAAACCTCAATGTACCTATTTTTAAGCACAAGGTACAACCCTATAATGCACAAGCCTTTAAAATATATTTTATTTTTAGTAAGTACAACAAAACAATGCTAATGTACAAACAACAATGCACCAAACTTAAGCCTTTACTTTTATTATTTACATGTAAATTAACCTAAACTATATTTTACCTAAAGTAAATTAGAAACTTAACTATGTAAATACCATTTACACAATAGGTAAACCAATCCAAGCCCTAAGTACTACCCTTAATGCCTAACGCCCCCCCTTAATTACCATGGTTAAAAATGAACTAAACTAGTTACACCTTAGTTACCTAGTATTACTTGTAAAAACCTTAGCCACAATTGATTTACTTGCACCTAATATTTACACATCACCCTTTTACCAAGGGTTTTTACCTTAGTCACATTTGGTGGGTAAAACTCTTGGCTAGAGTTTTACCACACCTCTTCATGTCCCCTTGAAACCACATTAACCTCCCATGTGTATTGGAATACCTCACCATGTCTCTTCACTTGTGAGACATGGTGACCTAGCACTTGGAAAACCATGCACTTCCCTTGCCTATATAAACGCTTCATATCCCTTTCTCTTTAAGTCCCATACAACACACACATTATATCATATCCCTCACACATTCCACGCACCATAAATATTTTCCATACTCACCAAACATTCTGAAATTCAACTCTAAGTAGTGTAAGGAAAGGTTAATCTAGAGCTTAGGAGGTGTGGAACTACCTTGAAGATCATTAACAACCATTAGTCGCTTTTTCTGGTTTAGGCAACTCACAACTTGTAAGTGTTCCAACTCTTTTCTTTAACCATTTTTACACATTTACTATCACTCACTTACGATAATAAACTCATATCATGTCAAATTAAAGTTGGAACATGGTTTATGTAAATTCTCTGTAAAATGAGCATATGCATAATAGCCTTTTTGTTTTGTGATATTGGCTAAGGGAGAAACTATAAAAATTAACCATTAAGTAAGTCCATTAAACTCACTCAATATCATTATCACCTTTAATATCAGTTGCATGTTGTTAAAAAGGATTTTATAAGGAAAACGTGGCAATTTGAATCACTTAAAACGAGTACACGAGTCAAAAGTTATGGTCTAAAGAAGTTGCCAATAATCTGTCCGAAACTTTCTGTGGACAGAAGCGTCGGGCACGCAATTCGAGGCATTTCTGGTCCGTTTCATGAAAAAGTTAAAACACGAAAGTTGTCCGGAACGACGTTTTCTTCAAAAACTCGTGTGCGGGTCTAGAAAAGCATATGAGAGCCGAATTTAATAAAAATCCCAACAGCTATTAGGTATATCTTACAAAAACAGCCCAACACCCCCTACTTGTGCCCTATTTATTTACATCATGTCAAAGGTATTAAGGCCAACCAAAGTACCGTTGTAAACGCCACCTAGGACACTCTAGAACGCCCCCATAACCCGGTTAAAAATCCTAGTCGTTGTGCTTGAAAACAGCCCTTTATTTTGGTCAAAAGTCCTAAACACTAAAAAGTGTCTTACATAAGGTATGTGGGAAAATACGGGATTTTTGATAAATTTGATTAGGAAGTATCTTAGAAACATTAGAAATGGGTAAAACAACATTTCACAAGGTCGCATGCAAAAGATATAGAGTTTTATGGTTTAAAAACGAAAATTGCAATTTGGCAAGAATAGCCTAAGTAGCTCTTTTCCGTAATTAATATCTTGCAAGTTAAAAGGTTTCAAAGTACGAGGTTTACACCATTTTAAAGGGGCACGCTGCAAAGATTTTAATGCCCCAATAAAGTCTTTAAAAGCACTTATACTCTATTTTATAATTAACCATAAAGAGGGTGACTCGCGGGAATTTTCATAAATAAGCATTGTGTACATTTTTCAAAAATTGAGTCGTGAGAGTTATAGGATGATGGGAAATAACTTAAAAAGAGTTAATAAACATATTACAACGTCCCTAGATGACACCGTGAAAGTTAACGAGTTAAAAATGAAATTTTCTTAAAACGCGTCGTGGCAAAGTGGCCATGTTCGTCGACTTGTATTTTTCTAATCAAAGAGAACTAGGACATGAGACTTATACCATTTAGAAGAGCTTACAACAAAGTTTTTAAAGGGTCAGATGCAATATAGAAACACTAGCTTGCCTCGTGTAAAATCTGCCCTTGTTTAGCCCTGTTTATCGCCCAAAAACAACTTAAGGCACCTAACCCCCCCTATTTTGGAAAATCATTGCGACCAAACCGTAAAAGCTTAAGACCTCTAGTTTGAACCATTAGAAATATCACCGGACAAACTCTTGAAGGGATCAAGAATGTAGTAAAAACCTTTTAAGGCCTCGCTTTTATTCACCCGCACTTTTGTCCATTTATGCAAAAAAACAAGTGAATTTTCTTATAAAATTTCAAGCATAAAAATTGTAATTTTTGTAAGATAAAGTTTTTCTTGGACTAAAAATGTAATTTCTGTGAATTTAATTATACAAGGGCTGATTTTGTCAATAACCCATAGTTGAGGGTTTAAAGTGTCATTTCTGAAAGTGCAAGGGTAAAAACTGTAAATATTTAAAATTGTAAATTATAACATTTTGGAAACATAAACAACTTGGATTTCGATAAAAATTTATTAACAAACATTCGGGCCATAAAGATAAGTGCGATAAGTATTATTAATTTTTGAAGAGACTTCATGTTATCTAATTACCGATAAAGCATTAACATTGCATAAACTTGAACTCGAATACTAAAAACATGACATACTAACTCAGGTCACAAGTCGGAGAAGTTTATTCACATTACTTAATTTGTTTTCCGTCCAGACTACTGTAACATCGAGGTGAGTTCGTAGCCCCTACTTTTATATATTTTGAATGTTTTGGGGGAGATACATGCTCAAATATTGCTTTATATTTTTACATTTATTTTAAACTTTTACATATTACTGTGAGTCATAGCTGTCACACCCTCGCCGGAGGCGGAAACACGAGGTGTAACGGAAAGGAACATAAGCACAAGATAATAGAACATACCAACGTTAAGATTAAAAAGAAAGAGTACACCATTACAATACCAGTTTAGCCGACATTGGCAAATATATTACAAAGTTTAGTTCCCAAAATATTGCGTTCTAATACATAATGATTTGTATTGACAAGTGAAAACTTCATTATGCAAGACCTGGTAGAAAAGCTTACTAACGATCACCTGAAATGCATGAGAGAAAAACGGGTCAACTATGAAAATAGTTGGTGAGTATACACGTTTCGTAAAATAAGAAAACTCGTAAGAGAGAGTCAAAGGTTTCGGTCATCGGAATTAGTCCACAAAGCAAAGGCATTGTAAATCCACTCGGCCCAAGTTCCGCCCATACAAAACTTGCAACCGTGTGTTCACAACCCATTGCACATAATATAGCGTGTCAAGTAGTCAAGTATAAGTGGTCATAATAGTTCACAATATAGTACCACGTATATAATAATGTATGCCGGAAAAGCCCTAGAATAAATAATATCGTCCCGTAACATAGTGGACGAGAGGTTGGCCGACCTCTAATAGCGCTATCCATACTACCTACTAATAGGAGACTAACAATGCGAATGTCTGAACGGTACATCATACAACTATTAATATACAATTAAGAACACTCCGAACATGGGAGAATTTGCACTGCTCCGAACAGGGGAGACTCTAAGTCAGGGTCATAGCACGTACGGTTCAATAAGTTCAAACAAGTCATAAGTTCGTAATTAAGTTCAAGAGTCTAAGTCAAGTTCAAAAGTTCAAGTCAAAAGAGTTCACAAAAGTAGGAATCAATTTAGTTCAAGTATGGTTCATGCATTTCGCCCCAAAATATAGTAAAACGGTAAAAATGGGATTGTGAATACTCACATGTTGCAATAGTTACGATGACAGAGTGGATGCACAGAAATGAGACGCAACTCTCTAACCGCGACCTATTATGAATGATATGCTCTAATATAAGTCATGAAACAATGTCGTGCATTCAAACTCATATGATATCCATACCACTTGTACACTTTTGAAAATAAAGTTTATCGTCGAAAAATAATCTTATAACGTCTTGTCAATTTATAATTTACTTTACAAGTAATTATGTTGAAACGATATCCTACGATAGTCATTTAGTGATTTATTGTGAAATTATAACTTTTCGTCGTAAAATAATATCATTGAAAATTTCATGAAAGTGAGTAAACGGCCTTGAAAAGCTAGTCGTAAAATGGTGCACGTCGAGTGTTAGGAAACGAACTCAACGGTTTTGGAAAGCTTGTATCATTATCTCAAAGTTTTAGCATTTAAATTTTCATCCAAGAGGTCTCGATCATGGAGAAAAATATAGGTTAAGTATGGTACTTGTGTCCAAAATATCGTTTAAGGGTGGTTTTCGGCTAAGTTTAAGTGACCGTATTTTATTCATTACAACTCCGCTTGACGAACAGTTGGACATTTTGGAAAATATGCTAGGGGAACTTACTTTTACTAGACGACATCATGTTATGAAAAGTACTACATCCATGTAAAAGCGACCCTCAACATGGTCCTTCGTGGCCGTAATATTTGTCTAATAGAAATATATTAGTTTTTCTTATATAATATAGTTACGGCAACTTTGTGTAAACACGTGTAATTTAATCGTTACAAGTCCGTTTTCTACATTTTATATGTCCTTAGCTTCGTATCAAATTATACTAATATATTTTTGATAAGTCGACACAATTTATAACGCTTAAGACTTATTTTTGACTCGTAAAAAGTGGAAGTAACATGCTGAAATTTCTGAATTTTATAGTTTTCGTCGTCTAACTTGAAAAATTCATAACTTCTTCGTTATAGCTCCGTTTTAACCCATTCAAGCGGGCACATTTTCGTTTTAAAGTGTATTTTCTGAATATCTAGCCCAAATATTTTTACAAACTGTCGAAAATTCCAGAATTCACAATTTTGATCAGACCCTTAAAATAAGTTGTCAAAATGAGTTTTTCTCGCGCAAAACCTATTCTAACCAATTCAAAACAACTCCGAAGCTATTCTAATCCTACCATACACCTTCTTAGGGTGTCATGGGTTCCTAAACATCACCAAAAGTAATATGTTACAAGGGATAATTTATAGGGTGATTATATTACATAATAAGTAATAAAAACAACAAAAGTGGTATAAATTCATATGTAACATGCATGTTTTCTTGCAAAAATAATGAAATAACATAAAGATAAATATGAAAGAGTTATGGAGACCATGAAATGCTTACTTGAGTGATTGAAGAGTTTTAGGTGATAGAAAACTTAGTTAATCTTCAAGGTTTAATCCTAAACCTTAACTAGAACACAAAATGGATCTTGTAAACACTTGTTGCTTGAAAAATTATGGATTTCTCTTGGTGTCTTGAGCATGGCCGAACCATAGAGATGAAGAAGGAGAGAAAATGATTTACTTCACCTTTTGAAAGTGTTTACTATGTGTTTTAGAAAGAATAATATCTAGTATTATGTAAAAATATCTAAGATTAAGTGTAGGTGTACATGAGGTAGAAAATCAAGTTGGTCACTTAAATGACCCATGTGGCGGTCATGAGTAAAAGGGGGTGAGGTGTAGTTTTTGTAATTAAATGTATTATTTGTTAAATGTAGTGTATAATGTGTAATTTGTATGTATAATTAAGTATTAATTGTAGCGTTAACTAAAAATAGATTTTAACGGGACAAAATAAAATGTATTGAAGTCATAAAAATTATAATAATACATTTCTTACATGAGTTGAGTGAAATAATAATTATCGAGTTGTATATACGAAAACCGTCGTAATTATATAAACATAACAATTCATGTACGAAATAAATTGAAAACGTCGGGTAAATTAATAATATAATTTTTATATTCTTAAAATGAGTATAAGAATATATTAGGATAAATTTTAGAAGCGTCGGATCAAATGTTCAAAATAAATGATCGTGCGATAGCGTCTATTTAATATGAAAATTACACGTTTAATGTAAAATGCAAAATCATGCATGAACTACTATGATGACAATGATACTAATGAAATGTAGACTAAACCTAGTCTATATGAAATGTCCTTGATGAAATGTTCGTGAATTCGTAGCTAAACCATTAAGGTTACGCGAATTTGATACTCGTAAACCTAGTTTACGATAAACGATGAAATAGTAAATTTGAGAAATGACCGGAAATTGAGAATTGTGACATTCTTCCCATGTCAGAGGAATCACGTCCTCGTGATTCAATTATTGATACTATAGTCCGAACCTCGACAAGAGTTCTAAAAGTTCATGCTCGTACGAACAATCTAAATGATCATATCAATGCTCATGTATACAGGTTCCCCATTCAACTAAGTACGTGCCCGTGATTAGATTTGATAGGGTAAACTTACCCAATATCGAATGTAGCTCTCAAAAGACCTTTAGGTAGTCGATTCTAATTTAATCTCACAACTCATCAAACAAGAACTGTCATGTGATTAAACTAAACCGACTTGAGTTAACTTGTCTCTTAGCTTGATTTTCGCAACTCATCAAACAAGAACTGTCACTAGATCAAGCTAGAAACAAGTCTTTTGAATGAAGTCTTTTGAAAGATTCGCTCGATATTGGAATTGCTTACACAAATCAAATCAAATCAACAAAATAAATTACAACTAAGGTCGATATCGTTAGGTCTCAAAGTAATCGATGTCGTGAGCGTGGTAAGAATTGAAAGCAAGTTATGCACTCAAAATCATGTTGTACAAAAAGAAGGTGGTTGTTCAAAAGAATGTACCCGTTACGCGTTGCGGGCTTCCCGATGCCGGATAGAATGCTCGCCCACGTGCGGAAACATCAATGTTCGGTTACGGTGGACCTTGATTGCCAATGCCGAGTTTGGATGATTTCCTTCTTGGTTGGGAGTTCTTTTCAACTTTGGACACGTATTCGAAGGTGATCCGACTTCCACACTCGTAACACGCTTTTCTTTGTCCTTGGTTCCCGATCTGTTTGAGCAATTTCGCGAAGTGGCGTCCGTCCACATTTGTTGCACTTTAGGCAATCTCACGGTGATGATAGTTACATCGAGTGCACATAGGATGGGGACTGTATATCCTTTGCGCTCCGAATGATCGCTCCATAGTTCCCGGTTATTCGGCGCCTCTTGTTTTCTTTGGTCCCGGTCTCGGCTTCTGGCGATCCTCCCGCCGCTTCGTCCATTGTCGTTTTCTTTTGTTAGTTCTCGGCACTGATCACATCATTTGTCAAGCGATCGCCATGCCCACGTGGCTTGCAGTGGTTGGGTTCGATGAGGTTACATCCTCCTAATTTCGGTATTAATCCCCATATATATCGGTCGATCAACTTCTCGCGGTGGAAACCATGTGAGGAACCATCCTAATTAACTCGTGGAAGCGGATCGTGTACTTGTCGACTTCTACTCCTACCATCAGTGGTTCCAAAATTTCGCTTCCGACACGTGACTTCATCTTTCTGCGGTACTCATCGGTTAGTAGTTTCTTAAATGCTTCCCAAGATAACGCATTTGCGGCCCTCTTCCTCTAGTCTGCGGTTGGTTGTTCCACCGTGTCAATGCTCGAACTCGTAGTAGACCGTGAGAGAACTCAACCTTGTTTCCTTCAAAGACATTTCGTGATACTAAGTTTTGACTCAACATTCTCGAACCAGTTAGCAATTCAATGGCACCTCGGTACCATAAAATTCCATCGGCTTGCATGTCATGAAAGTCTTGTAGTCGCATCCATGACCGGTGTTTGAAGTACCTTCTCCGACGTTGGTTCGTCTAGCATCAAGTGCGTCATAATTTGGCGAGTAGATCCGCTATTCGATGGCGTTATTGTTTGGATTGTCATTGTTGTTTAGGTCGGCGTGGTTGTTGGCTCTGGCGTGTGTTTCTTGCGACCATGATCTGCGGTGGACCAAAACATCGGGTTGAGTAAACGACATTCGAACGAAGTCGGATGAGGTGCGTAACGGTTGTAATATGTGTTATAGTGATCGAAATATGCGAGCAGAGACATGCTATGTCTAATAAGTCGGAAGGTGGGAAAAGAGAATGTATAAACAAGGTGCAGTAGCGTAAGCGTGAATATAAAACCATGCTATGCATACCCACCCGACCAATGCAATTTCAGGTGACCAGACTCTAAAGACTCGACTAAACATAATTTAAAACTACCACTCTTATCATTGCATGGTTCTTCATAAATTAGACATAGTTGATCAGGCTATGTATAATTTATGATTAACGATGCAACGATAGGACTAGTTGACTCGATGATGTTCGATGTTTAATAAAACTTTATTCCGGTTATAGCTGTGATTTTTATTTTTGAAAAATCGGCATTCTCTATAACCTTTGGCTCGATACTAATCATCACACCCGCAGGAGGCGGAAACACGAGTGTAACGGAAAGGAACATAAGCACAAGATAATAGAACATACCAACGTTAAGATTAAAAAGAAAGAGTACACCATTACAATACCAGTTTAGCCGATATTGGCAAATATATTACAAAGTTTAGTTCCCAAAATATTGCGTTCTAATACATAATGATTTGTATTGACAAGTGAAAACTTCATTATGCAAGACCTGGTAGAAAAGCTTACTAACGATCACCTGAAATGCATGAGAGAAAAAAACGGGTCAACTATGAAAATAGTTGGTGAGTATACACGTTTCGTAAAATAGGAAAACTCGTAAGAGAGAGTCAAAGGTTTCGGTCATCGGAATTAGTCCACAAAGCAAAGGCATTGTAAATCCACTCGGCCCAAGTTCCGCCCATACAAAACTTGCAACTGTGTGTTCACAACCCATTGCACATAATATAGCGTGTCAAGTAGTCAAGTATAAGTGGTCATAATAGTTCACAATATAGTACCACGTATATAATAATGTATGCGAGCAAAGCCCTAGAATAAATAATATCGTCCGTAACATAGTGGACGAGAGGTTGGCCGACCTCTAATAGCGCTATCCATACTACCTACTAATAGGAGACTAACAATGCGAATGTACGAACGGTACATCATACAACTATTAATATCTGATTAAGAACACTCCGAACATGGGAGAATTTGACCTTTGCTCGAGCAGGGAGACTCTAAGTCGTGGTCATAGCACGTGACGGTTCAATAAGTTCAAACAAGTCATAAGTTCGTAATTAAGTTCAAGAGTCTAAGTCAAGTTCAAAGTTCAAGTCAAAAGAGTTCACAAAAGTAGGAATCAATTTAGTTCAAGTATGGTTCATGCATTTCGCCCCAAAATATAGTAAAGCGGTAAAATGGGATTGTGAATACTCACATGCGCAATAGTTACGATGTGAGTGGATGCACGAAATGAGACGCAACTCTAAACGCGACCTATTATGAATGATATGCTCTAATATAAGTCATGAAACAATGTCGTGCATGCAAACTCATATGATATCCATACCACTTGTACACTTTTGAAAATAAAGTTTATCGTCGAAAAATAATCTTATAACGTCTTGTCAATTTATAATTTACTTTACAAGTAATTACGTTGAAACGATATCCTCGATAGTCATTTAGTGATTTATTGTGAAATTATAACTTTTCGTCAGTAAAATAATATCATTGAAAATTTCATGAAAGTGAGTAAACGGCCTTGAAAAGCTAGTCGTAAAATGGTGCACGTCGAGTGTTAGGAAACGAACTCAACGGTTTTGGAAAGCTTGTATCATTATCTCAAAGTTTTAGCATTTAAATTTTCATCCTAGAGGTCTCGATCATGGAGAAAAATATAGGTTACTTGTGTCCAAAATATCGTTTAAGGGTGGTTTTCGGCTAAGTTTAAGTGACCGTATTTTATTCATTACAACTCCGCTTGACAAACAGTTGGACATTTTGGAAAATATGCTAGGGGAACTTACTTTTACTAGACGACATCATGTTATGAAAAGTACTACATCCATGTTAAAAGTGACCCTCAACATGGTCCTTCGTGGCGTAATATTTGTCTAATAGAAATATATTAGTTTTCTTATATAATATAGTTACGGCAACTTTGTGTAAACACGTGTTATTTAATCGTTACAAGTCCGTTTCTACATTTTATATGTCCTTAGCCGTATCAAAGTATACTAATATATTTTTGATAAGTCGACACAATTTATAACGCTTAAGACTCATTTTTGACTCGTAAAAGTGGAAGTAACATCTTGAAATTTCGAATTTTATAGTTTTCGTCGTCTAACTTGAAAAATTCATAACTTCTTCGTTATAGCTCCGCTTTAACCCATTCAAGCGGGCACATTTTCGTTTTAAAGTGTATTTTCTGAATATCTAGCCCAAATATTTTTACAAGCTGTCGAAAATTCCGAATTCACAATTTTGATCAGACCCTTAAAATAAGTTGTCAAAATGAGTTTTTCTCAAGAAACCTATTCTAACCAATTCAAAACAACTCGAAGCTATTCTAATCCTACCATACACCTTCTTAGGGTGTCATGGGTTCCTAAACATCACCAAAAGTAATATGTTACAAGGATAATTTATAGGGTGATTATATTACATAATAAGTAATAAAACAACAAAAGTGGTATAAATTCATATGTAACATGCATGTTTTCTTGCAAAAATGATGAAATAACATAAAGATAAATATGAAAGAATTATGGAGACCATGAAATGCTTACTTGAGTGATTGAAGAGTTTTAGGTGATAGAAAACTTAGTTAATCTTCAAGGTTTAATCCTAAACCTTAACTAGAACACAAAATGGATCTTGTAAACACTTGTTGCTTGAAAAATTATGGATTTCTCTTGGTGTCTTGAGCATGGCCGAACCATAGAGATGAAGAAGGAGAGAAAATGATTTACTTCACCTTTTGAAAGTGTTTACTATGTGTTTTAGAAAGAATAATATCTAGTATTATGTAAAAATATCTAAGATTAAGTGTAGGTGTACATGAGGTAGAGAAAATCAAGTTGGTCACTTAAATGACCCATGTGGCCGGTCATGAGTAAAAAGGGGGGGTGAGGTGTAGTTTTTGTAATTAAATGTATTATTTGTTAAATGTAGTGTATAATGTGTAATTTGTATGTATAATTAAGTATTAATTGTAGCGTTAACTAAAAATAGATTTTAACGGGACAAAATAAAATGTATTGAAGTCATAAAAATTATAATAATACATTTCTTACATGAGTTGAGTGAAATAATAATTATCGAGTTGCATATACGAAAACCGTCGTAATTATATAAACATAACAATTTATGTACGAAATAAATTGAAAACGTCGGGTAAATTAATAATATAATTTTTATAGTCTTAAAATGAGTATAAGAATATATTAGGATAAATTTTAGAAGCGTCGGATCAAATGTTCAAAATAAATGATCGTGCGATAGCGTCTATTTAATATGAAAATTACGCGTTTAATGTAAAATGCAAAATCATGCATGAACTACTATGATGACAATGATACTAATGAAATGTAGACTAAACCTAGTCTATATGAAATGTCCTTGATGAAATGTTCGTGAATTCGCAGCTAAACCATTAAGGTTACGCGAATTTGATACTCGTAAACCTAGTTTACGATAAACGATGAAATAGTAAATTTGAGAAATGACCGGAAATTGAGAATTGTGACAATAGCCCCGTTTTTATACTTGTTTTATACTATTTTTGGAGGAGATACATGCTCAATTACCTGTTTTTACTTTCACAAGTATTCTAAACATTTTCATATTACTGTGAGTCATAGCCCCTCTTTTCCTTACTTTGAACGTTTTGGGGGAGATACATTCTCAAATATTGCTTGATATGTTTACATTTATTTTAAACTCTTACAAATTACCGTGAGTTTCATAGCCCCATTTTCAATTGTTTTATACTATTTTTGGGGGAGATACATGCTTAACTACTCGTTTTTACTTTCACAAGTACTCTAAAGCTTTTACATACTACTATGAGTTCATAATCACACTTTATACGTTTTGCTACAAACCTGAACACAAGTACTATTTGTATGCGATCTTAATTGTTATTGCCTAAGTTATACACTTTTGCCACTAAAGTCCCTCTATCATGAGCCATTAATCACTTGCGGTGAGCGAATATAGTGAATAGATCTATTGGCGGTTGACGCCCACTTGTGTTGTTGGATAAGTAGCGAGTGCACTTTATTGAGAACCCCATAGGAAGTTGGCAAACTCCTGCCGAGGGCCTTGTTACTTACATCATCTCTATGATGTCAGTAACTTACATCATTAGTTCATTACTATGATGCCGTACTATTAAGGTTTGCGTTCATGAGACTTAAGGCAATATATACTGTGTTGCAATGATACAAATGCTGCAACTACTGAATTTATGGGTACAACAACATGACCTAACCTTGAAACGTGTGTTCAACTGATTACTAAACAAACGAACTATGGGTGTATAACAACGTAACCCACTACTTATTTTATCAATATTTGTATTTATTACAATAATCGCTCAAACTCTAAACTACTAAACTCAACTGTTTTATCTATAAACTCTATGAACTCACCAACCTTTGTGTTGACACTTTTTAGCATGTTTATCTCAGGTTCATAATTTACAAGGATGGCACGGAAGGGCACGGATACTCAAGAAGGCTGTATTATCATTCGAAAACATATTTAATAAACTGTAAAACCACTGGGACCTCATTTTGTAAACTCTGATATTTATATAAATCGAATGATAAATCTTTTAGAACGACTAAATTAGGGTTTGTTTTCTATTGATATAACTGTTGTGCCATGAAGTAACACCCAGCTTGAATTTCGCTGCGTATCACGAAATTGGGGGTGTTACATTTTAAATTCGATTAAAAAAATTAGAAAAAAATGGCTAACATACTAACATGAGAAAGAGTATATAATAGCTGGTCTACATAGTTTGATAAGAGTGTGGTAAAAACGAGTAATTCTATTGTGAAGTGGTAATAGGTTTGTGCTTCTTGATAAGAGTGAACTGGTAAAAACAGCTAACATAAAGTCAACCGGGTTCGGGTAAATAGAGTGAAATGTAACTTAAACGTATGAAGTTTGGTAATGAAAAGTCAAAACGGAAACAATTGGGTTATACTTATCTAAATTTTATATAGCAAAAATTATGTATAAAAATACATGTATTGATTTTATTAAAAAGATACTAAAAAAGAATGAAATATTAATTACGGAGTAAATTTTAGTCGTTAAACTTATAAATTATTTGAAATTAAGTAAACTTATTTTTATGTTTTTTAATAACTTTATAAACTTAGTAAGTACCCTTATACTTTATAGCCCATACACTTTATATTTTTCTTAAAATAACACGATATATATTTTCTTATATATTAGATTATTGTATATGAACAAAATTATAAGTATCAAAATAAAATCATGAGTTAATGTGTATGTAAATGAATACACGGAATTTTGCACATACGAATAAAATCATGTTATCCCTCTTAAGGGTGAGCATATGACCCGAACGGACCGGACCGACCGAAGGACCGACCGGACCGACCACATTCGGTCCGGTCCGCGGTCTCGGTTTTTGGGCTAATTAGTCCTCGGTCCGGTCCGGTCCGGACCAAAAGCGACGAATTTGGCCTTGTTGGACCGGACCGACCGAAGGACCGACCGGACCGGTCCGTACCGAGACCGGACCGACCACATTCGGTCCGGTCTCGGTCTAGGGTTTATGCTGAAATCGGTTTTCGGTCCTGTCCGGTTTTTGAACCATGCACACCCTTAATCCCTCTTTATGAGATTAGTTAGGATGTTCGGAGATTTTTTACTATTCACTTTCAATAACGACTCATTTATTCCTTTTATAAGTTTAACTTGCACGAACGTGGGTTTGTAAACTATATACAGCTTAATTAGTATAAGCAAAAATATGTATATCAAAATAAAGGCAGGCCTCACGGGTTATGGTGAGATGAAAATATATACACAACAATGTCTATAGTTTAAATAAGTATCTGTAAAAGCATTTTATTGAATGGTCATTACGTGCAATTAAACACGCATAATGTCTAAAACATGATATCGATAGTTAAACTTAAACAATATACTTCAGTATCATGATAGTTAAACAAAGTCAAATCCTTTATCTAACAAAGATTTATCAAAATATTAAACGACATTAATACATATTTAAAATTTATGTAAAAACCCGTGCATACACAGGTATTATAACTATATAAGTATAAAAGATTACTTAACGTTATAGAAAAATCTTATTTAACAATATCATGTATGCACCGGGACATGCTTTACTGTGCCAGAATCGAAATTTACAAGATAAACATTTACATTCATAACCATTATAATATACAAATTGTATGCATAAATAATTAGAATTTAGATGTATTGTGACTTATATCAAAACACATTAAGTAGGATTTATGTCAAAACCCTGTTCGTGCATATTTACTCGAAAAGTATCGTTTTTTGATACGTGAACGCTCAATGATATATTAGGCTACTTTCTTTCTTAATGGTGCAGCTTTTCTTTTTTTTTTTTTTTTTTTTTTTTTTTTTTAATTAATTAATTTATTTAAATAAATAAAAATTGCGGTTCAAATTTTAGTTGTTGGATCCCAATTGCATCAAGCACACAAAAAGATCTTTAAAGAGAGAAAGTGGAGAGTTCTAGTATGTGAAAAAACTATATGAAAACCAGCAAATGAACTCCCACAATCACACATGGTGTGAGGGTTTATATACTTTTACATATCATGATAATGAGGAGGTGTGTCGTGTTTACATTAATACATTATTTACTGTACACAAAGAACTAAAGCTAAACTAAACGGCACACGACCCCTATATTCTAGACATTTACAATACGATTCCAATGAGCTACGTAGTACGTACTTGCAAGCTAGGCTATATAAGACCCAGAATGGTCGACACTTCATTCGTAACAATCTCCCCATAAGGGGTGATCATTCCGGACTTGGCAATGTAAGATCTCTAGCAGGTCTGCCTCCGACGTAGCTTCCCATCTTCTCATCCGTTCTCTATCCGTTATACGTTTCTGCACTTGCTGCTCAAAGAATTCATCAACTGATAAAGGATTATTATTGAATCCAAGTCTGCTGTTGTCTGCTATAATGCACGGAAACGCCTGGGGGGTGCCGTCTCCCGTACCGGAAACGTTTCGGAAACGGGAAACGGCCGGAAACGCCTAGAAACGCGATGGAAACGTATCTGGAAAGTGGGAAACGTTTCAGGTAGATCGGAAACGCGAGGTGTTGAGCAGGAAACGTTTGAGAAACGTTTCTCGGCCTTATAATCACGTTTCTGGGCCTTTTAAAACTTTTACTTAATCTCTGGGCCATTAAACCCTTTTTTGACGGCAACTTATTTATGTACTCCTTCGATCAAGATTAAAACCTATGCATTATCTTCTGGCCTCCCTCTGTCGTCGTCCCTCTATCTTCACGAACAGGTATGAATCAAACTATGAATGTTGATCGACTATGTATCTTTGTGAATTTTTGAGGAGTAGTTTGTTCTGAAAGTGGCTGCTATCGTCTTTGAGTTTGGTTTTTAAGATAGAAAAAGAAGACAGGTGCATGGTGGAGATAACAGTAGTGTACAGTTGTATAGTATTTAAGTGCTAGACTAGTAGACTAGTTGTATTGTATTTAATTGCTAGACTATATTGAACTTGTGGAGATAACAGTAGTTTACTAGTTGTATTGTAACATAATATTTAAGAGCGAATCAACAGAAATGTGGTAGCTTTACTTTTTAAATTTGATGTAGCATTCTTTTTTTTTTCGTTCGTCAATAAACTTCCATCGTTAGTCCTTGTGTGTACCGTTACCAAAAAACCGCATCGTTAGTCCTTTATGCTAACGACGTTAATAAATAACTTAAAATTTGGTTATCTTACGCTAAACTTGCGTCGTTGGTCCTTTATACTAACAATCGTTAAAAATAACTTAAATTTTGGTTTCTTACGTTTCGTCCGTTTTTTCACGTTTTAAATGCGTTTAACACGTTTTCGTTCGTTTTAACGGGTTTTGTCCCTTTTCACGTTTTAAATGCGTTTTACGTTGACACGTTTTGTCCCTTTTTCACGCTTTTTACGCTTTCATCCGCTTTTCAAGTTTTCGTCCGTTTTACGTTTCATCCGTTTTACATGTTTTCATCCGTTTTTTACGTTTTAAATCATTTTCACGTTTTCGTCCGTCTTTACGTTTTGGTCCGTTTTATGCGCTTTCATCGGTTTTCACGTTTTCATCCGTTTTACGTTTACATCCGTTTTACGTTTTGTTGCAGACGTTTTCATCCGTTTTACACATTTTCGTCCGTTTGTGCACAATTTCATGCGTTTTACGTTTTCATCCGTTTTAACACATTTTCGTCCGTTTATGCGCTTTCATCCCTTCTTACGTTTCGTCCGTTCTAACACGTTTTCGTCATTTTCACGTTTCATTGCTTTTGCACGATTTCGTATGTTTTACACAATTTTTTGTTTTAACATGTTTTTGTCCGTTTTCTCGTTTTCCTCCGTTTTACGTTTTCATCCGTCTACACTTTTTCGTCCGTTTTACACAAAATGTGCAAACACGAGCGAATCGTGAAACAATGGATGGCGTAAAACGGATGAAAACGTGAAACAACGGATGAAAACGTGAAACAACGGACGGCGTGCAAAAGCGGACGAAACGCAAAACGGATGAAACATGTAAAGCGGATGGCGTGAAAAATGGATGGCGTGAATAACGGACGAATACGTGTTAAAATGGACGAAACATGTTAAAACATACTAAAATGTGTAAAACATACGCAAACGCAAGTAAGAAAACACGCAAAAGCGGATGTAAACGTAAAAATAGAAGAAACGCGGCGGTTGGCGTGCAAAAGCGGATGAAAACGTAAAACGGATGAAAACGTGGCGATGAAAGCGTGCTAAAACGGACCAAAGCGTAAAGGCGGACGAAACGTAAAAACGGATGAAAACATGTAAAACGGATGGCGTGTAAAAGCGTATTTAAAACTTGAAAAAGCGGATGGCGTGTAAAGCGTGTAAACGTGAAAAAGGACAAAACGTGTTAAAGCGAGCGGCGTGTAAAAACACATACGGCGTGAAAAATGGACAAAAGCGTGTTAAAGCGAGCGAAATGTGTAAAAGCGTAAAACGTGAAAAAGCGGACGAAACGTAAGAAACCAAATTTTAAGTTATTTTTAACGATTGTTAGTATAAAGGACCAACGACGCAAGTTTAGCGTAAGATAACCAAATTTTAAGTTATTTATTAACGATCGTTAGCATAAAGGACTAACGATGCGGGGTTTTTTGTAACGGGTACACAAAGGACTAACGATGGAAGTTTATTGACGAATGAGAAAAAAAAGAATGCTACATACAATGGGAAAAAGTGGTAAGTTAGCTACATTTCTAGGTGATTTGCCCAATATTTAATTGCTAGAATGGTAGACTATTTATCTTAAATTTAAAATAAAAAAAGAAGAAGATAGGTTTAATATGCTAGTAGAATCTCTTACAAACTTTTTGTAAGACATGTAACTTAAGTTTAAATTGCTTAGACTAGTAGACTATGCGTAATATTTGTTCGGATTTTAGAATGTTATGTAATTTTTTTGAAAGATAATTTTTCATATCTATCTAATATAATAAACAAGAGTTTTGTACCACCCATTAAAGCACGTAATGCAATTAATATTCTGATGTGTCTCTTCTACTGTTGGACAATATTTTTGGTAGGTACAACACTTCTTCATTCTTCAATCAAAAAGCTTCTTCCATACAATTCATACACCATTTAATGTCAAATTTGCAGTTATGCATGTAACATTTAATGTCAATGCGCTAAACAAATCTTTTCCATAATATGTACAAGATCCTTTCAAAAGCATATCTTCCTCTCCAATTCAAAAAAACACACACAATTGCAAATTAAAACACGAGCATCATTCTCGCTTTCCTCCTAAAGAGTCAATGATGAAAGCCGCTTAAGACTCATGATCAAGATTTTGATATGATTATATCTCGAGTCCATATAAGTTTTTATGCATAATTTCTATGTTTTTTTTGTTTTTTCAATTTAATTTTGTGCCGATTGATTTTGATATGTGTGATTCAGTTGTTTAAATATTTTTTTCAATTTGATATGCAGGGGTAATTGATATATTGGATATCAGTAAAAGAGAACAGTTGAAAGATCCGAAACATGTTTTCCAAGATTAAATGGTTAGTTTGTGTTATGTATTTTTTTTATAATGAACCGCTTTAAAAAATTAGGGCCTTTTTTATATATGTTTATAGGGTTTTAAAAAATTAGGGATTTTTTAATATCTGCTTTCGAATATTTGTGTATTTGTCTATTGCATACACTTTATTTGAAGCCCGCATAGAAGATGTTCGATAGAATGTTTAAGAGAAAGGAAAATGTGGGAGGTAATCATTTGTGCATTAATTTAGTAATTTAATCATTTGAGCATTGTTTTAGTATTTTAATCATTTCACGCTTAGTTTAAGTCGTTCAAGAGGAAAAATCCAACTTGGTGTTAAAAACAGCCTCCTTGGAAGCAAGATATTAGGCTCATTTAAATATAATCTTTTAATATAATGCGATATTGTCACAGGAATTTGATATGCATCGCGTGATGGATGCAATTGCGACCTAAGAACTGCGTAAGAGAAAGGTGGCTACAACAAATCATAACTTCAAATTTAAGTGTTGAAAGAATGAGAATGCCAGTTTAGATTGACATAATATTGTTTCATGCTATCTTGCTTAAATGTACATCCATTACTTGCAGGTTTAATCATTTTTTTATTATTATAAAGATTCAATCCTTTTTGTTTTGATTATGTATATTTTATGTTTTTACAGGAATTGGGTGACTATTGAGATTATGGGGTCACCGAGCTTTGTGAAACCGTTTAGGGAGGCCGTTGAGGTAGCTTTTTCTTTAATTGTAATGGATTTAATTAGGAAAGAGTTAATGTTTTTTTTTTTCTTTCAAAAAATGTAATGTAATAGAATTGGTTTTGCATATGAGAGACTTGATGAGGAAGAGAACACGCATATCTGCACACAAGTTGCTGGAATAATGTAAGTTTGAACTTAGCGATGGTTCACAGTAAATGCTATGAAAGATGAGAACTGATAGATAAACCAACACTCAACTCGACCATTAGTTAGCGTACAACATAAGCAAGAACCATAGTAAAGATCAGCGAGTCCATTTGATGATGAAGCTTAGGGTGAAAAAGCGATCAGTATGATCAGAAACACATTTAGATAGGATAATCCGTACAACCAAAAAAACTAGGTATAGAAACGGTATATAGTGATATAGATTTGTTAAATATGCTTAATTAGGGTAATAATTATGGCATTGCGTTTTGGAAGTAACTGATATGGAGTAATCAAATTATAAGGGCTTGAGATAGTAAAAATGGATGTTAAATTGTTAATTTATTGGGTTACAATCATGAGTTAACCCTATCTTTACATAAATTACTTGCCAGAAACAAAAAACGACAAAAAGCAGCCTGGCCCTATCCCGACTGAGTGTTTGAACTACTCATAAAAGTTACCCATGGGTTTTTTGGAATACATATTGCTGGTTGTAGGTGTGCTCAACCAAACAAAAGCCAATAGCAATTCAAATGCTACAACATAACTGATTTTTTGGTTAGAGATTTAATTTTAAATAGTAATTTTGATATTTTCTACATTTATTGCAGATGGGGTGGGCCACAACCTCAAAGCTGGCTAGATCAAAAACTTGCAATGCAGAAGAAGATTTTTTCCAAAATGTATGAGGTCGGAATGACTCCAGTCTCCAGGTACACCGCTACACTAATGTTTGGATAATTCAAACTTGGTTTTCTGATATAATGTAGTTTAAAGGTATTTTGAGTAGTTTTCAATATTTATTGAAATATGAACATATAGGATGTTGTATTCTATGTGGGAATCGAATGTGCACAAATAAGTTTGGCCAGTTTGGGATTGGTTACTAAGACTATAGCATATAAAGGGCCTGTTTGGAATTGCATACTAAAGCTGCTTATAGGGGCTGTTTGAAACTGATTATTAAAGCTGTTTATAGGGATGCTTGGGACTGCTTATCAAGAAAATAAGAACTCCTAAAAAGCCCCTATAAGAAGCATTAATAAGGAATCCCCGAACAGTTCCTTATAAGTTGCAGCCTTAGTAAGCAATCCCAAAACAGTCCCTTTACAAGCAGCTTTATTTATTATGATCTCTACCAAGCCACACGTCTAGAAAAGTTTGTCACAGGCGTGCCTTCCTCCTCTACCCATATATTTGTTTCATGATAATTTGTTAATTTCTTTGCAACTTTATGTAAACAATTTGCAGCTTATGATCAAATTCTTGAAAGCGAGAGGTGAAGAGCCTCTTACTTGGAAGCGAGCATAAAACTTTAAGTGTCGAAAATGAGTGAAAAAGAACTTACTATAAATTTTAATATTGATTATCAGAGGTATGGTCAAAACAATGGTTTAAAAAGCTTGGTTGCAAGCGACCATACATGACTCAACTGCACATTAATGGTTCCAACTTTAAATTCCATGGTATGTTTTTATTGATAGTTAAGCTTGGTTTCGAATTCCTGTTTGTGGTAGCTGATGGGTTGCCCAATTATAAAGATTCAGATCATCTTATTTAGTTGGGGTCTCTTAAATAGCCTTAGATTTTTTCTAAAAAGAAGATTAATTTATTTATCGGAGTCTTCTCTACTGCTAACAATTTTCAACACATAATGGCTGTTAGAAAAGTAGATGATAAAGTTTGAAGTTAGTAAAGTATGGCAATCTATCCGACGATCAACGCTTAAAAACACCATGGGATGTAACGGTTTCAGTAAACACGGCGGATTTTCAGTGTTCACTATGCAAACAGGTACAAGATTCACATGAACATTTATTTTTTTAATGCCCTTTCACATATCAAGTTTGGCCAAGAGTTATAAGTCTACTTTATTACCAAAGATACCTGATATATTTGATATAGTATCAATATTGATACCATTATCTTATCGGAAAACCATAAAGCGTGTTGTTACTAGAGTAATACTTGGTGCAAAAGCAAATTATATCTTGCAATAAAGGAATAAAAGCTTTCAAATAACTGAATCCATATATGTAGAAGTTCGTCCGAAGTTGTATACACTCACCAGCACAAGTGGTTAGGATGTTAGATAGATGAAAGCTTTCAAAGAAGATATTAGAAAAGGATCAAGCTCTTTAGTAACAGTTATCTCATGGCAAAGGACGAGAGCATCTATAAGTCTCAGGTTGTTATTGTAATTATTTTTTGTATGGCAATTATAAATGGGTGACTAATGGCATGTCATTAGTTATCATTCCCATCTCATGGTATTCCTATTTGTATTGTAAAACTTTTTCTTTTAATATTTATAAAAGTTTACCAGGTTTAAAGTCCCTTTACTCGGAAAAAAAAGGATGCAATATGCTAATGTTGAATCAAGACAAATATCAAATCTTTTTTTGTTGGTTTAGTGAGTACCGATTTGGTTTTTATTAATCGTCAAAATTAAATAAACAAATCTTGACCATTTATTTTTTCATCGAATTAAAAAAACACTTTCATCATTCTTTTTAAAAGGTAAATACCTCACAAACGTTAATCCTTCATTAATACTTCATTTATAATATCAAATGTGAAGGGTTTGATAAATCATTTGGGAAAATTTCGGCTTACGTATCCAAAATGGTACGAGTTACTTTCTTTTGTGTCATGGCGCTATCGATTGCAATTCAAAAAAGACTTGGCAATCAAGGTAGAGTTGATGTGTGTAAAAGTGTCGGCTTACATTTGCTTATGTCAAAGTATATACATTATAATCTATGATACTGCAATTGTCATGTGAAGAAACAGTTCTCTAAATGTTTGACTACATACCACACTTGATATTTTCAAATCCCTTAAACCGTTATTTGTAATGGTTTAGTGCAAGATTTCATAATATAACAATTGAAGTGATATTCTCAATAAAATTATTATATTGATGCTTTTGTATTCTTCATAAATAGCGTATATGCATAAGCATTTAGTTCAGAATTAGTGACTTAGGTGCGATTTTTATCTACTTCAAGTGCATGCCCTTTTGTATATAACTGTAACATATTGTTATTTTCTATGCAGTAGTTGGATCACGGGAATGCACAATTTGTGTAGTCCATATGTCTTTTTATTAAGATAAATCTAATAGGTTTGGTGCATAGACCTGGGACATAAACTTATACAAGAATTAACTAAATAGTAACTACTATCAAATAAATATATCAACAAACCGAACCAAATTAAATATTCAGCGTTCGGTTCGATCATAGTTTTTGAAAACCGAAAAAATTGCATTTCCTTCAAAAGTATTAAGAAATACTTTTAAAATATGTTTACAACTAGCATAAGAAAGCCGATCTCAAGTAATCAAGTGGTTAGAATCAATTGTTGTGAATGCTTGATGTATAGTGATTAAATCCACGCCAAACACACCATTAAAATATTTGTTGGTGTTAATTTATATGATGTTTCATACAATAAATTTATGGGAGATGATATCTGCACGGGCAATTTTGATTTGTACACAGAAAAGTAACTTTAATGACATTTATACCCTTGGCTATTTTAACTCAATATCTTTCTATTGCCGGTCCACCTTCAACCGTCCACTGTGACTTGTATCTGCTCAAAGTTTAACAACAATAAAAGTATCAACACTTAATTATAAAAGGTTACATGTTTCACTTGATTTTGTTAGATAACCATAAAAAAGTTAATGAATGATATCTAAAAGTTGTAAGATAAACTCATCTGAAATAATTTCATTTTGGGAACATATAGGAGTGAGGATTTACGAACAAACATCAAAAACTTCTTAGTATATAACTATATATGGTGGCCATGATCATGTGGGATTTTGCCGAAATTAGCGATAGTAGACATTTGTGGTGTGGTAAATCCGTAAATCCTTACTCGAAGAATAACAAATTGGAGTGAGAGCTTCAAAACTATCTGAAAAAAAAAAAGAAAAAAAAAAGAAAAGAAAGAAGTTAGACATGTGTGCTGGTAGTTTGATTTATGAGTCATGAATTTTTGGATGGTAAATGGGTAAGTATCATAAGGTTTTAGAAGTTTCAGAGAGAGAAAATGAGGTTGAAGCTTTCAAGGAGAGGATGATGACACTTTGGTAAAACAAGAAAGGGTACAAACGTCATTTTACGTTAATTTTCTGTGTATCAATAAAAGTTGTCCGTGTAAATATCAATCCCTAAATTTATAGGATTTTCCGTATCAAATGTTAGTTTGATATGCAAGTCCCTTAATTTGTTCCTACAATTGTGGCTTAAGAGCTTATTTATGTTTATAATTACTTTATGAATAATGAAATTGTTTGGGTATGTGGAGAGATGGCGCTTAATCTGCACTCGAAATGCTGAAAACATTTATTTGATAACGCGGGTAGCCTTTAAATCTGCTTAAATATTTTAAGAGGACAATTTTACGCCACATATGAAATATTTATTCGAAACCATTTACCGTACTTAGATAACATTGTATATGAAATGTACTCAATTGGACGTTGTATTGATGTATTAAAGGTGAATCAAGTATAATGGATGAATGATTGGTATACGGAATGGACGTTGGCTTATCACTTAATTAATGCTCATTACATATATTTTCTTTTTAAGACCATCAAAATTGGAGGATCCGATGATGGGCGTTTATCACATTAATAGTTCTGAGTATAATAGTTTATAGTATGATTGACTTATTACTTATTATTTTTTAAAAATAATTCAACCTATTCACGTTGAATGTTCTTTCTTACTTTATTCACACACTTAATTTCTCGACGATAATTTTTTAAAACCCCGTGATTCCAGATTACATATGTTCAAGATTAAAATATTACGTAGTATAAAACACATGACGTTTCTCCATGTATCCGTTTGAATTTTAAGATGTTGCTGTTTCCATCTCCGTACCGCACCGTCCCCGTTCCGTTTCCGTCCCGTGCTACTTAGGTTGTCTGTCGACCTTTCTGCTTACAACCTCTAGCACCTTCTTTAGCGTTGCATCACAATATTTACTCAATTCTTCAATAGTCATAACCCTTTTCTCCTTTTGCTGTTCAAGTAGATATAACCTATAACAGGTTCTTCTATCATAGTGTAGGGTTTTTGCTGTTCGATACCTGGAAACGTAGGTGCTTTGAGATTTATGCGGTGTTGGTAGCTTTCTATCTCTAGCTTGAAATCATGAGTGCTTGCGATGATCACACTACTTCTGATATAGACAAGTAACGTATCCAGTAGTCTGCTCTCAACTCGTTTTAACACCTTTTGCTCATCGGCCTTCTTTTTCATTAGGAGCAGATACATGTCTTCCACATCATTCGGATTCAAGTACCTATAGTCAGATTGACTGAACATGTCTTCCACACAATCACTCCGGTATACTTTGTAAAGCAGGTCTCCACGACCGTTGATTCAAATCCAACCCGCCATCACCACCATTGATCAACAAATTCAAAACCTGTTGCACCGTAAGCCCCTGCACCTCACTCACACTCAACAACCTCTCCAGCTCTTTCCTACTTATCTTTATCTTCACTTCTCTTTTCTCGCCGGAAAATTTACTCCGGTCACCGGAATCTTCATTTCCCGCCAAAACTTTATGTTTTCCAGTTTCCTCAAAAGGGTCGGTAGAAAAACACATTTCCTGAGATGAGTCGCCGGAAAGTAACGATCTTGCCGGAGAATTCGCCGGAGAACCCCAGTACTCGCCGCCCCATTGTTTCCCGGAATCTTTTTTTATGCAGTTTCCCATATGATTTTTATATATTTGAAATGGGTTTTTAAAAATATTTAATGGGTATTTGATGGATTTGTAAATAAAGCAGAGATTATTTGGGAAATATGAAATGTGGGTAGTGTGTGTATATATATAGAGACAGAGATAGAGATATAGATAGATATAGGATGGGTTTATGTATAGGTTGGTTTAAAAAAGAATGGGTCGTATTGCCACGTTGGATGATAAAAGAGTGTCCTACCTGGCAGGTGCTGAGTGTAGTTGGTTTGACCCTATCCAAACACCCCAACTACCATGCTAAAATTAGTTGTATTTTCATGGTGAAAGTGACTAAAAGCTTGTGTTGCTAGTCGGAATAGGTGGCTGTTATTGATCAAGAGCTAATAATGACTTTGAGTAGTTGTTCGACAAAAATGTAGTTGGATCTATAGGATCTATAAGTGTAAATGTTGGGGTGGAAGGAAGCTCGGGCTCAACTCATTTGTATTAGTAAAGTTTCGAGTTCAGGCTCAGTTATTTTGAGCTTTATATTTTATCATGAACTGATTCGTGACAAATTTTATCGACTCGAAATCAACTGTAGAGTTTGGTTCGTTTTATGTTGAACCTAATTGAAATAGAGCTCGACTCTAGCTCGGTGTGTGTAACACACTATAGG
Source organism: Chrysanthemum lavandulifolium (assembly GCA_022545495.1). NCBI lineage: Eukaryota > Viridiplantae > Streptophyta > Magnoliopsida > Asterales > Asteraceae > Chrysanthemum > Chrysanthemum lavandulifolium. The sequence continues at coordinate 55,472,520 of CM040242.1, forward strand.
CTCGAGTTCGTATTAGAAATTAAGTTTAGGATGTGATGGTAATCTTGTATATCTGCGTGAATCATGTATGTTTTCACTTTTCAAATAAAGTATTTCAATCTTATAGATGTATGGTATTACGAAATCCTTATTGAGATAAATCAAGAATAACATTTCGTTTTCAAACATAAGAGAACAAAGCAAAACAAAAGGATTAGGTGAAAATGTGTGTGTTCATATGATGCCGTATAAGGCTGGAAGCAGTGGTTTCTCAAAAGTCGGTCGGTCAACGAATTTTTGGAAGCCCGATCGATATTAAGATCGGTCGGCACTAGTGTGGGGAAAGGTCATCACATCGGTCGAGGCTTCATAATTCCCAACATCGGTTGTAAATTCAACCGATTTCCAAAGTTATTTTCAAAAAAATGACCGTTTGGTTTACTTTAAAAAAAAAAAAAAACTATTTTTTAAAACTTTACCACTCTATAATACCAACTTCAAACACGATTTAAACACACATTCAACCTCAAACTACTTTCAACACAAGATTATTATGAACTGCCGTCTCCGCATTCCGTTGAAGATATGCAAATGTACGTTAAAATCAATGCGAAGAAGACAATGAGGCTCAAAAACGTTATTATAAGCGTTATCATTCATTTGAGCAAACAAGGCGTAGAAGCAATATGAGAGAAAACTACACGAGTTCTGAATGACATTACGCGCTGACGAAAAGCTATGATCGACAAATTTTTATAGATGAAGCATGAAGACGGACGACATTCACGACAAGTTGTGGGGTGTGTTCAACAAATCAGAACAACATCAAGACCAAAATCAATTGGAGTTATCGGAGAACAAAACCGATGGTGTATGCATCAAGTTCGCTCGCTAGATTTGTTGGGCAACCTCTGCTGGACGAGGAACGTTTGGCTCGCGATCGAGGAATTTCTTAGGTTATCGGTCTCTCTCGTATGATTACGCATGCGGAGCATTGATTAAATTTTATGATTTATGTATTTCAGATCGTTTTAATTTTAATATATTGCAATTTTTTATTTTAATGAATTTTAAATTTGTTGTTTAAAAGTTTGAATTAAAAAAAAAAAAAAAAAAAAAAAAAAAGTCGGTTATCGACTATGGCAACAGTGGGTGTCACGGTGTCACGGAGAGAAAGGCGATGTGGCACGATGATCCGGGTGACGAGTGTGCCACCTAATATCCTATAAAATAGATGGAAGTTGATAGTTACATCGGTTGAAACATATCACCAAATGAGGGCGCATTTCACAGTAATAGTCATGATTGTTGGTCAATAGTTATATCGGTTGAAATTTGGTGTGGTAAACCGATATCTAACAAGGGGCATTGCCTTTTGACCCTTGCGTTTTTGTCATGATAGAAACATATCAGCTCAAATGAGGGCGCATTTCACATTTCTCTAACTTGTATTCGAAAAACCCATTTGCTCACTGGAGAGATTTTGTGGATAAAAAGTTAAGGGTTCGAGTCTCGGCTCTTACTTACTATAGTTAGTGGCTCACTGAGCCAGGAGAGTTGGCGGCGCTATATTTTATGGGGTGGACAATGGCTGGTGTCAAAAGATACCCGAGATTAAGGTATTCCCGCCAATTTACACTTTTGTGGATAATATAAAGTTGTATCGGTGTTTAATCGCAATTATTTAAAATAGTTGATAAGAAGTTCACTTGTTTGTTTTGAACATGTTTATACAAGTAAGAAAAGACCAAGAGGTGGAGAAATGTAGACTGACCAACATAGTCATTTTATCAATATTTTCATTTTTTTTCCTTTAATAAGAGCATCGGGTATATTTGGTTATGGGTGATACCGTGGGTGGTGCTGTAAAAAAAGTTATGTCATCTCAGCATATTTTTCTCATGGCACCGGATTTTCTTATGACACCAAAAGACCCCTCCCTAGCTATCACACCATTTTTCTGGTGTCGTGTGTTCTTTTTCTTTTTTCCTTCACTTTTTTAACTAAAATTAAATTCATTAATATAACAAGAGCAAATAATGTAAACTTATATAACAACAAAGTTTAAAATGAAGAAAAAAAATTAAAAACATATAAAAAGTTTAGTGGACCCTGTCTTCCTTCTTGCGTCCAATAACTGCAACTTAAAAAAAATAATAAAATAAAAAATAAAAAATCCTCACCACAAACGCAATACCCACTTAAAATAAATAAATAAAATTACCGACCGCTGTGGTGATGGGTACTGGCGTCAGGTACAGTCAAATTTCCAAATTGCGGTATCTCGCACCATAGCCTCCGTTGTTGGCAGAATGACTGCCCATCGCCACTGCACTATACGCCTAATAACCATAGTTTGCTAAATTGCTGTAGAATCATCTAACCTTGTTGGCCAATTGTTTAATAAGTAACTAAAGAAAAATGTTCGACATGTTACATTTCTACATTATGGTGCGATTGAATATGTTAAAAAGCCGTCAGAACAATAATTTATGCACAATACAAACACCAAAACATGGGTAGTCATGTAAGATGTGCAAAAGCCGGCCCTACTCAATTTGTATTTCAATCATTACAATAGTAATATGATTCAAGGTGTGTTTGGTATGCTGACATGAATGACAATGGATATGAGTTTGATAGTTGTGGTGGGTCTCTCACTTATGAAAAATCCATACCTAACTTTTTTGATGTATATGAAGTATGAATTATATCTATCATTTATTACGATAGTGATGGGCCTTTTCATCTTAAACAAACACCTTTAATCACTTTCATATTTATAGTCTCATTTCTATAATGCAATACCAAACGCACAAGTGTTGTTTGATTATGTATTTATGTTCAAGCTTTTTGAGCTAGTCATAAAAAGCTGAATATCAATCTCCTTATTTATTTATTATCTCGGTCCATTGGTTTGAACAAAAATTTGAGCTTATCATTGGTTTAACACTATTAAAAAAATATAGTTAAAAGCATGTGTGGTCAAATGTAGTTTAATCATATATCCAAATGCAAACGGCTAAATATAAAAGACACATAGAATATCAATATGTAAGCTTGTAGACCGAGTATTCTTGACTGTAGATTCTAGTTCAAATTCGTCAAAATCAGCTTATATTATGACATCAATCGTTGCGTCTTGTTACTCATATCTAGATTTTTCTTCAACTATAATCGCAAAAACCTTTTCATCCTGGTCATATGTATAACGTCAAGTTATTATGTCTTATATATATAATCTAAGGCGTACGCGAAAGTTATTTATATAATACTCCACGGTGAAAATTATTAGTTTTGAGATGTAAAATTCCGCGCATCATTTCCTTCAGTCGAGCGAATCCTATTGTTCTAGTTCAAGAATCCCATGTCTTTTATAAAAGATTGGTAAAACAAATATGAATTTTTCTATATCCTATAATCAACTTTCGAGACTCGAGACAATTATCAACATAATTAAAATCCTCTAAAGTAATTAAGTGACACATAATAAGTCATGTTCATTAATCAGAAACAAATTACATATATAAAACATTTTCTTCTAATACAAAAAATAGACACTCTTTACTCTTACAATAAACTTAACATGATCAATCATGTTTGACTCTAACTTAAGAGGATCTTGATTCTTATTAAAAGATTATAATTTGCATCAGTGTTGCAAAAAAAGTCTACAAGGCCGATTAATCACCAATTAGTTCTTCTTGGCCACCGACTTGCGAGATTTTTCAGAATTGTTCAAACAAATCGGTCAACCTTGGTCAACATGATTAACGATGGTCAAACTTTCGAATACTTGTAAATCTTCTTTGGAAATACCCTAAACTAGTCAGTAAATTAGTTTTAATCACCTATAGTCACTATTTATATCTATTACAAAATGTTTTTGAATGAAAATCTTGTCGAAATACCAAAACTCGTCAGAATACCCAAAACTGCTAAAACGCCAATACGATTTATCATCGATTTACTATTTTGCAACCTCGAACACACGTAATCACTTATACTCGTTGTTTATATCTATTATAAGATGTTTTAAGGAAAATCTTTCCTAAATACCCAAAACTCAGGAAGTCCAAACTTGCCAAAATGCTAATCAGATTAATCGTTGATTAATCGCCGCCTAAACCGACATAAATTACAAGGAGGTCGGACCGCCACTCTGATTCACGATTTTTGCAACCTTGATTTGCATAGATAATTAAAAAACGTTGACAAATATTTGAGTTGACAAAGTTTAGAAAATACGTAATAATTAATATTTAAAAATTAGAATCACGTAAATATAAATCAATTAAAAAAAGTCTTTCAAAGAAAATTAAAAAAAATACAAAGTCCACTTTATATTAAAAAGGCGATATTGCTTTACTTAATGGGTTCTGATTCGACATCGACACGATAAAGCAATACCTAACCCGACATTTAATTTAAACGTGTTTGGGTTGAGGATAAACATGTTTGGGTAAAAGCAGGTCAATCCGTCTAACCCGATTTAATAAACGTCGTGTTTGGGTTGAGTAAGTATTAAATGCGTCAACCCGTGACCCGTTTAAATATATAAGATCTTAAAATTAAAATATATAACGTGGTTTTTATGTCAGATGTGAATTAAATGTATTTTGTTATTTACTTAGTATGAGTGAATTATAACTTTATACCTTAAATATCATGAAAATTGACGCTTATAATTCAGAAAATTGTCGCTTAATTAGTTGTATGTTATTCTTATCATATCTTAAATCTTTATATCATTTTTGCATTTAAACTAGTTAAATCGATAAACCACTTTATTATTCGACCGGCACTTGCTTACTTAAATGGGTTAAGCGGTCACAAATAAATTCTACGTGTTATCATGCAGTGCGGGTTAGGGTTGAGTTCTTGTGCGATTAATAAATGGGTCGTGTTTGGGTAAAACTAACCCGCCAACACGCGAACATGAACCGAATAGGTAACACGAACACGACTCGATTCTGGCTTTATTAATTAGTAGTGTTAAAAGGCCGGTTTAAAAAACGAACCGGATCTTGTATAGGTGTGAAAAGAAGTTAAAGAATCGCATCTAACAAGTGTGAACATGAATGATCCCTTTTGTTGGTGGTACATTTGTGCATCTTCAACGTCTGGTCGTTGTCATGTTACCAAACAACCCAACTAAAACCAGACAATGTTCTTTTGTAAATAGTAGAGCATTTTCAGTGTTTGACATCAACATTTTTACACTAAAATAGTGCAAGAGAGTGTTATATTCGGATAGTTTTGCACCAAATAAAATGTGTTCTAATATATACGGTATGTATTTGCACTAATTATATTCTAAATACATATGATAATGCATTAAATAGAAAAAACTAATTAAGTATTATATATCAATATTAGTATAAAACTTACAAAAACGTTTTTTTTATGGGTTTTTTTAAGCGTGTCTTGAGTCATGAGTTAAGCGTAGTAGATAGAGATTCTGAAAAAGTACTCAGGAGCCATGAAATTTTGTATGTCTCAGGGTATTTTTGTAGGTCTCTGATCATTTTATTTTTGTGTGTCTTAACTTACGCCTTCAAGACAATAAAACCCTTTTATATAAACTAGCTTTTATGTTTTGTATTAAATATCAAAAGATCAGTAAAAATTAGAGGTTTTAATAGAATGGATAATGTTGAGCGCAAGGAATAGTAATGCACATTATTTAGTGCATTTTGTGCGTTTGGTATTCATTGCACTAAAATAGTGTGATGTTTAAGTGAAAGTAATATAAAACTTACAAAGATGTTTCTTATATAAAAAAGTATTTATGTTTTTTATAGTGGTACCGTTGTAAATACAAGAAACCACACAAGAACAAAGGAATTCAACAAACTTTTGGGCCCCTCACTCTCTTCGAACTAATCAAACACATGACTTTACATGTTGACCGAAGAACTAGCAGCTAAGCCAGAGGAGTTGAAGCTCGAACATCACATCATGTACTTTATAAACATAATTTGTTTTAATTTCGCTTTTCATTTATATTTACAGCTTCATATCCGGTTACAAGAACGGTTATTTATGTCAAACATACTCATAATCTTTGGAGTGATAAATTAACATAGAAAACTATTTAGATATATGTATTGAAGCACCATGATCTTTTCTTCACAAGGAGATCTTGCAATAGATTTATGTTAGTAAGAAATATGTAAAATTTAGAGCGGCTTAAAGCAAATTTCGAAACGGGCTTTAATATTTTTACGAATCAACATCGTACATATAAACTTTTGACGTCTTCCTGGGTGTAGTAGTGACCGCGATCATTACCGTCAACTCAACATCTCATAAGCTTTTCAACACCACTAACATCATCGCTAACTTAGACAACCAGCATCATCACCAAAACATGCCACACTTAAACACAAAAAAAACTCACAATAACTTTACACACACAAAAAGATTAAGTCGTCTCACTCCACAAGTCGGTCGTTTCACAGACCGACTTCTCCTTTTTTGTGATCAAAGACGCGTCACTGGGAGGAAGGTTTTCTAAAAAGCACACATCATTCATGGTCGAGGACGCGTCATGCTTACACTTAACCTTATGAAACTTGTGGCTCACAACACTTGATCTACTGACTTTATGGTTAAGATGGCTCGAAATGTTGTAGTATGTCATTCCGTTTGTGGTAATCTCATCATTGTCTTCATTACTTATCTTAATTGTGTCCTTAGTCATGATTAAACTATCCCACCTTGTCATTGTGAATCCACCAACCAGCTAAATCCGTACATTATCCATTGGTGTCAATTTGATTTATTTCTAAAAGTGTAAAAACTTGCTTTTGTATCAATTAAAAGCATCTGCAATGCATCGCTTTTTTTTTTTAAAGCTTTCACTATTTGGTCAAGTCTTTGAAACACTTTTTTGCATTGCATACATGAGCTTTTTCAAAAGCTTTTCTCAAAGACTTCTAGTTCTTCAAGTCTTTGAAGCTTTGTACTATAACATTATTTAAATTGAGGTATACATTCAGGCCACAACTACTCTTGCATTTTGATTCCAAAAAGTTATTGTTAAAAGCTTTTACCATTTGAGTAATAGGTTTTTCCAAAAGCTTTTCACACCAAGAATTTAATTTTATTAAATGTGTCAAGTCTTTTATGGTTTGTGCATTACTGAATTGATTTACACACTTAATTTTTTTATTTGCACATATTAGGGTACAAACTGACAAAGAATACATATATTCTACAACTATATAATGCATGAATTAATGTGTATTGATACAAAAGTTAAGTGTACAATTCACGACCCTTACTAAATATGTGAATAGATCTTTTCAAAATGGGCTAATTATGCAAACATACCTTTTGATCAAGGTGTCAATGGTTTCTAGGAAAAAAGTTGCGGTATTTCCAAAATAGACTTTGAGACTTGCGACTTTTTCCTTCCAATCTAGGAGTGTCAAGTGTCCTTCCACTTTTCAGAACCCAATCATTGAAAGTTCCTTTTCGTACCTATGATGTATAATCAACTTATATCCAAATGACTTTTTAAGATTCGAACGATTTTGTTTTATATTTTCGAGAAAAAGTCAAACTTTGGAAAGTATTATTTTATTCCTTTGCTCCTTCCCAATGCCGAAATGACTTAAGCGAATTAATTTGAAGCGGTTTTTAAAATTGTACTTTTGTCTTGTTATCTTTTTTTGACCTTTGTAAAATACTTTTACTTAAGCATTTTTTTTTTTAGCTTTTTCATATCACATATCTTTCATAACCTTTATTCAATGAATTAGAATAACACATACATTACAAAATACTCACACAAGGCAAGATCTATCCGTCTTCTCGAAATCCTGCAAAAAAATGTTTCGTATTCGGGTATGTATTTCTATATTCATATATATAAATTGTTCGTATCTTTGTTTTTTCCGTATGTTATTTGAAATTAATCACGTTTAATCGTAGTTTTGCAACAACAATTTAGTTTATTTAAGTTAGCAAAAGGTTTTTGATTGTGTTGGGGTTTTTAATTTATCTGGTGTCTGGAGATGTGATGCTTTGTTGTTGTACCTTTTTCAATAAATGCATTAAGGAATGAAGTAACATATGGTATTTATTACAAAATTGTACAATATGCTTGGATGATTAAATGCAGCTTTGTTACTCTTATATGTAATTAAGTAGAATATGTTTTTGATTTTATTTTCTTTTATTTATTTATTTATTTATTTATTTATTTTATTTTTTCATTTGTAGGAATATGAGGCCAAAATCATCATCAGAAGTAAACCAAACTACTTTTCTTTAATAAAATCCAAGTTGGATAAAAAACGAAGGAAGTTGTTTCGGGGAACTTGTTTCGGTAAATGGTTGGACCTTTCTTATTTTGACCATGAAGCACATATGATAGATTATATTTTACAAAAACAATGTTATCCGAATGAAAATTATTATGATATGCCGGTTGTATATTATATTGAAGACCGTCCCTACATTTTGGTCGTCGTAGTTTTCGCTATCCTTGGTTTTCATTTTGGAAAATTAAGTTTTGAAAATATAGGTCTCGACACCTCAATTTTAGGTCAAGGGTTTTCCCAAGCGTTCGAGTTCAAAAATTACAAACTTAGATATTCTTGGTCTAATTGAGGATGAAGAGGCCTTTGGTATCATATGCATTTAAGATGTAGTACGTCTTTGTCTATTGTTAGCTTTGGAGGTTATCTTCATGGGCGATTATTGGTTCGTGAAGTTGATGATTCTCTCATGCGATTAGTTGAAAACCTAGATGATTGGGATGGCTTTCCATGGGAGAGCATATTTGGAGCATTTGTATGATGAAATTTTGGATGTTGCGGATAAAACAAGTGGGATTTCCTTCAAGGTATTAACAAAGACCACAAGTTTGTTCCAACCTATACACTGTCAGATTCGTTTGGGCTTTCAAGGTTAATATTTTATATATCAATATACACCGAGTCATTTTATGTATCAATATTTTATGTTATTATTTTTATAGAAATTGCAAAATCATTATAGATATGGATCTCGGAGTCATTTGAAAGAAGCATTCTATGGTGGAATAAAGTTCCGATATTATGCCAAGATGAATAAGCGTGGTCAAAGAATACACCTTCACAAGATCGATTATAAGTTTCTTTTTGAAAGGTAAAAGTATTCATAATATTTTTCTTATTAATGCAATTTTATTCTACATTAATGCAATCTTTATTCAACATTATTATTTGATTTTTAAGGATTCCAATCCAGGTTAAAGAACTTACACCGACAATAGGCGAGAGGAGATCCGATTGGTATATAAAGTTCACGGCGTTTTCCATGATTACATACCTAGAACTCCACTGACCAAAACCACACATCTTCTGACGAGTGGTTGAAGAAGATGGCGCAAGACGCAAACGTGGCAAGACCGAAGGAAACATTTACCTATTATACGCGGTGTGAGAGCAAAGATAATAGAGATCGATAACACGGGATGGTGTTATTACGAGAGTTAAATAAGCGTTTTTCAAACTCGAGACAATTATTCGAGTTATTTAAGCTTTATATTCTCCTCATAGACCCATCAATAATCACACGACTCGATAATAATATACGTCCTTAATATTTTGTATGATTTATTTCAGGTTCTTGCTCGAGAAAGAAATGGGGTAATATATCCTTTTTTTCAGTATATATACTTTGACATCCTTTTTTGTTGATCGTCAATACGTTTGCACCAAATTTACAAAACAGCCCCTCAAGTATCCATTATCGTGAACCCCTTGCGTTGGATTGAAAACCACTAGCGATGGTTTCATATACTCTAGCAAATGGATACACCAAATTTAAAAAAGCGACCCTTCAAGTATCCATTATCAGGAACCTGCTAGCAGTGGATTGAAAACCACTAGCAGTGGTTTTAAAAACTCTAGCAGTGGATACAACAAATTTTCAAAACAGACCGTTAAGTATCCATTATCAGGAACCTGCTAGCAGTGGATTGAAAACTACTAGCAGTGGTTTGAAAGACTCTAGCGATGGATACAACAAATTTTCAAAACGACCCGTTAAGTATCCATTATCGAGACACGCTAGCGATGGATTGAAAACCACTAGCGATGGTTTGAAAGACTCTAGCGATGGTTAGAAAATAACTAGAAGTGGATTCAAAATTAATTTATCTTTCGATATATGCTTTTATAAATACTTTTTTCATTCTTAGGAGAAATTGGAGTTAACTAATGATCTTGACATCTTAGTGCACGTTTTGTGATGAGCTTAATTATGATTTTCTTGACTTGTTTAAGTCAAGTCACCAAGCATTGATACTAGTTCATTAGCTGCTAGATGAATTTTCCGATGACGATGTTGCAAAGGTAATTTACAAAATCGGTAAACAAGTGTAACCCTTTCCGTACCATAACATATCATAACGATAGGTTCTTTATAAACGCGGCGAATTCATTATCCAAGAAGAATTAAGGTTGCGACATGAAGAATTACAAAAGCCGGTTAAAAAGCAAAGCGTGATTGATGCAACAAGAGAAGAGGTTAAGGATGGAAGAGGACAAGTTGATAATGAGGGAAGAGGAAAAGAGGTTGCGGCAGATGAAAATGAACGAAAGAAAAGGGAGAAGCAATCATGAACTCGGATCATATGAAAGCCGATGAGCGCGTTTTGCGACTTCCAAAAGGAGTGAACAACGTCCGGGTGAAGCTAATTCGTATTATTGGACCAAGGCATATGCTGAAAAGAAAAGACGATGCTCTAGCTCACCTAATCCAGATATGAGTGAAAAACTTAAAATTGTCACGCCTTGGGTTGAGGTATGAAAAATACTTCTTGACAACCCTTTAAGATATATATTGTTAATGACAATTGATTATAAGTTTAATCGTTTCATATACTAGGATCTTGCACGCTCTAGCAATGTCTTTGTCAGTAGTTCATTTTACAAATGAATTTGATGAATTTCTTGGACAAATTGGACCGCTTAATCGCAAGTTTCCTTGGTGTGACGATGTGTGTGGATAGAAGGTTTTGGGAAAGTTTGGTTTGCTTAGACCGCCTAGGAAAGGTTGGCTAAGGGATGCGGCAAGTACTCATACAACCTGTACCCTCTTGAATTGATTTCTTATAACGTTTATCACACTCATTCATGTTTCAAAATTCTGACACATAGAGTTGTGGGTTAATTACCTTTGGCATGTTGGGCCCGATACGGTGATTGGGCGATGGTTAATAGCTATTTTGTTCGAAACATTACAAAATTCTTTGCCGTTGTGGTATGCTAATGGTGAAAGATACTCTATTCCATGGTCTCGCGTTAAGCACGTATGTGACGATATATATATTTTATTCTAGTCCGCCTCACTCATTTAATTATCCCTGTTTAGCTTTTGCCATATATTAATGTTATGTTTGTGACCCAAACGTTGTAGGTTTTCATGCCTATTAATGAAACCGAAGCTCATTGGTGTCTTGCTGCTTGGAGATAGACATTGCATTGTTACTTTTATGATAGCGGTCAAACTTTTGAAGATGAATGGCTAGAGTTTTATATCAAAAGCGAGGGAGTGTTTAGGTTTGACTATTTATTCATATGTCATAAGAATTAATACGTAACTGTTTAACGTGTTTTAAAACAATAGATTTTTTAAAACAGTGTAACTTTTGTCCACAACTACAATTACCTGAGGTCTTAGCACAAGCGCAAGTATTTGAGAAGAAAGGCATTGATCCGGCAAGTTATTTCGTTACATTTACTATCGCTGAACAAGTACCGAAGCAGGCCGGGATATTTGGTGATTGTGATATTTGGGTATTTATTTTTTTATACCGCTTGGCTTTTGGTCTATCATTGGATGTGAAGGATCCTATTCAGGCTGCGCTTTCATACCGTGAACAAATGGCTAGTTTTTTTTAAACACCGTGTTTGTGTTTAGTGATGTTCTAGTTTTGTTGATGTATTACTTGAAACAAATTGATAACCATATGAGACACCTTGAATGCTTTTAATTTTTGTATTCAGTATGTTATATTATATTTTTGTGTTCAAACTAATGTAATAGGATAATTAGAGACGCTACAAATTTGTATACTAGTAATATTTTTCTAGAAAAATAAGCAAAACAAAAAAAAAGCACACACCAAACTATGGATATACAAAGTAGGGCTAACCCATGCATGCTACTTTACAAGTAAACTAGGCGACTTTTGTGGGTGAGTTTGACTATATCTTAGATATATCATTTGAGTATGGATGTACTTTATTGACACTTTTATACTGTTCACTTTTTGTACCTTTTGTACATATTATTAACCAAAACTAAATTTTATCTTACATATATTTTGTGTTTTTCAGATTTCTACTAACTATGGCATCACAAAACACACAATCAAAGGCCTGTGGTGATTTATGGTATCAAGAATGGCTGTAAGTTTGTCCATTTACTTATTTCTGTTAAATTTTATGTTACATATATTTTGTTTTGCAGAATTATTTCCATTGTTACACAGAACGTCTGAAAACAGTCAATATCTTGGGTTTGATGTTTATCATGCCAGTCGGTTCTCTTTTTATCCCTTAAGTTATTTAGGTGGAGATGTTTTACATTTGAGGTTACCTAGGTTGAGTAGGTTATCGATTCTCAAATATGTGACATCTTGTTGAAAGAAATTAAGGAGGATATTTGGGCTTGGTATTTTTGTCTTCCAAGTAGTAGTCTAGAGGAAGGGTTGACCCTTGTGAAGGTGATAATGATGTCAAGAAGCGTATGTCATGGTCGAGCTCCATGGTCTAGTTGAGATCTATGTTTGTCATCAGCCACAGGTTCATTTAGTTAGCTACTATCACAAGAACATGTCTTTTGATTCCTCAGACGATGAAGTGACATCTAAAATTAAAAGTCATGAAAAGAAAAAAAAAAAGATGTCGACTGTCTGTCGTTTGAAGAACTAATGGCATGGGAAGATTAGGACACCTTATGTCAAGCCTTTTGTTGAAGCTAGTTTATTCAGAGGAAAGTCTGAATTTGGTGGTAATAATGACCTTGAATACATTCCTCCTTGTTTAAGGACTACAGTCCGACCTTATGTGTCGAATGACTTTGAAGATTCTTGGACACAGAAGTCCACTGTTACCGAGTGTTTGTCAAACGAATGTGGGTTCGAGATTAGTCCGTTAAGAGGTAAGAACCTTTTAACGACTTCAGTCTTGGTAATCATGACCTTCGTGATCCACATGCTACTAGTTTACTCCCATCTATTCAAACCGGCCCTTTAAAGTGTAAGAGGCTTTTTAATGATATTGATGACCTTCCTACAGCTTGAAGCTCTCATCGTAGTTCAATATGTGTCCAAGAAAAGTCGTTTGAAACCGGTACCTTGAAATCTAGGAGATTATTTGATGAATTTGAAGCAATTGGTAGTAATCAATCTGATGATATGAAGGGTGATGAGGCAATCAGTTTGGTTAATGATCAAGTGATAGTTGAAGGTTCCACAACTGATCCAAGTAATTCGAAGGTATGATGAAGGCTACCATGTGGTAGTTATTTGATCTTCCAGGGTGGTATGTACCCTGTTAAACAATTTGTATTTTTGTTCCTTTCCGTGCATGACGACTAGTTAGTGTATGTTACAAACTACACTAACTAGTCATCATGATGAAACAATTTATTTTCGATGCATGGTGAAGGCTAGTTAGTGTATGTTACAAACTACTATGTGATGATGGTTCGCTACCATGTGTATGTTACATTGCAATCATTTTGATTAAATATGTTGATGTCTATTTCAGTCCTGACTTGGTTCTATCAGCACAACCATTACATTGTCAAATGTTACACTCATATCATTCATTATTCAACCATTACATTCATTCAAACAGTACTGCTAGAACCACATCCTTCTTCAGTTGCTTTCTTTTCCTTGAATTTTTCAAAGACTTCTTCCAGATCTTTAATCCTTTTTTCCAATGCCTCAACTTTTTCAAGTGTAATGCCATCTTGGTTCTCCTTATTCGTAACATCACCATGTAGCTTTTTCTTCTCAGATAAGTCCGAAGCCATTGTGGATTGTTGTATGTGTACTATCGAATTGTCAGCAGCATCCTCTTTCCTGTTTGCCACTTGTTCATAATTACCTTTTCCAGATAAGTTCAAAGCCATTATGGGTTGTTGTATATGTACTATAGAATTCACTGTATTTATGCTTATTTTGTTGACTTGTGTTTAGGTGGGAAAATTATTTTGGCGGGAAACTAGATAAGAAAGCGAATTTTTTAGCAATATAGTCTGAGCGTCTATTTTATAGCGATTTATGATAAACTAAAACCTTATCTTTTAACTATTTTTGGCCACATCCAATTTCTACCTACCAGAACCCTAGCTTTTTTCGTGCAACTGTCAATTTCATTCAATTATTAAAATTGAATTTCCTGAAAGGTTCGTGAAACTTTATTGTCATGGTCCCCCATATCAATATTGACTGTATTTTATGTTTCAATATTCATATCAAAATTTTTGACATTAACTTAACTTTACATGATTGTAATTGTTTATAAGGTAATCATGGCAATCAAGTTTGTGGTGCGACCAAACATAGCTTTTTACCCTGGGTTTCTTGAGCTTCCTCAATTTGTCGAACGTGCTTTTAATGGGAATCGACATTTATATTTAAGCGAAATTCAAAGACAACGGAAGAAAGTAAGGATTGTTGCTTTCAGTTAGAGGTCCCATTAGGATTGTAGGTAACAAATGGGTAGAATTTGTTCATGAAAACATGTATACGGATGTTCATATGTTACACTTTGTTCAAGAAGGTGATGACTCTTTTTACGTTCATGGATATGATTCTAATGGGTTGGAAGTTGAGGAATATCTTTGGTGTAGAAAGTCGTCATATAAGGTTTTGAGTTATCTACCGCCATACCCTCATATTCCACAGTGTTATTTATAAAAATTAATTTTTGTGTTTACGTTTTTTAAAAATAAGTGTATTTTATTATCAGATATGTTATAATTGTCAATCATGTTGTTGTCTGAGACATTTTCCGGTAATTTTCTAGATGGTATTGGGTTGCAAGGTAATTGTTGTTGTTGTTGTTGAAGGAATGGAGTTTAATGTGGATGTTACTTGGGGCTATGAAGGAGGTCATGATCCTCGTCCTTCAGATGTTATGGATGATGAAATGTGGTCGATCGCTCTTCAATATTCGATATTGAATTTGGTGATGTTATTGTTTTACTAATTTGGAGAACAATAGCTTGAATATAACCGTGTTTGGTTTCGATGGTAGGGCAAAGATACATGGGCGTTTCTTGGTGTGACGAATTGTTTTTCCACAAAATGATCTTGATAATGAAGATGGAGGTAGGCTTGAAATCTCATAATCAAATTCAGAATATCATAACATTTATCTTTAAGATTTATTTTGATATTTTTGAAACAGTGATGAGCTTAATGCAACACATTTGCCAAATGGTTTGGTCACCTTGATCATTTTGGTGAGTTAACCGATGTCTTTCTGAGAAGGTCTCATCAAATTCTTCCGTTATGTAGACTTGTAAGTTTGTGTTTTGTGTACTTTTTCTCGTATGCATTTATTTAATTTTATATAATTTTTGTAAATGTTAAACACCGTGATATTCGCACCATTTTCTTCATAATCATCCTATGCATTTTTTTCAAAATGCACTTTTAGGAATGATGAAGTCGAATACATGATGCTAATTCGGATTGACTATCATAGAGACAATCCATACCGGTGAATCATGTGAATGCATTAGGTGACTGGACCCACTTTTTGAAGATTGTGAGTTTGAGCATGGAAAGATGATAAGGTTTAAGTTCATGTATGTAGATTGTTATGATGATTTGGAGTATCCTGTTTTCCATATTTGCTAGGAAATCGGATACGTTTCTTGCATGACATTTTAATTTTTATTTCTTTATTTATTTTTTTTGGTTACATGAACAAACTTTCAGTGGTGGGTGTGTATATATTTGTATTCGATTGGACTGTTTAGATTGTTACAAATTTTAACAGTTTATGGTAAGTATTTTTCAACATGGCCACTTTATGCGCGTATAATGGTTAGGCGGTCAACCCCTTTATACGTGAGGAGTTTCATTAACACAAAAAAACATTTTAATAACATTTTCTCATATATATTTTCAACACAACCATTATGTTGTAATCCTTCATATTAGTGCATAATATCACTATTTTTCGCCTAGGTTTGGTTGATGTAATCTTGGTTAATGATTGGAGTGTGGTTGGTGTATCCAATCGCTAGGGCATTTCAAACCACCGCTAGAGTTGATGAAACCACCGCCGTAAGAATGAATCCACCGCTGAGTTAAACCCATCGCTAGTAGTGTTGTGTAACCACCGTTAGTATATTGTAATCATCGCTAAGCGACTTTTTAGGTGTGAAAAAGGCATGAAACCGATTAAGCGACTTTTTAGGTAAATATTAAAGCAATTTTTTTAATCGACGTTTTACATTATAGTACATCGACAATCGTAAAGTACTATCACATAAACCAAAATATTCTGAGTGACTTTTTAAAAGCGCATTTTTTTCAATTTAGCGATTAATGATACGCGAATACTTTATCTTTTATCTTTTTTGTGGCCACATTCACTTCCTACCAACCAGAACCCTAGCTGCTTAATAATCTAATTCAACTGTCATTTTCGTTCAATTATTTAAATTGAATTGTGCGAAAGGTTCGTGATACTTTATTGTCATGGTCCCCCAAATCAATTTTGTCTCTATTTAATGTTTCAATATTCGTACCTAATTAGGGTTTACATTTAAAATTATATATATATTTTTAAAGTATTGTATTTTATGTGTTCTTGTAACAGGATGGCACCTAGTTGGACTTGGATCCTCGTTACTGCTTTGACGCTCATGTTTTGGCGAGTTTTATTTCCAACACCGAGGTATGAAAATGGGGTGTTTTTATTGGAGTGTGTCCAAGGATAGGAAGGTGGACTATAGTAGTATGTGCCAGTATCTTAAAGAACATACTGAGCTAAATTTCTATTCCTTGTTTTTCTATTTACCACAATGTCAATTAGAGGTAGGCTTGAAACTAATAGAGTTTGATAGGGATGTGGCTGCCATGTATGACCTTGCTGATCGATATGGGAAGTTAATGATGTATATGGCACATAATCCCCAAAACTTATTTGATTTTTATTATCAAAATCTTAACTTTTATGATTCTAAAGATGATTATACAACTAAATTGATTATATATGGAAGAAGATTAAAAGATGCAAGCAATATGACATATGATGAGCTTATTGCTTGAAATTCAAGAGTTTTGCGAAATTTTATTGATGTTGATGTCGATATGTCTCATAGCCATAGGGATGTAGTTGCTAAGCCTAAGGTTGCGTAAGTTGGTTTTCATTGAAGAGCAAGATAAAGCCTTCGCAGCAATCGATAAAAAATTATAATAAAAAAAAAAAAAAAAAAAAAAACGCTTTTTCGAAGTGTTAGATGCTACTTTGTGACACATAAATCTAATAAACCAGCGATATATGTGTCACAGTAGCATTTAATGTACCCTGTGAATATCGCTTTTTTATAGCGTACACTTCTATTTTACCCGCGCCAAAGTTACCAATTAATTCATATCACACTTACCACAGACACGATCCATATCGATTATACATTGTTTTGATGATGTAGGTTATGCTTTCAACACTACATTGCAAGCCAGCATATCAAGGGAGCAGGTTATAACACATGTATGTTCCAACAAAAGTATTTAGACAAACATAAATAAGTAAGTGCATATATTAAAATATCCAACAAAATTAACCTTACTAGGTTTATTAAAATATCCATAAGCATAGACATAAACTTTATACATTCCTTAAACCCCACAACCCTAGCCATATATTAAACCCAAAAGACATATGAAAAACACCAAAAGAAACCAGATCAGTACACCATAGACTTGAGCTTCTCAATGAATGACATTAGCTCCTTGCTCGCTCGCTTGTTTACAACCTTCACCAACATGTTTGCAATGTCGCCAAATCCTCATTTTGCAAAATATTCAACTGTGAAATACTTTGCACACCGAATCAAAGGGATACAAAAGCTCCAACTCGCAATCACGAAATCCTCTCAAAGAACACAGGCCCTAATATCTTGGGATTTTTGGTTAATTTCGTCATTCCACCCTAGTGACAAGAACCTCCTCGAAACTTCTCCACCATCATGTCTCTAACGAGACTAGAACCAAAGAAGACTAACTCCTCGCAGAAAGGCATTTTTGTAGTTAAATGCGTCATTCATCATTTTTCTTTCTTTTGTTATTTTTTAACAAAAAAATAGTTAAAATTTTCCTTTGGTTTATGTGTGTTTTTATATGAGTTATAAGCTGTTTTGATTTGATAGCCACGCATAGTAATTATGGCCTTTTGACTTATAAGCCCTTTTGATTTGATAGCCAACTTGAACCAAAATAACTAGAGTAGACTACTTGATGAATTTGTTTACTTGATTGCCAGTTTGAACCTTTTTTTTCTTTAATTTGACAGGTTTCCATGCCTGACAGTAATCGTGACATTAGAAGACGGGTTTAAACATATTGCAAACGTGCATGGACTCAGAATAGTTGTATAGCTAAATTGTATATTCGACAATTGTATTTAGGTGCCCAAAATTTATATCTCTCTATATTTAGTTCCCTTCTTTTAAATTGTTGTTTAATATTTTACCTAGTTTTTAAACAACTTTTTAAGCGATATTTTTTAAGCAATAAACTTTGTCGTAATTCAAAACATTTTTAGCATGTATATCACCCAAGTATCTAGAAGAAAGTATGGTCTTTATATACAATAAGACATGTTTGATAAAAATACAATAAGACATGTGTTTAATAGTACTATCACGTAAACCGATATATTCTGAGCGACTTTTTTAAAAGCGCGTTTTTTCTTCTTAGCGATTTATGGCCACTATCACACCAACCCCTGACAAGAACTCTAGGTGATTTAAATTCTAAATTTAGTTACAAGTCAAATGCAAATCTTTTTTGTTGACTCTGTCACACAATAAGAAAAGTGTAAAGTATTATCACATAAACCAATGTATCATGTAAAGTACTTTCCCATACCGATGTATTCTGAGCGACTTTTTAAATGCGCCATTTCATCTTAGCGATTTATGGAAACTGTCTCTTTGACCCGACCAAAACTCTACCTAATTTCAATTATAAAATTTAGTTATAAGTCAAATGCACATCTTTTTTGTTGACTCTGTCACACAATAAGAAAAGTGTAAAGTATTATCACACAAACCAATGTATCATGTAAAGTACCTTCACATAAACCGATGTATTCTGAGCGACTTTTTAAATGCGCCATTTTCATCTTAGCAACTTAGACCGACTAGACAAACATATTATGTTTTACTAACCAAAAATTGGATACAAAGATTTATGTGGTTGCTATTTTTTTTAATTATGTCGATTATGCTATATTTTTTTTTGTAATTCAACGTCAATGTAGTTTGTTTACTAAAACACAAAGACAAATATGATTAAGATTGATAACGACATAAACAAAAGTAAATACACTTAACTAGTACATCAACCCTAGGTACTAGTCAACTTTCACCATCAACCCGCATCAACACATAACCCTACCTTCATAACCATAAACTAACCTAAATCAAAGCTTTACATAACCTAAACAAACATAAACCTAACATGAAGGCTTCACAAAGTCAAAGGACCATTGACTCAAGATGTTCAATGAAGGATAACAAAGAAGAAACGCGAGCACGCCTTTCTAAGATGGAGGTCCGCTTCCAATCTCAAATTTCTATCTTCAATTTGCATCCTTCTCATGTGTCAACAATGAATCGACGAGTTAGTTGGACCAACAACCAACAGCTCTCCAATAAGCACATCCCTACGTTGTACACGAGCTGTTAGCTCGTCAATCTTCTCTGCGCATCTAATTCATCCCAACAAGATCCCTAACTTCTCCCCAATATTCCACAATCATCATAGACTTGACAGATCGAGAGTTTGTTGTATGGGATAGTTCATCCAAGAGGGGAAGACGGGGGTTGGCCATTGTTGTTGTTGGTTGAGATAAGTTTTTTTTAGAGAGGATTAAAAATAGCAAGTGGAAATAGTGAGTGTTAAGCACAAAATGTGTTGGTAGTTGTGATAGGAGTTGTTAGAGCGGATTAAATAGAGTGGAAATATAGAGTGTTAAGCACAAAATGTTTTGTCATTTAGTAGTTTTAAAATAGAAGTGTAAAATGTATATTGTTTAGAAGTTATCCTCTTTTTTTTTTAAACATGATGGATGTTTCTCATATATGTTTTGACTGTTCATTTCTGCATGAGAAAAGGTGTTCATATATATTGTTGGATTTGGAGGACATATTTATGACAAAGGATAAACATTAAGGGTGCGTTTAGTTGGAGTAAAAATTCCCTTGTTTTCTATGTCTAGTTTTGTAAAAATTTAGATGGGAAATTTATCTACACTTGAAAACATAAAAAATGCGTTTAATTGATATTTGTATTTTCTATTTTGAAGAAGAAGAAGGGGGGTTGGGGATTACAAAGGAAAACTAGGAAAACAACTAAAAATTGTTTTCTAATTTTCCTTGTTAGATTAGGAATAGGGGATTTTGAGTTTAGCAAAACATTTTGTTGGAAAATGATAATTTGAACGCGATCTCTATTTTCCTTGTTTTTTCACAAAACATTTTGTAAAAAATAAAGGTGTTTTCCCCAAGTTTTTTTTTTTTTTTTTTTTTTTTTTTTTTTTGATATTAAAATTGTTTTTAAAAAAGAACATTTTTTCCGCTTTTGATTTGTGACAACAACACAAATTCGCTAAACATAATTTCATATATAACCATCAATCGATAACATAAAATGTGTTTCAAAATCGCCAATGGTCCGAAACTATACATAAGCTACCTATACGCAAATGGTCCAAAACTATACGTGATAATACATTTAGCGGTAATCCTAACCATGTTATTCTCTACAAACATATCGAACACATAAGGCGCGAACTCGTGTTAACCAAAGCGGTTTTGTCGGCTGACTCGATATCTTCCGCTTCTTCGAGTTTGTCCAAAGCTTAACCGCGATTTTAAATAGCTTAGGGTTTTAGGTAATGAGAACTATCCAAGCATCGGGTATCAAAAAGACCCTTTAAACCATTAAGGTTGAGTTGGTCATTTAAACAATTAGGGTAGGAGGGTGGATTTTGGGACCTAAACCAAGTTCTTGGCAGGTTGTTGGGGTCCACCCCCTTTCATGTGTAATAGCACTTTAACTAGGTTAATGCGATCATGTTGTGTTGATATGCTTGTGATACAAAAGATTTGATCATGTTTGCGTACGACTATTTGAACAATGTGTATATGGTTGAGGGTTGCTGAAAATAAAGGAATGATGTTAGTGTGGCTACTTAAAGTGATATTATACCATTGTTCGACATCATTTCATTCTCCTTTACAATGATCACCTCAAACTCACCAACAATTTTCCTATATTATCAACCAACAAAATTGAAGTTTCGTCGGTGACACGCTGCTTCTCCGATGGTTTACTGGGAGGCACACGGTTTCTGGTCCAGATATGAGGAAAGTGACAACCCATTTTTTGTTACGGTTTGTTATGGTTACCGATGATGAGAGTTGAATCTTGGCGGGAAAGGTGGTGCAAAGTGGTTTAGCCATGCGCCGAGAGTTCATAATCGTGTGTGTGTGTTTTTTCGTGTGTTTTTTGGTGAGAAACCCATGTGTGTGTGAGAGAGGTGTCAAAGATTATAAGAAATAGATGAAAGGGTTTGTAATGATAGTGATGGGTGAAGTGGAGTTAACAAGGCACCTCACAAACCCTTTCATATCGCCGCCACCATTATATCTCTATCATTACAAACCCTTTCATCTCTTCTTATCATTTCGACCTCTCCGTCACACGTAAACATGGACTTTCTAACCAAAAACACACACTAAAACATACACTCGCTAAACAATCTCAAAGCAAGCTAAACCCTTTGCACCACCTTTCTACCCTTCAAGATTCAACCTCATCATCGTGTAACAATAACATACCGTAGCAAGAAATGGCTTTACACTTTCCCCAGATTCTACCGGACTAATAAACCGTGTACCTCCTCGTCAGAACCATCGTAGGAAGCCACGGTCATGGCCTTTGACTTCAATTTTGTTGTTTGATAATATAGAGAGAATTGTTGGTGAGTTTTGGGAAGATCATTGTAAAAAGGATAATGAAATGGTGTCAATGGTATAATAGCACTTTAACTATACACACTAACAGCATTCTTTTGTTTTCACCAACCCTCAACCATAGACACACTGTTCAAATAGTCGTCCGCAAACACGATCAATTCTTTTGTATCACAAGCAGATGAACACAACATGATCTCATTAACCTAGTTAAAGTGCTATTACACATGAAAGGGGGTGGACCCCAACAACCTGCCAATAAATTGGTTTAGGTCCCAAAATCCACCATCCTACCCTCCTACCCTAATTGTTTAAATGACCAACTCAACCTTAATGGTTTAAAGGGTCTTTTTGATACCCGATGCTTGGATAGTTCTCATTACCTAAAACCCTAAGCTATTTAAAATACGCAACTACATATCTTACCTTTTGGCCTCGGCTGTGGTCGCGGCTTGGCCTCGGCTTGGCACTCGTGACACCTAATCAATTTCAACAAGTATAAAAGCAAAGCATATATTCCTACAACTAATCAATTTCTAATTTCTAGACTAGTGTCTTAAGTATACTCTAAAACTGATAAGATCGAAACCGATATCAATGTTGTTGAAGGTTTACTGAAGCTTTTTATAAAGAATATGAAAGTTATTATAATCACTTACAAACCACAATACCTAAGCTTTTCAACCAATTCGTGTAACACAAACAAAACCCATGAAGCATTAACCAAATAAGAGATACCCACTTAAGATTACAACTATATAACAAAACCCATGAAGCTTTTACAATCGGCCTAGAGTATTTATAAAATTAGTAAACGATACCCGCTGGTGATGTAGTGGTGGTGGAGGCGGCGCTATGATGTAGTGGTGGTGTGGTGCGTTGATGAAGATGAAGGAGGTGAGGTGGAGCAATGAGATAATAATGGGTAATGTGATATGGGTAGTATGTGAGTTATAGGTTCTTAAATAAAAGTTAAGATGGAATCAGAAAATTAATGTGAGGAAGGTATAAGTTGTTGAGGAGTAAATGAAGTGGTTGACTTTGGTGGCCGGATGAATGACTTGGAGTTGACCTGTTGACTAGGTCGGTTTAGTACTGTTTTGTAAATTTGATGTATCCACTGCTAGACTAAATCAAACCATTGTTAGTGGTTTTCAATCCAATGCTAGCAGGTTCCTGATAATGTATACTTGAGGGGTTGTTTTGTAAATTTGATGTATCCATCGCTAAAGTAATCAAACCATCGCTAGTGGTTTTCAATCCATCGCTAATGTGTTCTCGATAATGTATACTGAGGGGTCGTTTTGTAAATTTGATGTATCCATCGCTAGAGTCTATCAAACCACCGCTAGTGGTTTTCAATCCACCGCTAGCGTGTTCCCGATAATGTATACTGAGGGTCGCTTTGTAAATTTGGTGCAAACGATTTTTTCCCCAAATCACCGCCAGTTGATTTAATTGATCTTCAAATCACTTTCAATCGACGCTAACATAAACCCTAACCACTCCAAGTCGCTAATTTCACAATCCCACATCATATTCCATCACAACTGACAATGCCGTCGCATTATTCCAACACCCATAACCTAGTTGCTTACTTAATCAAAAATAATCAATCAGATGGTTTTCATGGCATGATTGATTTTATCAACCACAGTAAAATTCACTTTGCATTAACTGTAGCACCCACATTTCTTAAAGACTATATACATGATTTTTGGGGTAATGATGAGATACAGGAGCGAGATGGATTAGAGGTGTTTAGGACTGTGGTGGATGATAATGAGATTTTGGTGGATGAGGAAGTCATTAGAGGTTTTGAGGTTTGATGATGCTAATGGACTAGTTAATCTTTCTTATAATGATATATTTCAAGGTTTAGAAAGGTTAGGTTATACAAGAAGGGGAGACAGGGGAAAATTTTTGAAATGTATGTTTTCTTCCCAATGGAAGTTTTAATTCACACCTTGTCGATGTGTCCGAGTAATAAGACCACCGTGTTTAATGAATTTCCTCCAAAATTGCAACCGCTTTAATTTGTCTCATCGTAAGGAAGGGAGTTCAATTGGTCTAGCATGATTTTTGAAGGGTTTGTGCATAATATTAGGAAGAAAGGTAAATATTACTTGTATCCTAGGTTTGTTCAACTTATTGTGGATAGTCAAATAGCAGAACCTGTTGAACATAATACAAAGTATGAGGTGCATTATATGCTTCCTAAGGTTTTTGCTCATATGAGACACCAAAATCCTAATTTACCAATCAGAGTTGTTCCATTGTTCCCTCATATGATTAATTTACCTGCACTCATTTCACCGAACTCGAACCCACTATCAACTTAGTTGCACCCATCGCTAGTACAATCAGAACCACCGCCACCAACCCCGATGCTATGTTTACTTTTACCCAATGATTCACCCTCGCACCGATTCACACAGTCGAGTGACGAGGGTAGTTTGGAACATGAACATGAATTGACGGATAATGATTAGGTACATGATGACTTTTCCAATGAACCACCTCTCGGACCAGTTAACACAGGTCGAAGTGGGGAGGAAAATGTTGAATTGACGGTTAAATGTACAAAAATGGAGAATACGATGTCAAGTCTTCAGGAGTTAGTTGTGTTTCAGGGAAGAGAGATCAGACAATTGAAGCACAGGATGTTTGTGATGGAGAAAGTGAGGAGACCTGGGATTAGTGTTGTTAGAAGAGTTAGGAAGCGAGAATAAGAAGCGAGGTCCTCTCAAAGCCGTGGTTTCGCACGACAAAAAAAACAGGGAGGAGTGAAGGCTTTGATTGAGGAGGTCATTGTTGTGCATATGGATGAGGATGGATAGTGGAGATCATGGACACGATGATGTGGTGTCCGATAAAGATGAGAATGAAGTCAGCATTTGAAACCTTGAAGACCGTAGTAGACAATATCGAAGGAGGTGGTGCAGATACATCCATCGCTAGTGTTTCGTAACCACGGCTAGTTTTTCGTAACCCATCGCTACAACTTCAACCGAGGTGAACACACCCACGTTGTAGAAGTTAAAGAGAAGGAGGTGGTGCAGACACATCCATCGCTAGTGTTTCTGTAACCACGGCTATTTTTTCAGAACCCACTGCTACAACCTCAACTAAGGTAAACACACCCACTGTTGTAGAAGTTAAAGAGAAGGAGGTGGTGCATGACACATCCACGGCTAGTGTTTCTGTAACCACGACTATTTTTTCAGAACCCACTGCTACAACTTCAACTGAGGTAAACACACCCACTGTTATCTTAGTCTCAACCACTGCTATTAGTACAACATCTACAATTGTCACAACTACTGCTTTCACCACCTAAATCAAAAAAGTTGAGAAGGAAGTCGCCAAGACAATCGATAAATTTAAGCAAAACTCATCAAACCCTACACCTACCATTGCACCGCTCCTCGTATTTTTAAACCAACCGGACCTAAACCTTGAGTAAAAGTTTGAATATTGGTGAGCCTTTGAAGAAGAAGGTGGCTCTACCAGATATTGAAAGGGAAAAGGTATTCTTAAACCGAGATAAAGTTTAAGAATCTGAAGACCGATTGCTTATGATCGTGAGTATGGTGAAAGAATAGTAGTCAAGAAAAGCATAAATAGAAAGGAAAAGCTAGAAGATGAGGAAGCTAATCGTAGATGGTTAGATGAATGGAATGATACACAATCCTATCTTGAAGCTTCTAATAATATTAAGAATGAGTACACTACTCAAGAGTGGGCAATCGCTTTTCTATTAATCAAAGAGCTAGAATATTGAGTGAATGGGCAAGAAGGATCAGCAAAGAGAAAAGCAAGTCAAAAGAAAGAAACCTCCTACAAAGAGCTTAGATGAGAAATACATACATGAAGATTGTCAAGAATTCGTGCATACATGTTATCAAAATCTAAGAACATGTTCATTCGAGAGGATTAAGGAGCTTTGTCCGATGTATGAGAGTTAATGATGATTTTAATCATATGAATTCGAGAAAGAAGCGTAATGGTTAAAGAAGCAATCCAGTTTTAAAAGACAAAAGTGGATGAAGAGTTGAAAAGAAAGAAAGAACTAAACAAGATTTTAAGGAGATCGATAATCCCAATCTCGAACCTATTAATCCTATTCCTTTAAAAGCAGCTCATCCTATTGTGGATTGGCGCATTGTTATAGAAAGGGGCAGAGAAGTAGTCGAGATAACAAGAGGTGATGGATGCAAATCTACTTATTTCAAATTTGGGATTTTACCGGATTGTTCGACTCAAGAGTGATTTGGAACAACAGGAAAGTAATGCGCTCGATATGGGAAGTTTGGTCCAAATGGAGAGTTAGCTAAGTTTGTATGGGTCGCTATAAAGAACATGTTTCAACCTCGATATTGATGTCAATATTGGGATAATTGTGAGGTGGTTGAATGGCTATTGTTCTCATACTGCAAGGTTCATGCTGTAAAAACTACAAAGGAAAGTTTTTTCATGTTTGTTGATAGGGATTATCCTTTATCAAAGAATGTGGCATGGCAAATGCTGGAAGCTAAACTCACTTCAAGAGGAACAAAAGAGACACATCCTATAATTGATCCACTGTTTCAAAAGATAGAGAAGATTGCAGATACACAAGGGCCGTTAGCAATTAAGGCTAAACCTCGGTCTATATAATTGTAAATATTGGAACCACTGCCAGAGTTAATAAAACCACTGCTAGAAGATTGAATCCACTGCTGATGTTAAACCGCGGCTAGTAGTAAAGTATAACGGTTATGCGCAAAAATTTGGAAAACAACAAATGGATGCAAAAAGGTCAGACGATACTTTAACAGTAAGGGGCACAATGTTATGTTAATGTATTCGATTGTTCATTTTTGTTATTTTCGCAATCTCATTTTAAATTAAAATCCCATAGATTGGAGAGGATACCCTGGATACGATGAAAAGACAGAAGATTCAAGACCATCCAACTCTTGAAGACAAGAAAAAGTGAGTAAATAAAATGTATTTAACTCCTACTTACTAGGAAACTTTATTGAATAAAGTATCTTACTAGAAAAGCACGCACGATATAACACTAAGTACTTACTAGGGCATATAGTACTCTTAGTTACTAGAGATCACATACGATATAACACTTAGTACTGGCATATCTCAAGGCTTATAGTCGCAACGCACCCTCAAGCTTATGAATAAAGAAAGTCTTGTTTCGAGCACTCAACCCGCTCACCGCCAAGATATTCGCTTGCATCACCTTGTGTTCACTTAGGGCTTCGCTCCCCGCCGTAAACTCAACGGTTTTTGGCACCTTCTTTCGCACATTGCTATCTCTTGAATAACGGCAAATTCTTTCACGATTAAGTCTAGCCAATTCTTGAGTTAGATATTCACCTTTCTTGCCAATTGAACATCTTCGATTGCAGCTGCTATTGCAGTAGTAAATCATCATGTCTCATTCAGCTTGTTAGTTAGCGTAGTAGACTCTTATCTCATCACATTTAGGAAGACCTGACATTGTTTTTGCTTACTTATTTATGGAATGATGTTGTGTGAAAATATACTTGCAAGTTTGATCTTAAATACACAAATTAAAAGGTAAATAAATAGTCACATGCATACCATTGACGTTACACTATATGCCTGACTCCTATATGTTTTTATAGAAAAGAACAAAAAATATGCACATGTTCAACAGTTGATTGTATAACATTGTCACAAAGTAACATCTAAAAAAGAAGAAAAAAAATGGTGCCTCAATAATGAAGAACATTGTCACAAAGTAACATAAAAACAAAAACAAGTAAAAGAAGCCACCCCGCCACTATTATTATTCACGAACAAACATTGAAAATCCTAGATGGTGATAAGTTGTGCTTCCATTGTGCTAAAGTTCAAATTGAAATAACAACTATAAATCGTCCAAATGAACAACATTTGTAAGACTAAACGCCACAGTTGTGATCGAATGTTGTTAGGAAGGTTGTTTTCGTGAGTAGATGATTCACATTTCCATACAAAATCGTTGTTCGACCGACCGATTGCTTCTCCCTGCTCAACCTCTACACGCCGCCCCTCCGCCCTCCTTGTCGCTCGTGTTCCACCGCTTCTTCGTTAGTTGTGGGTGCACGATTGTGAGTTCTTTTACGCTTTCGAGATGCGACATTAGTTCAAACAACCATATCAAGAATTACATACAAAATTATATACATTGAAATAAAATATAGAAACACACTTGCCTTGCTTGTCATCAATGGTTCAAGACATGACCGCCGTGTGTGTCCCGCCTTTCCACACCGCCATGTGTTTTGCTTTCCGCTCTTCCCCCGTGATCGGACACATGTTTTTTCTTTGGGTCTTCCAGTTGCCGCTATCCATAGCAGGTGGTTTTACGGTTTCAAGTCATCGAGTACGCCACAAGGATAAATCTTTGAGGATAAACCTTGCTTCGTATGTATTTTTAGTGACGCTTTAAACCAATCCATCGCCTAACCGCTAGTATCACCAACCTTCAACTCTAGACACATCACAAACACGACTACGCGTAGACCCGATAGGCGCTTATTTGTGGCAAGTGCATTCTCTCGTTGTCAAAGTCAACAATATGAACATGTTTTGATCAAGAACTTGGTAAATCTTGTGCATCTCAATTCCGTTAACGCCCCAATTAGCACTTTGCCATTCTATTGCTTACTTTTGCATTTGCCCATTCTAGAAGTTCATCCGTTGAGCATCCGAAATTAAAAAATACATTTTCGATCGACAAAGCAAATATGTGATAAACCAATTATAATAGACAGTTTTTTTAAGTTACCTTTGTATTTTGCTCGACGTTCAAAATACCATTTTTGTAGAAGCCTTCGGTAGTACTCCATTAGCTGGGTTATTGGAACCTTCCTAACATCTTTGGTTACAGAGTTTACTGATTCTGCACTATTTGAGGTCATGTAATTGTACCATTCATAGGCGAAGCACGCCACCATTTATCAAATCCACTTCATCTTTTAGTTTTTATACACATCGTGTTTTAATGATTGAATCTCAAAATTGAAGCACCAAACTCCTCGCTCTGCGTAAGCTTTGCATGTCCTCCAATATATAGCCTCCACTTTCTAGTTTTCAAATTGCAGCTCATCATTAAATGACGACAACAAAACCATGAAACGCGTTAGGAAAAACGGTACTACATGCATGTGCAATTTCCTGATGTCTCGTCGAGATGATGGCCAAATCTTTTACTTCACCAATGCATTCTTTAAGTTTGCTCAAAAACCAGTCCATGATTCATTGGTCTCACCTTGAGAAACACCAGCTGTAATAGGTATAATCTAGTTGTTTCATCCATCCCAAACTGCACTGCACTCAAGGTATCTCCCTTTAAGATGTGCGCCATCAATGATTAGCAATGGTCGATAAAATGTTAAGTTCGGAATCTATTTTAAATCGATCGAAATTGCTTAATTAATAATATTTACATAATAATGAAGGTAATAATTAGAAATAAAAGATAATAGAATTTATGAAAAACTTACAGCAAAACCGAAACCAATGAATACCATCTTAAACCGATCTGTCTCATCTGTCTCAATGTGTGTTACTTTCCCATCATTTTGCAACTTTAAGTTATAGCAGTAATACGACAACTGCTCAAAAGACTCCGTAGGACAACCGTTCAACAACTTTAATGCAATGTTTTTCCCACCCCAAGCTCGGTGGTAAGAAATGTCAACTTTCCAATCAACATTAAAATCTTTTTTTATGTCCTCACCCATATAGACCCTTTTGCAATTTCTCAATTTATCAACAAGTATGTGACCCACTAATTTTCGGCAAGATTTCGATGATTAGGATGAATTTTTGTTCGGAACATGTATGATCGTTAATGGTAGTAACATAGAAGTATTTGTTAACAACACTTTTCGCAAGTTAATGTACCAGCTTGCAACCTTCTTCAAAACAAGTCGTGACTGCACCTTTTCTTACATGACTTAGTAACTTTATACTCAAACATATCAACCAACGCTTTTATTCCTATTGCATAAATGCATCCTTGCTTATCATCAAACCGACTACCCACCTTTAATTTAGATACCACTGTGGTGTTTATGGTTACTTAACTTTTAATTATGGGATCGTGAACTGGTGGATCGTGTGATATTTAGAAATGTGGTTTTCGCCAACCAGTCGCACATCTACATTAACGCTTGTGCTCGCACCCTAATTATTATGATCTTCAACTTTGGTGTTTGAAAATCGATTCTCGAGGCAACAAAGGACCATTAAGATCAATATCAAGAGGCTTAGAAGAAGTAGATCGCTTTACCTCTAAGATTTCGATAAGTTTGATGTATAGTGTCTCGATCACGCTCGCATACAAAGATATTTCATGAACGAAGAAAGAAACATCATCATCGCCACTTACATCAATTTTGGTGAAGCGGACATGTAGTATAAACTCGATGATCTTATCTTTAACCGATATTTGTTAGTAAGATAGTAATCGATGTAGGTACGTGATGTCAACCGGAAGTAAAACTCACGATTGATCTCTCAAAATCCAAATAAACTTTGAATTTTGGGGAATTAGTCGAAGTCATTTTAATTTGGTCCAAGAGGAATTGTGTTATGGGATTTGTGTTCTGGGATTGTACAAAGCAATAAACCCAATAAAATTCGCTGAAAAGAGGATCTTTTAGTCGCTCAATATAAAATTCGCTTAAAATTTTCCCTCCACAATATTTGTTACCCGCTCATTCACAAAGTATATTTCCGCCAAATTTGATGTCACTCTACTAGAAATGCGCAAGTTTACTCATTTGCATCCTGGAATCCCGGTGAATAATTGGGTGAAAATAAAACAATGGCTCCTCCTCCGCTCTACTTCCGCATCCAATCGAAAGCCCTTGGAATACTACATCAATGCTACACACCGCGAATGTCCAAAACCATTACCGTGGAAGTATAAACTCTTGGACCCGACTCATCCCGGTAGAAGATTCAAGTCCGTCCAATTTATGTAATATTATTATGCATTATACTTATTTTACTTGTTAGGTTGAATATGTGAGTTTAACAAAACTTCTTTATAGGACAAAGAGACTAAATGTAACTCTATGGGTTCCTAGACCTTAACTACCAAGTCAAGATACAAAGATTTGTTTTACAAGGAACATGAGGAAAAGAAACATTTAATGAAGACGGAAAGCGCTCAAGATTCGGATGAAGTTATTGAGGTTTCAAACAATGATATCATGAAAATGTTGGATGAGTTGACTTTATAAAGTCAAGAGTGCAAGTTCATGACAAAGTTGTGTTGGTTTTCGCTTGATTGTTCTCTTAAGCGTCGTAGTTTGTTATGGTAACTGTTTAGCAATAAGTGTTATGTAATATGTATGTTAGGGTGTTTTAGCAATAACATTATTTGTGGTCGTTTTTTCAAATCAAATGGATGTTTGTAAAAAACAAATGTTTAGAAATTTACACAAAATGTTTGTTGCAAATCAACAGTATCACAACACGTATGTACATAAACATGGGCTTGAAGAAAGCCTACATGGGTTAGGAATATACCAAGTTTCACCACACGTACATGCATAAGAAGTTGTCTTTGATGTCCTACACGCACATACAGCCAGGGTTACATTTGGTTGAACAACAAAATTCTAAACTCACATACAAGCCATACCCAAAGAGATGAAATGCATCTTTATTCATCACTTGTATGAACATCCACCTTATACTTCCAAAAGTACACCACCATATGCTCTCGACACGCCAAAGCAACTCAAGAGGATCATCAACCTTCATGCTTAAGTTGTTACCCACCAGGTAAAAAATACATACCCAAACTCCACAATCACCGTATGCATTGGCTTGTATAGGGACATCATCCGAACTCAAATGTGATCTTATAATCAAGAATGATATTGATTTGGCTTGAAGAACTTTACACAAGTTTAGATATCGTGGTAGCATTCTCTCAAAAGTGACCTCATTTTAAATTCTTTTCTCTCGCCTCGTGTTCGCGCATCTAGCGAGTCATAAATTGTTATAATTCCAAAGATTTAATTTGTAACTCACGAGAAACCAAAGGCGCGATCAGACGCTCACAGAAAGTATACCTAAATGTGAACAAATAAACTTTGTCGTAATTCATCACATTTTGAGCATGTATATATTTACCCAAGTATCTTGAAGAAAGTATGGTCTTATATACAAACCTTCTCGACACTAGACCATGGCAATGGATAGCGTTGACCAAAGGGCGTAGTAGGCACGCATAGACCCATCAAGGATAGAAGAGAAAATGGTCCAAACCATAGCCCAATCGGCATTGCCCTACCGAATCGCCACATTAGATCAACCCAAAGATCCAGATGTCGCAAATTTTTTATAAGCAACATACCGTTAAACTAATTCAAATAAAAATTAATTTTTATGGAAATTAAATCATGAAATAAGTACCTCATCTCCAAGACATCCTTTTTTATTGCCCCTTCCATACCCCAACAAAGCCAACCAAAATTTTCGATGAACAACGATGTCGCCAAGACCCCAAGGAAAGTTATGCAATGACTTAAATTTTTTTTTATAAAGATATCCATACACGCTGGTTTAGTAATCTTGTTGATATCACAACCTTCAGGACGTGACAGATCCTGAAACCATATAAAAACTAGATTAATGTATATGTCATTAAGATTTCTGTTTGTAAATGTAGTTCTGCTATACCTCTACCCATGTTTCCAACTGATTATCTTCACCACATGGGGATTAATATCTTTTCTCGCCTTTTGAACGCTGCTTTTAAGAATTGTGGAGTCGTGGGAGGAGGTTCACGATGGGTCCTGCAAACACTTGCCTACCGCCTTTGTCCTTTTAGTCAACATCTTCTTTCAAAACAGAGTACTCTTGTAACTTTATGTAACCACATTTGGTAACTTTGGCCTTTCTAGTTTTCTTTATTGCTTGGACATTATAAGGTGACAGTAGAGCCTTACTTGCATTTCTCTTCCTTTTAGCACACATGAAAACATCCTATACAAAAAAAGTTCATCATTTAAATAACATTAAACTTTTTAATTACATGTGGTAACTTTAATAAATAATGTAGTTGTACCTCAAAAGATGTAGTCAAAGGCTTATTGGCTTGTCCGTCAGAATTATGAAACATGGCCTGTCTTGCTTTCAAAGCATCAATATCAATTTTGTCTAATACCGCCTTGGTTGACAACTCATTTGCAACCACTAACTCAACCCCGCTTACTTTCTCATTGACGTGGCCATCAACATTGTATGCTTCATTATGAATTACCAACTCACGTAATTTCTCGTTAACATTCCCATCACCATCCTTATTCTCTCCAAGATGATTCATATGCTCATCCCCCATCCCTGCCATTTGTGACACGGCTTCACTTACTTTATGACCATCATGAGAATCTATAATGTTATTTTCATTACCTTGAACCCCCTCTACAGATTTCTCAGCAACATTTAACACTGCCTCACTTACTGTCTCACGATCATGAGAGTGTTGATCAGCAGCATTGCAATCAACAATGTCATTTTCATTACCTTGAACGCCCTCTACATTAAACACACCTTCATGAGCATGTATCTCAGTAGCTTGAACCGCCTCACCGGGTTTATCATCACCAGATTTATCATCAACATTAAACACACCTTCACTTACTTTCACAGTAACATCGGAATCATGAGCATGTCTCTCAATAGCTTGAACCGCCTCTCCTGGTTGATCAGTACCAGATGTATCATCAACGGTAGACACACCTTCACTTACTTTCTCCGTAACATTGGAATCATGAGCATTTATCTCAGTAGCTTGAACCGCCTCTCCGGGTTTATCATCAACACTTACCACTACCTCACTTGGTGTTTCGCCATCTTCCTTGTTTTCAGCAGCCTTTTGTTGATTTAGCTCCAGTTGTTTATGCTGGAATTCCGAAGATCCATAAACAGAGAAATCATCATCTAGCTCCAGCTGTTTGCCCTGTAATTATACAAGAAAAACACAACTATATAATTGACCAAATCTAGCAAACATCTATAGATAGTGCAGGTGGAATTAATATATACGTACTTCAACCGCCGATTGAGAAAAATTTTCATTCAAAATAGGTAAATTCATATGACTAGGATCATCATCCGAATGTGATCAACTAACGCAATGGTTCGCCTTGAAGACAAAATCCGCAAGTCGCGACATACCGATGGAAAAGCTGCAGTAGTCTATATAATTAATCCCACCTTGTTCGTTTTCAGCATTAACACAACTCGATTTGTCGCAAGATTGATCAGGTTCTGGGTTTAAGGTCTGTAGTTAAGAAAACGGATTTAGGTATGTAACAAACTAACGATAAAATAAAAAAGTACTACTAAAAGGAACATAACCTTTTTATAATCAGCCGAATGAACATCATGAGAATGAAGATCAAACAAACTAGGACTACCATTCCAGGTTTCATTATGAATTGGACTTGAAGTCTGAATTTCCATGGCATTTTGGCCAAAACAATCCTCATCCGATTTGTCGTGCATATGAGTTGAAGTCTGAAATTTAAAATATACAATCAATTATACTACTAAAGAAACGAGACCTAAATGATTAACAAATATTAAAGGAAATTACCATGGCATCTTTGGAAGCCAAATTTTCATCAACACATTGCCTTATTTGCAATTGATCCTGAATAATGTATATATATAATCCATTAGTTGGTGAAAAACCAATAAATATTGCTATCTAAATGATGTACATACAAAATGAAGGTAAAGAGCATGTTCACCTTTGGACGTTGTATCTTTAGAGCTTCCTCAACAACGGCAAGTCTATTTTTAATATCATTAAGGACCTCCACATTGGCTACGGGTTGTATCTTTAGAGCTTCCTCTACAACGACAAGTCTATTCTTAATATCGTCAACCTTGGCATGTATGTCTAGATGATTGGAACTTTGATCTTTATTATTTACTGGCACATCATTATCAGCTAAGGCCACCTCTTTATCACCTAACGCCACATCTCTATCAGTTATCACCACCTCTTCATGTACCTACAAAGCAAGATCAAAACAGAATGTGCATTGGTCAATTGTCAACGTGAATAGTCGCACAAATGACGTAGTTGATACGGATGAAAAATAAATGATACAAAATGGGCAACTTACCTCATTAGTGGGATCATCGGCAGGTAATTGATCTTCTAGACTATCCAACTGGCTAAAATATGCATTACTTGGTGCAAACCATGGTTGTAACATTTCCTCATTTGTTGGAAGAAGATCCAATACTGGAATAAAACCCTAGTAAACAAACAATTATAAATAAACAACAAATATAACGAAGTCGTGAATTTATTTGACAAATACAAAAGAATGGAAATGCTTACAGACCAAAAGTTTGCCATAATGGCGCTTACAAATGTTTTACCTTTCACCAACAAAGACAACGTGGTATCTTTGACGGTCTTTGTTCCACCATGAAGTGCTAGTGGATAACTCTCAAGAATCCATATCTAAAATGAAGGAAAAGAATAAAAGCATTGTATGAACTGCTAGTAAACAAAAACTAAGATGTTCATAAATGTCTACACATCTAAACTTAAAAGCCAAGAAAAGCCGTAAATATTATATGTTGCAATTGTAGAAGGGTTTTCTTGCAATTTCTCTTCAGTAGGAGCATTGTAATGCCGGGTACCACATTGGCTAAATTTTTGTAAAAACGGGTCCACAAGAACTCTCCCCATGGATATGCATTCCATGCCCCAAAATCCTCAACTAATTGCAACAAATGATTGTCAACGATGTACCAAGGTCCACGACCTATGAACACGACCTCAGAGACTAGCAACAGACATACCCTTACCGTATCCTCAGCGGATAACTTTGAAAATTGTGTGTCATTCCCAAACAAATCTAAAAGCTCATTCACTTTTATAATTACCTTTCTTATAAATTGTTTTTCAGGAAAGACACGCAAAGCAAAAGGACTTCGATCAATTTCTGTGGGAGGCAAACGACCAAAACGAAATCCGTCATCAATAGAAACTCTCCCGATCGAATTTCAATACATTGTTCCTAATTTTGTATAAAATGGGGACAAGAATCAAGCGCTTTGTCGATATATACCTAGTGTTGTAAAACGAAATTAACCATATGATTGCCTTTACCTAGCCGAGGAATATCTAACCATGGCCCAAAAACAGCTTGCTCGAAAATTTCATTCGATCCGGATTGCTTAACAATTTAGACTTAATTTATAAAGCAACTTAACCTGGAACGAACCGCTACCTTAGATCAAAATATTGGGGAATGTGTCATTTGGGAGTTTAATTGATCGAATAATTAGGGTTGATTTAGGGTTTCACAATTTTGAATTGTGTTTTCCCGTAGTAGAGTGTTAGTGTGCCAGAGCCAGTGTGGGTTAAAATTTAAAAACAGGGTAAAAATTTCAAAATGTGTAAAAGTACTGTTAAAAAGGTACTAAAAGGTACAAATAGTGTACAGTAAAAAAGTCGCTAAAATTATTTCGCTTAAGTCGCTCAGCATTGGGAAGGAACTAAATCTATAAAAAAATATTTTAGCAACTTTGACTATTTTTACTAAATGACAAAAAAAAAGTCGCAAGATTCTTAAAAAAGTCGCTGAGATTCGGTCGTTGTACTTTCATAGCTATAACAAGTCAGAAACAATAATTGGGTACACAAATTACGAAGGACACTTGTCAACCTTAGATTAAAAGTAGAAAAGTCGCAAGTCTCAAGGTCTATTTTAGAAATACCGCAACTTTTTTCCTAGAAACTATTGACACCTTGAGCAAAAGGTATGTAGGACCTTAAATCTATCAACCTTATCACAAACCCACTTAACGAACACAAGTATAACCACGTTAAACCACGAAACAATATGCGAAAGAAGAAAGATTAAGAAAGGAAAGATGGTGACTTGATGATATATGAATCGTATGTTATGCGTGATGAACAAGATAGAAAGATGAAAACAATAAGATGTTATATTGCTCCAAAGAAAACACACACACACTTTTAGCACACCCTCAAATGAGACTTTGAGGGTATTTATAGTACAAGCACCTAGATGCCTTAATGGGCTTGGCATGGGCTCGCTTGGGCTTGGGTTGGACATGGATCGATATAAGACTAGCTTAACTTAACTTCTAACCAATTAGCTTAGCCCACCACGAGCCCGCTGACTATTCTATCACGATATCTAACACGCTGCTAAAGTTCCTAAACGTGAACGACCATCACTTCTAATAAAAACTATTATACAATAATCTCCCAAGGGGTGGTCATTCAAAAGATGCTCCACTGATTAGGTCTTTACTTTTCGAGCTTGAACTTTGTGTGTAGATATAGAATAGTCTTAATTCTTTGTTCCTTCATGCATTGTGATCGATTAACGTGGTAGTCTCGTTGTTAACTTTGTTGGTTAGGTGTCTCCACGCCTTTCTCCACCATGCTCACACTTCTATTTGTCTTTTCGATACCAATGATGTAGTTCTCTAGTCTTTATACTTTGTAGATTCTTTGACATCGACGAAGAATCATCTTTAACTTTGTTGCATTTGATTTTGATGAGAACTTTCATGTGTTGTTGTTATGAGCATGTAGAGAATCAGCACGATCAATCCGCCCCTGAGCTTCCATAAGAAGAAAACATAAAAACATGTTAGTAATAAGAGGATTCCTAAGACTTACAAGTTTGAATTTCGAGTGTTAACAAAGATATTGTGAAAACACGCCTCTAATTCACACAAAGGCTGCTCTCGAACCGAGTCCCACAAGTGAGATAACGCGATGTACCAAGCACACCTACAGCTCGTATGAGTCGCCGAGGTACACCAAGCATCACCCCACGATCAGAGACCGCTTGAGACACACTAAGCGTAATCCACGGGAGTTACCGGCGACTGCTGCCGTGGTGCTTGATGTTGACCCCGGCAAGAGTTTCCATTCAATCATCAAGATCACGGATGTGAAACTTCTCATAAATGTTCGGCAGATTGCTAAGATCTGCGTAGGGACTCTAGAATATATCACTTGTGCGCTTATTGATAAACAAAGAAGCGATGTCATGTCAAGTGTTCCTATGAGATCTTTTGATTAATCTCGTGGCTCTAGACTCAATAGTGCATTTTGGTTTTCCGAGCTGAGACTAGGAGAGGTCTCCTTCTTCAATACCAACACTCTAAGAGAAAGTCGATAGATTATGTAGGTTCCCAAGGAGAATGAAACAAACTTTTAAGAGGAATTGAGTAGCTAGAAAGTTTAGTGCAAGCGCCATCGGGTCCATGACGCCTTTGTCTTCAATACCAAGTCATCTAGTGACAACCAAGAGTGTATGAATTGAACCCGCTTCGCCTAAGGTTGATTATGGAGGGCTATTTCTTTTCACCCTTTTCATTACTTTTCTTTTAAATCTTTAACCCTTCTTTCTCCTTTCTCACATTACTCCTTTTTCAATCATTCCTAAGGACTTCTAGTACTAACTCTTTGTGATGTCCTTGGGTAGATCCTCCGGCTCTGGCGGATCATAGGATGAATTTCTATCCTTAGTCACCTTATAACCCCGACAAATTCTATTGTTGCCATAAACCATTTTTCTTGAAAATCTCTCAAAGTTTTTGATAGAAAACATATTTGGAACACCGAGTTTTATATTTTCAAAACACCCCTTCATATGTGCTTATATGTTTTGACGTAAATCTTGCACATAGAGGGTAGAGTTCGACTTTTGAATTGATCGACTTTAAATGAGCTAGACCGATTCGAGACACGCTTACATCACTAGAGAACTAGCTTGAAATTATTACCCGTCCGGTCAAGTCCATAGAAAGTTTCTAGATGGTACATTATTCCTCGCCAATTCATTGGTTTCAACCGAGTCGAGCTCTTTGAGAGTCAAACAACGATCATTAAACTTTTTGATCACATTTAATCACGCCTCCTCCCCTCAAAGTAGCATATTCGTGATATTTTGATATCAACCTGATTAAACAACATTTTAGAATCTTTTGGGAGACAAACGGATTTGATTTAAGCATGAATTTGGAATATTTTGTTTTATACTCCCCTTTAATAAAGCATAATCAATTAATGGGTTTTAGAGGAGTTATCTTGAGCATAAAATATTTTGAAAGATTTTGAAAATCTTTTGAACAATCTTGAAAAGGTGCTCAAGATGATGATGATTTCACCGCTTTTAAATGTAGTGCAATCAAGCGTACACTTGATTTTTCTTTAAAACACGAGTTTTGATTTGAAGTAATCAAAAGTCATCATTTTAGTCCGGTTTCGCATCAAGTATACGAAAGCCATTTTGAAGAAATTTTAATGAACGACACGCTTTGGAAAACAATTAAAGAACTCTTGCTCAAGCATCCGTACATGCCCGTATCATTGTTGAATGACATTTCTAGAAACGCATGTAATATCGATTATACGAGAGACATGTCATGAGAAGAATATTTTTGTATTTTGATTTTCTATTGTTTTTGTATTTTTGAAATTTTATATTTTGCTTTTGTTGGTTTTTCAAATTTTGTATTTTGTTTTTCAAAATATTTACAAATAAGCTTTTTGGAAAATCATTTTAAGAAGATTCGAGAAGACGCTCTAACTCCTCGTGGGTTAGGTCAGATTCCAATTCGCTTAACCAAATCGTCAAACCTTTCTTTTGGAAGCGGCTTTAGTAAATATATCGGCGACTTGGTAACTGCCTTCACGAAAAATAATTCAACTGCACCTTCTTCCACATGTTCTTTTATGAAGTGATAGCGACTGATATGCTTAGTCTTTGAGTGATGAGCAGATTGCATGATATGGCTATGGCACTTTCGAGTCACAATACATAGGTATTTTATCGAAAGTAAAGCCATAATCTGTGAGTCAGGTTCTCATCCATAGAACTTAAGCACAACACGCAGACAGAGACACATACTTGGCTTCACGGTTGAAAGTGCAAGGCAATCTTGTTTCTTTCAAGACCATCTTACTAACTTTTCACCCAAAATTGTGCTCCCACCGATGTACTTTTTGTCAGAACTTGGTCACCGCGTTGTCCGTGATCCGAAAAAGCAATTAGATCAAACCGGATTCTTCTGATACCAAAGTCCCATGTGAATGGATGTCTTCGTGTACCGAATATCCTTTTAACCTCTTTGAGGTGAAGTTCGTAAGCTTAGCCTCGAAACCGTGCATAAGCAAACAAAGAACATGAATATCGGTCGACTAGCAAAGAAGGTACATGAGAGAACCAATTATACCGATATTTCTTCGCATCAATAGGTTTCCCAAACAAATCGGCTCCAATTTTTGGTGAAGTTACCATTGGTGTTCCAACAGAGTCACAATTATCCATACCATGATTTTTCAAAATCTCGCTTGTATATTTCGCTTGATTAATAAAAATTCCACGTGGGATCGATGTATTTGTAAACCAAGAAAAACTTTAGTTCCCCATCATGGACATTTCAAATTTTCTTTTCATGAGATTTTCAAATGTTTTGAAAGATTCGATTAGTGGACCCAAAATGATGTCGCCCACGAATCGAACAATCAAAATTTAGTTTTTGCATTTTGTGTAAATAAGGTAGGATCAACCGCTCCTTTGGTGAAATTGTTAGGATAAGGAAAGAGGACATGTCATTATACCACGCCCTGAGCTTGCTTTAAACCATAGATTGCCTTTTTGAGTTTGTAGACGAGTCCGGATGTTCCAAGTCGATGAAGCCTTCCGTCGACTCACGCACAATTCTTCTTTCGTAGTTCCATTCAAGAACGCGTCTTAATGTCCATATGATAAACCGTGATGTTTTTGTGAGTCGATAGGCTAAGAAAATCCTAACCGCCACAAGTCTAGCTACCGCGCCAATGACTCTTCAAAGTCTATTCTTCTTCCCTGCTCATATCCTTTCGCCACGTAGACGAGCTTTGTTGCTAATTACGCTCATTTCTTCATCCCGCTTGTTCTTCCATAACCATTTAAGATCAATGACGCGAACGCCAATGGGTCTTGGAACCATATCCCAAGAGTCATGTAGACGGTATGGAGAAGTTCCTCCCGCATTGCTTCTATCCATGCGGTTCGCCATTGCCTCGCGAATGTTCTTTGGCTCTATATTGCTAATTGAGCAAAGGTAAATGCATAAGTCGCAATCGGTGGCAAGTTGAGATCTCGTCTCGAATCGCCTTGAAGATTCACCAATAACTTGTTAAATTGATGGTCTTTAGTCCACTTCGTAGTGTAAGGATACCGTAGATTATACGAAAGAAGTTAGATGGTTCTCGTAAGCTTGAAGATGATTCACCGATTCCGTAGCAAACGGGTTTTCAAATAAGTCCGCATCTAACGCTGCATCGTCTTGCTTTGTATAGGTTCTTCTTGAAATGATATGTTTTGGTTTTGCTCATCAACCGATAAAACCGTTTGAAGGATTGGAGTCACGGAGTAGATGTGATGATGTTGATGGATTTGGTGCATTGGTTTCAACTGCTGTAGATGCATCTTCCGTTGGTGGCGTGGAAGATGATTTT
Organism: Chrysanthemum lavandulifolium; assembly: GCA_022545495.1. Lineage (NCBI taxonomy): Eukaryota > Viridiplantae > Streptophyta > Magnoliopsida > Asterales > Asteraceae > Chrysanthemum > Chrysanthemum lavandulifolium. Next base: position 55,514,302 of record CM040242.1, read on the forward strand.
GAGCGGTGCATGGAATGATGGTTTCGATGCATTTGTCGGTTCCACCATAGTATTTATCGAACATTAACTCAAAGAATTTCTCCCATTCTTGTTCATGAGGAGGTCAAGAAAAGTCGATGGAGCTCTTTGATGTACGAGTCATGAACCGATGTGTCCGTAAGTTTCCGGTTTAGTACGGGTTCTAGAGCGAGTCTCTCGAAGCCATTTGTGAAAGTTCATCAAAATTCACATTCATCGCTCCATGATCCTCCTAGTTCTTCGTTATACACCCCGAATGCCCTTGAGCTATCGAATATCCAATGAAGATTCCAATATCACCTTTAGCTTTCGCTTGCTCAGATCTTCTCGTCGCTTGTAGGATAGCACAAAGCGCCAAACACGTGAAAGTAAGAGATATCGTGTTTTCGTTGTTCACTATTAGGGATCGGCTCGAGTGAAACAAGCGCTGGCAACAACATCACCCATAGAAATAACTGCACTAGAATAAATTAGCATTGTGCGAGCAGCTTCCACAAGAGTACGATTTCTTCTTTCAACTACCCCATTCTCACGCGTGGAGTTCTAACAATCGATGTCCGATGAGTTATTCCAACATCTTCAAAATAAGCTCTTAACTCCCGATTTGTGAATTCTTTTCCGTTGTCTATTCTTACAACTCTCATCGGAGCTTCAAGAAGTACTTGAATACATTTCGTGAAGGTGATGATGATGCTCGGTGCTTCGCTCTTTTGATCTCAAAACCTAACCCATGTATATCTTGAATAATCATCGACGATAACAAGAATATACTTTTTCCCATTAATGCTTTCAACTCATTGGGCCACATAAGTCCATGTGCAACATATGCAACCTTGCTCCGAACCAGGTACCTGCCTGGGTTTATATGATGCTCTTTTGCTTTTCCTTGTTCGCATGATGGACATAAGTGATCCTTGGTGTATTTGAACTTGGAAGTCCATTGACGATGTTGCCTTTGGCCGCCTTTGTTGATGGTGTCGAATTGAGATGGGATAGCCGCCTCGCGCCACAACCGTGACTTTGTTCCGTATGCTCGTGTCATAAGACATATTGGTGATGAAGAGGCCATTTGGTTTATATCGATAGCATACAAGTTTGTATCACGATTCCCGCCAAGAGATCTGCCATCCAAGTTTCTAACGAAGCAAGCATTTTCCTAAAATCAACCTCTAAATCGCATCACGTAACCGCCTGACCGAAACAAATTGTGTCCCAACCCTTCAACATAGTAAACCCGAGTGATCAAATAATTTCAAAGGTAGATCTCCATAACCCATGATAGTCGCTACATGATCATTTTTGAAACGACGGCCCCATGAATTGCCGCATAAAATTGATCGCCAGCTTCAGATTCCTGGCCATGTGCTTGGAGCAACCCGAGTCGACGATCCAAAGACATATTTTGATAACCGCCAATAATGTAAGAAGAAGATTTTGGAAACCGTTTTGATTTTTGTTCCTTTGGGTTAGAGGTAAAACTCGATCACACTCATAGAAGTTATCTATTGGTAAGACAGTTCATCACTCATTCTACCATTCTCGAGTGTGAAAGTTGTACCCGGTTTCAAATGTCATCCCTATAGTAAACATTATGCTCCCTATCAAGAAGTGTAAAGCCTAAGTCTTGCAACTAGTATTCCTATTCGTTTAGCATAAGTTCTTTTGGGACCATTCTTCTTAACAGGCTTAACAATCTCATTCTTAGAAACACAATCATCATGAACATTAGTTAAAGATTTCTTGCAAGTTAAACAAAGAGATTCAACACATTCATTAGATTTATCAAGTTTCATAGGTTCATTACATGTAGATGAATTGTCTTTCTTATTACAAAGCGGTAAACTCCTAGGGTGTTCTTCTACTTTCTTCTCTTTATTCAAGCGACTACTCTAGAGGCAAGCGATACTCTATTGTTCCTTGTATTGCTCTTAGGCTTTAGTCCGCCGCTCCCAGAGGTGCTTCCTAGACCGTAGAAGGTAAGGTACACTCATTAGGATTCACATTTTTATCTAGAGAGGTGGTTTCAATTTTCCTAGTCTCTTTGGAGTGCTTTTCTAAACTTATGTCGTTTGTTCCATATGTTTTAGATGCGGAGGCGCACGATTAGTGGTACTCATCTTAAAAGGCCAGAGCTAAAACTTTGGTTTCGATAACCGCTTTTCCTTTATCAACATTTTGTTTAGGCAAGGCATGTGGAGTGACCGCTTGATAAATCATTTTTCTCATTGACTTTTGGAAGAGGTATAGAAATGTATATTTTGGTTTTAAACCGTTTGGGAACATTTTCTTTCTCCTCACCAATGGTTTTGAAATCTTAGTATCCACCGCCTTTCCTTTCTCGACATTCCACCGAGCCCTCAAAAGATCGCTTTTCGCTTTCATGTCATTGTAGGCACGCCATACGACAATTTGTCATACTTTCATTCCTCGCCGATCAATGTTTAAAATATGAGACATTTTCTTTTTCAAGTTTCTCAAGAGCTTTTTCATATTTTGAAATATTTTGAGGTCTCGATCATAGCTTTTCGTGATCTTCCACAAAATATGTTTGTAGAATAATGGACATAATATCGGTAGTCGAATATCTTCAAGAGAGAGTCATTTAAATTTTCCAAAAATTTGATGTGTTCGACATACCATTAGCTTGCTTTACTGTGGATTTATGGTCCTTGACAAAGTCACTGCTTCCTTCAAAACGCTTGTTCAAAATGAATTACCCTTGAGTTGATGTTAGTCACCGAGGGCAATTGAGTTTCAAAATTTCTCTGCTCGATATCAAAACTAAAGAACCAGCTTGTTAGGGTGGGGTAATAGTGGTTTTAGTTTTAATACTCAAGATCCGCAATTCTAGTTTTCACATTGTCTAAAATACTTTGCATCACTTGTGTTAAAAGGATTGTTTGAAGACATTTGTTCAATGTTCGAAAGAGATTTGGAGACAACAACCGGTTTTGAAACCGTGTTGACTTTTTGTTTGAAACACTGGTGTGATGGAAAACTTTGACTTTTCTTTTTATTAACAAAAGTAATTCGCTAATTTTGTTCCATTTGTTATAATCAATTGGTTTGATTTGGATTTTTTGTTTCATTTTTGATCTACTCTCCTCGATAGTTCTAACGCTTCAAGAGAATCATGAACAATAATGGGTTCATGTAAAGCATTTCCATTGTTTAACACTTTATGAGATTTTCGAGCTTTCGAGGAACCAAGAATGGTCGCTACTAAGTGCCATTCTATGATTAGTATGAAAACGCTGGATTTACTTGATTAGAAAGCATCTTGATTGTTTGACCGTAATGACCCGCTTTAAGAAGCAAATTTTCCAAAGATTGGATTTTTTCCTTTTATCAAGAATTTCATCAAGAAGAGAATCTTCTCGCTTTGAAAATCAAGAATCAATTGCTTCTTCTTTTCAAGATTAGAAAACATTTCTTTTGTTTAGAAAGTTGGTTATTTAAATCGTAAATTTCCTTGTTTAAAGATTTAATTTTCAAGTTCAAATTCACATCAAGTGTGTTATACTTGATTTGTAATAGTTGTTCTTTAGAAACCAAATTTCGATAACCAATTTCTAATTCCTATTCTTTGTTTTATGAAATTCAAAGGCTTTCATGCTCTCCTTGTAACTCTCAAGCTCTGGGCCGTCAATTTAGCATTCGCGACCTTAACTTCGCGATCGACGCTCTAACTTCTCGATTTCAATGCCACAATTATTGATTAATGATTCAAAATAAGCACGTGTTTCCTCATCGCCTCAGATTTTGTGCGACAAAGTTCCACTAGGATCCACATCCTGAGTCTCGAGTTAGTATTACTACAACTCTGATTGTCCGTGTATGTATCATAAGTAGGTGCCGATGTCACGTAACGATGTTCCTCATGAGTAAACACATCAAATATGACATTGTTATAGCATGGATCGCTGATTGGTACCTCGACATCGCAAGAAGGCCATAGATGAGGTGCGCCGTAATCGTTGTCGTACTTAGTCTCCTCAAGATTTGCCATGAAGATGCAGTCAGATTGAAGTTCCTCGAGGTCTTCCAAATCATCCATAATAGCCATAAAGTCATGTTTCTCAAGACTCAATTGAAGTCCGATTGTTCCTTTGTACCAACATGATAGCTTTTCAAGATACGCAAGATCCTTCTTTTCGCTTAGTTGGATAATTCTCGCCATATGACCCACTCGACAGCTTGTAACATCGTAACCCGATTACCCCGATTCACATTTCCATAATTCCCAACGACCTGAGTCGCAACATTCCCATTTCGACACCATCGCCTATTCCCAACATTTCGACCCATCCGATTTAACATTCTCACCCAACCGACACCTCGATTCGAACCACTGACACCCATGCGAAATCCAGAGTATATCCTCGCCGATTCCCAATAACTCCAACCATTTGTCCTTGATGACCCATGTTCACACCCTACCGTAATTTGCCTGCTTTGAGTGTTCAAGAAACTTTCGTTGTTGTTAGTTGGTGTGGAATAGCGACTCGAATGCTTTACCCAAGAATGCAAATGCTTGAGACAAAGCTTCTTCCGGTTCCATTTCAAGATCGCTGATTCCTTCTTCCCGGTAATTTTGTTGTTCAGTGGATAGTTTTGTTGAGGGATGTATTGATGCATGTTGTTGTTAGTGGAAGATGATGAAGCTTGTTGTGGTGTATTCAACGGAGGTCGAGTCTTTGCAATGAGTGCCAATGGATCATGATTCTTGCTAATCTTTCTTTCCCGACTTCATTCACTTCATTTTGGTTTTGTTTCAAAAATCGCTGAGTTGATCAAAGTTCACTTGATGTAAGTCTTTGTTTGGTTGACAATAGTGACATATCGCCCCATTCTTCCGGTAGATTGTTCAGAACTTGATGTTGCTCACGATAGTTCGGTGTCAACTTGTTTCGATCACCATTCATTAAAGTGCAGAACCTTCCATAGTAGGATTCAATGGATTCTCCTGAGTAGATGTAAACTTCTCCCAAGCAAAGCAGCGCCTTGTTCTCCGTATCTTGTCGACCAATTTTAGTTCCATGACAAAGCCGCCTAACACGCTCCCACATATCGAAGTGCTTCACAACCGCTCACACAGAAGAAAGATGTCTCTTGGTAAACCTAGTTGGAAAATATGAATTGCCATGTCATCTCGCTCGACTTGTTTCGATCCTCTTCGTAGTATTCCGATTCTTTTGAAGACGAAAAATGGTGGGACGGAGGTGTTGCATCAAGATTTGTGGTCTTAGACTTGTTGAGTCATGAATGGTCCATTCGAATGGATTGAATCATCAATTTTCCATTAGGTTTTGTCTTGATGTAACGAAGCATACGACTTGTCCATTGAAGATAACCACCTTTTTCCAACATAGGAGGACGGTTTTCGACCTACCGCATGAATGTCTTGTTGAGTTGCCATTGATGAAGGTATGATATGATAAAGTTGATGTAGGATCGATTCAACGATAAAGGAGTTGTGTTGAAGAAGATATTGTCGTTTGAAGTTTTTCACAAAATCTTACTCGTAGTCCTTAAGCTTATGCGTAAGCTATGGTTTGCTTAGGCATAAGAGTTGTAGCTTAGGCGTAAGAGTTGAACCTTAAGCGTAGAAAGTAACCTTACGCATAAAATTAATTTTATGCGAATAATATCCTTACGCTGAAGATGTTAATCTTAGGTGTAAAAATATTTTACCGTAGAAGTAATGCTTATGCGTAAAACATGCCTTAGGCGAAGATAGAAATATTATGCGAAAACAAGCTTACGCGTAAAACACAAATCGATCTCTAACTTTCCAAGCTAGTGAGATTTCCAAGTCGAAGTGTTCCACACACTTATCCAAGCGAGGAAGCACCGAGTAACCTTGATGCTCAAGATTCAGAACCAAATGCTTATGCGTAGAAAGTTAGGTGTAAAAGAGGTTTTGACTTTTGACCTTTACGCGTAAAAATTCCCAAAGCTTCAAACAATTTCTCGATACACTCAAAGCCTTCAAAACACTCAAATAACACAAAAGTTTTGACCTTAATCACCCAAAGTGCTTAGATAGCTAATGCTTAGAAACGCATAACGCAAAACATACGAGTTAAAATCAAGAAAACACGTAAAGCTTCGAACTTTTGCAAAACTAGACTCTTTAACACTATAAGAACCTCAAACCATAAGAATCTTGAAGATTTTAGTGCAAAAAGTAAAGTTTTAAGCTTGACAACTTTTAATAACGAGCGCTTACTACGCGTAACACCACACACAAAAACTTCAACCAAACACTCCTAAACCATTGTTAGGCTCTGATACCAATTGTAGGACCTTAAATCTATCAACCTTATCACAAACCCACTTAACGAACACAAGTATAACCACGTTAAACCACGAACACAATATGTGTAAAGAAGAAAGATTAAAGGAAAGATGGTGACTTGAATGATATATGAATCGTGTATGTTATGTTTATGAACAAGATAGAAAGATGAAAACAATAAGATGTTATATTGCTCCAAAGAAAACACACACACACTTTCAAGCACACCCCTCAAATGAGACTTTGAGGGGTATTTATAGTACAAGCACTAGATGCCCTAATGGGCTTGGCATGGGCTCGTTTGGGCTTGGGTTGGACATGGATTGATATAAGGCTAGCTTACCTTAACTTCTAACCAATTAGCTTAGCCCAGTCCACAAGCCCGTTGACTATTCTATCACGATATCTAACACACGTTACGAAGTTCCTAAACGTGAATGACCATTACTTCTAATAAAAACTATTAAGGCTAACAAGGTATGTTTGCATAATTAGCCTTTTCAAAATTGTCCTTTCTAAATGTAAACTATTTTGTGTATGAGAGTTGAATCTACATTACTTTTTAGTAATGGCGAAAAACATTAGGCTAGTGGTAGTAGTGAGTAGTAACCAACATTATCACCGTTAATTTAACGTTACGCCGCTTTTTTTACAACCAACATCGCCACCAACATAATGTAATAACACAACCAATATCACCACCAAAACATACCCACTTAAACACAAATATATCTTCCAAAACCAAAATATCGCATTGCACCCCAACAACAACAACTTACACAATTCGATCCTTTGAACGTCCGAGTTCTCCCAAAACAACACCTAAGACGCGTCATATGGGGTGGGGTAATATGGAAAGGCACGTCTTCGGGGTGCCACATAGGCATAACACGCGTCTTTAACTTCTTATTAGTACTAGTCTTATAGCCTTCGTTAGGCTAGACGCACTGGGCAATTTTTAATCGGTCGGTCATGTGATATGACCGATTTGATTTTATAATCGGTCGTGTCCACTGCGGAGGTCGGGTCGAACATCGGTCGTCAAACATAAAAAATAACAATTGGTCGAATTTTCGACCGATTATTACACACTTTATTTTTTATTTTATTTTTTAACTTGGTCACCGATCGTGATAACTTGGTCATGTCTCGGTCATCGAGAAAGAAAGTCGATGTGGTAAAGGATGACCCGGTCACGATCGTGTCCAAATTTTAATGAATTTGAGAGTTTTAGGTAACATTTTAGACATGTTCTCATGTTACTCTACGCTTTGTAGTACTTGTTTACAAAATGTTGGTTTGACGGACAACTTAAAACAAGATTGATTTTGTACCCAATGCGATCTCTTCTATACCGATACCACACACAAGGGCCATTGTTTCTTACAAACCTGTGAGAGTTAGGATCAAACTTGTGACTTATTTCACTCTTCCATTTCTTGGTCTCACAATGACTTTTGCGTTAAAAGAATTTTCGCCTAGTAATCATTCAAAGTTACTGCATAAAATGTTTAAACTTAGGTCTACAATGAAGAATCCTAAACCTTAGCTATTCTCTGTTACAACTTTTGGAATTTTCATAACATGGATATGTTTGAAAAAATAGTCCCCAACAATATTTCCACTACAATTTCAAATTCAATTTATCGCAAAATTTGAATGCATCATGCACGTGAATTAGTTGACTTGGTGTTTTATACACGTCTAAACGTTTTAGATTCGACTTACAAATGGCTAACATAGTAATGTGAGAAAGAATATAATAGCTGGTATACACAATGTTGGATAAGAGTTTGGTAAAACGAGTAATTTTACTCCAGACAGAATTGGTAATAGTTTTGTGCGCCTTGTTCCTTTATTTTGAAACGCTCAAATCGGAGGGCAACGCTACACGTAGTCATGCGGGTTTAGGCGCTTAGCAAAACACCAAAAAATAACTTTTATATAATTTTAGTGCAATCAAGTACGATTCAAGATTAACTTTGTTTAGAACCCACGGATTTGGGACATGAATTCAATTTAGGACAAAATGTTGACCGCTTCATAAGCATTTTGAAATTTGAAGTTTGAACTTTGAAATGAAAAGTTTTGTTTATCGGTACAATTTTAATGTCTCGCTGCATAACAAGAGTGTCATCAAAAATCGAGAAGGGTCTATGTTCGTGTTACTTGATAAGGCGAGTAATTTGTCTTCAATGTATTAAGCATGCGGTCTAACCAATATTCTTATAATTTTGGATTTTTTTTGTGATCAATTTCATATTTGTCATGGTCTATTAATCCAAAATATGCTTTAACTAAATTGTACATCATGAATTCAAAACTTTTATTTTTAATAAATATTACTTTTAAATATTTTTTTTTAGAACGACAAATTTTATTAAAAACTAGAACCTAGCAAGATGCTAAAAATTACAACGTAATAGAGTTAGGATTCTTAATCCAAGTTCCCCGATCAATCTTGAACTTACAACTATTTGAAATCCAAAGATAAGACAATTGAATAATATCATCAAAGATAAGATCTTTTCTCGGCTTACTAGCTGCAAATAGAGTTTGATTTCTGAACTTCCATAAAAGCTACCAAGAAACATTGCAGACTCCTTCTAAAACTTACTTCTTACTCTTGGCAATTCTCATATTGTCTAACCATATCGCCCAATCAACATAAGAGTTGATAGAAGAGGATCAAGCTCCCACCATCGAAACACTTTAGACATAATGTCACGAGCTAAGACACAGTGAGAAGAACGATGCTAAGTAGTTTCAAAGTAGCTTCATCACAAATTGGGCACAAAATCAAGGGATATCCAAACCGCGGAAGAAAGGTTAGACTGGTAGGCAAACCATTCATGCATCTTCCATGCAAGAATATTAGACTTGATAGGGACCAAGTTAACCCAACGATTAGGAGAGTCCAATCTCATATTCCATGAGTAAAAGTGAAGGATTCCATCAGTAAAAGAGATTAAACTGTTATATTAATCTTCTTCAGCACCACTTCTTGGCAAGCGACGAAAAGAGGAAGCTAGAGAAGGAAGATTCAACTTGCCAGCCACTTTTATATCTTTCTGTAACTCCAATGCAAAAAGCCTAGGATGAGATTTTCTAAGGTTCGAATCGCCTAACCAATTGTCTTCCCAAAATAACGTGTTTTCTCCATTCCTGAGCTTCTTTTTAATGAAAGAAAAGCAATCTATACCTTTAGCTTTTAAAGTGGAGCCGCGAACAATCTCTAGCCATATGAAACCACTTATGTTAGACTTTGAGAGATCTAAGTTACCTTTGTCCTCGTGAATAGCTTTAATAAGATTGGACCGTAGGGAAGGACAATGAGTGAGGAAACACCATAACCATTTAAATAAAAGAGCACGATTAGTGGCGTAGAAGCTAGAAACTCCGAGACCACCGTGCTTCTTCAAAGCTAAAACAATATCCCAACGAGTCCAAACCATTTTCCTCTCAGCCTTATCTGAACCAATGAAGAAATTCCTCCGAATAGATTCCAAAGCTTTAATAACAGCAGCATGAGTCTTATATATCGACATATAATAGAGAGGAAGAGAAGTAAGGACCGATTTAAGGAGCGTCAATCTATCACCAATAAAGAGAGTTTTAGTCTTCCATTTTGATAGTCTACAAGATATTTTATCTATGACTTCTTTCCACGAAATAATTATGGACATAGAAACTCCTACCCTAACTCCAAGGTACTAAAAAGGGAATGAACATGTGGAACAACCTACTATAGAAGTCATGAATTCAGATCTTCTTTGCTAACACTAATCCCGCTAATTTACTCATATGTAAATTAATTTTCAAGCCCGGTTAAAAGAAACAATTCAAAACATTAACAATCGTTTGATGTTAGAAATGTCCCATTTCCCTACGAAAATCGCATCGTCGGCATAAAATAAATGAGATAGCGTTAAAGAGTTGTTGATAGTAATACCTTTGTATAGGCCGGCTTCTATCACTCTATTAAAGGAACGATGCAAACTCTCCATAACCAATATAAAAAGAAATGGAGAAAGAGGGTCTCCTTGTTTTAAACATTTTTGGAATTGAAATTCCGATGTAGGACTTCCATTAATAAGAACCGAACCTTTAGCAGAATTCAAACAACCGGAAATCCAACTACGCCATTTAACACCAAAACCAAACGATTTTAAGACATCGTCTAAGTAATCCCATCTGATGGAGTCAAAAGCCGTTTCAAAGTCCACCTTTAAAATCATAGCTTTAACCTTCTTATGTTTACACCAAGAAATAAGCTCATTTAGAATGAAAGGGCCATCAAGTATTTGTCGGTTAGAAACGAAGGCTGTTTGAACTTCACTAATGAGATCCGGAATAACAACACTTAAATGATTAGCTAAGATCTTTGCAACAATTTTGTAAATACTACCGATGAGACTAATGGGACGGAAGTCTCTAACAACTTTAGCATCATGGACTTTGGGAATTAAAGCAATGAAAGTAGAGTTACATCCAGGGGGAAATATCCAGAAACAAAGAATTGAGAGACCGCTGCTACAATATCATGACCCATAATATCCCAATATTTTCTGAAAAATTCAAAAGTAAAGCCATCGGGACCCGTAGATTTGTTATTGCCACAATCCCAAACCGCATTTTTAATCTCGTCAGAGGAGATTATATGCTCTAAATCCTCCACTTGGTCCGAATTAAGACAGTTGGGGGAATTTAGATCATTGTGAATACGTGGGGATATAGGTTTCGAGAATTGATTCGTGAAATGATTAAGGAATTCATTTTTAACTTTTCCCGGATCAACAATCCAATCACCATCAAGAAGAATCCCACGAATGGCAAGTGGGATCTTTTGCTATCGAGAATCCCATGATAATATTTCGAGTTTTCATCGCTTTCTATAGACCAACAATTTTAGCTTTTGAGCCAAGTCTAAAGCTTCATTGAATTAATATCACTAAGATATTTCATTAAAGAAATTAATATTAAGAGCCGTGTTATCGCTTCACCCCGATATAACTTTTATCCACCTCGAAAGTTTGCTTTTGATTTTAAATATCCTTTCGTTTCGAATTTTCTTAGTCTGTAAGACCCAATCCTTGATAGCATATATAAGAGTTTGCAATTTCTTTTTCATGAAAATAAGAGCATTCGAGTCAGACACCTCCAAAGAATTTCATGTGTCTTCTACAACTTTATCAAACCCTTCTAACTTGAACCAAGAATGAAAAACACGAAAAGGAATGGGACCATAATCTAGCTTCAATTCGAACATAATGATAGGTCGATGATCTGATAAGTGTCTATCAAGACATAAACCCGTAATATGAGGAAATAACTCCATGAGACCATCAGAAATAAGGAATCGGTCTAGCTTACTCATCTTAATAGCCGATTTATGATACCAAGTGTATGAGTAACCTCCCAAAGGGAGATCAATCAAACGTGCCATAGAGATGAAGTTATTAAAAGTGTTAGCACCTTGAATATTAAACTTAGAACCGAATCTCTCTTGCTCAGACCGAACTTCATTAAAATCCCCCAAAACCACAATCTCTCCGTCCCACCTATCAATCATAGAACATAAATATTCCCATAAAGAACGTTTTTCTATAATATCTTGAGGAGCATACACCGATATCACAAGGAGTTTAGAAGAAGAAGGGGCCCAAGTACCCATTATGGCAAGAAAGTAATCTGAAGAAGAAACTTGATCTTTAATGAACAAATTAGAGTCCCAAACACAAAGAATTCCTCCCGAATTTCCAACCGAATAACTAACCGCATGATCAAAAGAAAGATTACCCCATAGCATCTTAATGGAAAGTAAGTCAATACTCGTGATTTTTGTTTCTTGCAAGGCGACAAAATTAATTTTGTGAAGTTTAACATAACTCTTCGATCCAACCTTTTTAGCCTTGTGTCCATGGCCTTGAATGTTTAAAGACATAAAATTCATCTAATAACATTAGTATCTCCTCGACCACCTATGATAGCTTCTATGTTTTTCAAACATCCTTCCATGTTATATCCAATGGTTTGTCCAACTTTACTAACTCATCCATGACATCTAATAAGGAACCTCCGTAATGTGCATAAGAGTGGTGTGTTGCGATGAAGTGGAAACATTATTGCGTGAAAAAGATTCTTAGTTGAGCTATGATCTTTAAAGGAGAAGTCATTTCCATGTTAGCACATTCTCGAGTGAATCCAGGAGGATGAGTAAGATCCGATTCTTTGAATATGGAATGTCCTTCTTCTTTTGTAACAAATTCATAAATGTTGAAAGGGTCATTTGATCGAGTAGGTCAACCAAATTAGGATCCTTTTCTTTACCAATCTCTTGTGTAAATTAGATTCAAACTTTTCATCTTCGCCATCCATGTCTTTTGATAACGCCACACGCCGCTGCTCGGGGTCAAAGGAACTTCTTTTCTTCGAGCAAGTTTTATAACACCTTAGCAAAGGAACCTAATCATTGTAGTGTAGTATTAGGGTGTCACGGTATTGACATCGCTTCTCAGGGAATAGGAATGCTAGTAAGAAGTAACTACGCTAAGGTGGGGTTGAGGAAGATTGTTTTTTATCTTTTTATATTTTTAGAAAATGGAAAGGTACGAATCTCGGGTTTGATTGGGGGTTGGTATTTCACCGAATACTCTACTTGTCTAATTATCTAGTCAAAGGTGTATGTAGTCTATGTCAATTATTCAGTGCTCAGATGATGGTTTAAAGATGTGTTCACTTAGGTTTTATTACCCTTAATTATCTCCTATTGATGGTTGAATTGTCACGCCCTTAGTCTTAATCGCTGTGTGTCTAAAGTCGTAGGGTATGCTTATCCCTAACTATTTGAAACTACCAAAAGGTCTCGCCTACAAAATCTCTAGAATTATAAACTCTAACTCTAAGGTACTTTTGATGGTTTAGCCTACAACTACTCTAGGTGTTATAGCCTAAGGTTCACAAAGATTAATCAAGCATTAACTACACAACGAATGACCTATCGACACTAGATCATTAACAATTAAGATAAGAGACAACCAATCAATATTCAATGATCAAGTTTCATATTCCCTAAGCAAACACACAAGTAAATTAGCTTGACATGGAGAACATGCAAGCATACACACAAATAATTGAAGACATAATTGAATTAATGAAGTAAAACACTTATCTTGTGGTAAGATAGGGTTTGAACCCTAAAATATCTGCATAAGATGCCCTTGGTTCGGTTTAGGTTTTACTCCAAAAGACTACACACAAAACCGAAAAATTCGGATTCTATATATAAGATTACAATCGCGACGACGCCACCTTATGATTTGTGATGCCGTCGGTCGCCATTAGGTTTCTTCGCCACGTTAGTCTTGCGACGACGCCACCTTATGCTTGCGACGCCGCCCCTCGGGCCTCGACACCGCTCGATCAAATCTAGGTCGCCCGAGTTGCGACGGCCTACTCTTTTAAAGCCCCGACACCGCCACTTGAAAATAAGCAATTTGGCTACCGTCCTGCTGCAGAAGTGCTCGACTGCGTCGATTTAACACCGACGCCGCCCCTTGTATTTCAAAGAACTGAGTGTCTAGATTCTCGACTTTGGCCATTTTCTTCAGATATCCGCGCCTTTCGTTCAAATAAGTGCCATTCCAAAGAATTTGCCCCAAGAGACCTAAAAGTGAAAAGGAACGATATTAAGTAATAACGGATACAAAAGTGATCAAATAAGAGTTTAAAAGACCCTCAAAAGGTACATTTTAAAACCTTATCAAATATTCCTACACTTGGTATTTGCTTGTCCTCAAGCAAATGTACTTTAGCCAATTAATTTATAAGTTGGGGTCATGAAGCATTGGTTTAGAACAATCCACAACACATATAAGCCCCGCAAAAGTCATAACAAGCACGGAATTACATACTAGCACCTCACATGGGGTGTTTGGATACTCACATCTCTGTGTATATGAAATATAACAAGTTGGAAATGGAAGATAAACACTCATTAACCGTCCTAGTACGTAGATTACCATAGGTTTGAGAATAGATCAAACCTCCATCGCTTATGAAGCACCTAGGAAAGACTATCAAAGAGGTCTTTAAAGGGTTGTAATGTTAGGCTTACATTAGGGAAACAAAGGGTTTGGTGGGATAGGCTATTTAGTGGTGGCAAGTCAAAATCTCTATGTTACAAGCATACTAAGAATGGCGCTATAAGTCAAGACTGACACTCTAAACTCTAGATAACTCAAACAAATAAACATAAATTTAAAGATAGATTTAGGATGGTAGCCCGTTTTTTTTTTTTTTTTTTTTTTTTTTTTTTTTTTCTTTTTTTGAACACTCTATTTTTTTCTTTTTTCTTTTTCTATTTTTTTTCGATTTTTTTCATACACTTTTACTCTACCATCCTCTACGGTAACATCAAAATGATAGGGATTTATAGGCACATCCCTACACTTGAGTTTTTATTGCTCTAACACTAATTTGACCCGAATTGAAAAGATCAAAACACTGGAGTACGTTATTGCTAAATAAGAGAATTTAACGCTCCATTCCAACCATTTCATAAACTTTAACTTTTCTCATGAGTCCCAATCGTCCCAAAATCAGATACAAAGTATATGACTCGACTTAGCAACTCATGCAAGCAACTAGATAATTGAACTAAGGGTTTAGGGTGATAACAATAATGTACTAAAAGTGAGTGCATACAAGGTAGGCTAAGGCGATTTGGGTGTACATTCGGGGTGGTGTAAACAATGTTTTCATTGATATTCCGAAAACCAAACATCACGAGAACCGCGAAAAGGATAGGCTCGAGGGGTTAACTAGGGTATCGTGTACTAAAGATGAGTACAACGCAGCGCGGGGAATTACTCAACCGATGTGGAAGAAGTAATTATATTACGGGTATCAAACGAGGTTATCCTAATGCTTCTTATCATTTAGTTATTCCTAACTACACAAGTGTAGTCTTACTAGCGATCTCGGGATGCATCACAAAACAAGTTCTAGAATCTAATATACTACCGGTTCACACTCTAATCATTAAAGATGAATGCTTTAATTCCTACTAATCTAAGGGTGATCCTCACATTTTGGGTGGAATTTAGGTGGTAAAGGGTTTTTGTGCTAGTCATGAAACTTCCTATCCATGAGACGCTTTTGTTAAGACTAATGGCCCAATCCTATATGTCATAAAAAAATTTAAATTTGGTGCCAAAATTACCCTAACCGACATTTTCCCATGGTTTATTACAAAAATACAATTGACAAAGCAAATAATCAAGGATAAGCATAGTTTTAAAGTTCCCTGCTTTATTTTCCTCCTACATTTAAACCGAACATTGTCCCCAATGTTCCCCGAAAGTATCAAAGTTATGATAATGGAAGGTAATGAAAACTAAAGAAACTAATACCCCGATTAGCTCGGTAGATCCGTGGTGATGTGGTGGTTAAATCCTTTCCAAGAAGAATGTATGCGTGAAAAGCTCCTTCCAATCTTATGTATCTTCTTCTTGATAAATAAAACCGCACACTTGAAGAAAACAAACAACCTAACGATCAAACCGAACAAAGAAAATCACAACAAGATGTAATTCCGCACTTAAATAAGATATAATGCTTGTGGAATGGATGTTTATGCACTTCGAAAATTAAGACCGGAAAATTCCAAAATTTTATAAGTAGCTCGTAAAACGAGAAAAAGTAACTGTTGTTTTACTCTCCTCGACGTCAGTTGCGATCTCGACGCCGCCAAAGTTATCCCGACAAAATCGGTCCGCGATTTTTCAAAAAATCTAGAAAATTTACATCTTTAGAATCGAAAAATTTTCGCAAAACATCCATTATGACTCGATACAAGCATTTGACTCAAACAAACACACATGTATATCTTTTAAATAATTGTAATTCTCATGTTCACGTCGCTGAAAACGTGTAATCCTCCCACACTTATCCTTTATGTAAAATACCTTTATATGTAATTAAGACGAGGTTAAAGACAAAATAAAGCATTTTTACAAATTCAAACATGAGAATAAACAATCAATAAAAGATATACGACACTAACAAGCAAACAATTAAGCATGGGTTGCCTCCCACGAAGCGCTTTTCTTTATTTATGAGTCTTGTAGCTAGACTCATAGTCGTGCTCCTACGTCACTTCATTACCGTCATCTCCTTCCTTATGACGGTCTCTAGTGGTTGGTTCCATGTTGTAGAAGTGCCCTATGATACACCTCTCTAAGAGTTCGCCCTCTCCCACTCATTTCTATATTCCGTCCCCATTTCAAGCAATCCTTATAGAATCCAAAATCTTAGCCATGACATAATCTACTCCTTTTCCTTATCCTCATTATTCCTATAATAGACCGACAGCTTAAGTTCCTTTTCATCATTAGAGAGTGATGAAAACTTCTCAATCTTAAACGGCATTTCGTAAGCTATGTCGTCGGTCTCATCCTTGAATCGCACTATTCCTAATGAGGATCATAAGTCATCCTGTTTTCTATGAAAGGTTTTCCTAGAATAACGTGGGACAAGTTAGATCTATGGCCGTGCTAATATCATCCACAATTATGAAGTCCGAGGAAACGCGAAACTACCTACATAAACGGGCAATCCCTTAATTCTACCAAGAAAATCGCAACTAACACTAGATTATCGGGTCTTGCCTAGTTGGAATAGGCTTCTTCATTACCCAATTGTAGTAGGTGCTAGTCATTATGTTGATTGGGAATTGCGATCAATGTAGGCCTTGCCACTAAAAGGTGTCCTATGCAACATGGTATGTTAAGATTCCAAGGGTTTCCAAACTTGATTCTAGGGCTTTTCCTAACATACATGCGACTTGAGGTCACGCACCAAGTGTGAGTGGCGAGATAGTTCTTCTTCCGTAGGAAACTTATTGAAATAGTCATTGTCTACTTCATTCACTTCCTCGGTTGTTTCATTCGTCGGTGTTTCCTTAACCTCAAGTATTATCTCATGGTTCGCTTCGTCATTTGTTTTATTAGGTTTCACTAAAGTGATGGTATTGACGAATTGAACGTGCTTAGCTAACTTACTTGGGTCCTTAATCTCTACACCGGAAGGCATGGGAGTTGAGATAGCATTAACCTTCCTATCACTATTGGCCATGGCTTTCAAAAGGTTATCTATCTTCCTATCCATTTCGGCTTGTTGTTGGTTAAAGCGTCCGAGAGCTTAGTTATTTGGGCTTTGGGATGCGACTAGGTTTTGCAACATCCCTTCAATGTTTTGTTGGTTAGGACCGTGAGATGGGGTCCATGAGAAATCATTGAAGTGAATTTTGGTTTGCCTCAATAGAAGTCCGCTTGCTCTTCCAAGCTTCTGCATCGTTGAAATTCCTAGGTCCCGTGTTAGGAATCTTCCTCCTGCTCCATTAATACGCGAGGATGCGAGTCAACGGAAGCATGTTCGGGAATCGTGCAAGTGCGCTGCAGCATGGGATCACTACACTCACACGAGAAGAAACTTTGTTCACATGGCGTGAAGATTTAGGATTTTCGTAGGAGCTCATTAGGAATTTAACTTGATCTTCAAGTTCGAGCATCCTACGGTCGGAAGGTTGTGAGTCGATGGGAGGAAAGAGATTGCCTTAACGGTTTTGGGCAACTCACGGGGTCATTCAACTTTCGCTGTCATAGAGAGCAAGGTCCTCTATTATACCACATGATTCTTCCGCATGAGATCACTAAGTTTTCCACCGCCGCTTGGTCAATGGATCGCTAGTGGGAAGTTGACATGATCATAAAAAGTTGTACTGGAGCCAAAGATCAATGCCATGATGAGGACTTTATGAAGTAAGTCCTTGAATCGACCCATGCTTCAGAGAGAGATTCACCTTGACGTTGTTGGAACATCAAGATGTCATTTGTAAGCTTAGTGGTTCTCCCTGGGAAAAATCGAGCAAGGAAGCGAGAGTGAGATCATCCCAACTGAGATGGAGCCATGGAAGTCGCCAAGCCAATTACTAGCTTGGTCCCAGAGAGAATGGAAGAGACGCAGCGCGGTCTCCCGAGTAGTAAGATCAAGGTTGATGGAATCGACAATTTTAAGGAAATCCCAAGATGTTGATTAGGATCTTCGAACGAAGTCCATGGAATGCACATCCGCTTTGCACCAACCGAATGGTGCCGGATCGCAGACCGTAGTGCGGGCTTGGTCGGAAGCTCAATGGTGTTTCTATAGCCCAGTGGCTTAGTCTCGAGTATTCACCAAGAGTACGGCTCTGGCGGTCATTTGGTGGTAGGTTGATGAATGGTGGTTGGTTATCACCTTGCATGATGAAAAGTGATGGGATTACGAACAAAGGTCACGAAGAAGGGGGATAGACTACGAGGAAGCTAAAATGAGAAAAATTTACTTGATAGGAATCAACAAAGAAACCTAAACGAGGTGGACTACTAACTAGCTATTCTATTCTCCCAGCCGCGCCAAAAACTTGATAACGCCACACGCCGCTCGGGTCAAAGGAACTTCCTTTCTTCGAGCAAGTTTTATAACACCCCAGTCGTGAACCCAATCGCTGTAGTGTAGTATTGTGGTAAGCCACGGTATTAACATCGCTCTCTGGGAATAGGAATGCTAGTAAGAAGTTACTACGCTAAGGTCAGTTGAGGAAGATATCTTTTATATTTTTTAGAAAATGGAAAGGTACGAATCTCTGGGTTCGATTTGGGGTTGGTATTTCACCAATACTCTACTTGTCTAATTATCTAGTCTAAGGTGTATGTAGTCTATGTCTAATTATTGTGTGCTCGTATGATGGTTTAAAGATGTGTTTACTTAGGTTTTATTACTCCTTAATTATCTCCTATTGATGGTTGAATTGTCACGCCCTTAGTCTTAATCGCTGTGTGTCTAAAGTCGTAGGGTATGCTTATCCCTAACTCTTTGAAACTACCAAAAGGTCTCGCCTACAAAATCTCTAGTGTTGGGTTTTAGGTTCCTTGCATCAAGAATTACTCTAAGTAATCGGAACCACTGACAGTGTTGATATAACCACGGATAGAAGAGTGTAACCACGGATGAAGATAACCGCTGCTAGTAGTATTGTGTAACCACGGATAATATATTGTAACCATCGCTAGTCTTGTATAGTCGGTTAGTTTATTGTATTAGATAAATATGGAAAAGATATTTATCTTGTAGGTTACATATTGTATAATGTATAAGACTCTTTAGCCTATAAAAGGAGGTCCTAGGTTAGGTTAGATATACGTATGTTTTATATCTAAGGTCGATACACTTCAAGGTTGCAAAACCCTAATATCGTAAGAGTATTCAGACATAAATAATATGGAGGTGTTGAATGTTTCATCGTTCTTCTTAAGATTAAGTATTAAATTCCACGTAATACTTGATAAGCTTTTGTTACAAGTCGGCTTATATTAGATCGTTTGCTCAACTGGGATCAACAAGTGGTATCGTAGCTTGTGATCTAGAAAATGTAAACCAAGAAGAAGTCTCGTTAATCTTTATTCAAGTAAGTTAAGATATCCGACTAAACTCACATGGTGATCGCTTCAAAAGTGCCCATGCTCAAACATGGTGAGTATCAAATATGGAGGATGCGAATGAGGCAATACATTCGTATGATTGATTATGCTCTCGAGATGTTGTTGAAAAGGAGACACTCTTCCCAAGAAGGGCGAGGATGGACCTGAGATTGCTATTGTTAGTGAACCCGATAAAGCTAAGAGGAAAATGGAAATCAAAGCTCACAAGATTCTCTACGGAATACCTAATGAGTTTGCTTGGAATTTGATCAATATGAATCGCTAAAGAGTTATGGATGCTCTTGAATTAAGGTTCACGGTAATGAAGCTACTAAGAAGTCAAGGATGAATATGCTCAAGCATCAATTTGAAACCTTCAACGCTCTTAGTGGAGAAAAGATTGATGGAACATACAATAGACTTCAAAACTTATCACCAACTAAAGTCGCTGGGTTACAAGTTTCTTCAAGAAGATATTAATTTGAAGTTCATTAGAGTTTATCATCCGAATGGGCTATTCATACAATTGTGTGGAGAAATAAGGAGGATTTTGCTACAATGACTCTAGACAATCTCTTCAACAACTTGAAGGTTTATGAGTCCGAGAATAACTTTCTCACTCATCTTCTCGCTAATCAAAACATTGCTTTTGTATCCACTAATCATAACAAACACAAGAAGTATCCATCGCCGCCTCGTATAACCACTCGCTATTGCAAACAATACCACCGTTAGTGATAATGTCGTTGATGGTGCAATCTGTGCTTTTCTCGTCGATTAACTACCAAGAGTTATTGTGGTCGAATCAAGATCTAGATCAAATTGATCCCGATGATCTTGATGAGATCAATCTTCAATGGCAAATGGCAATGTTGACTTCCAAGCAAGGAAGTTTCGAGGAGGACTGGAAGGTGTTAAGTATGATGGTCAAAGGAGAGTCGATTCGACAAAAGCAAGATGGAGTGCTTTAACCGCAAGAAGAAAGGTCACTTTGCTGGGAATGTCGAGCCCTAAAAGAATTGAGGGTATAAAGAAGACATCAAGAGCCTCACGCTTCTTCCGCTTTGGTTGCTCGTGATGGATTGGTGATTATGATTGGAGTGATCGATTGAAGAAGGTCCAAATGCACTTTTCTTGCTAGTGAAGCTTCTAAAGAGCATAACTTTGCTCTAATGGCCTATGCTTCATCTTCTCGGTTCGACTGAGGTATCTAATGATTCTAAAACATCTACTTGTTCTTTTAAATCATGTTATGATAACTTAGAATCTCAAAAAGCTATCACCGAGAGTATGAGGAAAGAAGTAGAAAGATTGACTCTAGATAACTTAGGTTATAGAGTTGGTCTAGAGGTGTGGAAGAGAAGCTAAAATTCAGATTAAATGTGAGTTTGAGTATGTAGAAAGATCAATATACTAGGTGGTGAAATTGATCTTAAAGACAGAGAGATTAAAATGCTTAAAGATAAACTAGCAGAGGCAGAGTGTAAAACTAAAGGCCCTAGATGAAAAGAAAACATGTTGTTAGGGTTGCTAAAACACAATATGCTTCGATCTAGTAAATAAGCCAATAGGTCAAAAACTGCTCAAAGATGGTCTGGTCTAGGATACAATAATATGCCACCACCTCTTTGATGAAACATGCACCACCGCTAAAGAACTCGCTATTTAGTAGTGAATTCAGCTTTAACAAACCCGTTGAAGAGATAAATAAGACTCAAACACCTAAGATAAGTTCGATAAGTTATCCGATGCTCCCATAATAGAAGATTGGGAATCGACTGAGGATGATAGAACCGAATCAACTAAGTCCGAAAAGATAGAGAAAGTTAAGAAAGTTGATTCTCAAAGAAGTCAACCTTGTACCTAGATTTGGAGCTAAAGTCACCAAGAAAGTTGTAGAGCATGTGGAAATTCCTATGGAAATGATGAAACAATATAAACCTAGGGTAATCAAAGAAGCTTAAATGGTCTAATTTCTAATGATTAGGTGATGAGTTTCAATGTGTTAAAAGGTTTGTTTTGTGTGTGGTAGTTTTGAACACTTACAGAGAAATTGTAATAAAACATACCACAAGTATGGAATCATTGGAGGAAGGTAAATCATCAAAACTTTTCAAGGAAAACAAACCTCATCCAAACAAAAACTTGATTCCAAGAGCAAGGTCTTGATGAGGAACGGGAATACAAAATCAATTGTCATCGCTACACCTAAATGGGTTCCAACCATCGCTAAGCAAAATGTAAACACGCTAAGCAAGAATCAAACCATCATAAGCAAGATATCACCACCGATTCAAAAGAAGTTTTAAAATTCCAAAGGTGATAACCGATACAAGTGGTTGGAAATCATTTTTATGTCATAAGGCCTCAAAGAAGTTGGCAATGGAAGCCTAAGACCAAGGTTTTACCACATGTCAACTGTGCATCAATGGACCTAAAGAAATTTGAATATTTTGATGCATGTGGCGCACTCCAAGTCAAGATTGGCTTGGGTCCACAAGAGGAACTAACTTGTGTAATTTTATGTGCGTGGCAATCTTCAAACCGAGCTAAAAGATAAAGGAGTTTTTGATAGTGGTTGCTCTGGGCACATGACTTGGGATAGCAAGAATCTGGAAGATTTTGAAGCTTTTATGGAGGATATGTGGCATTTGGCAATGATCCAAAGGAGGAAAGATCCTTGGCAGAGGCACAATCGTATCAGGAATTTAGACTTTGAAAAGTCTATTTGGTATGTGGACTAAAGTACAATTTATTCAAGTGTTTCTCAAATGTGATAAGAAAAACGGGTACTTTTGGGAAACCGAGTGTGTGGTGTTGTCTCCCGAGTTTAAGATGCACGATGAGAAGTTTATACAACTTAGGGTACCTAGGAAGGAAAATATATATTGTTTTGATCTAAAAGATGTTCTTCCTAATAGGTCCTTATGTTTGTTTGCTAAAGCATCCGTAGATGAGTCAAAATTGCGGCATGTAAGACTAGGTCATCTCAATTACAAAACTATCAATAAACCGGTAAAAGGAAACTTAGTGAGAGGTTACCTTCAAAGGTTTTGAGTGTAAGGAACCTGTGTGTCCTGTCAAAAGGAAAACAACATAGAGCTTCTTGTAAGACCAAAATCAGAACACCATCACACAACCACTGCTTATGCTTCATATGGATTTATTTGGACCTACCTTTGTTAAGCCCGAACCATAAGCGTGATTGTTTAGTTATCACTAATGATTATAGTAGATTTTTGATAATTCATTTTCGACAGATATTTTCCAAGAAATACAAAGGAATGTATTTCCGGGTCGTTTCTCCCAACGAGGATGAATGGAATTTCCAACTCACGCCTCAATAATCTGGATTTGAATGAGAAAAGGGGTAAAATGATATATTCTAAACCTTGGATAAGGAAAGCATAAAGGAAGAAAGTCTAAGGAAATCCTAAGAAATATGGCAAACTACTCAAATCTACGCTAAAACGCAAAAACTGGAATTGCTTAAACGCGAATAAAAAGCAAATACGCCTATTCTAAGTCCTAAAATAACCTCAAACTACTTTTACGCTTAAAAATGATATTAGAAAACTAATTATGAATTAAAATATTTTTAGGAATTTTCTTGATTTTATTTCTAATTAAAACTAATTATTAATTAATAAAATGAACTAATTATCTAAAAATTATGAAAGATAGAGAGAAAATATGGAATTACTTTCTAAAAATAAAAAATAACTCAAAAGACTTTTTAAAACTATTTTGTATTTTTCGATTAATACTTTATTTTCTACAAATTTAAAACTATTTTAATCTAATTAAAATGGTGAAAATACCAAATTAAGGGAGAAAATATGAAAAATCTTTTATTGCTTTTATATTTATCTTAAACTAAGAAAATTGAAAAATTATTTTTTTTGAGCTTTTCTCAATTAATTTCAATAAAAGCTAATTAAAAAGTGATTAAAACTACTTTAATATGAGAAAAATAGCAAATGAAGACCAAAAATTATGAAATCTACAGTGAAAAATCTAAAATGATATTTAGAATCTATGAAAATGGAAAACTATCACTTATGTGTAAGATAAAAGAGCTATAGTGCAACAAAGGAGATGAATAAGCCAAGAGAATAAGCTAAACAAGCAAATAAGCTAACCAAACAAAGGACTTAAGCTAGAGTCTATCAAAATAAGCTAGAAACAACTAATTATCACTTCTCCTAACAAGCTACAAGCTCGTAACCTATGATCTAATCTAAGCGCTAAGTCTAGCAAAACAAATGAACAACCCTTTGTTTGAGCTTATGTACCACCATCGATAAGCTAGACCAAAACTAAAAGTGCACCTATAGAATACTGGCTAGCTACAATTGTACCAAGTTTCAAACTCTAACTCTAAATTGAATCTAATGCATCACCGCAAAATCTGATAAACCGCACAGACTGTTGACTTTTTAAAATCGGTTTATATGTTTGACTTTGTTTAGATTTGATCCAAAGATTTGAACCTAATTTGATGTTTAAAAGCTAATGAAGATTACAAAGAAGCTTAATCTACTTGATTTGAGCTTAGATGCAAGAGAGTACCCACCGATTCTAACAAAGGAGGCGCAAGAACAAGAAAGAATAAGAATTGACTATACGAGAGTTTGAGTGCAAAACAAGACCGATTTGTATCCACTAGACCTAAGTAAGCTTATAGCAATAAGTCTAAACTATGTAATCAATCCCTAGCTCAACAAACTTATCTTAACCAAACACTCTATAAGCTAACGATATGATATCTAAGAAACAGATTACTACTAAAACAAACTAAACTATCATGAAACCTAGATCAAACAAAGACCAATTAACTCTAAATAACTGATTCTAACAACAAATTTAATGAGAGAAATGTATGAAATAGATATGAGCACTTACAATACTGCCTTAGCCGCTATGGCTTGCCACAATGAAACAGTAACTCTAACCTATTTGTACCCCTAATCCTAAACCAATTCCAGCTTAATTCACCCCAATCCAAGCATCATTTCCATTCCAATCCAGATCCAATTCCAAAGAAACAAGAGTATCCACCGTAGCATCCGATCTACACTTGAGATTTTGTGAATTTGAGATGAAAACAATTATGAGCTCACTATAAGCCACCGAAAAGCTTAAATGAACTTATGAAACAATAAATCGGTGATGAATCAATCCAAACACCGATCTAAAGTGATTTTTAATTTTCAAATGATTTATTTGATTTTTTGTATTTTTGAGATTTTGATGAAACAAGCTAAAAACAGCTTTATAAAACTATGATAAGCACTAAAATAAGGTAATAAGCGATATTGATTATAAAAACTCAAACAATAACAATAATAATTGAAGTGCAAATTTATTAATAAAGGAAATATTGAGTACAAAAGCTTAATTACAAACTATTTAAAACATTTGAAATTGTAAACCACTACAACTAAATCTAGAGAGAAGGAAAAAATTACAGAAAATGAGATACTAAGAGATACAATTTGTGAACAAATGGAGAGGTCTATTTATAACCAAGCTTGGAGATGAGAAGCTTCTCTAATTCTTCTATTTGTGCTTCTTTGAGCTCATATACACCCTTGGATCACATCCCACACAACATCTTCTCATCTCATCCTCGATTGAATCTGTGACAAGTTAAGACCAATAGAGAACGCTATGTCCAATATCACACTGATCAATGATGTGTCGTCCTTTGTGTCGTGTGTCGTTGAATGTAACGATATTACCTTTAATTGTGGTAATTTTGAGTAATTACAAGGGTGGGTGAATTAGGTTCTTACCGGTTGTTTTGGGGAAAACGCGCAAGGGTTTTTATATTATTTTGGTTGTTCGACCGGTTCTTGGTTCGTTGACCGTTTAGGGGCGGGTTTGGTTGGCTTTCCGGTTAAATAACAACCGGTATTAGTGTGTGGTTTGGGCTCGGGTATTTTCTTTTGGGCCGAGTATTATATTGGTGGATTGGACTTAAGGCTTAAATGTAAAACCAAGTAAGTTTAAAGAGACCAAATGTGTATATCTTGAAACTTCAAGGACCAAGGGTGTAACCGAATTGCTCATAAAGGACCAATATTGTCAATCTCAAATAATCCAAGGGTGCATTGTAATTTCGAATCTTTGAGGACCAAATCATCAAAAGCTCAAAGTGTAATGAACTGACTTTTCTTCAAACTTTGTCGAGACTTCAAAATCATCTTTGAGAATAGAATCTTCATAATACACAATCTCGACCTTCCATTTCGCCTAAAACTCTTGATCTCGTGCTCTGATTTACATCCGATTTGGATCCTTTTGCGTGTTTTTGCATATCCGCACTCGCACATACACAAACTCAAGAAAACCACAAATATAAGCAATAAACGGCTTTTCCTTGGTTGTTTTGGGTCGGTTTGATAGTGAAAAGATATGTGAATAAGCACATATCAAAATACCCCAGACGAGACCATTTCCGTGTCCTCACGCAATGCAATCAACTCACGCTTCTAAAACCAAGGATTTCAATCTCTTTCTACTAAACCTATGAAGAAGTAGCAAAGATTCCTTAAAAGAGATTAAGAAAGCCTTAATTCTAAAAACGCCTCGTTTACCTTTTATTTCACAAGTAGATATTATGATTAAGTACTTCAGATTATGAATGACGGTTTGTTGAACTTTCATGTCGATCAATAACTCAAACATTTTTCAAACGACACGTTAGGATCACTTGAGTAGAAAACACAACACGTGAAGTGACCATACTGGATAGAATACATCGTCCCCGATTTTTCACAAGTCCCAAACTAAGCGTAAAACCAAAATCATTGTTACATACGATTCTAGATGCTAACACTACCCATGGAAGTTACTTATGTAATTACCTTTGTTCCCATTTTCCTATTTCCTCTAGATTTTTATTTTTTGAGAAATGAATTTCTTCAAATTCTCGCTTCGATAACTTTTATTCCGATAAAGATACAAAGCTAAGTCGATAATTAGTTATCCGTCTTCTCTCAAGAACCATTTTCGTAAAATGAGGTCCACATCAAGGAATTTTATTAACTAACTTTTGATTTTTTCAATTTTCAACATTTTCATTCATTTTTTTTTTTTTTTTTTTTTATTGCACTTATACTTTTATCATATGAGCTGTGAACCACTGAGCTCACGGGTAATTCCAA
Organism: Chrysanthemum lavandulifolium; assembly: GCA_022545495.1. Taxonomy (NCBI): domain Eukaryota; kingdom Viridiplantae; phylum Streptophyta; class Magnoliopsida; order Asterales; family Asteraceae; genus Chrysanthemum; species Chrysanthemum lavandulifolium. The sequence continues at coordinate 55,541,313 of CM040242.1, forward strand.
GACTATAGGCTTCATGAGATGAGAATCCCTACGGTTAGGCTAAGACCTCATTCAATCCCGCTAAAGATCCAAGGGTCCGATCTCGACACCGCACTCACAACTTTACTTATTACATTTTTCTCAAAGCACATATTGCTTAGCACCGACACTCATTTATTTATTACGGATCCTTGATGTGTACCCAATTTTTAAAACAAAGATTCTTTAAGAAGATAAAGAACTAACCATCGCCAAAAACTCGACATCTCTAATTATTTAGACAGACATGGGTGAAACAATTTTGTGGGAACAAAAGCCATAAGTACCTTCGATGGGCTCTAAAGAGAACCAACTACTCCACGCTTAGCATCTAAACTCATAAGTAACTCTATCATTTCTCGATCTCGCAAATTTAAAATCCCAAATAATGAGATCCGCAGATGCTTAGCCGATAATTTTAGATTATCTATGGTTGCGGAACAAGCTAGGGCTCAACACGTCCCGGTCAAGTCGAATTCCATTCCTACTCTCACCAAATGGAAAGTCAATCAAGGTGTCAAAACATATATTAACTTAGCTAATGCTTCATTAAATAATCTCAAGTCTCGCATTTTAAAGTCACTTATTAGAAACTAGCAAATCCTTGGTTGCTTCAGATATTTAAAATCACTTAGGAGACTTGCAAAATCTTGGCCTTGTGAGCTAGAATCGATTTTATAGCCTCTAGTCTAAGCAATTAGCAAAGACTATATCAAGAAAACGATATTTAAAGTAACTTCTAAGAGACTAGCGAGAACTTTTCGATCATAAACTAGCAAAGCTTACAAAAAATTTAAATTTTCTCATTTTTGCACAAATTTTCAATTTCAAAGGAAAACGGGTTACGAGAGAAACACAACAGAAATAAGCAAGCGGTCAAATCAAATCAAGATTACCCTACCCCAGACTAGAACGAAACATTGTCCTCAATGTTTAAAGCAAGGGTATCACGAAAATCTAAAAGCCGCTTATTAAGTATGCTAAAAGATAAACGTTAGTCGATAAGATTAGGATATCGGATTTCCATCAAGATCGATCATGAAACTCGAGTGGAGAAAAACAAACTTCGAGCACGAGAGTCTTCATATCGGAACATCCTACACACAACATCACAAATAACCAAACACGAAATCAAGAGGCGGACCCTTCGCCACTTATTAGAAAATAGAAAGAAGAGAAGGATAAGCATGGGGTGCCCCACTAAGCGCCATCGTTTTGATCACCGAGTCGCTAGCCCGACTCGTCCCGAATTCATTTGTCCTTGGGAAGAAAGTGGAAAGATAATCTCCATCGACTTTCGCTCAAGAGGTTTGGATAAACATTGAAACATAAGAAAGTTCCACTCGATGAGATACCCACGGTTCTAATAGCAAAACTCGAACGGTGATACCGGGTCAAAGATGGTATCCTCACTCGCAAGAGTGAAGAAGAGGAGAAATCACATTGTATGGAAGAAATGGAATAAAGATTTTAATAACAATTAGAATCCATTCTTCATCTTCAAAAGCAAATTCCTTAATCGGATTTTGAACATTTAAGCTCGTAGGTTATTTTCAACAAGAACATCGGGAGGAAGAGACGGATGATGTCATCAAGAATAAAATTCTTTTGAGAGTTGCTCTTCTCCAAAATTAAAATCTTCCTCAAGATCAAAATAGACACGATCATATTCTGGAGGAGATATGAAATGAGAGAGTTCACCGGAGAACTCCTCGAGATAATCAACATTTATCTTTCGTGGTGGCTCATTTATCGGATCTTCCTTCAACAAACTTGCAATCTCTCTTAAATCGGCTTCAAGAGCAAAATCATCATCCTCACTTCCCGGTGGAAGAGGATCTATGCGAGCGAGTTCATCGGCGAACTCCTCGAGAAGTAAATCAAAAGATGAATCCTTGAGCTCGGGCTCCGGAGGATTTCCATTAGACGGCTCTACTTCTTTAATTTCTTCAATAGAGACAAACGGAGGTGGGATTTGTGCGGTACTTTGTGAGCTTGGAATTTGCACCTTTTCCATTATGGTCTCCGTGTCGGACTCATCACTTTCCTCGTCAAAGATTTGATTGTCAAAATTGAGAGTATATTCTGAATCGAAGTCAAACAAAGGATTTGTGAAGGTCATTTTGAAAGTTTCTGAAATCGAATCGAAAGATGTCTCAGATACCCTTGGGATTGGAACAAAGTCATCAATATTCTCAAGAGGAGTGCATTCGACTTCCTTATCCCCCATTGACAAGGTATTCGAAAGTTCGTTAATAAGCGGATCACAATCGGTTTCAACAATTTTCGGCGAAATTGGATCATCGACATCTTCCAAAATGACGACACTTCTCTCAACCGGTGTGAGTGAAGAGGAAGAGTCGGAAATGATAGGATCAGAAATGGGAGTGGGATTGCCACCGAAAATCGCCATCAATCTTTAAGTTCTCTCTTCAAACGGTTCATCGTCATCACTATCGCCGAGCTCGAATAGTAAGAGGTGGATGAATAACTCGGTCTTTGTTGATAATGGTGACCGATATATCTTTCTTGCTCGCCAAAGACGCCAATTTGAGCACTCATAACGGAAATTTTCTGAATAATGATCACCAACATAGTGGTAGAATCGTAAGGAACGCCAAGATCCCATCGATAATGATGTTGCGCCATATTCTCGATCGATTATAAGCTTCTTGAGGTGTCTTCCGCATGAGATTTCCACCACGCCAACATGATTTTGTCTCGATCAATCGAGTGATACCATGATAAAAGTAAAGATTTGATCAAGAAGCAAAATTCGTGATCGGACATTTCGTAATAATAATTTGAATCTTTCCCATGCTTCAAATACGGATTCCTTGGGTAATTGCTGGAAATTGAGAATTTCTTTCCTCAGTTGCATCGTTTTCGAATATGGAAAGTATTTAGAAAGAAACTTGCGAAACATCTCTTCCCAAGTATGAATTGAATGTTTTCCAAGGGTATAAAACCAAAATTCGGCTTCGTGAGTTAAAGAGAAGGGGAAGAGATTCAATCGGATATCATCTTGAGAAACGCCACGTTGTTTCATAGATTGAGTGATAGATAAAAACTTGTTCAAGTGCTCGTTAGCATCTTCGTCGTAAAATCCATGAAATTGACAATGTTGTCGAATAAGACGAACCATACGATTTTTCAATCTAAACTTGGTTCCCGGAACGATCGGTCCTCCTCGACCGATAAGTGAGGGACGATAGAAATCCTCCATGGTCCGAGGATCATGGGGATCAAAGGGTGCGAAATCGAGCATTGTGGAGAATTAAACAATTTAGAGGGTGAAGAGATAAGAATTAAACATTTAGAGGAAATCGAAGATTATTTTTGGGCTTTTAAAACAAATTTTGAAAAGGAAAATCTTTTTGGGTTTTTATAAAAGGGATATGTACAAATATCAATGATAACTTCACGAGGAAGGATCTTCAAATGCACACGATTCGAGACGGAATACGAAAACTCGCTACAAGCCCTCCCCGGCAGCAGCGCCATTTTTGATAATTCATTTTCGTACAGATATTTTCCGAAGAAATACAAAGGAATGTATTTCCCGGGTCGTTCTCCCAACGAGGGATGAATGGAATTTCCAACTCACGTCTCAATAATCGGGATTTGAATGAGAAAAGGGGGTAAAATGATATATTCTAAACTACTGGATAAGGAAAGCATAAAGGAAGAAAGTCTAAGGGAAATCCTAAGAAATATGGCAAACTACTCAAATCTACGCTAAAACGCAAAAACGGGAATTAAGCGAAACGCGAATAAAAAGCAAATACGTCTATTCTAAGTCCTAAAAATAACCTCAAACTACTTTTACGCTAAAAATGATATTAGAAAACTAATTATGAATTAAAAATATTTTTTAGGAATTTTCTTGATTTTATTTCTAATTAAAACTAATTATTAATTAATAAAAATGAACTAATTATCTAAAAATTATGAAAGATAGAGAGAAAAATATGGAATTACTTTATAAAAATAAAAAATAACTCAAAAGACTTTTAAAAACTATTTTTGTATTTTTCAGATTAATACTTTATTTTCTACAAATTTAAAACTATTTTAATCTAATTAAAATGGTGAAAAATACCAAATTAAGGGAGAAAAATATAGAAAAATCTTTTTATTGCTTTTTATATTTATCTTAAACTAAGAAAATTGAAAATTATTTTTTTTTTGAGCTTTTCTCAATTAATTTCAATAAAAGCTAATTAAAAAGTGATTAAAACTACTTTAATATGAGAAAATAGCAAATGAAGACCAAAAATTATGAAATCTACAGAAAAATCTAAATGATATTTAGAATCTATGAAAATGGAAACTATCACTATGTGTAAGATAAAAGAGCTATAGTGCAACAGTGAGATGAATAAGCTAAGAGAATAAGCTAAACAAGCAAATAAGCTAACCAAACAGTGACTTAAGCTAGAGTCTATCAAAATAAGCTAGAAACAACTAATTATCACTTCTCCTAACAAGCTACAAGCTCAGAACCTATGATCTAATCTAACTGCTAAGTCTAGCAAAACAGTGAACAACCCCTTTGTTTGAGCTTATGTACTAGCTTATCAGATAAGCTAGACCAAAAACTAAAAGTGCAGACCTATAGAATACCTGGCTAGCTACAATTGTACCAAGTTTCAAACTCTAACTCTCTAAATTGAATCTAATGCATCACCGCAAAATCGTGATAAACCGCAGAGAACTGTTTTGACTTTTAAAAATCAGTTTATATGTTTGACTTTGTTTAGATTTGATCCAAAGATTTGAACTGAATTTGATGTTTAAAAGCTAATGAAGATTACAGCAAGCTTAATCTACTTGATTTGAGCTTAGATGCAAGAGAGTACCTACTGATTCTAACAGTGGAGGGCGCAAGAACAGTTAAGAATAAGAATTGACTATATGAGAGTTTGAGTGCAAAAACAAGACTGATTTGTATCCACTAGACCTAAGTAAGCTTATAGCAATAAGTCTAAACTACAGAATCAATCCCTAGCTCAACAAACTTATCTTAACCAAACACTCTATAAGCTACTGATATGATATCTAAGAAACAGATTACTACTAAAACAAACTAAACTATCATGAAACCTAGATCAAACAAGACCAATTAACTCTAAATAATGATTCTAACAACAAATTTAATGAGAGAAATGTATGAAATAGATATGAGCACTTACACATCGCTTTAGCCGCTATGGCTTGCCACAATGAAACAAGAACTCTAACCTATTTGTACCCCTAATCCTAAACCAATTCCAATTAATTCACCCCAATCCAAGCATCATTTCCATTCCAATCCGCATCCAATTCCAAAGAAACAAGAGTATCCACCGTAGCATCCGATCTACACTTGAGATTTTGTGAATTTGAGATGAAAACAATTATGAGCTCACTATAAGCTACTGAAAAGCTTAAATGAACTTATGAAACAATAAATCAGTGATGAATCAATCCAAACACTGATCTAAAGTGATTTTTTAATTTTCAAATGATTTATTTGATTTTTTTGTATTTTTGAGATTTTGATGAAACAAGCTAAAAAACAGTTTTATAAAACTATGATAAGCACTAAAATAAGGTAATAAGCAGATATTGATTATAAAAACTCAAACAATAACAATAATAATTGAAGTGCAAATTCTATTAATAAAGGAAATATTGAGTACAAAAGCGAATTACAAACTATTTAAAACATTTGAAATTGTAAACCACTACAACTAAATCTAGAGAGAAGGAAAAAATTACAGAAAATGAGATACTAAGAGATACAATTTGTGAACAAATGGATAGGTCTATTTATAACCAAGCTTGGAGATGAGAAGCTTCTCGAATTCTTCTATTTGTGCTTCTTTGAGCTCATATACACCCTTGGATCACATCCCACACAACATCTTCTCATCTCATCCCTTGATTGAATCGTGACAAGTTAAGACCAATAGAGAACGCTATGTCCAATATCACACGGATCAATGATGTGTCGGGTCCTTTGTGTCGTGTGTCGTTGAATGTACGATATTACCCTTAATTGTGGTAATTTTGAGTAATTACAAGGGTGGGTGAATTAGGTTCTTACCGGTTGTTTGGGGAAAACGCGCTGAAGGGTTTTTATATTATTTTGGTTGTTCGACCGTTCTTGGTTCGCTGACCGGTTTAGGGGCGGGTTTGGTTGGCTTTCGGGTTAAATAACAACCGGGTATTAGTGTGGTTTGGGCTCGGGTATTTTCTTTGGGCCGAGTATTATATTGGTGGATTGGACTTAAGGCTTAAATGTAAAACCAAGTAAGCTTAAAGAGACCAAATGTGTATATCTTGAAACTTCAAGGACCAAGGGTGTAAATCTGGAATTGCTCATAAAGGACCAATATTGTCAATCTCAAATAATCCAAGGGTGCATTCTGTAATTTCTGAATCTTTGAGGGACCAAATCTGTCAAAAGCTCAAAGTGTAGGGGCTGAACTTGACTTTTCTTCAAACTTTGCTGAGACTTCAAAAATCATCTTTTGAGAATAGAATCTTTCATAATACACAATCTCGACCTTCCAGCTCAGCTAAAACTCTCTTGATCTCTCGTGCTCGGATTTACATCTGATTTGGATCCTTTTTGCGTGTTTTTGCATATCCGTACCTGCACATACACAAACTCAAGAAAACCACAAATATAAGCAATAAACGGCTTTTCCTTGGTTGTTTTGGGTCAGTTTTGATAGTGAAAAGATATGTGAATAAGCACATATCAATTTTCTTGGGTATACTTTTTGGCTGCTAAGAGTGAGACTAGTGAGATTCTAAAGAGTTTCATTACTAAGATAGAAAATCTAGTAAACCATAAGGTCAAAGTCTGAGTTTAAGAATGATGTGATGAATCGCTTATGTAGCTAAAGGTATTGAAAGACGCTTTAGTGTTGCTAGAACACCACAAATGTAATGGTGTAGCCGAAAGGAAAAATAGAACACTAATCGAGGTCTAGGACCATGTTGTCGAGTCTAAGTTACCAACTACCTGGGTCAAGTCAGAGGAATTGCATGTTATGTGCAAAATGTAAGGTAGTGAAGCCTCATAACAAGACTCTCTATGAGTCGTTACATGATAGGAAGCCATTGATTGCATTCCTAAAATCTTTTGGGTGTCCTGTTACCATTTTGAATACCATAGACTACCTAGGCAAGTTTCAAGAAAAAGCAGATGATGGATACTTTTTAGGCTATTCCACAAATAGTAAAGCCTTTAGAGTATACAATAGGAGGACTAGACTTGTTGAAGAGAACCTACATGTTCAATTCAGTGAAAAGACTCCTAGTGTTGAGACCAAAGGACCAGATCGGGTCGCTTAACATTGATATGCTAACCAAATCTATGAATTATGAGCCTATCATTGCAGGAACTTCCACTAATGCCGATGCGGTACACAAAAGGATTCTGAGGCGATACATCTTCAAAAGAAGTCGATTCTCCAAAGGAGTTCTATTTGGTTGAAAAGTGGAAAGTCGGTTCTGCTCCTTCCATCATCGATAAGCAAAGTCCCACCGATGATGAAGTATCGAAAGATGGAGGCAACGTTGATCATCATCAAGATAAGGATGAGTTGTTGAAAGATAACTCAAGATCGGTAGAAGAAATTAAAAGAAGAAAAGCGATCGCAAGCATCGCTAAGCCTACCGAAAAGTAATCGATAGCCAACAAGAATCACGACAAGCCATCTTCTACCACTAATAGTTCAAGTGAAATCCGGCCACAAGTAATCGGTAATAGTACTTTCTTTGGACCACATGACACAAGATTTGGTGATGAGGAGTATCCACATGATCCTACCATGCCTCGCTTTGATAGAGATTGATACTCCTACCGATGATGAAGACATGGATGATTTCTTCAATGTCGATTTGTCTAATTTGGAAACCGTCATTAATGAAAGTCCAATCACTACTACCGGGATACACAAGATTCATCCCAAGGAACAGATACTTGAAATTTGAATACCCAGCTCAAACAAGAAGTGTGGTAAAGAACATCGAACCCTTTCTCGAATATGGGTTCTTTGCAAGATCTTCACAAAAGAAACAATCATAAAGATCTGCAAAATTGTCTGCTTGCTTGTTTTTCTGTCTCAAAAGGATCCCAAGAGAGTGGAAGAAGCTTTATCGGAAGAAGGTGGGTAGAATCAATGCAAGAGGAGCTTTTACGCTTTAAGCTTCAAGAAGTTTGGACATTGGTTGATCTTCCAAATGGGAAGAGGGCTATTGGGACTAAATGGGTGTTCGTAAACAAGAGGATGAAAGAGGTATTGTTGTGAGGAACAAGTCAAGGTTGGTTGCTCAAGGATACACACAAACCAAGGTTTGGACTATGATGAAGTATTTGCACCAGTTGCAAGGATAGAGGCTATTAGATTGTTTTTGGCTTATGCTTCATTCAAGAATTTTGTTGTGTATAAGATGGATGTTAAAAGTGCATTTTATATGGCACTATTGATGAGGAGGTTTATGTTTGTCAACCTCCGGTTTTGAAGATCCCGATCATCCCGACAAGGTTTACAGGTGAGAAGGCTATGTATGGATTGCATCAGCTCCTAGGGCATGGTATGAATGCCGCTCACTTATTTGATGGACAATGGGTTTAAAAGAGGATTGATTGATAAAACTTTGTTCATTAGAAAGCACAAAGATGATATTTTACTGTGTTCGAGTTTATGTAGATGACATCATCTTTGGCTCTACTAACAAGGAGCTATGCAGAGATTTTGAGAAACTTATGCATGATAAGTTTCGAGATGAGTTCTATGGGTGAACTCACTTTCTTTGGGGCTACAGTTCAACAAAGGACTTATGGTATTTTCATTAGTCAAGACAAGTATGTAGCAGATGTTTTGAAGAAGTTTGGGTTTCAAGATGTAAAGAGTGCAAGTACACCTATGGAGACTCGTAAACCTATGCTACCGGATGATGGAAGTCCAAAAGTTGATTTGAAGTCGATAGATCCATGATTGATCTTTGATGTATCTTAACGCATCTAGGCCAAATATTATGTTCTCGTGATGTGTGTGCAAGATTTCAAGTCACACCAAATACCTCACACATGAATGTCATAAGAGGATCTTTAGATATTTGAAAGGTCATCCAAATTGGGCCTTTGGTACTCTAAGGATTCCCTTTGACCGGTTGCCTACATCGATAAGTGACTATGCCGGAGCTAGTTTGGATAGGAAGTCTACTACCGGAGGATGTTCTTGGAAGTAGATTAATTTCGCGGTGTAAAATCAAACCATTGTGGCTAATTCTACAACCAAGGTGAATATGTGATCGCCGCTAGTTCTTTGTGGTCAAGTTCTTTGGATTCGTAATCAATTCTTCGGATTTTGGGTACAATTTATGCATACTAAGATTTACATTGATAATAACAAGACAATTTGCATTATCAAAATCTGCTTTTACATTCTAGAACTAAACATATTGAGATAAGACATCACTTTATTAGAGATTGTAATGAGAAAAGGTTGATTCAAATGGTAAAAATCCATACGATTTCAATGTTCGATCTTCTCACCAAAGCTTTTGATGTGGGAGGTTTCAAGATCTTGTTGTTAGTATTGGAATGATTAATCTCTAAACTCTCAAATTGTTTTGTATCGGTTTGTATAAGTATTGGACCTGTTATTATGTAATCTTAGTATTGCTATTTCGTTTCTATCCACCGATAGTGTTGTTTCTAACCACCGATAGTGTTGTTCAAACCATCGCTAGTTGTTCCGTGTTTCCACTAACCATTTTGCGATAAACGACAAGTCATTATAGAGATTTAAAAATCAAGTTACATTGTTCATTCAACAAAATGTTTTACTTCACGACACAATGAAACTTCAAGTGCTAATTAAAGACTACTTCCATACATGATTTTATACTAATATTTCTTCTACTACTATCCTTGCTTATATCGCTCAAATGTCGGATATGCATTTGTGATCACCACGATGAAGCGACTAAGGATAAAATGGGAAGGATGGATTGATGCAAACGAAGAAGTTGAAGTCGATTGTGGCGGATAAATGGATGATATGATATTCTTCTTGTGCTCCATCTACTCATTCCACCATACAAAGAACTTACTCCTCTTCCTTTTCCCTTCCTCACATACGATGTGTGAAGAAGCACCACGACTTGGTGCACAAAGACCAAGAACCACCTCTTTGTCCTTGGGGAGTGGTGGGTTTCTTGCTCGTGGTCTTGGTTGGGGTTGGATGATGAAGGTTTGGGGTTTGAAGTCCTATTCTTAGAAGAGTCATCGAGTCTTCGAAGCATCACTTGATTCACCACACTATCATCTTCCGATGATGGAAGAAATGGGATTTTAATGGTTGTGGTTCTTGTGGAGGTATGTCAAATCGCCATGGATTGGATTCTTGTGAGGCGCATCGATCGCTTTGGAAGATGTTTCTTCGTTCGTATCTTCATAGGGTGATACATACGAACTTAAAGAAGAGCTATTCTCTCCTTTGCTTGGATTGCTTGCCAAATAGTTCTTTTTCCATCTCCGCATCATTGTTGGAGGAGGTATTGTCATCTGATGAAAGATTGATTGGGTTGGAGCTGCTCATTATTGGGGTTCTTGGACTAATTAGGGTTTTGATTTTGATTGGTGTGTGCGTTATATGAGATTATGGGTTCTTTTTATAAGTGAAGTTTAGGGTTATTGAAGTAAATATGGGGCAGGTTAAATGTGGTTGGAGAGTTAATGAGTTTCTTGGGTATTGGACTGATATTAGTACTAGAAGTTGACTATATTGACTTACCTGTTCTAAACCACGGATAGGTCTTTTGAAACCACTTCTGGCTATTACTAACCACTGACAACAATAATCTTTGTCTCTGTGTTTGTTTTGTGTTTTTTGTCTTGCATGTATGAAGGATTTGTATACATAGGAGCTGGTGTGTTAGCTGCTTGTGTTAGTTAAAAAATAAATTAAAAAAAAAATGTGTAATCCTTCATATTTTTGTGAGATCTTTCTTATTTTAACACGTACTTACTTGCTCTATCTCTTGGATATTTGAGGAGTGAACATCGTATCCACCGATGGTATATTACAACCATGGATAGCAAGTTATGGAACCGCTGGATAGTATGGTACTTTGTTTTGGATACTACGGGGCTATTTGGAAACTTTGGCTAAAGTATATATCTCCCCAAATCACGATGGATCAATTTATTTGATCTTCAAACCACTTCCAATTGGCTCAACTTTAACCCTAATCACTTTCTTTGATTTATTCACAAAACCCACTTCATATCCATCATTAATCACAATGGTCGAAAAGTATTCCACTTCACATAACCTAGTTGCGGTGACTACTAAGGATGCTCGATCCGAAGGGTTTCATCAAATGATTGATTTCCTAGTTCACATCCCATTCACTATGCTTTAACAGATTGAACCTACCATTCTTAAAGCCTACATACATCGATTCGAGAAATGTTAAACTTGAAGAGGTTGATGGTTGGAGGTGTTTAGTAATCTTGTTGTGGATGAGAATGCTATCTACATCGAGGAGATCATTAGAGAAGTTTTAAAGCTTGATGATGTCGATGGTGTTGATAATCTTTCGGATGTTGAGATTGTTCTTGGTTTAGAGAGATTAGGATATACACGAGGTGAAAAGGTACAATTTTTAAGAGTTTGTTTTCACAACAATGGAAGTTTTTATTCACACTTTGTTGATGTGTATGAGTAACAAGACCACAGGGCTTTAATGACTTTCCTTCAAAAATTGCTATCGCTATTATTTGTTTTTCCGATGGAAGGAAGTTTAACCGGTCTAGGATGATATATGAGGGTTAGTACAAAACATTAGGAAGAAGGGTAAATATTATTTGTATCCTAGGTTTGTTCAACCGATTGTGGAACATCAAATAGTGGAACCCATTGAACATGATAGAGTATGAAGTACATCATATGCTTCCTAAGGTTTTGCACATATGAGGAATCACCATGAATGTAATAATTAGAGATGTTCCTTTATTTCCTCACATGATTACTTTGCTTATCGATTCGAGTTTGATGAAGGTCTTGCATCATGGACTAGGAGAACACAGGCACTAAGCTTCCTCAAAGCTAGTGTTAGTGGTGTTGTTAATGAGGTCATCACATGGAGTGGAGGTGACATGATTGGAAGGGCTTCCACTCTTGATTCATGCTTGGATCTTTGGTCGATAGTGGAAACATAAATAAGACCCAACCATTGGCAACTCCTAATGTGGAAAGTTCTTTGGAACTTAACACGGTGGAGGAATCCTAGCCAATTGGTCGCTGGTGCATAGATGACCGTGCTAGAGTCCGGTGCTATGTCTTCTATATCCAGGATTCACTCTGGAGCAGTTAACACATTTCGAAGTGATGAGGATAGATTGAACCCCGACATTGAATTGACGGTTAATGAGTTTTACATGATGACTTTTCCAATGAACCACCTCTCGGACCCGCTCACGCAGTCGAAGTGGGAGGATATTCTTGAACGGTTAAATGAATTGACGGCTACATGTATCAAAATGGAGAATACAATTCACAGGAGTTAGCCGTGTTTTGGTAAGGATATTCGGAGATTGAAGCATAGAGTATTGGTTTTGGAGAAAGTGAAAAGACCGGGTTGTTGTTTTAAAGGCTATGAGAAGAAAGAAAAGAAGGTGGACTCTCTTGACTCACGAATGTGCATGATGTATCCAAACAGGGAGGAGTGATGGCATGAATTGTGGGAGGTCGTGGATGTAAGCTGTTGGTGTACCTATGGAAGAAGATGCCGATAGTGGAGATCAAGATTTTTGGTTTCGATAAAGATGGGAATGAGGTTGTTCTTGAAAAATTGAAGAATGTTGAAGTAGTGCGTAACACAACAACCGATAGTATACCGAAACCATGGTTAGTACTCTTGTAACCACCGATGCAGTTCGGACTTGGCTATTGTTCCTACCATCACATACCCACCGCTATCATAACCACTTCCACTATTGTCACAACTCTCTATATTACCACCTAAGCCTAAAGAAGTAGAAAAGAAGGCGCAAGTACATTGATTAATCTGAGCAAAACATCATCTATTTCTACACCCATCATTGCACCTACTTTATCATTCAATCTATCGCAACCAAACCTAAAGGAAAAGTTTAGTTATTGGTGAACCATTGAAGAAGAAAGTGGTTAAATCGATATTGGGAAAGGAAAACGGATTGTCGTGCAGAGTCAAGTTTAAAAGTAAAGGTAACAAGAAGCTTATGATGAAGATTATGGAAGAAACTTGTTGGTCAAGAACAAGCGACTTTGGATAAAGAAAGAAAGAAGAGGAGGAAGTGGTGAGAAATGGTTAGCTATATGGTATGAATCACAAAACTATCTTCAAGCTTCTTTACAAATACTTGATGAGTTTACTGCACAAGATTAGGCACTATTGGATGATGAGGAGAAAGCTAGACCGATGAGTAGATGGGCAAGGAATGTTAGCAAAACAAAGAAACAAAGTTATAAGAAAGAAACCTCCTACTATGGCTCGGATGAGGAATGTATTGATGAAAATTATTAAGAATTCAGAATTTATGTTTCGATAATCTTAGTAGATGCTCATTTGAAAGAATTTTGGAAATTTATGAGAGATGTATGAGGATTAATAAAGATGATTTATGTCCAATGAATTCTAAAAGGAAGAAGAGTGGATTAAAAGGATGAAGAATGGATTCAAAGTAAACGAAAGAGAAAATCGAGGTTCGGAGACATCGGATTCTAAAAGATTGAAAGTCGTTGATGATGAAAATCAAATTATTTCTTATGAGTTTAAGCTTATAATTGAAGTGAAGGAGTTTGGAAAATTCAAAGACTCAACAATGAAGTTTCGAGTATAATAAATTTTCACAGATGCTTCAGTATTTTGATAGAGATGATTTGATGAATCTTTGGATACTTTACAAGAATAAGTTTGGTGAAGTACATCCAAATGATTATCATGAGAGGTTGGTTTATCATTATTTGAAGATTTTATTTGAACCTACTCATGATGAACCTGAATGGCAAGGACTCTACAATGGTCAAGTTACTAGATGGTTTTTATATCAAACTTGTGGAGTTCATGTTTTAACTGTTTCTGGAAAGGTTATTCATATGCTTGTAGAAGGTGATTATCCTCAACTGAATAAGCATCCAGGAATAATTGCTCAGATGTTGAAGCCTGGTTGTATCAAGATGTTAGTACCTTATGATGGTCAAGCTTACGATTTGTTGTCAAGAAGTATGAGAAGATACTTAAGGCTAGTAAGTGTTTGGCTACATCCTCCAATTCGGATGTTTTGAGCTTAAAGAAAACTTGAGAATTTTGTTGAATTTATCAAGTTTAGGGGAGGATTGTTGGTTTTAGGTTCCTTGCATCAAGAATTACTCTAAGTCTTGGAACCACGGACGGGTTTGATATAACCACGAGACGAAGAGTGTAACCACGGATGAAGACAACCATGCTAGTAGTATTGTGTAACCACGGATAATATATGGTAACCATCGCTAGTCTTGTATAGTCGGTTAGTTTATTGTATTAGATAAATATGGAAAAGATATTTATCTTGTAGGTTACGATTGTATAATGTATAGGACTCCTTAGCCTATAAAAGGAGGTCCTAGGTTAGGTTAGATATACGTATGTTTTATATCTAAGGTTGATACACTTCAAGGTTGCAAAACCCTAATCTCGTATGAGTATTCGTATTAATAAATAATATTGAGGTGTTGAATGTTTACTGTTCTTCTTCTTAAGATTAAGTATTAAATTCCGCGTAATACTTGATAAGCTTTTGTTACAAGTCAGTTTCTATATTAGATCGTTTGCTCAACTGGGATCAACATCTAGGAATTATAAACTCTAACTCTAAGGTACTCTTTGGATGGTTTAGCCTACAACTACTCTAGGTGTTATAGCCTAAGGTTCACAAAGATTAATCAAGCATTAACTACATAACGAATGACCTATCGCATTACTAGATCATTAACAATTAAGATAAGAGATAACCAATCAATATTCAATGATCAAGTTTCATATTCCCTAAGCAAACACACAAGTAAATTAGCCGAACATGGAGAACATGCAAGCATACACACAAATAATTGAAGACATAATTGAATTAATGAAGTAAAGCACTTATCTTGTGGTAAGATAGGTTTGGAACCCTAAATCTTACGACAAGACAAATTTTGGTTCGGTTTAGGTTTTACTCCAAAGACTACACACACAAACCGAAAAATTCGGATTCTATATATAAGATTACAATCGCGACAATCGTCACCTTATGATTTGTGACGCCGTCGGGTCGCCGTCATTAGGGTTTCGTCTTGGCCACGTTAGTCTTGCGACGGCGCCACCTTATGCTTGTGACGCCGTCCCTTGGCCTCGGACGCCGTCTCGGATCAAATTTAGGTCGTGCGAGTTGCGACGGCCTACTCTTTTAAAGCGACACCGTCACTTGAAAATAAGCAATTTAGCTCTTGTCTGGTCGCAGAGTGCTCGGACGGCGTCGATTTAACACCGACGCCGTCCCCTTGTATTTCAAAGACTTGAGTGTCTCGATTCGACTTTGGCCATTTTCAGATATCGCGCCTTTTCATCCAAATAAGTGCCATTCCAGCAATTTGCCTTCAAGACACCTAAAAAGTGAAAAGGAACGATATTACGTAATAACGGATACAAAAGTGATCAAATAAGGGCTTAAAAGACCCCTAAAAAAGGTACATTTTAAAACCTTATCACTTCTTTATCAAATCCATTCTCCTTTTCATCAAAATTACTTCCTTCATCAGAATCATAAAAACCATGGTAAGAATCATCATCGTTGTAAGATAGAAATTTAGGGACCCAAGCATCTAACTCTTTAACAAGAATCCAGAAAATTTTACCTTTGATTATGATCTTGAAACAATCGTTGGTAATAACATCAACCTTGGTCTTTAAACAAATGTGTTTTCGGGATAATGAATCTTCTTCAAAATCTCCACAAACCATCAATTCTCCCCACTTAGAAGCAATCTTAGAAAAAGTGTTATTGGTCCATGCATTTAGAGGAAGGGCTTCTATAGAAACCCAAATAATTCTATCTTCATAAACGAAAGAGTCACATGCAGGCTTAATAGAAGAGAACCATGAACCAATACCTACGTGATTACGAAACTTCTATAACATGTCAGTTGAATCAAAGCTAACGAGCACCCAAAGACCTCCAAGATAAGAAATCTTGACCTTAAGAAAACCGTCTTTAGAAAGGATCATATAAAGGTTTGGAATGGCAGATATATTCTTGACTTGACCCATTAAAGAATTGCAAAAATCTCGTTCACGTAAACACGAATCATCAAGTACCAATGCGGGTTTAGTTTGAGTGTTAATTGGTTGGTTTTTAGTCCCACCTTTAAGAATAGAAGCAAAAGTACCTCTAGGATTGTTCGAATGAGTGGCAGTAGAAAAGGTTTTTTTAACAAAACCTGAGTTTGAATCTTTATTATTAAAGAAAGTCTTAGAAGCAGGCTCCCTTTGAAAACGAACTAAGTTCGCATGTAAACGAAAACTCCCAATCCATATGGTGCATAAATTCTCAATCAACCTTTCCAAATTAGTGACTCTGATGAATCGAATGAAGGCAAAACTTTTACATGCTTTAGACCGTTTGAGAGGGATGTAGGCATCAACAACAGATCCATATGCGGTACAAAGCTCCCAAAGATCTCTAGCCCGAGTGTAATCAGGGAAGTTAGTATTAAAAATCGTCTTGGAAATCTGCTGAGTTTGGTCTTCTTTAGAATAAAAAGAGTTGCGATTACGAAAAGCCATTATCAAAAATAACCCTAAAAAAATCAGAGATCCCTAATCCTAATGAAACACGTCAAACTAAATAAAAGAAGATTAGAGATAAAAAAAACAGAGATACATCACCCTTACCGACCGATATTGAGTGAATGATCAACAAGCAGTATAAGGATTAATGATCGGAATCATAACCCGAACCCAATACCGAGAGATTAAAGGACGCAAATCAGAGATCAATCTTGATAATCAAATGTTATTCAGTGATTGGTGATCAAACAGGAATGGAATCAACGATCAGTTTCTTGTTACCCTAATCTAATGACTTTAATTATCCTTTTTTTATATCAAAGATCTTACGATGTTTAAACCCCGATTTTTTTTGTATACAGAAGATCGTATGAAATCCATTTGGAAGCACTATCTATACTACATTACTACATTATAATGGATGTATCTCATTTCTTGAAAATTCAAGAATCTTGAAAAATTAAAATTAATTAAGGAAACTTGTCATTATATAGGAAAATGTTTTAACGAGTTTTCATGTTTACATAAACCATTTAATTAAAACATTTCATTTTATATTAAACAAAAGGTAAATACTTTTATTCATTTTGGTCGTCTCTTTGATGTACACAATGTACAATTCCCTAGTTGTTGGTTAAAGTAAATGAGTGGGATGAGGATTATGATTATGATCCACACAATGATGATGTGTGTGATGATCTAACGGAAGACCAACTGAAAGTCAACTTTTTTATTTAAGTTACATTTTGATTTTTTTACGTTGTATGAATAAATGTTATAAGAATTGCCTAACAAAAATATCATCTATACTACTTAAAGCTTATCCCCCTTAATTTAATGTGCAAGGGGGGTTGTGCACAACCAAAAGTACGGTACATACATGTTTATGCATACCGAAATAACTACAAATGATTTCATTTTAGGAGGCCCTCATATTCAATGCATATTCAGTTTGGATTATGAAGAGGCTCGAATTGAACATCAAGATGGAGGATGACCCCTTAATTTAATGTGCAATAGTGAGTATTGAAATATATACAATTCAATGGTTTAGGAACACAAAGAGGTTGCGTTTACATCCTCAAACGTTGGTTCTCGAACACGAAAGGGTTGCACATTTATCATCCCAAAGAATACAAAGCATCCTTTAATTTAATGCGGAGGTCTAAATGACTTCAATTTTGAAAAGATGAATCACAAATAATATAACTATAAATAACACCTCTCATGGACTTCATCATCCATATTGTGGTGTACTCGGCATGTTGCATTTCGACTCGGCATCATCCATGACCAAAATATGTCCAAAACCAAACCATATCCTATTTCGATACACAACCAACATCAATCTACACCATCACAATCCTAATCCCATCTCGATTTCACCACCACAAGACTCGAATTAAAACAAGAACAAGAACATGAGATCTCAGATTGTTCAACTTTTTCACAAATATTTTAAAGATTTTTTTAGTTTGAGCATCAATCATCACAGATCTTTTAGAAGACCTACTTCTTTTTAATATCCGAAATCAAAAGAAAGAAACAATGACAACCGTTATCATTTCTTCCTCTAATTCGTACAAGACAAAAGAAGACAATAAGATACAAAAGAAAGAGTAATCTACCCGACCTTGATTATTCAAGATCTTGAAGCCAAAACCAGTGGATTTCAAGAAACGAACATAAGTTGTTACGGAAAGAATATGGGTTAATGGTTTTCATGGGTGGGTTAAAGAGATTAATGGTTAAAAGGGTTTGTGAGATTTGATGAGGCTGCGATTTGATGATTTTTTCTGGAGCAGATGGAAGTGATCAGAGAAGGGGGCGCTGATCATAAATGTGTAGGGTTAGGGTTATATCTTTAAGTACCGGGTATTTTATTTGTGTTATGGATCGGGTTATCTCATTTTCTATTGGGCTGAATTGCCATACGAGATGATTGGGATGCATATATATATTTCATATGATAGATATTCACATTAATCTACGAGGAAAAAAAAACATATACAACCATAGTACATATAAGCAAGTAATCAATAATCACAGGCATGCATACTATCTGTTTGGATACCGAGTGCAAATAAATGATCTTCAATTCTTCGAATAGAAGCTACATCTACATTTGGTCATGAGAATAATGAATGTGCATGTGAATATTTAAGTGTTTCAATACTTTATATTTAACATATGTAATAGGAAGGACAAAATGATTAAGATAAGGGCAAATGACAAAAAAATGCATCGAACTTGACACTTTTTATGATTGTGTGTAGCCAACTATTTTTTTTCTTATTGTGTGTACTGAACTTTCAAAATTCGATTATTGTGTGTATTTTGTGACCATTTTACCCTTACTTTTTCAAATTTCGAAGGGTAAAATGGTCATTTTACATGGCAGAATAGTCACAAAATACACATAATGATCGAAATTTGAAAGTTCGGTACATACAATAAGAAAAAAAAATAGTTGGCTACACACAATCACATAAAGTGTCAAGTTTGATGCATTTTTTTGTCATTTGCCCTTAAGATAATGTCAAGTTGAAAAAATAAATAAACAAAATTAGAGAGTGATAGAAAAATTTTAATCTATTTGATACTTTTAAAGAAAGAAGTTATTTTTTACCTACGACATATTGCCTAATCAAAATTACTACCACAAAATCCGCAAAGAACAATCAGAATTTTTAAAAAATATGTGCAAATATATGAAACGTATATATTAGCCCAATTTTGTTTGCAATATGTGTACTTAAATTAGTACCAACCATTGTCTCGGTTAATATAAATGTCGACTCTAGCATGGAGATTACCGGATCCCCAGTTACCCGAGTGCCATCAACACGGCTATCAAATTAAAAATGATAAGTTTAAGACATAAGCAAGAGTTCAATAGTTTATCGAGGAAAAACCGGTGCAACGCACGGGTGACAAGACATAAGCAAGAGTTCAATAGTTTAGCTAAAACTTACTCTAAAAAAAATGACAATAACAACAAAATAAACTAAGAGCTTCTCAAGAATCGACAGAGTCTGTCCAACGCAATCTTCGTTATACATTGTTATAAACATTATGCACAGAACATGTACATACAACCTTTGTGCATCACACGGGTTCTGAAACTTTACTTATTTTATTTAATTTCGTATTTTTCATTTTGTAATTTTTTATATCTTTTTTTATTTATTTTTTAATTTTTAACGTTTAACATTATTAATGAAGTATTAGATTGTTTAATGAATGTAATTGTTGAGGGCAAAATTTATAAATTATAATTATAAAAAAAGTGAGTCCCAACAAGTGGTGTTATTTGGTGTTAAATAACTATCTTAAATAATTAATGTAAATAGGAAAAAAAATTATGTAACTAAAATAATAGGAACCCAATGACCAAACATTTAGTTGTGAAAAAATAGTTAATTATTCGACCAATAAGCGCGTATATAAATACAGGTTGTATAAAATACCATGAAAATAACACACAAAAATAATAATAATAAAATAAAAATAAAAGCAATTTTGAGAATACATCATCTTCACGCGTTTATTCAGACAAACCATAAACGCATAAAATCGCAATTCATAAGAGCCAAAACCATAACAAAAGTGACAAATAAATATGAAAAATAACGAATATATACATAATTCATATTAAAATATTAAATAAACTACTTTAAATACAAAACTTATGATAACATCAATTGCAATACCTTACATGTAACTACTTGCATACAATATTACGTAAAAAACACGTATATATTCAGCCCAAGGTGGTTAAGTTTCTCCACACTGATTCGCGGCTTGCTAACAATGACATCCCTGATTCCATCCAAAAGCTTAGGTGTCGAACCATGTATGAGTCCCTGAAATGCAAAAAAGATATCAACGAGCTTGCAAGAAAATTAATTGATAGACTAAAACAGAACAGCGAACATTATCTTGCTCTTCATTTGAGGTACCTAAAATTATATCATATATACTTTACAATTTTTTATGTAGTTTAATGTTGGTTCTCAACATTATGTAGATTTGAAAAGGATATTTTAGCTTTCACTTGCTGCACACATGGCCTATCACAAAGAGAGGCGGACGAGATTAAAGCGTTGAGGTACAATGTAAAGCATTGGAAGGTTAAAAGATCAAAAGCACAAAACAGCGACGACATGGTTGCAGCCAGTGAAAACAATATTCATGTCCATGAGTTGAAAAGACATAGCATAAGTAAATAAAAATTAACATAAGTATAGAATGGTTTCGGCTTAATTTGTGATTGGAATATAATATTTTGTACGTGCTTAGTAGTTGTTTCAACGTATTTATAAAAAGTTGTTGATTATTTAGTAAAACATATGTCTTCATTTTCAGATACATTAGGGTTGTTTTATTTGGTTTTCTTTTTTTTCTTTTTTCAATGTTTCATCATGTTTGTGAACCTTTTCAATTATTTATATATAACATTTTGACTGATGATTGTTGAGATTGTCTTAAAAGTTCTACATGAATAAAGGTAATTGTGGAATTTAGTTGGGAAGTAAATAGTTTTTTGTGAGATTTAAGGTTTTTTTTAGAAAAGAATTACATTCAGAGTTTAAATATACTTTAAATGGAGAGCATAAACTATAAAGATTGCTAAGTTGCTCAAGTGTTGGCTAGAATGATTTTAAGATCCAATGTATTTTAATACATGGTGTTAACTTTAGCATATTAGTTGGTAAAATAGTGATATTTTGGACTTACAAATTTTCACGGGTTGATAAATTTTACACGGCTAAAATTTATATTACTTATAAAATGTGCTTTGAAGATTATTCTTTACTATTATGCAATTTTGAGAACACGTTGGATTGCACGTACATGACAAAAAAAACATTATTAATGTGTACTAAAAATCATAATATTTGTCTTCGAGCTAAGTTTTTGTTAAATGGCAACAAATCATACATTTGTCTTTCATTTTAGATGATCGTACGTGTTTTCTCTAACAACTCAAACTTTGCCATTGAAGAGTACAAATAGTTATATAGTTCCAAATAACAAAAGTCACAAATAAATAAGCAACAAAACACTTATGTAACTTGCTCAAATTAAAATACTACATATGAAAAGACTATGTTAATAAAAACTTTTAATGAAAAAAAATAATATAAATACAAAAGTAATTATAACATTATTAGGCATCTAAATATAGATTCCACTAAAATAATATAAACTAAAGTAATAATAACATTATTAGCCATTTAAATAATAAATACAATGCAACTTCTAATAGGTGATCTAAATACCATCATATACAACATTACGGATAAAACATCACCCTCAACCACTAGACCGCATCGCACGGTTGAGGTAAATACCATCATATACAACATTATTGGTAAAAATGACCCTCAACCACTAGACCGGGCATCGCACGGGTTGAATGAAGCCTCGTAATCATAATTATGTGCCACTTTAAAATCTTGTTGTTATGCACGTGCACTCGTCTAATTTTAAAAATACACTTATTCGTTTATAACGAATAAAGTTATAGTTGGACTTTTCAAGACTAAGGGTGTGTTTGTTTATTAAGATGTTTTGAGTCAGATCACTACCACATCTTACCTGGTAAGATGTACTAGAAAGTCTAAATCGAACGAAATAATGTTGTTTGTTTTGTATAATTGTTCGAATGATTTTAAGTGCTCGCTTTTGCAATTTTTATTAAACCAACGAACGCGATAATAAGTAACTTATGTAAATATGAAACAAGACTTTTTATCATAAATATAACATAGTTAATAAACAATCAAATATAATATAAAGTTTGCAAAACGAGTAAGAGGCGATAGCATGCCCACCACCTTTACTAAGAAGATGTTATATGTCTAACTGGGCCTTACTCAAAAGAAAAAACAAACAACAAAATATGTCCTCCTCTACCTTGGTAAGAGAAGAGGACTAAGAAGACTTTTTTTTTTTTAAAACAAACACACCCTAAGTTTAATGGGCACGACGTTAGTTTGCTCGGTTGCTGTTGGTGAAGGAGGTGTTGGTGGTATGGGACCGGTCATTGCATAGAGGTGCTATGTAAATGGGAATGGAGATTAGTAAGAGATTAATTGGGAGGGAAAAGATTTTTTAGGATCACCTAAGCTGTGATACCATATTGAATATGCTTCACTTCTCATTAAACATCTTATTAAAATATACTTACATAAGATTAATTTTGAAGCAAGCTAATATGGGTTAAGCCCATGAACAAAATGAATGGGCCATCATGGCGTCCTAACAATATGTCGACTAACTAACAGTTTATAGCTTCAGAAACTATATACCTAGATTCAATAAAAGATAACTTTACAGAAGGGTGAAGTTATTAATACTGGTGCACATGTTTTTATTCATACGTGCTACTTTTTTTTTTTTTATTATTTTTTATAATTTTGCTTATATCAAAAGTTTATAAACCCGAAAACGCGAATCAGAATATAAAGTTTAATGCTCAAACGCTTAAATCTCACGAATACGAAACAAACCGACAAAACCGCACAGACTTGGAAAAATGAGGGACAAAAAGAATATTTCGAAAAAAGTTGGCGGCTTATTCAAATTTCAGTATTAATAGTAGGACCCTTACAGAAATCACGTAGTCACATGTGAGTATGTGACAATTTATAATTTGTAGGTTTTTAATGAAAGCCCCATTGCCCATTACACTCGCCGCCCGTACGGTTGATGAGTTACTTTAATTATTTTAATAGATTATCCGCAATAAAATATAGTCGATCACATGTCTATTTAGTTATGAACGATAGAAAATGATGTACATTGATTGGTCACTATTATTAACACCCAATTCTATAATTAAACTCTTCTATAAACCTTATATTTTTAAGATATTTAGTTTTAGCTCAACTGACTAATTGAGCTGATAGAAAAAACATCTAGTACAAACTTGAAATTCTAGAGTAAACTACTAAATTTATCTCCGTGATTTGTTCATTTTGGCAGAAATAAAAGACATCAAACATTAATGATATGATTATTTCTATGAGGCCAAAAGTCTAACGAAAACGAACGGTTAATCTTAATAACGATGCATGAAAAGTTTGGTGAAAACTTTAGCAAAAACATTTTCTCCCATTGAGCGTTTTTGTTAGACTTATGGCTTCCGAGAGATGTTTTATGAAAAATAAACAAATCAGATGAACGGTTTTTACTAGTTAACTCTCTAAAGTTTTTGTTGAAAGGAATACTTCTTGCTGTTACTTTTTGGTACTTATATTAGTTTTAGATCTTTTCAAGTTCCAACTTAACTTAATACTAAAGCATAATTACTTGATTTAATAACTTATTAAATAACCATAAAACTCTGTTTATCTCTAATTTTCTTTCTGTTTGTAGCCCAATGTCTGGTTTGGACCCAAGTAATGGGGCCCTTTTGGTCAATGCAGATTAAATGCTTCTTAAATATGCTTTAAAGCCCAATCAATGACAAGACAGCCCATCTATTTGGTAATGTTTGTTTTCATCTAATCTAGGGGTGTTCACGGATCGGGTAATATTCACAGTAACCGAAAATCGAAATCGAATTAAACCGAATTCGTAACCAAAACAAATTAGTCAAAACCGAATCAAACCGAACTAAATATTCGATTATTGGTTTGGATATGGTTTTAGTATAAAAACCGAAAATCAAACCAAAAATAGAATTTATATAGATATATATTTTTTCTATGTATTTATATTTTTAAAAAATACTAGAGCTCTTTCTTGGTATCAAGCTATAAATATAACATTATTTATGTTTGAAAAAAAATTTGTACTAAAAATAAATCTAACTAAAAATAATAATTAATAAATAATTCGGGTTACTTGGTTCGGTTTTTGGTTATAGGGGTTCGGTTTACGGTTATTCTGTTCGATTTTCGGTTCAGTTGAATCAAATTGAATTCGGTTCGGTTCGTTTTCTGTTATAACCAAAAAAAAATTTAACCGAACTAATCGAAGAATAACCCGATAACCGAACCGATGAACATCCCTAATCTGATCATTAAAATTAGAGTAAACTTCAAAATACATTTATTTGTTTCGTAATTTAAGTTCTTATCAGAAAAGTTGAGAAATTTGCATCCCTCCACCAATAAACATTAGACAATATACATCTCTAAAGACGAACGATGCAATTTATTTTTCTGATATCTGCTAACGTGGTTCTAACATGAGAGTATTTTCGTCTTTTTATTTGTAACCAAGATGTATTTTACATTTTACTCTTATTATTTTTTAGTACTATTAATTTGACTATTAATATTATTTATATTTTTATTAATATGAATATTATTACTTTTTTCTAAAAATATATAATTTTTTATATTTTGTTTATTATTATTATTATTGTTATTATTATTATTATTATTAACATTAAAACACATTTCCATCTTTTACAACTTAAATCTCTTTTTTCATCTTTTTCAAACAAAAAACACACACAAATTCCAGATTAACAAATATTCGAATGCTAGACAAGTATTTCAAAGATTATAAGACAAAACTAGAAAGGGCATGATCGATCGTATGCCAAACCTAATAGGTTAGGCAAATACTAGTTCACATGTGAGACCGATTAATATTTACATGAAACTATGAACATCAATCATTTTGTTTTTGAGTTTCAAGTAACTAAAAGTAGTTTGTAATCTAGGCTACTTGAAACTAAAATTTCATCTAAATAAAAACTAAAAATGTTGCAATCTACTAGTAATAATAAGGGTTTTTATTACGCGCTTGCAAGATGATATAAGTGAAAAAGGATATAAAAGATATGGGGATCCAAAAATACATTTTTATATGTATTGTGTCTTTTTTCGTGATCTCTATATACTTTACGACTTTTTCATTTCTTATAACTTGCTAGGCGCATAATAAAAACCCTAATAATAATACTCTAAACAAAGTGTTGTAGCTTATTCAGAACCAATTAATAATTACCTTATTTGATGTAAAGTAATTTAATTTACTTTATAATATGTCAGTTTCCTCCAACAGTAATGTACAACATGAGTTATAGTGCACTCATAAATAACAATTAATGTTGGATATTTATAGTTTGATTGGTCTTGTTTAATCTTACAAAGCAAATTTCTTCTTTCAAAAAATTAAAAAAAAGAAAACATTCTATTTGTATCACTTTGAATAATTGAGCCGTCATTATTTGTACTAACCAGTTAGGCAGAGGGAGCCAGTAGCTTTACTTACCTAATCACTGAGGGTCTTGCGTCACCTCTATCCAATAAAACCTTCCACCTCAAAACTACCCCAATACTACCCTAACACTACCCTAACTAGACTGAGCAGACCGATCCCACCCTAACCCAAAATTTCATAAAAGACAAAAAAAAGAAGAAACAAAGTCGCATTTGTTCGGGTTCGAACTCGATTTATCCTAAGTTTTCAAGACCCAAGGGGTGGAACGTGTAGCCGTTAGGGTACTTGAACCCGATGGTGAAAGTTTCATCCACTCCGTCCTACCTTAGTAGTTAAATAAGAGTTTTTACTTGATGTTTATGACAAAGTACCAAATTGGTCAAGAAAAACTTGATAAAATGATGTACTCAATAATATACAATTATATTTTACTCCAAAATATTGTAAATGTCCAACACGATACCTTGTACATGGTATCTAATCTAGTGATTAAACTATACATCCGGAGGTTAGTAATTACGAGTGTGGAAACCCGCGCGATGCAGCGGGATTGGCTTCAAATGACTTATTTTGTAACGACACTTAAATCTTAGGGACTAATTTTGCCATGTTGCTATAGATAGCAATTAATGGTACAGGACTTACTGCATCGTCACTTAAACCTCGTGGACTGCTTTTGCTAAGTTGTGAAACTTTGCATTTAATGTTTGGACTTACTGCGGTACCACTTAAACCTCGCGACCTGTTTTTACAAGTTAGAAAGTTTGCATTTAATGCTTTGTTTGGTGAAGGAACATGTACGATTTTTAGTATATAAAGAAGAATTATATATTAATACTGTTAAAATTTAGAGATGACCATCTTGATGCTCCTCCCTCTTACTCAAAGACGGAACGAGGGGTTTTCGGGAATCACACGAATTTTTCGATGTGATATTAATTTTTGAAAAAACATCGATGATTTCTAAATGCATTTTAAATGCACCTGATCCATCGAAATGGGTTTTTAGTACTATTTAGTTAGTATACATACAAATTAAAAATAAACATAAAATAAACCCGGTCATATTTGGTCATAATTCTGTCTTTGCTCTTACTCTAGTGGAACGTTGGCTCGAGGCAGACTATCCAACTAAATGAAACGTAACAAACAAAGATAAAATTAAAAGTTTCGAAAAAAACATGAGGCAAACCCAAAAAATTGCCGTTGTGATCTCTGAACTAGCTCTTTTATGTGAGATGTGATATATGAGCTAACTTTAATTAAAGGACTAGTTGAACTTGGCATGTTGATATGATAGTTTGAACTCGACATGCATGAGTAACTAGATTTAGCTCTTTTAAGAGATGGTCTGTCAACTTGAGGTAGATAGTTTGAATTCGGCATGTATGATCAACAAAAGTTGGATAGATCAAAACATTAAACATGTATTTGGTTCAAGTTGGTTCCATGCAAAGCTACAAATGTTGAATGTTTAAAGTTATGTTTGTATAAAGATTTGTAAGCGTCAAGAATTCAAGAATCAATGGATAATGTTTTCATAAAATGTTTGTTTGGAAACAAGCAACTAGTGTTCCTATTTTTTCTAAACGCTCCAAATCAATATGCTATTTTTAGAAGCATTTACTAGCAAGTAGCAACTATCGTTTTCAGTTACAAATTGTGACTATATAACTATGTTATCAAATCTTTTATCAAAACAAAAAGCTACCGCTTTCTACTACTACTTATTGCCACTGTTTTCCGCTATCTCCGCCAAAGATGCTCTAAATTAAAGCCTAAAACAACACATAAATCAAAAGCGACCCGTTTGTAGATACAAGTAAACGTCGATAACTAGTAAAAAATATGCGAACGTGTGAAGGCAAAAGTGCATAGGATTCATCAAAACCAAAATTATTTATAAGTTGAAATATATTTTTATTATTTATTAAAAATTAATAAAAAAGAGTATCCAAGGGGGAACACAACATGGCTGCATGTTCCAAATGTACACGTGGCAGTATACTCGTGGGGCTTGTTCTATCTCTGCATGTACCGACGTAATTCTTTGTCCTCTTTTTCTTTGTTTCATCGTTTCAATCAACCCCATATATACAATTTTTTTAAATTTTGAATCTAGTGCTTTAGTATGGGAATTGATTTCAGACAGACGAAGACCGTCAGACGTTAGCCCTGTGGCAGATAATTAATAATATGCGATATTGTGATAAGTTTTTAAGTAACGTCGATAATTCAATGAAGAAAAATTTTAAAATATATCAAAACATATAAAAATATTTATTCAAACTAAAAATAAAACATTACATCAATTATTAGATAACTAACAACGACGTTTACTCGCCACGTAAAATTTCTTAGACACACGATATGAGGTGTTGAATCTCTTCGATCGAACTCTTTGACGGCTTCACTTTGTAGTTATCATCCATGAATGCATTGTATTTGACCCAATCAAAAAACTTCAAACCCAAGAAACTTAACAAAAATATATACACCGGTTATATAATGTATTTTGACCAAATTATTTGTAAAACTTTGTATATCTTTGAAATTAACGCACGGAACAATCAATGATTAAAACACCAATCAATCACCATCATTATAGAATATTTGGAAACGGATTTGTATTTAACGATTTAATGCGCAAGAAACAAGAAAAAAATGAACCCCGTGACTATATAATAAATCGATACAATGCTTTGTGATTGTAAACATTCAAGTTATTCACAACAATATCTCGCAATTTCAACTATATATAAATGTCAAAACAATACTTTTAAAAATCATATCATCATCGCACACATTTCAATATTTAATAACCGAGATCGATACGATACACACACTATGTAAGTAACAATAAAAAAAAAAAAAAAAAAAAAAAAAAAAAAAAAAGTTGTAATATGATGCCTTATAAAATAAAATATGTTGATAAAATTTTAGAAATTATTAGTGTTAAGATTAAATAAATTAAAAATATATATATATATTTGTTGGGAAATTACATTAGTAAAAGTTGTCAAAATGTGTCATACATTTCTTTGAAATTTTAGGTGTGAATTGTTACAGTATTTATTTCATTAAGATGATTCTTTGAATTTTTATATAGAAATTTTAGTTTGAGAGGAATTTAGGAATTTAACATTACTCACTTTTTAAGTTTCAAAACATGGATACATACGCTTTGTATGCATAATAATAAAAAAGTTGTATTGACTTTCCAACATTGAATATGCCGAATTTGTTTTCATTTAATATAAGTTTGAATTTTAATGGTAATTATATATACATATAGTTAAAGACGAAGATCGCAAGACAAGAACGGATTGATGATCGTTTAGTGATAAAAAGTGTTTATGGGTTATAAACAAAAATAATAAAAGTTTTAAGATTTTGGTATTAAACATAATGTTTTGAAACCCGGTCGACCGGGTGGTTCAACTGGTTGAATCGCTTTGGTCGAAAAACGAATCGATGAACCGGTTCAACCCGACGGGTTGGGTTGAACACGGTGAAATTAAACCGGTCAACCCGTCGGGGTTTAGGCGTCCGGTCAACTCGGTTTTCGATGTATTAATAGTTTCCTTTTGAAATATATGTTTTCAACATTTCTATTTTAGTTTCAACTTTTACTTTTTGTTTTTCCTTTGTATATAGTATACGGATACCCGTGACGATTAACCTGGAGAAATAGATCTCGATGAGGCGTGATTTCTGGGTTTGTATCGGTTAACGGTCTTCTTGGTTCATTTACGGATTACTTTTATTGGTTAGTCGAGCCGTTGGCATGAAACCGGTCCCGTTGAACCCGTTGGTCCAAATCAGGTTTTAAAACTATATGTACCATCAACTTGTTAAATTGTATGAAACTTTGTGTGTTTTATTAATCAGTATAATGTGTATAATAACACGTACTTTTCATTTAGGGTGTTTTAAAAATAACATTAATTAGTGTGTTTAATTACTTTATATTCTGGATTTTGTTGTTGCTTGTTTAAATTGTATATTGTGATAATTTTATTGTACTTTTTAGTATGGGGTGTTTTAATTGTTTGTATTTAATTTGGTGAATATGCTTTTAGTTGGTTGTACAATATGAATAAATCAATGTACTTTTAAGTAATGGGTTGTTTTAATAAATGTATTAATTACATTATACATTTATCTCACCTTTGACTTTCAATTTTCAATTTTCACTTTCACCTCTGACCATTTTTCTATTTTATGTAGTAAAGATTGATTGGGATATTTATTTCTATATTAAATACTTGTACATTATTAAACATTCTACTTCAACTACTTGTACCTTATGTGTGCAAATAAATTTCTAAATGTGCAAATCATTAGCCTTTAGTATTGATCACATAGTTACGCACTCCATATTATCGCATGGATATTTTAGGCTTTTACGAATATCATGGGAAAGGATCCGATAATAAGAAAACCTAAAAATGAGTAATTAAAAATATTTCTAACCATACATTTGAAACAAAAGATTTTTTTTTTTAAAGTATGCATCTACTTTTGTAGATGTATTTAAAATATACTAGACGAGTACCCATGCCTAGCGGTAGCGGTGTCTAGTTTTCTGCAAAATTCCGACGACCCTTAAGTTTCTTTCAACAAACTGTATTTGTAGCGTTAGAGAATAATTTTTGAATAACTATAATCTAGATGTGTGGTTGCATAACAGTAAAAATATACAGTTTTCAAAAAAATTATGTAGAGTCGATCTATGTGTGGTAGTATATTTTCTAATAGGATTGTTTTAAGTTATTGAGATTTTAGTAATAATAGATTCAAGCATTACAAAAAGCAACGGTATTATGTAGTTGACAATCTTATATTGTAGTTTAGAGGTATAGATAACGTGTGTGTCCGTCTTTTCTTGTTTTGTCGGTAATTTTTATCCTAAACTATAACTTAGAAACAAAATGAGAATAATTTTCATGGACAAAATTCTATATGAACATCAGCAGAAGAACATATAAATAGGTAACATTATTTGGGGTGGGCTTGAGATATTTGTATTAAGCTAGATACATATGAGTTAAATACGAATCATCGTAGTTAACTTGCACACGAAAACAAAAAACCTCATATGTTGATCCGTTTTTAAAAATGGACGGCATATATGTAGACTTGTAACAGAAAATGTTTACACAGTTCTTGAAAATTGAAAAATGAGTTATTTATTAAATCGGGAGTTTTACGTTAATAAAAATAATTCATATGATGGATGTAATATCCTTACGCTGGGTGTAATAGAGGGATCTAAGACGCGTCTTTCCCATTATTGACATGTCTCTCTTAAAATACAACTCCTAACGACGCGTCATATGATAGTTTTGTTGAGATGTTGGTCTTGTGCAAGACATACTTATGATGTTTATTGTGTGTGTTTGTGTAACTATATGTTGTATATTTGTGTTAAAGTAGTCAGTGAGGTATGTTTGGATAGTGAAATTGGTGTTTTATAACACTTGTTTGATGATGAAATAAAAATGATATTTAACTCGTGATATGTTTGGATAATGAAATTTGTGTTTTATAACACTTGTTTAATGATGAAATAAAGAATGATATTTAACTGAGGTAGCGATAGTGATGTTAGTCACCCCAAAACTTGATTACTTTAGTCCCTGTCACTTGCTACATTTTTTAATTTTAATTGCAATTATATGATGTATCAATCAAAGATAATTTGATTAAACTTAGGGGTGTTTGGTATGAGTGAATCGCATATAATGGAATTAACTTAAAGAATGGAATTGCAAAAAAAAAATGTTGAGAAATGATGATGGATTCCTTTGTTTGGTATAGATAGAGAATCAAGTAAAGAAATATGTCGTTCGAGTAATTCTCTTGTTTGGAACAAACACATAAATTAAAAATTCATGTTAGACCACATCAACTTTTATGTTCTAATAATCATGGTTCTTTTAAAAGATAAAAAAATATAAATTCGATTTAATTATCTCAATTCTTTATATACCTTTGATATATCAGTAGCTTTACAGAAGACAATTTACTTAAAATATTGGTATTTTAGTTTATGGCAAAAAAGTTCCAATAATTAAAAGGATAAATCAGCTTAATGATCCCACTGATGCTTGGATGTCATGTAGTGATTTAAAAAATTGATTTTCATAATCAAAATTGATGAGAAAAATGTATAACTGAAACATCAATCGGGAACTGGGTGGGGCTCAATTAATCCCAGATGAAGGTGATAAGAAAACTTCAATCGCCAAATCTTAGGTTTGGTGACTTTTTCCCCAAATGAGATAGCATGTGCTTTGCACATGAGTTACCCCTTTATATGTGCTATTTTTTTTAAAATTGCCTACTCATTCTCCATGGAATCAGACTTGTGAATAAGCTACGTTTAACCATGTGATTCTCTACATTCTCTGTTTTTTTAAGAGAATGTGACAACTCGTCTTTCGTGTCATTTCTCAAAACAATTCATGCTTCACAATTTCATCATTTATCGTAAACTAGGTTTCATGTGTTCCAAATTGCAGAACCTTAATGGTTTAGTCATGAACTCATGATCATATCGTCACGGACATTTCATATAGACTAAGTTTAGTCTACATATCATTAGCATCATTTGCATCATGTTAGTTCATTCATGATTTTGCATTTCATCTTAAACGTGTAAATTTCATATTAAATAAACGTTATCGCGTAAGTCATTATTTCGAACATTTAATCCGATACTTCCAAAAATGATCCCAATATATTTTTATACTTACATTTAGTTTATAAAAACAATATTTTGAGTTTACCTAATGTTTTAAATTTATTTTGTATATAAATCGTTAAAATTATATTATTACGACGCTTTTCTTAAAAACTACACGATAATTATTATATCACTCAAATTTTACAAGAAATGTATTTTTACAATTTTTATGATCTCATTATACTTTACTTTGATCCATTAAAACTTATTTGTAGTCCATACTACTCTAATTTCACAACTATATACAAAGTTACAATTTACCTTAACTTAAAATTCTTTTACTTACACTTTTTAACAATTATATACAATAAATAAAAGAAAAAAAAAAAGTATTTTGGTGAAATACTTCCCCCCTTGGCCGACCAAGGGGGGGTAAGCATTTATTGAGTTGGTAGAAAAATTCTTACTTGTATAGATCTATACACAAACTTCATTCACTCATTTCATTCAACAATAATGCAAAGTTAATAAAGTTCTCTCTTCTTGTTTTTCTTCCTCTCCAAAACCGGCCTTCCTTAGGGGTGTTAGAAGAAATCATCAAGTTTTTCCATTATCAAGTTTAACACAATATAGTTACACTCTCATTCAAGGTTTTGAAATTAAAACCTAGGGTGTTTAGGTTTAATCCTTGTTCTAATCACCTCATCAAGTAACTAGTAAGCATATCACTTTCATTTTACATATTTCATTATCATTTCATATGTATTTCATCATTTTTTTTAGCAAGCATGCAAGACTTATGGTTATTTATACCATTTTTACATTGTTTTTAGAGTTTTATATATAAAAGTCATCCTATAATTTATCCCTTGTTATATATTAGTCTTGATGATGTCTAGGAACCCATGACACCCTAAGAAGGTGTATGGTAGGATTAGAATAGCTTTGGAGTTGTTTTGAAGGGATTGGAATAGGTTTAGTACGAAAAACTCTTTTCGACAAGTATAAATAAGTGGTCTGATCTTATTTTGTATTTCGGAAAATCCGATTGTAGACATAAAATTTTGGCCTAGATATTTAGAAAATATACTTTAAAACGAATCCGTGGTCATTGAACGGATTAAAACGAGCTATAACGAAGAAGTTATGAAATTTTCAAGTTTGACGATTTAAATATATATTTCCGAAATTTCAAGAAACTATTTTTGTTTTATGCAGTCAAAAACGAGTCTTAAGCGTTATAAATTATTTCGACTTATCAAAAATATATTAGTATACTTTGATACGGCTAAGGACGATAATACGTAGAAAACGGATTTATAACGACTAAAATATACACGCTTTCATAAAATTGTCAGAACTTTATTATTTACTTAAAACTATATTATTTTTATTTGACAAGTGTTACGGTAAACAAAACGACCATATTGAAGGCTATTTTTAACGTTGACGTAGAACTTTTGTAACTAGATGTCTTTAATAAAATTGAGATCATCAAGCATATTTTCCAAAATGACCAACCGTTTGTATAAGCGGAGTTGTAATAAATTATTTACTATTGCTTAAACTTTGCGAAACTCACTTTTAAACTACATTTGGACAAAATCACCCTACTTAACCTATGTTTTTCTTTATGAACTAGACCTCTAGGATAAAAACTTAAATGCCAAAACTTCTAGATTTTGATACAAGCTTTCCAAAACCGTTGAGTTCGTTCCTAACGCTCGACGACACCATTTCATTATTAGCTTTTCGAGGCCATTTTGTCACTTTCATGAAATTTCCAACGACATTATTTTACTGACTTAAAAGTTAAAATTTCACAATAAATCCTTAAGAAACTATTGTAGGATGACATTTTGACGTAAATACTTGTAAAGTAATTTAAAATGGTCAAGACGCCAAAAGAGTATTTTCGACGATAAGTATTATTTTCAAAACTCACAAATGGTATAAATAACATACGAAATGCATGCATAACATTACATCATAACTCATTACGATCATATCATTCACAATAGGTCAAGGTTAAAGTATCACGCTACATTTCGATGTATCCACTTTGCCATTACATCATCATTATCATTGCAACAGTGAGTTCATAGCCCACTTTTATTCTTTTTAACTGCTTTTACAAACTCGGGGAGATACATGCTACATTTTTAATCGAACACAAATGCTTTGAACCGTATGCTACATCCGAATGTTTTATTGTCACTAAGTATTTGCTATGTTTGAAGTCCCTACATCATGCACCATTAGTCACTTGCAGTGGTAGCGAATATTGTGAATAGGCCTATTGGAATTAACCTCCCGCCTTATCGACCCGCTAGGGAAATCGAGCGCACTATATTGAATCATTAAGGTAAATTGGCAAGTTTACCTATTAGGTGCGATGAAACGATGATTACCAATTTTTATTGGTGCGATGTTTACGCTTTGGTTGTCATGAACTTAGTGAAATAAATACTGCTTTGTTTTCAACGATGAGTGTGAAACAATTTAACTCACACTACGATTATTGTGTTCAAACGAATTAATTAAACCTATGGATTTCACTCAACCTTTCAGGTTGACCTTTTAAGATGTTTTATCTCGTGATCTAAGGCATTCAATTCATGGCATGCATTTGACACATCATAGAGTCGCGTGACGACGCTGCCTCACTTGGGTTTTACGAACTTTAGAACATCGTTTGGCTTGTAACAAAATTATTTCCGCACAAGTTGATTTTCATTTGGGACCTATACTTTGTAAACTCGATTGTTTTATTAAATCAAACGATGTATTTTCCAAACGACACTTTAGGTCGCTCAAAATAACTGTGATTGTGATGCTATGACAATAATCCCGTGAATTCCATTCCACCGCAAAACAGTAATTTGGGGTGTGACAGAGAATCATTTTGATGGAAAGAGAATGAATTTTTGATTCCTGCTTCCATTCTCGCTCAAACAAACAGAGGAAAACATCTTAATTCCGATTCTTAGCATTCTTTTCCATCCTACCAAACATGGCCTTACAAGACACAAACAACTACCGAACTAATGTAAATATGATAGTTGTTAAGTTCTCGATTCGATATTAGGATTTTACGATTTTACAAAGTTAAAACGATTCGGATCCCACGTAAGATCTTAACAAGTTTAAGATCTTATAGGATCCCGATCTTGGCCATAGGATCTTATGATCTACTCCGATTCGATCTTACTTTTCACGAACCGAAAACTAAAAAACTACAAAAATATGGTTTATGTTTTTATTTAATTTAAAAAACAAATGTGATTTTTTTTAAACATTTCATATTTATAATTTAGAACAACATTTTCATAAAACATTCGTATAATTTCGTTTTTATAATATATAATAATTTGCAGATTTGAATAATATTATAAAGATCATTTAAAAATGACACTATAGTAAAATCTTATGATCCCGATCTGATTTTACGATCACGATATTGCAAAAATAAAAACGATTTTAAATTGTATCCCGATCTTAAAAACCTTGGTAGATATATGTATGTGTTGATGTGTATATCCTGTGGATACTAGATACACAGTTCGAAATTATGCTTGTTTTTCAATTATGAGGAATTTTGAAACTTGAACCACGAATCTAGATTTATAATCCAGCCTTTAACATTGTTGTATTGAAATCTACAAACTAAATAGAGCCCACCATTTATCGAATAAGTTGAGCTGAAACCATAGTGTTAACCTTTATTAAGTTCAAGTTTTAATTATATAAAAATAAAAATAAAAATAAAAATAAAGCTTGGAATCAAATTTGATGTAATGAACATATACTAGATAGTTTTAATGGATAGTTTCTAGCAGCTGCCCATAAACCGAACTCGATTACATATCAATTAAGAGAACTCGTTGAACCGTCGAGTTGAGTTCAATTCAGTCCAACACGTCCGTGCATAGCTTTGTCAAGCTCGAGTTAAACTCGACACATTTGTAGATCCATTTGGATTTTTAATAATGATACCATATAGTAACAATCAAGGCTGACTCATAGTCAAATTGAACAAAAATACAGTAACATCGATTTTACAAGGGCAAATCGCACAGAAATGTATCAAACTTACCTTCAATTTCAATTTAAGGTAATCAACTTATTTTTCTCAATTTAATGTATCAAAGTTATTTTTTATTGCAATATCGGGAAGTTTTTACCTACACAAAAAGTTCCAGGTTACCATCATCATACTTCATCTCCCTCAACCAACTTCCGGCCAATTTCCGGCCAAAAACTTATATCTTTTGTTTTACTCTAATTAGTATTCTGATATACACATCTTTAAAGTGTTTTTTTTATTGCAATTCGTATAAAAGTGTTTTTTTTCTCTTGTTCCCCACAAACACACCAACTGTTGTCACTACAGTTACACTTGGTCCTCCATTCAAACACTAAAAACGCTTATTTGATGTTTAAAAACGTAATCTGAAACACCCCTTTAGTAATAGACAAGCAAATATTCAAGTTATATGACCATCACAGCTAGCTAAATATAAAGAGTATTTGATTTTAAAACATACATTAATAACTGCAAATTAAATAAATAAAAGATTGATATGAGATTAATGAAATGTATAAACCGAAAGGAAGGGAAATAGATATAATTGGTGTGTGAATAAGTAGCTATTATCTTGTCACTAACAATAGAGAAAAAAGAGATGTGTGTAACCTGCTGATTTCATAGATGTGACCTGATAACCTGATAATTGTCTAACATTGCAACTAAAAATAACTTGGATACCTTAAATTGAGAAAAAAAAAAGTTGAATACCTTAAATTGAAATTGAATTTAAGTTTGATACCTTTTTATGCGATTTGCCCATTTTACAATGAATGTATTTTAACTAGCCATAAAATAAAAATTACTTCTTGGACGAAAATGCAACATTAATTATCAAAAAGCGACAATTATGTAAGAATAATTGAATACTCAAACCAAACCTGTACATAAAACCACCCGCTATTAAAACTCGCTATTTAGTATTTACCCATATTATTAAACTTACATTAAGCCCCTCAAACTTACCAAACATTACACATACAAGCCTTGTATATTTTTTTTGAAAGAGATTTGGTGAGAATAATTATTGAAATTAGAAATAAAAAGATATTGGCATAATTTCATATATATCCTCTCCTGATGAATAATTACACGTATATCTTTTGTCAGCTTTTTACGATAAAATACAACGCTTTAATGATCAAAAATATATACGTAATTTCAAATTTTCAGGATATATACGTAAAGTTCTCAAGATATTATAGTCACATATTTAAATAAAAAGAAGAATAAGAGTTAATTGCATTTTGGTTTTTGTGGTTTGGTTAAATAAAGACGTTTGGTCTCAAAACTGAAACAGAATGATAGTCCTTATTTTAAAATTTGGATTGCATTTATGGTCTTTGGATCTTTAACGATTAAAATACCCTTGTCTTCTTCGAAAAGACAAGGGTAATTTGGTCATTTTCACATATAAGGACAAAAATGCAACACAAACTTTAAATGAGGACTATCATCGACTTTCAAAGCTTTTAGTGACAAACCCGCAATTTAGCCAAACCACAATGATGTAAAATGCAATTAACTCAGAAATAATAAAGAGCTACAACAATTTTTGTAAGTAAATACTCCTCCGTCTCAAAATAATAGTCACATTTCTTTTTCTGGATGTCTCAAATTAATCATTCACTTTCCTTTTATAAGAAAACTGAGAATTTTGTGGGAATATTCTTTTGAATTATTGAAAATTAAAGCCATTCCACTTTTATTAAATTGTGTGTTTTTTCTCCGACAATTATTTTCGGATTTTAGGAGTATGAAATTTATGATTGCGATTTATTCTCATTCTTCTCATTTAATTATATTTCTCCTTTAATCATAACTTTGTTTTTTTAAAGTTGATAAAATACTTTATAAAATGTAATACACTCCTACAATATACTAATAGGGTGGGTTATACTATCTTTTTGATATTGGTATAAAGTGTAAAAAAAAATAAAAAGTAAATGCATTATAAAATGATAATGGATTGTGACCCTTTAAAGTTTAATTTAAACATAATAGGTCATGTTGATTTTTTTGTGAGAAAGAAAAAAACGCGGGTCTTTTATTCTATCACTTTTATTTTACTTAAATTGAAAATTTCATTCAAAATAACATTAACATTACCTATCATGTTTAATAGAATTTGAGAGGATCTCAATCCAATGATAATATCTTAAACGATATTTAGCATTTGTCATAATTGTTAATGATTTGTTAGACACATCGTACATATTTTTAGTAAACGTGGTAACCTATTGCTTATCGATTTTCAGTTGTAAGATCTCGTATCATAATCTTAGAACACTTGGTTTCTCAAAAGTTTTGCAAGGTGCAAAACATATTTTTGCAGCTATTTTAGATGTCAGATCATAAACATAAAGTGATTCGCATGCAAAAAAACATAATCGATAATAATCAACTTTTAATGGACAAAAAAAAAAATACTCAGTTTTGTTGCAAAATAAATGTTCACATTATTATTTTACTTGTCTGATAATATGTTTTCACTTACAAATTACAATCATTTAAATCATTCTAAGACAGAAAACAAGACGTTTATTAGTTAACAATAATATTTAAAGTCTTATAAAATTATGTGACACTATCATAATGAATTTGGACACAAAGGAGCACGAGGGCACGGTGAAATGCTATAGGCATCGTATTAGTGTTTAAAAATTAAGTGAATTAGATTTTTTGAAGAGATTGCTTTGACTTTCTTGTTAACCCTACTCGAAAGAGATTGAGTGGCGGATTTAAAGAAATATTTAGTTCATAAAATGTTATAAAGTAAAACCGACGTGAATATTAGCCAGACGATTTTTTCCGAAGATAAATTACAGACTGCAAGACATATCAATCGGATTGGCTTATCGGTATCGGCATCGGAAAATCGGTTTTTCCCGCTTTTACGGAAATTTCCGATTTGGTCACGGTCCCGCATCGAATTAGTGGTCCCGATTTTTTTCACCTTATTTCGTAGCCCGATACTGCATCAGATTTTAAAAATCAGACTGCTTTTGATTTGCACGCATTTGCCCTGATCTCGCTCGAAACGCTCATCCCTGATGTAACCTTGTAACTTGACCTAGGGCTTGGATAGAAATGCAATGTTTTACACTAAAACCCTCAAACTTCAATAAAAGTACACTTTCCACCCTCTAACTTTTTGTTCAAACCGTTGACCATATAAACACACACACTTACATAAGCATAAACTAAACTGTAGTACTTTAGTGAAGTGTTAAACTATCTCAACTGTGTGTGTTTTAGTGTGTGTGTGTGAGAGAGAGAGAAAACTCTACTAAAAAAAAGCACCCATCACTTTCCCAAGAAATCTTGTGTTTTCCTTCTCAACGGTTAATGGCAAAACCATGAAAGTAACCGGAAAAACAACAGATCTTATACCAAACAAAACCCCAAACTTTGAACTTGATACAGATCTTTATCAAAAACCCATCTCAAAAAAGCCTTCAAATCGGAAAATAAGAGGTGGGGTCAAGTTAAAAGAGGCTGTGAAGAGAGGGTCAAGGCCTGAGACCCCTTTGCTGAGATGGAAATTTGAGGTGAAGGATGGTGGTGATGGTGAGGATGGAGGGAGTGAAAGTGGCCGGAGGGGTGGCCGGAAAAGTGGCCGGAGGGAAAGTGTGTCGGTTAGGAAGCTGGCTGCTGGGTTGTGGAGGTTGCAAGTGGTGGAAAGTGGTGAGAATGGTGGTAGTAAGGTTAATAATAATGGGGCTAATTTTCAGGTAAGTTGTTTTTTATTTTTTATAAAACCCTAATTAGTAATTTGTAGAAAAGTTTATATATTTTTGGCTTTTTGATTTTGTGTCTCTAAATCTTGAATAAAGTTTGACCAAGAACAATAGGAATATTTGTTTTTGTTGATAACTATTTTTTTTCTTGCAAATATACATAAAGATAAAAAGTAGATGGCCAATGTGAGAATGTGGATGTGAAAAAAGTTGTTGCTTTATGTTGAAATGGTTTATCGATCACTCGATTTAATGTGGACCCTCATCAAGTTTCTCGCATGGATGGCTTATTGTTTTAAGATCTTTAGTTACAATGGATTTTGATTCGTATAGATAAACACTACATTCGTCTGAAAAGTAGTCCATATAAAGATTGCTTCTTTATGAAGAAATTACATTTGTAATTAGTACATTTGTCACAAAAATGTCTACTTTTCACTTTTGGAGTATCTAAGGGATTCCTTTTAGCTTCAATGTTGATAAAAATCGCTTCTTGGTGTAGAAAATTCGGTGACTGTGAGCTTAGATTACTCGATGGAATCTTGATGTTGGCTTTGGATGATCTTCTGTGGTCTTGTTTAGATTCGATTTATACTGACATATAGCGCTAACTGTCTGTTCTTTCATTTGCAGTCCACGATTGATCATACAGGGATACATTCTCCAGCTCGTCACAACAGGAAATCATTTGATTTACATATGAAAGATGTGCCACAGAGTCCTAATTCTGTTAATGGTTCAAGAAATAGGTTTCTGCACAAGGTAAATGTCAATTACTTAACTTTTTAATATACTATGATGCACTTAATCTAGTCCTTTGACTTTGAATGTCAACTTTATATCCGGCAATAGTATATTTGTTATACATCTTTTTTGTGTTTTCAGCATGAACTCTTTACTAGTTTTAGCACTTTGTAAACCTTTCGATTTAGATGAAGTGATCAATTTTCCCTCAAAGATTAGATATTCACACATGAATTTGATATCAGAAGTAGTTTTGATAATTTAACATTCACGTTTAGTGGGTTCAATTTATTTGGTACCGGAAGAAATAGATGTAATATAATGGTTCTCATTTATGTGACAAGAAATGAAGATGGTACAGAAACATCAGAGGATGGTGGAAAATGATGTAAACTGATGGACCTTTTAATGTAATTCCAAGTTTAGGGTCCCATTTCGTGTTTTGAAAAATCAGATATACAGCTGAATAAAGCTAGACATATGTTAATAATCCGTAACATCAAAAAAAGCTTCTACTTTTTTTTTTTTTTTTTTTTTTTTAACCAAAATATTGAAATTGCTTTATAGATCACCAAAGCATATATCGACATCATCTATAACAAATCTGATAAAGAAAATGACAGAAATGTTCTTCAATTTGTTGACTGCTTTCTTAACATCACAGAAAGAAATAATAAACCGCGTGTTTTATATCTAAAATTTTTAGAGGGTTGTCTTCATCGTCCAACGGTTTTTATGAGATTTAGTATGAACGGAATAAATATATGGGTGGTCCTTAATAAGAGTTGAATACTTTTGTTAAAATGATCACACTAACTCTTGTTCTACATTTATCAGCTTGAACCAACGTTCCATTTTTCCAACTCTGCTATGGAGGGAGCGACCAAGTGGGACCCGGGGTCATATAAAGCATCTGAAGAGGTAAGGCAAATCTATGGCGAATCAAACCATTTAGATAAACAAGTAGGTGTAGTGTCAATGGTATCCGTACTTGAATCAGAACTCGAACAAGCTCGGACACGTATAAATGATCTCGAAAACGAACGAAGGTCATCAAAGAAAAAACTTGAACAATTCTTAAAGAAACTCAATGAAGAACGGGCCGCGTGGC
Organism: Chrysanthemum lavandulifolium; assembly: GCA_022545495.1. Taxonomy (NCBI): domain Eukaryota; kingdom Viridiplantae; phylum Streptophyta; class Magnoliopsida; order Asterales; family Asteraceae; genus Chrysanthemum; species Chrysanthemum lavandulifolium. The sequence goes on from CM040242.1 coordinate 55,583,750, forward strand.
GGAGCCGTGAACACGAGAAGATACGTGCTGTTATTGACGATGTGAAATCTGAATTGAACCGGGAAAGAAAAAACCGTCAACGGATGGAAATAGTCAACTCGAAATTAGTCAATGAGTTAGCTGATGCTAAATTATCAGCTAAACGGTATATGCAAGATTATGAAAAAGAACGTAAAGCACGGGAATTGATAGAAGAGGTATGTGATGAGTTAGCAAAAGAAATCGGTGAAGATAAAGCGGAAGTTGAAGCATTGAAACGGGAATCGATGAAAATGAGGGAAGAAGTTGATGACGAAAGAAAGATGTTACAAATGGCAGAAGTGTGGCGTGAAGAACGTGTACAAATGAAGCTTGTTGATGCTAAGGTTACACTTGAAGATAAATTTTCCCAAATGAATAAACTTGTTGCGGATCTTGAACGCTTCTTAACAAAAAGCACGAATCTTGATGACGAGGATGTTAAAAGATTTGAAGCCCTTAAAGGGTCTGTTAATTCGATTAATATTCAAGAAATTGTAAGTGAGTTTAAGTATGACCCACCGAACCCAGATGATATATTTTCAGTCTTCGAAGAGGTAAATTTTGGGGAAATGCACGGAAACGAAATTCAAGAAGATGATGGTGATGAGGATGATGACGAGAGCGGTTGGGAAACCGTGAGCCATCTTGACAATGACGATCACGGGTCAAATTATTCTCCCAATGAGAGTGATCCCTCTGTTACGAGAAGTAGCCGAAGAGAATGGGAAGACAATGACGGAACTCCCATTACCGAAATCACAGAAGTATGTTCTGTACCAAATAAGCATCCAAAAAAGGGATCATCGATATCGCGTCTGTGGCGGTCATCATACTCGAGCAACGGTGATAACTGCAAGATAATATCAATGGAGGGGTTAAATGGACGTCTCTCGAACGGGACCCACCTTTCCAATGGGACCCACCTTTCTAATGGGACCCATCTTTCGCCTGACCGGATGTCCGGGGTGAGTCAATCGGAATGGAGCTCACCGGGGTCAGCAAGTAATAACCCGCATATTATGAAAGGGATGAAAGGATGTATCGAATGGCCACGTGGTGTTATGCAGAAAAACAGTTTAAAAGCAAAGCTTATGGAAGCGAGGATGGAGAGTCAAAAGATACAGTTGCGACAGGTGTTGAAGCAGAAGATATGAGACACGAGTATGTAGTGAATAAAATGTAACATGTTAGATGATACTCATGCTCGTGTCTTGGAATAACAGTGGTAGAGGAGAAAGGTAAGATTTTGGTTATTGATATCGTTACAGGCGATTCGTGTACAATTTTCAGTCTTGATTCATGTTCAAGAAAATGCAATATTCCTTATTTCTGTTGTAGGATTATAATGTGGCATATTAAATGAAATTGGTACCATAATTTCAGACTCTCTTTTTCGCTCTTCTAGTGTATGGGTCTTCATTTGTAATTGCAGTTCCTGTTATTACTTAGATCCTGTTCGAGATTCGCTCATGTTCACGTTATCCGTGATCCAGTTTAGGAGTGTATAAAAAACTAAAGGGTTTAATGTGATTTGGTTCTGGTTTGGTTTTCTTAGATAATCAGTTAAATCAAAACAAGTATGCATTTGGTATTCAATTTTTTCATTAAGCATTATCTGCATTTTTTATTAACATCATAGATCAACCAAGTATATATGATTAACCTGTAAAAAAAAACATGTCTAATTGATCTTTAATAAAACCTCATATAACTGTTAGATTTCATAAAGGAAGCTTTTAATACTGATTACGAAGTGCAATAAGATGAAAGACATCATTAATTTTCATTTGATAGCTTGGTTTTTAGCTGAAGAAAGAATTGGTATTATAAAAGAACCCACAAATTCGCCCTCAAACCAGAGAGTATAAACACAATTTAAAGACATGGTACAATAGTTTACAACAATTTGGGCAATAAATAGAACATAACAACAATCAAATTACAATGAGCTGATTCTTTCAAGATTTCCATAACTGGATCATTTAAACTCTTGAAAGTTGACATGCCCCGTTGTTTGTGCATGTTCCACAGCCTCCTGCATTGTTAAAAAAAGCACAAGAAGTTAAACATGGCTTTATTGCCTGTGAATAGAAGTGTAAAAATGGGTTCGGGTCAGAGCAGGTTGTACGGGTTGAAACAGCCGCCTAAACCATTCTGTGTTCAAGACTTCTAAACGTTTTATAAACTATTAGTGTGTCAAATCTTCGAATATGATTTCAATCATGAAATAACTTTTTCCAATAAAAAAATTAGGAGGTTTAATTTCAACCCGTATAACTAGTTTCTTTTATAGCTAGTTATGTTGAATCCACCCGTTTGATGCATTAAAGATACATTTCAACCCGTATGACTAGTTTCTTTTATAGCTAGTTATGTTAAATCCACCCGTTTGATGCATTAAAGATACAACACTTTCCGGGCCAACCCATTCATTAATTGCCATTTTCCTTAAATTTCTAACCTTTTGACCAATCACACCAATTTGGCAGACCCCGCAGCGCAATGTGAAGTTAGCTGTGTCAGTGTAACTTCTTTTCCTATACACATGTCAAAATCACTATTATTTTACATTCATTGTAAAAGAAAAATAATCAGAAAAAAACTAAAGCTTATATAGATTTAAAATTTATTATACCTTTGCTGATCCTTAACAAGATTTAAAGCAAGTGATTCAAATGCCCCAATGGTCCTATCGGAATTCACAGTGAAAATCGTCTGATCAAACTCTTCAGGAGCTCCATCCGCAGGGGACATCTATTATACATAAACATGTTATAAAACAAAAACTTCAATTGGGAAATGGGATCCCAGTCACGTATTTATTTCAACTAAAACGCTATAAAAGGGAAATAAGGAAATGATGCAAATTTTTGGTATATGGCTTTCTAGAAATACATATCTTTCCTTTATTAGTTTATTTACTACTACTAATTTTCACAAAACTAGAAAAAGAATACTAATACTCTGTAGTAAATTACCGAATTAAGCATCAATTATACCTTATTTGACTGTGATACTTATACATTGTATTCACATATTATAAATAGTGACATACTTTGCAAAAGGAGCCAATTTGGTAATTACACATTTTTTTTTTTGGGTAAAGGGTATTCCACCGGAAAAGTAATTACACATTTTATCTCCCAAATAGGTAATTAAAGCTACCACAATAGGCTAGTTTGGTAATTTAATTTTTTTTTTTTTTTTTTTTTTTTGCCTGGTTCTCTTCGGTTTTGTGTTCTTTGTTTTGTTTTGCCTGCCACCAGTATACCTTTTTTCTTGTTCTGCTGACTTTACTCTCTCTCTCTCTCTCTCTCTCTCTCTCTCTCTCTCTCTCTCTCTCTCTCTCTCTCTCTCTCTTTTTCTCACCCTCACACTTGCACTTGGGAGGTCTCGCTGAAGCAGCCTCTACTCCCTGCACATCCCGGATAGGGTACGATCTGCTCACATTTTACCTCCCATACCCCCGCCTCGCGGGATTGGGTTTGTTGTTGTTGTTGTTTGCTTAACATCCGTCCGTCCCCAATGGGGAAGGACGGGTTTGATAGGCATCAATCAAAGTAGCGTGTTAATGTACGTAATGAACCTTTAGAATGATACGCTAACTTTTATCACACCATAGGGAAATTCTGTATTCTTGCTTGTATCTGGTAATTACTTTGCTACATTATAATTACCAACCTAACCCGTTTCAAAACTCTAATTACAAGGTTAGGCTATAAAAAAGTATAATAACCAAATCAGACAATCATGTGAAGCAAGTTGCTATTTATTGGAAGCAAAGAGAAAATGAATGACAAAGAATCACATACAGCCAAAGCATCATAATGGAGTCCATCGTATATCAGCATAACTCTTTCACCATACTTTTTTTCCTGTTGAACAATACACGAAGATGGGTTATCAGATTTTTAGAGCCGAAAATAAGAAAATTCGATTATGTTAATTGACATGGTCATGAATGCTGACCTGTCCATACAGGTCACATCTTGTTGTTTGGATATCATATGCTGCAATTTCGCGACCATAATAATCTGCTAATATTGAAAGCTCTATTGCACCTTCATAAGAGTGGTTTCAAAAGAGAATTGTAAGATGAAGAGATGACACTATATCCCACAATTTCAAAAAAAATTATAGCGTGGTCACAACGTGAACAGATTTTTTGATGATTACTAACATTTTGCATTATAAAAAAACTACATATAAAACTAGATAATGAGAAGAAAAGCGTATTCAAACACTGAAGGATTAATTAGTTGAGATGCACATAGTACCATAGAAATGTATTTGTACCATAGAAATGTATTTAGTATTAACAAGACAAGATTCTATTATAAACGAAGAACCTTGATTATCGAGCTTTTGGGAATCTTCAACCTACACTTTTGGTCTCTTATGAAAATCTGTGGCATTGATGATATCTATTTTGACTCAAGTAATGGTAATGTTAAAAGGATAAGGGGCGACGACAAGGTATGTAATACCAATAGTAATCTAAAATAATTATGTTTTACACTTTTATCCATTTGACCTTCTAGTTTATCCATAAAGATTCTCAAAAAGCAAATGTCAAGATTGACAAATACTAAAATATATGATTACTCTTTAGTTGAAATCATCCCTTCACATTGTGTAAGAATAAGCAATGCTAGTGCAACCTTTTCTTACTATAATAGTCTAGAATAGAAGTGTATATATGTGGTTACAAAGACTAAGATTTTGTAAAGAAAAAGATATGTGTTATAATTGGAGGAATAACCGAACAATCAAGACCATGGTAAAAATTGTATTGATTCATATATGTAACAACAGATGCCGAGTTGATGCGCCAAAAGTTAGTTTTAAGGATCTTTGAATGATTATCAGAGCAATATTGAGCACTTATAAAGATGTAAATTTGGACCGCCTACAAACTTTCTGAAGGCTACAATAACCCACAAAGAAAAGTATTTGACATGGCATTTAGTCTATTTACCCCCTAAAAAATATATGGAACAAATAAGAAGGTAATCAAATACAGAAATATATTTATTCCAGAATGAATCAACATGACATCTCATGATGTACCAACTGCTAAAGGCTGCCTGCATGAGTATAATACATAAGGCGGCAGAAACATACCTCCCCATTTATCGGGGTTAAGAATCCAAGCACAATATTCTTCATTAGGTTTCCCAAGGAACGCTTCAGAATATTTTGTCGGATCACTGGCTACTGTAGCAGCTATAACCTATAAGAGAAAAAAAATACAGATTAGTTAATAAAATAATTTGTAAAGTGTTCTACTCGGATTTACAAATCATTAAAACACTATAGAATGCTTTTGACCTTTTGCAAATTTTATAGGGTATGTACGACCTAAGCTTTCATTATTCAGAAGAAACGCTATTACAGATGACAGTACTCATATGTTCCATTATTATTTATAAAAAAAAAAAAGCCATATGTTCCATTCTTATGGATTCTATAATTACTTTCTCCCTCTAACATCCGAGCCTAACATGTATGAAAAGTGAAAACCACATTGGCATAACATATACCTAGACAGCAGTATATAACAAAGTCTTTGTGCTAAAATTAGAGATATTAAAACTATTCTGTTTACGTTGCAAAACCCTAGATTCCATGTACGTGTGCGTAATTATTAATTAACCATGCAACAGTGGTTGCATCATGCATTTAATAATATTATGTTATTCTGTCAACCTCGTTTTAGTATCTCTAATTTCTATTCTAATTAGATACCAAAGTTAACAAAAAATCTTCTCATGATTTGTTTGTATCCACTTCAAGAAAGCCCAAGTGTATATGCATGACAAACTTTTTGACTTAATAGCTAATATTTGGATAATTAAATTTTTTTTGTCATCATGATACATGGTGAAAACAAAGGCTGAAAAATGGCAGACAATCAACAGAAAAAACAAATGGATAAAATGGTTGAGTCTAACCTGTCTGAGTTCTGCAGCCTTATCTTTGTCATGGTCCATGACATACCTGCGTGTATACAACCAAAACTGGAGTCAAGATATGTAGCTTGCAAAAAAAAAAAAAAAAAAAAAAAAAAAAAAAAAAGGAATAATGAAAATGATAGGTAATGTTTTAGGGCTTCACCCAACGGCATTGAAGAGACAACTATTATCCGAAGGAATCACACGTCTAACTATACTACCTTCCATTTTGTCAATATGCACCTGAAACCATAAAAACGTGCAGGCTAAGTCAAGATTTTAATATCATAGTAAGAACAATACATCACAATCTTCTTCAACTAAAACGTTATCAAAGTGAAACATTTTTCCTACAAAATTTGGCAACAAGATGATGCATCCAATTTAGGGATGTTTGGGATTGCTTACTCAAGCTGATTTTGTTTATTGCCTTTTGATACAGATGTAAGCAGTTTTAAACAAGCAAATTGAAACTGCTTATTTTAAGAAGCAATATGAATAGAAGCAGTTTTAAGGTGTGTTTGGGATTGTTTATACTCCCCTATAGCAAAACAAAATACAGGAGATGGTCACCTTAGCAAAACGCAAAACGGGAGATAGTGTTTGTCTTTGCTACAACCACAATAATCAAATACTCGATTTGAATAAGCAACTCCTTAACTACGTATCTCACCTATAAAATAAGCAGTTTGCTTCCATCTAAAGTCTAAACACTTATCAAACCCAATTTTCAATCTTGATATTATTTCTAAATTACGTGTTCTAAAAGCATGCACTTCACCACAAGCAACTTAAAAAAAAAAAAAAAAAAAAACACCCTTAATAAGCATCAATTTACAAACTTTAATCCAAGCAACATACCAAAATCTCAAATCAACTAAAACCCAAGATAAATTTACCAACTTTATACCAAAAAAACAATAATAAAAAGATCTAAATAATAATCTTTAGCCCATAAAAATTAAACATTTTATACCAAGAAACACTATAAGAAGATATAAAAATATAATCTTTAGATCTAGGAGAATAAAGGGTACCTGTAAATTTGATTCACAAGTGAAATAAAGAACAAAAACAATGGGGACAACAAGAAAAGAATCTGGTTTGGTTGTTTTACAAAAGGAGGAAATTTTGTATTGATCAATGTTTGTTTTGCAAGAAACACAAAAAGGTTTTGTAAATGGGAATTTGAATGGATTTGGTGAGAAAAAGGGATTACTCCCTCCGTCTCATATTTATTGTCCATATTTCCTTTTGTGGATGTCTCAAATTAATTGTCCACTTACCCATTTTAGTAAGAAAAAGAGAATATAATGAAGGAATATTCCATTTGAGTGATTGAGAGTTACAATGGTCCCACTTTTATTAATATTTGTGTTTCTTGTCTCCTGACAATAAATTTGAGACGGAGGGAGTATTTTTTTTGAATTTATTACGTGTTTATCTTTTCATTCTAGAGGGACGTTTGTTTATGGTGTGTTTGGTACAAAGGTTTCGGAATGAGGAATGGGAGGGATTCATATTGTTTTTTTCAATGTTTTGAAAACTGGGTTTTTAATCGACTCGGTCGAGTCATTGCGTCGTCGGGTTACCGGTTCGACCGTCAGGTCAACCCGGTTTTCTGTTAAAAATATTATTTTTTTCCAACCGGGTCAATCTGGTTCAACCGGTTAGACCACCGGGTCAACCCAGTTTTCTATAAACAAAAACGAAAAAAACAAAATCCGGCCGGATTTTGAGAACCAGGTTGACTCGGGTCACTTAAAACCCGGCGGGTCTAACCTGTTAACCCGGGTTTTCTTGACCCTTTTTTTTGCCGAAATCGGTTAACCCGGTCGGGTCGACCCAAGTTTCAAAACATTGTTTTTGTCTAATCAATGGTATGATTAAGGGCCCTTTGGTTTAGAGGTTTAGATTGGGTTTAGAGTTTGAAAAGATAAATGAACCGGGTTGTTTGATTATTTGTTTTAGGATTTGGGATTTAGTATACAAAAATACACTATTCAAAATAATGAATACATGGGACGGGTTTCTCTCTCATACATTCATTTTTTTATATGGGGTCATGTGGGGTAAAGGTTATTAAGGGGTGTTTGATAGCCATTTAATTGAATTGGCCAGTGCTTATTGACTAGTCGGTCAGAGATGAACATGTTTGGCAGGTGAAAATGATAAATTGAGTCACCCAAATTGATTCTGAATAGGTCATGATAGATATATAGCTCCGCCATTCAGAGTCCTCAATCCACTCTAAAATAATTTATTTTACTGCATCACGTAATTTTATTTTATTTCTTTTAATTCACATAACTTTATTTTACTAATTCCTTTCATAAGTATGTGTTTGGTCTCGCAGTATATTTATTTTAGAGTCAGAAAATTATTTATTTTAGAGTCCATTTATTTTGTTAACGCATGGCAATATGGTTATACCCATTTTACCTAAGAACTATTAGCGTACATAATTAACTTCTTGTGTAACATTCCCAATCTATATTATAGATCATGTCACTCGTAATTGTTATGAAACTTCGACATGAAATAAATATCTAAAAAACTTATACCTAGATAGATCGTGTATGTTTTTGGCTATTCAAATTGTTTGCTTATTACTCAGAATAGTTATCAAACAATCATTTTCTTTCAGAATCATATTCGTACAACACATTTGATTCATTCAGCGTCTTTGTTTTATTCAGTGCTAAATCAGTTTTTTTTTATCAAACAATCAAGTCTCTCTCTGCATTATTTTTTTTCTTTTTCTATCAACTAATAAAGTTAATTTTAAATACTATTATTAATTATTAAAATATTATTTTCTCTTACATCATTTTTATATACTCTCTCTTACATCAAATCCAAATTCAAATACTAATCCAGATTTAGGGTGCGTTTGGTAGAGCACTATCAGAATGGATCTATGAATTTCATTTCAATTCAAGGAGTTTGTTTAGTGGGTCCGGTAATGAAATGGGTATAGCATAATCATAGATTCATTACTCACCTATTTGGTGTTTATGAAATCCATTATGTAGGCCTTTCTCTTTTTCACTCCAAAACTCAAATATCTATACATTTTTTCATTTCATATTTGTCATCCAAACATAAACAATCGTAATTATACACTTTTTTATATCCATTGTCATTTAACCCCATACCAAATATGATACCCATTGTGATTCTTAGCAATAAACCAAACAGCCCCTTAAATTCAAAATCAAATCCAAATCCTAAACCTACATATATACCAAACGGGCCCTAAGATTTATTCAATGTTTGTTTTTCAAAAAGAACCTTTTAACAGTTTTTTAATCTCAATCACAGATGTGTTTAGATATTTACTCTAATAAGTGCGTTTATTTTTTCTCTCCGTTCATACACGGTTAGAGCCTCAATTATCTTAACCAACTAGATGGGGGTTAATGCCTCTTAAGGGGGCATTGATTTGCAAACTTTGAGGATTGATTGAGACACTCAATTTTGCATTAAATACTTATATAGTATTAACATTCTGCTTTAACTGCTTAACATCAAAGTGTGCAAATCATTAATGACTCTTAAGGGGGAACTAATTTGCACACTTTGAGGATTGATTGAGATACTCGATTTGTGCATTAAATACTTATACAATATTAACATTCTGCTTTAACTGCTTGTACATTAAAGTGTGAAAATCATTAAGCCTCTTAATGTCTCACATTTTTTTTGCGAGTACGTTAAAGACAATTATCCTTTTCTCTTGTTAAACAAATAATGCTCAAAATAATAATGCTCAAACATAAAAGTTTTTCAAACAAAAGTAATATAACTAGTTAGTGATTTAAATTTTGGCACGTATAATTTGAACATGAGCTTAAACTATTTTATTAAAAAATAAACTTTTTATTAATTGACAATGTGAGCATGGATTTTTTTTCGCAATCTTATGATTGTAAAGTAAATGATGATGACAATTTGTAAAATGATGAGGATGTTCAACCACATGGAAGTACAACACATCACCAATATATGACTACTTTACGAGATTAAATTGCGACGCAATGTCCTTGAGTGTTACGTTGCTAAACTATGTTAATTTTATGACTCAAATGCTCCATATAATGTTTAAACGCATTTATGTTTCATAAGAATAAAACTGTTTGTACTTATATCACTCAGATATTTAAAAAATAAAAAACAAAGAATATCATTTTATTCATATTTAAACATTTACGCATCAGATTTAGATTCAGATGTGCTAATCAAATTTAGAGCCTCTTAATAAACAAACATCATCTTTAGAATTGGAAGTTTGAAACCCATAGACGCAAACATTAGGAAGAGGGTGGGTTTTGCCAGGCCATTCCCATGTCGGCTATATTTTTACCAAATTTGTTTTTATTCTATGCAAGCGACGCTTTCTTAATTTATTACCGAAACCCAACTTTCAAACTTATGAAATGCATTCATTCGTAGATGTGGTTGTTTATTAAGGAAGCCTTGTTATGATATTTAGGAATGAATGTTAAAAACTGCTCTTACTAGGCATTTTGACCCGTGTGATACACGAGACTTGTTTCGGTGTTTCCCATTAAATTATAAAACACTTGCTTATGCAAAGAACTTAATTTTTGTTGTTACGAGTCAAAATTTAAACAAACCTGTCAAACTTAGTTGTATTCGGGTTAAGTTGACATATTAGTTTTCTTTCAATGACTTAGGATATGAAGTCTAGTCAAAATATTTACAATTAGGTTTGGTCTAAAATGTGCGGGTTAAATCGACCCACTAGAGATTTGTGAATACAGAAGTATACGTATATTTTGGTGAAACAGACCCACTAGAGATTTGTGAATACAGAAGTATACGTATATTTTGGTGAAACACGCTTTAAACCATTATCTAGCTATCACTATGGACTACAAAAGTATACAATAAGACTTGAACATACAATCACTTTTAACCCGGGTCAAGTGTGTGTATTGTCATCTTTACACCATGTCACGTGTTCTTGCTAGGCCTTATCTCGTGTCATTTATTTATACCAGACGAGTACCCGTGCATAACAATGAGATTTTCTATCGTCAAACAGTTTTAGCTGCAATATTATGGTTTAAGTGTTTTGTGTAACATTTATACATAAGACGTAAAATAATCTGAGATGATAATAACATCATGCCAGTTGATTGGGATTGAGACCAAAAATGGGATGAAAATGAAAAAATAGATTTGGGCTATGTGGCTCACAAATGATGGCTATTACTCATTAGCTCGACAGAACAATGTTGTCTTGTGGCGCAAAACTCTGGACAGAACAACAAATAACAATCCCGTCCTCTCTTATAACTTGACCTTAAACAATATCCCAAAGTTTGAGTCTATTCCTAAGTACAATTTGATACTATTCGGTCTTGGGTTCAAATATTTTCGTATTTTTGATCCCGGTTTGGTGATGTTGCGCAACCCAAGGAGTGGTAAGTAGGGAAGGGATTCGGAAAGCTGTTTGACAAAATGAATCAATTTTATTACAGAATAGTTGCAACAATGACCATGTTCAGATACATCCATTTTATTACACTAAACACCCGTTGAACTTTCCAAGGAGAACAAGATTCACTACAATAAGACCATACAAAAGAAACTAGAGCACGGCTATGCATTCAATTTCGATCCTTGCATCCAATGGTAATGCTGCAACCTGGTATGTTGAACGAGCAGGTGCTGGTGCAGGGAAATCTGGAAAAGAGAGAAAAGAAAAAAAAGAAACATTTTCTCCAAGTTCAGTTTCCATAGCTATTAGAAAGGTTGATTTGGTTTATATTGTATCTCAAACGGGTAAAATAAAAATAGGTAATAAAAAAAGACTGGCCAAACAAGTTAGAAGTTTGTCGTGAGTGCGTGTACTTAAGAATTGCCTATGCTATACAGCACCTGTTTCAAATCGTGACACAACCCTCCCACATTTTGCTTCATCCTAGTAATAGCATTAATCAATAAGAGTGTATATAGAGTAGGTGTGAACGATATGCATAACTCGGTTTTTTAGTTATAAGTCCTGAGGAATCATCTTCCTACTAATCTACAAAATCTGTCACACCCCATACTACCAAATAGAAAAAACAAATTTTGAAGATGGTACTTCTGCAAAAGTTACAATTTTACGCATCTGGACCTGTTTTTAACTTGAAATATGTTATATAGTGATTAATCTCCTAAAAATCCACCTAATTGACCTTTGTGGTTTAACTTTCCCATAATGATAGGTCAATTGGATTTTTTTTTTACTTGAACCTAATCAACGCTCTCTTTTTAATCCCTTGTTATTACTTTTTCACCTAATTCTCTAAGCGTAAATTGGATGAAGATCACAAAATGTCAACCTTAGAGTCAAGACTAACATGCTGAACAGAGGGATACAACGAACAAACAATCTTTATTTTTAAGATGTAGAGTGAACTCACATTTAGCATAGATCTCATTCACCTTCTTAAAGTCTTTCAGATCAGCCAACCTGCAACCAAAATTTCAAACATCAATTTTACAGCATTTTTCTTACTTAAAGACGACCATGCTAAAAAGGCAAAGAGATGAAGCATGTTTACATGATTGTGGTTTTAACCACTGAGGAGTATGTAGCGCCACTTGCTTTCAATATTTCACCCATATTCTTCATAACCTAAAGATGCAAGCCAAATTTACACACATTAAGACGGGCAGGTTAGGTAACGGGTCAAATGGGACAGATCAGGTTGCATTGACCCGCAAACATTTCTTTTTGTTCACTTTAAAAATGCTTTATTGATATAAGTATTAATAATGATCACATTAACAATCTAAAAAAAATATAGGAGGTTGATAAGCTACAGCTACTTTGTAAATGGATAACTTACTTGCTCTGTTTGTTCCTCGACGTTTTCTGAAACAAACTTCCCAGTCTGCACAAGTGCCCAAACATGATTTGTTAATTATGTATACATTTGATTGGATATTCAAAGAGAGTAACCCATCGATTAGCAAGTACTATTAATGGTGAAAATTAATGTAACAATACCTCTGGAATAAGACCAAGAACACCAGATACAAATACGGTATTATTGGCCTTTATGGCTTGAGAATACGGACCTAAAGCAGCCGGGGCCTTATCTGTTTTAACAGCCTCTTTAATACCTGCATCCAATATGAACAAATTCATCAATCTTGTTACTTGAAATAAAGTCTTTAAAAGTACAGAATATTATAGTACTAGTCTCTTTCAAGAGAGTAGCAGCCAAACTTGTTTTACTGGCTTATCGAGTCAATATGAAACATAAACCCTGTAATAATACAGTTTGTATTCCTTGGTATTCCAAAGAATCTAAACAATCCTTGAATAACCAAGAAGACAATAGAGAACTCTAAATATTTATATGATGCTTTTAATAAACCATCTCAACTGTAGATGTAAATGGATCCTAGCCATCCATCATGAGATACGCTTATAATTAGATGTGGTCGTTATTTGCCAAATACTCCTTAAACTTTTCGTGTAACCTTTTCTTTACCAATTCATCAAGTCTCTTTAGAAATAAAAGTATCCCTTTGTTTCCTACTTTTCTTGTGTTGTTATTCAGTTGTGTTAATCATCGAAGGTCCGAGTTGGACTGACGTTGACTTAGCAAGACCGTAAGAGTACTAAATGTCTTTAGAAATACATGGCTGGCTATTCGGTTGTGTTAACCTAAACCTAGAATAATACCTTAAGGGCTTCAGTTATGAACAACCACGAAACATTTTCTTTTCCAAAGTTTATACGGATCTACTTTAAACTCGTAAAACTGCACTAACATAGCCGCCATTCCAATCTCATTTGCATGTGTCACTAGCAAAAAAACCTCTACAAAGTCAAATAGCACAAGAACTGACACCATCTACATAGCTTGTGAAAGGACCCATTTTGCTTCCCCATTAAACATAAAGTCACATTTTTTAAAGAATAATTAAGGGTTTTGTTGATAAAAATAGCTAGCTCCTAATCTCCATATATTACATATGGCCCAAAAACAAAATCACAGCGCTTATGAATTAGGTTATGCATAGCCAAAAGCACATCAATAGCATTATTAATGTATTGTTATTCTAGTAGTAAACATTACTGAGTCAAGCTCTAAAGTATTGAGATTAGTTATGCCTAGATCGAGCTCAAGTCAAGTTTCAAATTTCGAGCTTTATAAAAGATCACGAGCTTGTCATTGTGTCCGTTTGGCTAAGCTTGATGATACCCATAGTTCTAGAATATACGTCTAGCGCATTCATTTGGAACATCTAGCGCGATCGGCACCGGCACTGATTGAACAGCCACCAACAACTTTGACGGGATCGCCACCGCCACGGCGAATTCCGATTGATCCTTTCCATGATATACTCTATCTTACAGATATACTATATCTTACAGATATACATGTCACTCTTGAACAATGATTTTGTTAAGATGTTTAAATCTAAGTTTGATGGAATTTTAGTTGTTCAAGACGGAGAATGTGATCAAGAAGATGAAGAGCATGAAGTGGATACGGAATTGGACGATGATAGTCCCGATTCGGATGATTATGACGATAGCACTACCGATTCAAATGATGATGATGATGATTCGGACGTTTCGGATTGGGAATGCGTCGCTACTACTCAAGTGGAGTTTGATGATGATAGTGACCTAAAGGTGAATCTCAGTGGGAAATGCCTAATAGAATGGTGTAAAATCTTAAAACTCGATCTTAATAAAAGAGGTACTAAAACATTCATTATATCTATCTTTATTTTATCGAGAACGCTTAACGATATCTCGTCATCGGTGCAATCGAAACGCCTATTAGGCTCACGTTCCCGTTTGGAAACGTGGTGGGAACGGATAATGGGTTTAAGAAAGAGAAAAATAAAACATAATGGATTCACGTGAAAGTAGATAGGAAGTCATAGGTAACTGTGAATATTTGTACTCTTTTCTAATCATTCTTATTTTTTTATAAAATGGTTTGGTCATTTTTTCTTTGTTAAATAACTAAGTTGTTGCAAATTTAGCTATAATACATAGCAGCAGTATTTTTTTCATGCTTTATTTGTAGCCAAGTAGAAAATACTTAAGAACAAGCTCGTTCATTTATATACACTTCGATTTAATTAAATATATCTATTTTGGATTTTCTTTAATATATTTTTATTTTTTTTATATTTTTTATTGCCGTATCTATGCCATTCCGGTATCTTGAATTTTTAATTTTTGTCGTTTCCCGTTCCCGTATCCCTTTGTCGTTCACGTTTCGGTGCTACACTGCTCGTCATTAGTCGTATAAAGTTAGCAATCGCGCTTATTATCATACATCATTAATGTGTATGTAAACATTAAACGGGATCTCGAAAAGGTGCTCGTTATGAGCTTTGACATGGCAAACGTACATACATATAGTTAATAGATTTAAATTGGCTTAGTACATATGTAACACTTTTTGTATAAACTTACCTATAGTTCATTTTGAATAATTAGTTAATAAATAATCATTACAGGTACGAGCTGTCGTGAGACTCAACTACACCGCTTTTTCGGATCAGACTTTTCACTCCATTGTGATGTGTAAGGGGACTTGTGCTTCTAATTGATGAAGTCAACCATCGAGAATCACATCAGGTCTAGATTATAATCAACTCGCCAAAGAAGCCTTGCGTGTTCCCGTTGTTATACGCCTGCCTCAGAGCCCGCGTAGCCGTTTTAATTGTTATGTTTATGCATTATGTGGTGCAAACGTACGTAGTTGGAACTGGCAGTGGCATATAGGGGGTCCCATCTTACCAAACCATGAACATGGCAATAACATATAGTCGGTCTCATCTTTGATTCAGTGTTATAAAAATCAGCCATGGCAGCCGATATGGCGGTGGTCCACCGCCATGATATTTACCATATCGGTCTAACTTATCGGTTTGGTCAAAATCGGTCAAAATCAGAGCTTGGCGGTCAAAAGCGGCCTAGGCGGCGGACCGGTCAACGGCAGTCAACTTCAGATCTAGGGTTTATTTATTTATTTATTTTTTTAAATTCACGGTGGTCAACTTCGATTTTATTGATTTTGTTTTAATTTGAGCTTATTTTTATAATTAATATTGCTAATATTTATTTTTTAGATAAATTCCTTTATAGTTTATGGTCTCCGCCATGGCGCGGCTATGGCGCTTGGCGGGGGTCAACCGCCACGGTACCGCCGAGCGATTTTTACAACCTTGCTTTGATTACAAAAGAGATTTACATTTACACCTATCGGAGATCCACTAAGCAGTATACCTTGAACAAACGAGATTACATTGTTTTCCCTATGGACTCCAATTCTATAGACTCCATTTCTATATAGACCACCAAATTACATAACAAAGACCTGAATAACAACTAATTTCACCTATTGTTTCACAAAATTTAGGTGTAAACGATGGTTACCTACTTGTAACACAGTAAACTATCCTATGGTTTCAATATCGCAAAATTAAATCGATTTCAAGCAAAACAAACATAGAGTCGGCGCACACGTGAAATAAAAGCTAATTTTACCTACATATAACAGATTTAGTTATTCTAGGGTTTCAATCATAGTCACACGAAACGCTAACTGACTCACGTTTTACGTTCTGGATCGTGCATACCACAACTTGGTACGGTAGCGTTCTGGATCGCTAATTTAAGCGTCCCGAAAAAATGTAGTTCTACGTACCAAAATCATATGGATCAGCGTACCAACAACTATGGGTTTGGCGATCTAGAAAATTTGGTACAACGGCTTTATATACAAAATTAACGATTATGTTCACTTGGCCTTTTTTTTGGCGAAATTTTGAAAGGCATACAAGTGTATCAATTTTGTTCAAGGAATTAAATAGATGATCGCATTCTTTGTTGTTTATATTTTGGCATTCATTTCGAGTGTATCAATTTTGATGTATATTAATATGGTACATTGTACCAAATTAGATGCTATGTCAAATCAGAACGATCCCGAATGGGCCTACCCCCTTCGTACCAAATTTTAGGGACCTAGCGAACTGCGCTCGCGTTTCACTATCTCGTACTGAAGCGAACAACGCACCATGTGACTATGGTTTTGATATCGCAAAATTCATGCGAAAACGGCGTACCTACTTGTAACACCTTGTAAATTTAAGCGAAAATGTTGCACCTACTTGTAACACAATAAACTATCATACAATTTCAGTATCTCAAAATTAAATCGAGAGCATACAATCAGCGCGCACGTGAAATAACACCTTGTTAATTACCTAGTTATAGTTATAACACATTAGTATCCTAATGTTTCAATATCGTAAAATTCAGGCCATAATGATGAAATAAGAGATCGAATTACGAATTACTTACATAGAACACATTAAGCTATCATCTATTGAATTACGATAAGTAAATCGACCGAGTTAGTTATCCTAGGGTTTCGCTATCACAAAATTAGCCGATATCAAATTACGAACATGGAATCATAACTAATAACTGATTAGCCAATTAATACATGTTAAATGAACAAAATTACCCTAAGGTTTTGATCAATGATATAAATGACATCAAATTGTACCACAACTAATAACTATTACATAATTAATCGAAGATTGTAGCTGATTTACCTAAACGATTCACGATTAGTGTGAAGCCGTGAAGTTGATCTCCAAGACGAAATGGCGGGAAAATGATTAACGATTTTGAGTTTTTCTTTTTCGATCAAAAAATATATTTTTCATGTATTTATACTAGTGTGGTGTGGTAGGTGGTCAAAGGTGTGTTTGATTGAGCGCTTTTAAAAGTATGTAATTAAATTATAAAGACCTTTACACCAATCCCCTTCATTGTACTCATTCAACCAAAAAAAAAAAAGTTATTTGAAAATTGACAAGTTTTTTTTGGTACCAAAATCGTGTACTAACATTTTTTAAGTGCAATGTAGTAAACTAACATAAAAATTATGCATTGGAAGAAAAACAACACAACAAAATTAGAATTTTATGATCCATTATGAGTATGTGCATTAGCGGTTTTAAAATTATGGAAGTAAACCAAAACACACAACTGTAATATGATAAATTGAATCACTGATCATAAGCAAAAATGGACTTGATCTGAAACTTTGTCTATATAAACTACCATAAAAACAATATGTAAAAGATGACGAAAAGAACTAGGTTTAAATTTATGAAATTTTTTTGACACATAAGTTAAAACGAGTCAAATTGTTATATATATTGTTAACCATCAGAACCATTTAGTGTCCTTATAAGTTTTACGAATGAATTCATATCAATCACAATTATTTCACATGCACTCACAATTACGGTTCTTATGACTTAATTCAACAATACAATTTCGTTTTCCTATTCTATAACTATTGTATCATATTCATCTCACTTTTTACTTTTTCGGTTTGCAAGTAACTCAAACTTTCTTAATTGAATGTCAAGATTATAAATGTTGATCGGTGCAATTCACATTGTTAGGGAAGGGTCGGAAACAGGCACGGAATAGTGTCAAAGACTCGCCCTCCCCGGATATAACCTAAACATGAAAAACCTCATTTGTATACCACTTTTGATGTCGTTTCAAACTTTTATTCTATGAAACTTAATAAAACATTAAAACATTCAATAGTAGTTTTTATATATGTTTTCACTATGTCAAATTGTCAATTCATTTATGCTAATAAAAACTATTTCATATATATCTAAGAGTTGTTTGTTTAAGCTTATATAGCGGGCTTATGGCTTATTTGGTTTTCGGCTATTGTTTCATAAGCTCCCCTTTTGTGGACTTATTTTGAAACTCTTCGACACTTTTCAACTTATATAAGCTTATATAAGCCGAAAAGTTTCAAAATAAGCCACAAAAAGTGATGTTATGAAACATAAGCCGAAAACCAAATGAGTCATAAGCCCGCTATATAAGCCGAAAGAAACACCCCTATAATCTATACAAATTATCAAATACTATATCAATAAACATAAATATATATTCATATAGATAATGTCATAAAAAAGATTAGAAAAAAGAACTTACTGGCGTCAGTAGAAACGGCTAAGCAAGAAAATGGTTTAGAGCGGTGGGACCCAGCAAAAGACACCGAGGTTGTTGGAACACGGTGGTTGATTGCTCCGATGTCTGCTGTTGGTAAAGTGAACGAGGTTCTTACGGCGGAAATGGATGACGTCATTTTTGTCTAACTCGTGTACTTGTGTTGTATCGCCGCCAGTGAAAGGTCAAGTTGGCTATGAAAATGAAATGGCTATATGTGAGAAACTAGGGATGAGCATTTCGAACCGAATCTCTGAATCGAACCAGAATCAGTCTGGGTATCGCATCAGAAATAGTGCGATCGATTAAATACCATGCGACCAGGGACTACGAAATAAGGTGAAAAAAATCGGAATGGCTAATTGATGCGGGACCCAGTCAAATCGGGAAATTCTCGAAAAAGCGGGAAAAACCCGATTTCTCAGATCAGATCAGATCGATATCTCCGCATCGATATCCGAATCCCGATTCGATACTGATTCTGCACTCACTAATTTATGTTCGGGAAAAATCGATGCACTAATTGAGACGACGGGATCGATGCGGGGCCGATCGTCTTCATCCTATGAGAAACGCTTTTAGTTTGAGACAAAATAATTTGGACCAATACATTACAAAATTTATTGTTAGATTTATAAGATGTGCTTTATTTTAGAAACCCAACATCTACTACTTAACAATCGACATAACTGGTGGGTTTTTGGATCAAAAATACATTTTAATATTAAAAATACGATTTGTGTAAATTCAACAAATTTACTCCTACCAAACCCACCTCCACCCAGAGTTGCGATCCACTGCAAAGTGAAAAAAATTAAAAAGTTTGCAAAGCCACTCACCTAGTGTCATGTGTCCCCCACCCACTACCTCCTTTTTTTCTTGGTTGGAGGGTGTTTTGGTCATTTGATCATTTTTTTTAATTCCACCTTAAACTTCAAACGTAAATAACTTTTAAACGAAAAACTTTTACAAAAAACCGATTTCACCATAATTTTTAAAATTTAATTCTCTTAAATTTGGTATGCATCTTGATATACGAATCGCAATTTTTTTTTTCAACTTTTTAAGTGGGTGATAATTTTCTTGAAATTTTTGGCATTTCGGCTCTAACTTTATCTAGTTTAAAGGCCGAATTATGCAAAACTTAAAACATGAAAGTTGTATTTTTTTGGCCATGCTTTACCCAGGATTTTGAATCACTCAAATCCGATATTATATGAGTGAGATATCGCACGATAAAGATGACGTTTTAGTCATATTTAATGCACACGAAGTGTTTGATAAAATGCTTAAAAGAGATTTTTCTTGTAAAAGTACATTTAAATGTACTAATTGGTGTACCACAATACATCTTTTGTTAGTTTTAGTTTTTTTAAGCGATGAAAACCAACTGATGAACAATGTGATCATAATCGATGAACAATTCGATGAGCAAGATTAATCGATGAGCAACACTGGCGATGAACAATCGCATTCATCGAGTTAGTGTTCATCGATAGTATTGTTCATCGCCGATCAAGCGATGAACAATGTGATTATAATTGATGAACATTTCCACGAGCAAGATTAGCGATGAGCAGCGGCTGGCGATGAACAATATTGTTCATCGATTAGTATTGTTGTTCATCGCTATTGTTGTTCATCGATTAACGTTGTTCATGATGACAAACCGATGAACAATACTAAGCGATGAACAAACGTACATTTTTTAAATAACGATTAAAAAATCACTCTTTGAATCTTACATTAATAAAATGATTAATGATGCGTTTTGGTACAAAAGTTAGAGCATTTAATGCATTTTAACACAAAAGTCTAAGTTCGACATTTCATCAAACACGTGCAAGCAACAAATACGACTAAACGCCATCTTTAACGTCACGATATCTCACTCATTTCATATCGATTTGAGTGATTCAAAACTTATCTAAAGAGTGAACGAAATCTATAAATTTCATGTTTTAAGTTTTCACGATTCGGCATTTTGAGGTGAAAATATGGTAAAATGCTCAAAAAATAAAGAAAATAAACACCCATTTGATATGTAAAAAAAAGTTTTATAATTACTAACAAAAATTATACCAAATTAAAGTGGATTAAATTTTATAAATTATGGCGAAATCGATTTTTTCTAAAATTTTGTCATTTGTGAGTTATATACGTTTGAAGTTTGAGGGTGTAAAAGAAAAAACGGGTCAATTTACTATAATACCCCTTTGACAAAAAATAATTAAAAAAAAAGAAGGAACTTGACTAGATATAATCAACCATGAGATCACTTTTTGACTTCGATTTGATATACTTTTATTGAACTGCACTTCCCCCACCCCACCCCACCCCACCAAACCCACCCTGCACATCTCACTTCTCACAAATTCCTTATCGAAAAAATCTCACTTTCTCTCTTTAACCAAAATAAAAAACTACCATAAAAATTTCAAATCAACCACTTTTAAGCATTAAAAGCAAAACGAAAAACACAAAAATGAAACAATCAATGCATGTAGAACCAGATCTAGGAAAAAAATGGTTCAAAATGAACCGACCGATTCATACTCAAGATGATCATACGGTGCTTCCAATTCTTTATTTAGTTGTTATTTTACTATTTGGTGTGATTTTATTTATGTTTTTGTTGTTATTTATTAAGATTTTTGTGTTTTTTTTAGTCGTTAATTGATAGATTAATGAGATAATGGGATGATTGTGATTATTTTGTTCTTGAATCTGGATTTTATTTGTGTTTTGAAAGATATTTATGAGAATTTTTATGAGGATTTTTGTGTTTTTATGATAATATGAGATATTAGAGGTTAGATCTAATTGAAAACAAGAGATTTTATGATCTTTCTGTTAGCTTTGTATACATGTATGCACACCAAGTGTTTGATGAAGTGTGTAAGTGAAAATTATCATACGTGTAGTATCACCAGTGATATTTGAAGTTGAACTGTGTATCTATATTATCACTAGTGATATTTGTATTATCACTTGTGAAATTTTATTTATTTGATAGGTTTTTTTGTCTATTTGTTAAGCTTTTTATATGTAATGTATAATATCACTTTTGATATTTCATTGTTATTGTTTTATAATTATAAATGGTTTTTTATTTTTATTTTTTTTAAGTTTTGATGATATACTATTTACTGTGTGTTTTATCATCTTTGTTTTATATCATAATTTTGATGTTTTATGTGCTTTTTGTGGATGATAATTGTGTTTTAGTTACTGATAAACTATTTATTATAGTGCAATATTACTTATCATTTAAGTTGTTAGATTAAACAACTTAAAAAGTTTGATTTTGCTTCAAACACATAGTTATTTAGTGTGATATTGCTTATTATTTAAGTTGTGATTGGATTTGTTTATTTAATGGATACATTGTGCGTATTTCAATAGGTTTTACAACGGGATTTGACAATATCTATGGTTGAATCAGCAAATTGAAGAAGTTATAGTTAAACAAAGCACAACATCTTCATAACAAACTGAAAAAGCTCAAACACATGTTATATCACATATGATATCACAAGTGATATCATTTGTGAAATCACAGGTGATATCACCTGTGAGATATTACCTAGATATCACAAGTGATATCATACGTGATATCACCTATGATATCACACGTGATTCAACAAAAAGAAGAAGCCGACACATCTATGATGTCACCTGTGATATCAAATTCTCCTCCAAAAAGTTGAACAACATTAGAATGAGATACACGACAAATTAGCAAATAAAAGTGTGGTAGTTAGTAGTTATTGATGGATTGCTATGATAATGTGATGAATGTTGTGATAATATGAGAAATCACAATGGATGTTGAGCTTGTAACATGCTTCTATTAGATTTGTAATGCATTTATTTTCTTAATTGATAGAGTGTGGATGTTTGACAACTGAAAATTTAGGGAGTCTATTTTAGGTAACCGCATTACGTTAAACTAAACTGAGCTTTGCCTTTACCACTATTTTCATCGACCATGACTTGATTTTATATCATTTATTGGTTTTTATGCTTTATTTATTTATTGGATGAGTTATCGTGTGAGTTTAACTCTTTTTTATAGGCACTATTCGATTCGGCACTATAAAAGCCTAAAACGAGAAATAAGTAACTTTTAGACCGTAACTCGAAAATTGACAAATAAATAGTCAAAACTCGTGGAAAAACATAAATAACGATAATAGAAAGTCGAATGAATGTCGTGGGACACTCGGGGGACAATATATGAGCTCGGGAATGGGTAAACGGGATAGTTTACAAAAAATGACGACCCCGGCCCCTCCTCTTTCTCCCTAGCCGGCGCCCCTGGCCTCCTCCCCAAAATAATTATTACTTGGTTCCTAGCTCCTAAGTATAAAAGCCCACTCACCCTCACTTTTACTTCCCCTTTCTCTCACTAAAAACACATACAAACAGACCTTTCTCTCTCTACTCTCTCTCTCCTCCAAATTAATAAAACCCTAACCCTAAACCACCATTGGCCAAAATCCGGAGAGCGACACTACACCTCCACCACCATCTTGTAGATCTCTCTTTCCTCTTTCCATCCATATATAAAACTCTCACAAAAGCCTACATTAACACCTCTAAATCTTGAAATTAAGATTCGTGATTCTAGGGTTTTCATTAAAACTTGTAGATCGGGCTTGGAAAAGGTAAATGGAACGTGGGTCAAGCTTGTTTAAGCTTTGATAAGCCACGAAGTGGTTTTACATGGTTCGACCATGGTTTATTTTTTAGGGCTTTTGGTTCAAACATGGGATTAAATCTAATTAACACTTAAATAAACATGTAGCTAGTGATTTGGTATCATGTGGTGTATCATATTGTTGGATTTTTGCATTTTAGGTCTAGTTTCATGTTTTTGATTAGGAATAGTTGATGGGTTTGATGTTTGGATAATGATTGGAGGTTGATTGATTGTGTTTGGATGTTGTGGAAGTGATTTGGGAAGTGTTTGGATGTGTGTTTGGGGCGTACGACCACCAAGACCCACGATGGGGTCGTGGGTGACGGTGTACGAGACCCATATGGACCGTGGGTCCGGGTCGAGTTGTCGTGGTAGCTTGTGGGTTGATGTTGTTGGTGTTTGGATGAGGCAGCGTGGGGTAGAAAATCTTCTAGAGCTTGTTTGGTTTACGTGGTCTTAATCAGGGTAGTGTCATGACCATTAGGGTCATAACATTGGTTTCGGTATATTTGGTTGGTTGATTGATTGGCGAGATTGATTTGAGTTGATTTGGGATTGAATTGCGCTATTATGACTTTTATTTGGACTTGATATATATATTGTCAACTTTGAGCAACGTCGGTGTTACTTTGACTTTTTAGTCAATAGTTGACCCCGACAACACCGTAACATGGACTTTAGTATAATTTGGCTATTGATTGATTAAAAGCCGAGAAGTCATGGCTCGTGCTTGTGGACTCGAAACGAATAACGATATGAAACTAATATTGGAATTTGACGAAATGTATATATGAAAATTCTAATAAACTATGAAACATTAATAATGAAAAGGCTTTTATACCAAAAATATCGATAACAAGACTTATCTTGTTATTTACTATTTTAAATAGAAACTAACGACTAAAATGGAAAGGTTTTCGAATAAATAAGTAATTAATGTTTCGAGTACACGTTTATCGAAATATGCCAAATACGGGCATTTAATACTAGTTTCAAGTATTTATTTACTTAGGTTGTGTGCATGGGTTACGGATAACCTAACATTAATAGTGTTGATCCCGTGGGTAGCGGACTTATTAGGTTGACAGAATCTAATAAGAGCCCGCTAAAGTACGTTGGGTAACCTTATTAATGGGTGAATTATCCTTATGACTCTTTAGGATGCGACGGTTTATGGGATAATAAGCGACACGAATAAATAATTGAGTTTATCGAGTTTCGAATTCGATAAGGTCTACTATTTATTCGAAACTTATTGGACTATGGAGCTTATCGCTTAGATGTCTCATTGTGTTGCATTGAGTCACATAATGGTTGTTTGAGTGCATTCATGGCATCATATTGAGTCAATACACCCACATGAGGATACCAAACACTAGGACTAAACGGTGAAACGAGACATTTTTGGAAATAACGAAAACGGAATACATTGGGGTAGATAACGTTGATTTTGGGAAATATATATTAAAATTGGTTTACCTTAATAGGTTGTGCCGAGTCAATAGTTGTTGAGCCGTGATTACCTGTTATCTTCTGCTAGTGTTTATTTGTGCGTTGCTTGCTTGAGGTGAGTTTCATAGCCCCACTTTTATCTACGTTTTTAACTAAATTGGGGTAAGAATCATGGTACTGTTTTTGGACCTTTAAAACTATTTGGATTTGCTTATGTGCTTGACTATTTAGATAGATGTGTGGTAGTCGTTGCCTTAGACTAGGGTAGCAATCTTAATTGCTATAGCTGTTGCCTAGCTAAGAGTAGACTTCTACCTCGACCTAGTCCGGGGTTAGCAATTGTTCTAGACTTTGCTACGACAGTGCTGGACTAGAGTCACTGGGCCCGTGGTGATCATTGGATGTGATATGGATTGTGATATTAGATATGATATGGTTTGTGATCGATGTATATCTATCTTAAGTCTCGCATAGCAAATCAACTCCCACAGGTCCACTATGTTTTTATTGAATTTAAACCTATGAACTCACCAGCGTAAGCTGACCTTTTAACATGTTTTCTCAGGTATTTAAATGATGTTTGGAGTACGTGTTCGGTGGAAGCTTGGCAAGGAGGCATGGTTCAAGGATCATATTTGACTTTGATAAATTATGGAGACCTATTTTTATTAAATCATGTTTTGGGCCTAATATTTATACTTTTGGTTTAGTGTTTTGAATATTTAAATTTGAGATTGGTTTTGAATGAAAATGACTATCTTGTTTGCTATACTTGTGTGAGATACCAATCCAGTCGTAATGCCCCGAAAACTTGATTAAGTCTTCCACCTGCATCGAGATTCGGGGTGTTCTGATTAGTATCGAGCTCAAGGTTATAGAGAACTAGGTATTTAATAAAACCTAAACTATAACCACTTTTAAGAAAATTGATCCTCGACCGACGCACGCCCGCTTGCCAAGCCGAAGCTTCTTATTTGATTATGGTATGAACTGCGATTTGACTTATGAGATATGATTATTGGTTTTGGTTAAATATGATGCGATCATTGATGAGTGTGTAAATACTCATCATTTTTGTACTGTTTAGACTGCAAAAACATCTGAAAACACTCAGAAATGCATCAAAATGATAAAAATATCACAAACAAGTGTTTTATGTGTTTTAAATGCAAAATATCAAAATCGGTGAAAAGCGTATCAAGTTTGCATAATTGGCGCTTTAGTCCCCAAGTTTCAAAAGTTGTCAAAATAGTCCTGGTAAATCCAAATAAAGAAAAATATCATTTTGAGTCCTAGGGATTCCTAAGTTGTCAAAATTAGTCCTTGAAACTTAAAATTACAAATTTACAACTTAGGTCCCCGAACTTTCAAAATTGGCAAAATTGGTCCTTGGAAAATGTGAAAATGTCGACTTTGGTCCTTGAACTATTGATACTTGTCAAATTCAGCGCTTGGATCAACTTTGATGAAATTGCGAAATGGTCCCTTGAATTTCGAGATTTACACATTAGGTCCTTATAGTTATTAAACATTTTAACCAATTGGACCCTATCATATACCCATGGACCCTGCCTTTTCTCTTTGGACCCCTGTCACAATCCTATTTTGGACCCTTTGGTCAAAAAAGTCAAATAAGCAGAAAAAGGCGCCTACACTGTTTATCTCCCCATGTTGCTGCAAACCAGCCACCTCTCCTCCCATCACCTCACCTTTCTTCCACCCTCATCATCACTAGCCCCACAATTAATGCCACCCCCTAGTTGATAAAATCGAGGCTACAAGTCAATTTGCATTTCCGCCAAAATGGTTAAAATGGCCAATACACTCAAAGCTCTCCCATTGGTTCTCAAATGAGGTGGGATTGCATCAGAAGGCCACGTGGAACATTTCTGAAGCATAAAAGAAGAGGAAGTGCAGAGAGATAGAACTAACTTAGTTTTTTAATTTCTTGTATGTCGTATTTTCTTTTAAATGTCTTAATTAGCTTTCAACCTTGTATTTTCAAGCTTCATGATATTGAAACCAAGTTATTTAGTTGATATAATTCAGTTTGGACCTCTAAATCAAAAGTTCATTTTAGTTTCAAATTTCATGTATACTGTTTAAAATTTCAAGCTCAAACTCTTGTGTTCAAAGCTTCAATAGGCTTTATTTAAGCTCAAATCAACTTACTTAAGCTCTATATAGCTTTTTGTAAGCTTGGGGAATCAGTTCAATCAAGTTCCATGGAAAGTCAATAAAAGTCAACTGTGAAGGCATTTTGGTTCAAATAAGTTTGGAAATGGATTAAAATGGTGATGTATGGTTTGGTTTAAGCTACAAAACCAACTGGACCTGTGTAAGCTTTCTGTTCTCATTTTCACCTTTTATGCAGTTTTCAAATTGTGCTCATATTTGAATTATGTGGTCACCAACTTGTTTAAACAAGTTTAATCAGTAGTAATTAGTATATTAGAGTTAGTGTAAAGGGTAAGATGGGTTAAATCAGTATTTAGCTTAGTTTTAAGTAGTAAAACAGTTTCAAAGGTGTGTTTGGTTTTATTGTCAAAACTGTTCCAAAGGCTTAGTCAGTGGTTGTGTTTTGTTGTTTCATGTTCTTGAGCCATTATAAACTCATGCCTGTTTTGAATTGCATCCAAGCCATAATAGTCAAATTCATGTTAATCCTGTCCTAGCTAATTCAATCGTTGAGATTTCAAATGGCAATCTTCATCAAAGTAGCATAAAACTTGATACAATAGCTTAATTTCACTTTAACATAGCTTATAATAACATAATTAGTCATAAAATCGGTCCAAAGTTCAATAAAGTCAAACTTGTAGTTTTCTTAAAATGTCAAATTTTCCAAATACCCATTTTTGAATAAAACTTAGAATTTTATTGTGTGTTTACTATTAAGTTTTAGCTTATGCCCTTTTGGGATTTCAATATTTAACTGCTCAACAAAAATATAAAAATATTAGTTTTCAATAAAGTAGCTTATTAATAGCTTATTTCATAGTTCTGTTTAGACCTTTGTGCGAGTAAGTGTCACGTGTGTGGTGATACACATTTTCATAAGCTCTTCAAGAGCTTACCTATCAACTTAAGCTTGCAAATTTTAGCTTTTGAGAAGCTTAACTAGTCATCTCAAGGTCTCAATTTGTAATTTTGAGTTTGCAACTTATTTAGTTAGTCGCAATTGCTTTTTAGTTTTGTCCAAATCATCTAAGTGTATCAACTAAGTCGGTGATTTTTCGGTTTTCTAAAAGCTTCTCACAAGCTCAATATAGCACATCAATCAGAATCTAGTTTTTGGATAGCTTATCCGGTCTACTTGTTAGTTCGAGTTCTTTTCATTTTGAGCTTATTCATGTGCTTAAAATCAAGCGATAAGGTGCCTAGTGATTCAAAAGAGAATCTGTGTAATGATTGTAGCGTGTGCTTATTTAAAGCTTATTAAGTGCTTATTTTTAAATGTTTGTGCTCTTTCAGTTTTCATACTAGCTTATTATCAGTCTTTTTGCTTATTCTCATTCTCATTTTGCTTATTTTCTAGCTTATAAGCCATTTGGCATTAAACTTTTGCTTATTTCTCTTTTCTTGCTTACTGTTGAGATCTTAGCTTATTTCTGTGCTTATTCGTTATTTTTGTTTAAAGTGTTAGTTATAAAAAATGCTTATCATTAGTAGTTTGATTAGTTTGTAAAAAGAAAAAGTAAAAAAAAAAATAGTTTACAAAAAAAACCACTGCTGGGACTCGAACCCACGCCACTTAGCTCACACACACACGCTCTACCGTTTGCCCTTGGGACTTGTCTCAGTTTTCTTTTGCACAATTAAATACATAACCCTCTTTTGTCTCTTTAGCTTATTCAACCATTTTAGCTTATTACTAGCTTATTCAAGTAGCTTTTTCAAGTTTTGCAATTTTCATAAATTTGTAATAGTATAAAGTATTTTTACAAAAGTTTGATTTTCTAATTAGTTTTAGTATTTTTAAACATTTAATTAGTGTTTTATAGTAATTAAATCATAATAAAAATATAAAAGTCAAAAAATATAAATCTTTTTTCTAAAATTTCTTTTATCATATAGTAAGTAAAAAATTAGTTTTACACTCGTAGGCCTTTTATTTCATAAATTTTACGTTTTGTCTTGCGCCCAACGTAATTTTTGCAAATAACGACGTTTCCATTTTAAGTAACGTTTTAGATAATTTAGGATTACGTTTTAGTTAATATAGTTTATTTAAGTCATTTTATTTTATAAAATCACAAAAACATCATTGTAAAAATAGTGATAGCGTTTATTTAATAAATTTTAACTTTTTAATTTCTTTTAATTTGCATTTAAGTCGCTTTTCTTTAGGTAATTTTCCATCAAAACCTTCTTGATCACTATCCTTAGTGGTTATTCGACATCTGATTGTGTTAAACACGGTCATCCTCCGTGGGACTTAACGACAGGAATCCATTGTATTCTCGATCTAAATTGCAATTGGTGTGTGTTTTTTAAGTTCCTTACGGTTTGGTCATTCACAAGTGACTAGCTTGCGTGAGAAAACTTGACGGTTTTGCACCGATCAAATTTGGCGCCCACGGGAGGTCAGTAAGCGTGTTCTAAGCATTTTCGAGACCCGTACTTGCACATATACCACAATTTGTAAAAGTTTTTGTAAAGTTATAACAAAATCAAAAGTTCATTAACACTTTTCCTAAAGTGTTAAAAACACCAAACAAAATATAAAACAACAAAACAATCGTAACGTTTTCTAGCTTGTGTTTCTTTTAAGGTGATTCTTAAAGAAATACGATTTGGTTAAACGAGGCGATACCAAAAATATTGTCCAAAAGTTTTAAACCCATCGACAAATCTACCTCGTCTTTTCGGTGATACTTAATATACATAAAATCAACCACCGCAAATCAAGGCGTTGCACTACCTAGCGGGGTGCGACCATAATAAGTTCCCGAACATCGATTTAAAACTTGCCTTTGTGTCCACCGTGATTTGGTGTACCTTTTCAAAGAAGCCATTTCACTTGTGATTATTGGTTAAGTTCACTTGTCGTTTTGCCTCGCATTTGTTTTGGCGATTTTTATACTTAGTGCATGCGCACTCGTTCTTCAGTTCTACAAGTCCATTGTCGAGCTTGGAAAGATTCCTCGTGAGCGTGAGGACGTTCGCTCCTTCACCGGTGTGGTGAGGCGTCTACCACCACCGCCATAATGGCGGAAGACAAGCCGATGAATGAGCTTCTCCAAGCACCCATCGAGGGTTACGGAGATGCTATTGTTGTCCCGACCATCGTGGGCGATACTTTTGAGCTCAAACCGGGTTACTTAAACGGTAACCCAAAGCCAATTCTATGGTTTTGGCGGGATGATCCTCATGCACACATTCGATGGTTTAACAAGATTGCATCTACCATCAAATACAAGAATGTCCCATGAAGCTATCAAGCTTCTTACATTTCCCATTTTCTCTAGAGGACAAGCCGGAATTGGCGAGAAACAACCCCTCGTTCCATTGAGACATGGGAAGATCTAGTCACAAAGTTTGTGAGCAATTCTATCCTCCATCCCGAACTACAAGTCTTAAGAATGAGATAATGAAATTCTCTCAAAGATTTGATGAATCATTCGGGAGGCATGGGATCGTTACAAGACTTGCTCGCAAGTGTCCGCATCATGGTTTTACGAGTTAATGCAAATGGATACTTTCTACAATGGTCCGAACCGGGCCAATCAAGACTCTCTAAATGCCTCCATGGAGGTAATTTCTTGAGCAAGACCACTAAAGAAGCCTTGCAAATCATTGAAAACAAGTCTCGAGTCCGTCCTTTCCGCACAAAGACATATCATCTCGAGTCTAGTCTTTGGACCTTCTACTTCATCTCCGTGAGTACATCTAGCACCGATGCTAAGATTGACAAACTCACGGATATTGTTCGAGCTTTGGTTCTTGCTAACCAAAGAAAGTCACTTTCACACAAGCACCATCATATGGTGAAGTGAAGAAAGTTGAAGTTTGTGTTACTTGTGGTGGTCCTCATGCATACTACAACTGTTGCGCCACCGATGGTAGTCCGTTTGAAGCTAATGCTATAGCCGGTACTTCAAATCAAGGAGGTAATCAATACCGTCCTCAAAATGAACCAAACTACCGAGCTAACACTTATCGAGCACCACCGGTTTCAACCGAATCCTAACCGGAATCGAGAACCAACAAAGAATGAACCAAGGTTATCAAAACCAAGGAAATTTCTATTTCGGACCCAACCAAGGTTTCCAACAACAAGGAAATCTTAATCAAAACACTTACAACCGAGGGAATCAATTTCGGGAATATGAACCCTAATCAAGGAATTCGGCTATAACGGAACATACGACCTCAAATTGTTCCTCCTCCTCCTCCTCCGTGTCAACATCGATGAGTTTTAAAGCAATTCATAAAGACTCAAGAAGAGACAAACAGGTGTTGATCGGTCGGATCGTTGAATTAAAGAAGTCTTTAAATGATCGACCCTCGGGCTCGGTACTTTACCTAGCAACACGATCGCTAATCCAGGGGCGATGCAAAGGCGATCACAACCGAAGTGGTGTTTCAGTATGATGGACTGCTATTCCTACTACCTCTTCTTCTCTCCCGAAGGTAGTAGAAAGTGAACCGAGGCGACAAAGGACAAGGAACTTCCTACTAATAACGGAAGTACCAAAGACAATGTCCATCCTCGGGTTGTCCGAAACCAAAATCCAATCCAGAGTTGTTTTGAACCTCCTGTAGCTCCCATTGAAAATCCAAATCTTCTATTCCTTACCCATCACGTTTACATGAGCAAAGCTCCGCGAGAAAGTCGGTCATCAAATGGAAAAATTCTTTCAAATTTTCCAAGAGCTTCATTTGACATAAGCTTCGCGGATGCTATCATGTTGATGCCCAAGTTTGCATCAACTCTCAAACACATGTTAAGCAACAAGGAAAAGTCGTTTGAAATGGCTAAAACTCCATCGAACGAGGCGCTCTGCGGTTATTTGAAGAAGCTTCGAAAAGCTTGGAGATCTGGAAAGTTCCTCTTACCTTGTGTATTTCCGGGAATGGTTGAATGCTTTGCCTTAGCCGATCTTGGTGCAAGCATAAACACGATGCCTCATTCGATATGGAAGAAACTTTCTCTCCGGATCTTACTCCTACATGCATGACTCTCGAGCTTGCGGATCGTACAATATCCCGTCCTCTTGGAATTGCGAGGGCGTATTTGAAAGTAGGGAAGTTCCATTTTCCGGTGACTTTGTAGTTGTTGATTTCGATCTTGATCCACGGGTTCCTCTCATTGTTGGAAGAGGATTCACGAGAACGGGCCGTGCTCTCATTGATGTATTTGAGCAAGAAATCACATTACGTGTTGGTAATGAAGTCGTCACCTTTAACCTTGATCAAACTTGAGGTACTCCGCAAACTATGATTACGAGTCGGTTAACCGAATCGACATCATTGATGTTGCTTCAAGAGTACTCAAGAAGTTCGGTTATTCTCATAATTCGTGAGTGGGAATCCCACCACATCTTCTCAACCTATCATAGCCAATTCTACCCTTCTCTCACTCCGTTTGAGGCGACTTCATCTTGGAAGAGATTGAAGCATACTTGGCTAGTGATTACATTCCATGGGAAATTGATCACGCTCCAATTGACATCGAGGGGACATACTTCTCATTGAGAAAATGCTTAAAGATGATCATTCATCAACCCCTCACATTAGTGATGCAATTCGGAAGAGATTAATCACCATGAGATTAATCCAGGAGGAGATATTCTTGTTCTTGAGAAGTTGTTAAATCGGGACACTTCTCCTCCTCTCCTCCCGTCAACCTTCATAACAAGGAAGTCAAGTCGGTTGAGAAAGCGAAGAATTTCTGAAGTCGAACTTAAGGACTTACCGCCTCATCTCGAGTATGCATTTCTTGAGGTGACGATAAATTACCCGTCATTATTGCTCGAGATTTGAGTAAAGATGAAAAGATCGCTCTCATAAAGGTCTTGAAGTCACACAAGCAAGCAATTGCTTGGAAACTCTCCGACATTAAGGGTATTAACCACGAGTTTTGTACTCACAAAATCTTAATGGAGGATGACTTCAAACCAAGAGTTCAACATCGAGAAAGGTGAATCCAAAATCCATGATGTTATCAAACAAGATGTTATCAAACTTCTTGATGCAGATTGATTTACCCTATCTCGGATAGTCCTTGGGTTAGCCCGATTCAACGTGTTCCAAAAAGGGTGGCATAAGCTGTTGTCACGAATGAAGAAAGCGAGTTAATTCCAACTCGATTGGTTACGGGATGGCGTGTGTGTATTGACTATCGTAAGTTGAATAGCGCCACCGTAAAGACCATTTTCCTCACCCTTCATGGATCGGATGCTTGAGAGATTAGCGGGGAATGAGTACTATTGTTTCCTTGATGGTTTCTCGGGTTACTTTCAGATCCCCATTGATCCACGGGATCAGAGAAGACCACATTCACCGCCCATACGGAACTTTTGCCTACAAGCGTATGCCTTTTGGCTTATGTAGCGCTCCAGCGCGTTCCAACATGTATGATGGCCATATTCCACGACATGATCGGAAACAATGGAGGTGTTTATGGATGACTTCTCGGTCATCGAGGATTCATTTCGGACTTGTCTCTCCCATTTAGACAAAATGCTTAAAAGGTGTGAAGACACCAATCTATGTCTAAGCGGGAGAAGAGTCACTTTATGGTCAAAGAAGGCATAGTCCTTGGCCATAAGATTTCAAAAATGGGATTGAGGTCGATAGAGCAAAAGTCGATGTTATTGCTAAAGCGCCTCATCCCACTACCGTCAAAGGTATTAGGAGTTTCCTTGGTCATGCGGGTTTTATCGTAGATTCATACAGATTTTTCTAAAATCGCTCGCCTATGACCCATCTTCTTGAAAAGAAGCTCCTTTATCTTCTCTCACGAGTGCGTCGAAGCTTTTGAAACACTAAAGAAAAAGCTACGGAAGCACCCATTCTAGTTGCCCATTTGGGACTTACCCTTGAGCTCATGTGCGATGCAAGTGATTTTGCAATCGGTGCGGTCTTGGGGCAACGCAAAACAAAGCATTTTCAGCCTATACACCACGCAAGTAAGACTATGGTGAGCTCAAACCCATTACACCACTACTGAGAAAAGAACTATTAGGTGTGGTGTATGCATTTGAGAAATTTCGCCATACCTCATCTTGACCAAATGCGTAGTGTATACGGACCACTCGGCTCTCAAATATCTCTTTGCAAAACAAGATGCAAAGCGAGATTGCTCCGTTGGGTTCTCCTCCTCCGAGAATTTGATATCATTATACGTGATAAAAAGGAGCCGAGAACCTAGTGGCGATCATCTATCCCGATTAGAGAACCCTCACCAGGATGTGTTCGAGAAAAAGGAAATAAATGAAACATTTCCTCTCGAGACACTCAATACGGTTTCTTTTCGTGGAGACTCTACTACCCCATGGTTTCTTGACCAAGAAATTACCATGCGGGTAACTTCATAGTGAAAGGATGTCGTCCCAACGAAGAACAAATTCTTCAAGGATGTAAACATTACTCGGGACGACCCCTACTTGTTTAAAATTTGCGCGGATCAAGTCATCGAGCGATGTGTATATGGTCGGGAAGCTATTGACATTCTCAAAGCTTGCCATCTTTGGACCTCTTTGGGGACATCATAGCCCCAACTACACCGCCAAGAAGGTGTTTGATTCCGGATTCTATTGGCCCACAACTTATAAGGATGCCCACGAATTCGTTAAAGCACTGTGACGCTTGTCAACGTCACGGAATATCTCATAAAGGAATGAAATGCCACAAAGCGCCATTCAAGTGTGAGATCTTTGACATCTGGGGGCATTGACTTTACGGGCCATTTCCTTCTTCTCGCGGTAATAAGTACATACTGTGGCCGTTGACTACTTGTCAAAATGGGTTGAAGCTAAGGCTTTGCATACCAATGATGCCCGAGTTGTTGTGAAATTCTTGAAATCTCTCTTTGCTAGGTTTGGAACTCCACGAGCCATAATCGGTGATCGTGGTACGCATTTCTGCAATGACCGGTTTGAAAGAGTCATGCGTAAATATGGTGTAACTCACCGTCTCTCTCTGCGTACCACCCCAAACAAGTGGGCAAGTGGAAGTTTCAAACCGAGGATAAAAGAATTCGAGAGGACAGTTGGCGAAAACCGTGCCTCTTGGTCGGATAAGCTAGATGATGCACTCTGGGCCTTCCAGATGCGACTTATAAAACACCCATCGGGTGCACTCCATACAAGCTGGTATACGGGAAGGCGTGTCATCTACCGGTTGAGCTAGAGCACAAGGCATACTGGGCCTTGAAACATGCCAACTTTGATATTCAGACAGCTGGTGATCACCGGAAAGTTCAAATGAATGAATTAAATGAACTCCGTGATCAAGCTTACGAGAACTCTTTGATCTACAAAGAAAAGACAAAGAAGATTCATGACTCTAAAATTAAGAACCGCGTTTTCAACGTTGGTGATCGAGTCCTTCTTTTCAATTCAAGATTGAAGATTTTCTCGGGAAAGCTTAAATCCCGTTGGTCTGGTCCATTTACTATCACTAAGGTTTATCCTTATGGCACCATTGAGTTATCTCAACCCGATGATCCAAACTTTAAAGTGAATGGTCATCGGTTGAAGCATTACTTTGGAGAGGACATTCCTCCTGTGATTGTCCGGATCTTCAAACTTTCCCCATGAACCAATGAATGCGGGGATCGAGTCAAGCTAACGACTGCCATATGGGTATCAAATTTACGGCTGTCTGCAAGTTAGCATGTTACATGGGTTTTCACCGACTTCTTGTGTACCACCCTAGTGTGGGGAGTTGCCCACATGTTGTGTATATAAGAGTTTCAAAAAAAAAAAAAAAAAAAAAAATCCTTGCTAAATAATGGCCGTAGTATTTCCCTTTTACGTTATTTGTTTCGGCATAACAGCGGTACTTTGAATATTGAGGGCAATATTCATTTCTAAGTGTGGGGAATTTCACGAATTTTATCATGTAATTATACCACCTAATTCCCCGTTTTGGCCAAAATTTTTTTTTGGAGTAAGTGTTCTACACTTACTCATTTGGTTATCGATCCGCCTTGTCTAATAAACAAAAGGATTGGCTAATCCGAGAGCAAGCGGCTCTTGGTAAAGATATCTCAAATCCGTTGACTGACTTGCAATTTGCCCAAAATTGTATGGTTTTATTTCACCATATCCTTGAAAGTGAAGAGTTGGCTAGCCCGCAAGTTTATGGCTTGTGGTAAAGGCGGTTGGAAAACCATAATTGGTAATCACTCACCAAAGATATTTTATCTAAGAGTTGGCTAGTCCGAAGCAAACGGCTCTGGTAAAGACAAATCAAATCCGTTGAAGTCGGTGATTTGCTCAAAATCATTTGGTTATCGGTGTACCAAGGTTCTTACTTGAGCTGAAACATTTGGCTACTCCAAGTAATGGCTTTTGGTAAAGAGATGAAATCCATTAAATTTTTCTCAAAACATTGCTAGGACTAGCAATATCTTAGTGTGGGGGATTGATGAGTGTGTAAATACTCATCATTTTATCTTATTTAGACCGCAAAACATCCGAAAACACTCGAAATGCATCAAAATGATAAAAATATCACAAACAAGTGTTTTATGTGTTTTAAATGCAAAAATATCAAAATCGGTGAAAACGTATCAAGTTTGCATAATTGGCGCTTTAGTCCCCAAGTTTCAAAAGTTGTCAAAATAGTCCACTGGTAAATCCAAATAAAGAAAAATATCATTTTGAGTCCCTAGGGATTCCTAAGTTGTCAAAATTAGTCCTTGAAACTTAAAATTACAAATTTACAACTTAGGTCCTCGAACTTTCAAAATTGGCAAAATTGGTCCTTGGAAAATGTGAAAATGTCACTTTGGTCCTTGAACTATTGATACTTGTCAAATTCAGCCCTTGGATCAACTTTGATGAAATTGCGTAAATGGTCCCTTGAATTTCGGGATTTACACATTAGGTCCTTATAGTTATTAAACCTTTTAACCAATTGGACCCTATCATATACCCATGGACCCTGCCTTTTCTCTTTGGACCCTGTCACAATCCTATTTTGGACCCTTTGGTCAAAAAGTCAAATAAGCGAAAAAGGCGCCTCTGTTTGCTTATCTCTCCCCATGTGTTGCTGAAACCACCTGCCACCTCTCCTCCCATCACCTCACCTTTCTTCCACCCCTCATCATCACTAGCCCCCCACAATTAATGCCACCCCCCCTAGTTGATAAAATTAGAGGCTACAAGTCAATTTGCATTTCCCGCCAAAATGGTTAAAATGGCCAATACACTCAAAGCTCTCCCATTGGTTCTCAAATGAGGTGGGATTGCATCAGAAGGCCACGTGGAACATTTCTGAAGCATAAAAGAAGAGGAAGTGCAGAGATAGAAGTAACTTAGTTTTTAATTTCTTGTATGTCGTATTTTCTTTAAATGTCTTAATTAGCTTTCAACCTTGTATTTTCAAGCTTCATGATATTGAAACCAAGTTATTTAGTTGATATAATTCAGTTTGGACCTCTAAATCAAAAGTTCATTTCAGTTTCAAATTTCATGTATACTGTTTAAAATTTCAAGCTCAAACTCTTGTGTTCAAAGCTTCAATAGGCTTTATTTAAGCTCAAATCAACTTACTTAAGCTCTATATAGCTTTTTGTAAGCTTGGGGAATCAGTTCAATCAAGTTCCATGGAAAGTCAATAAAAGTCAACTGTGAAGGCATTTTGGTTCAAATAAGTTTGGAAATGGATTAAAATGGTGATGTATGGTTTGGTTTAAGCTACAAAACCAGCTGGACCTGTGTAAGCTTTCTGTTCTCATTTTCACCTTTTATGCAGTTTTCAAATTGTGCTCATATTTGAATTCTGTGGTCACCAACTTGTTTAAACAAGTTTAATCAGTAGTAATTAGTATATTAGAGTTAGTGTAAAGGGTAAGATGGGTTAAATCAGTATTTAGCTTAGTTTTAAGTAGTAAAACAGTTTCAAAGGTGTGTTTGGTTTTATTGTCAAAACTGTTCCAAAGGCTTAGTCAGTGGTTGTGTTTTGTTGTTTCATGTTTGCTGAGCCATTATAAACTCATGCTTGTTTTTGAATTGCATCTGCAAGCCATAATAGTCAAATTCACATGTTAACTGTCCTAGCCAATTCACTGTTGAGATTTCAAATGGCAATCTTCATCAAAGTAGCATAAAACTTGATACAATAGCTTAATTTCACTTTAACATAGCTTATAATAACATAATTAGTCAATAAAATCGGTCAAAGTTCAATAAAGTCAAACTTGTAGTTTTCTTAAAAGTCAAATTTTCCAAATACCCATTTTGAATAAAACTTAGAATTTTATTGTGTGTTTACTATTAAGTTTTAGCTTATGCCCTTTTGGGATTTCAATATTTAACTGCTCAACAAAAATATAAAAATATTAGTTTTCAATAAAGTAGCTTATTAATAGCTTATTTCATAGTTCTGTTTAGACCTTTGTCTGAGTAAGTGTCCTGTGCACAGTGGTGATACACATTTTCATAAGCTCTTCAAGAGCTTACCAGTCAACTTAAGCTTGCAAATTTTAGCTTTTTGAGAAGCTTAACTAGTCATCTCAAGGTCTCAATTTGTAATTTTGAGTTTGCAACTTATTTAGTTAGGCTGCAATTGCTTTTTAGTTTTGTCCAAATCATCTAAGTGTATCAACTAAGTCAGTGATTTTTTCAGTTTTCTAAAAGCTTCTCACAAGCTTAATATAGCACACCAATCTCTGTAATCTAGTTTTTGGATAGCTTATACGGTCTACTTGTTAGTTCGAGTTCTTTTTCATTTTGAGCTTATTCATGTGCTTAAAATCAAAGCTTAGGTGCTAGTGATTCAAAAGAGAATCTTGTAACAAAGATAAGCGTGTGCTTATTTAAAGCTTATTGGTGCTTATTTTTAAATGTTTGTGCTCTTTCGGCTTTCATACTAGCTTATTATCGGTCTTTTGCTTATTCTCATTCTCATTTTGCTTATTTTCTAGCTTATAAGCCATTTGGCATTAAACTTTTGCTTATTTCTCTTTTCTTGCTTCTGTTGAGATCTTAGCTTATTTACGTGCTTATTCGTTATTTTTGTTTAAAGTGTTAGTTATAAAAATGCTTATCATTAGTAGTTTGATTAGTTTGTAAAAGAAAAAGTAAAAAAAATAGTTTACAAAACCACTTCTTTGGGACTCGAACCCACGCCACTTAGCTCACACACACGCCTACCGTTTGCCCTTGGGACTTGTCTCGATTTTCTTTTGCACAATTAAATACATAACCCTCTTTTGTCTCTTTAGCTTATTCAACCATTTTAGCTTATTACTAGCTTATTCGAAGTAGCTTTTTCAAGTTTTGCAATTTTCATAAATTTGTAATAGTATAAAGTATTTTTACAAAAAGTTTCAGATTTTTCTAATTAGTTTTAGTATTTTTAAACATTTAATTAGTGTTTTATAGTAATTAAATCATAATAAAAAATATAAAAGTCAAAAAAATATAAATCTTTTTTTCTAAAAATTTCTTTTATCATATAGTAAGTAAAAAAATTAGTTTTACACTCGTAGGCCTTTTATTTCATAAATTTTACATTTTGTCTTGCGCTCCAGCGTAATTTTTGCAAATAACGTACGTTTCCATTTTAAGTAACGTTTCTAGATAATTTAGGATTACGTTTTAGTTAATATAGTTTATTTAAGTCATTTTATTTTATAAAATCACAAAAACATCATTGTAAAAATAGTGATAGCGTTTATTTAATAAATTTTAACTTTTTAATTTCTTTTAATTTGCATTTAAGTCGCTGTAATTTGTAAATCTTTTCTTTAGGTAATTTTCCATCAAAAACCTTATTGATCACTATCCTTAGTGGTTATTCGACATCGATTGTGTTAAACACGGTCATCCTCCGTGGGACTTAACGACAGGGAATCCGCTGTATTCTCGATCTAAATTGCAATTGGTGTGTGAGTTGTTTTAAGTTCCTTACGGTGGTCATTCACAAGTGACTAGCTTGCGTGAGAAAACTTGACGGTTTTGCACCGATCAATCATCGAGATATTACGGATTTGATTTGGGTTATCGATATGTTATGATTTTGGGATTTTGAGCTTGATTGATTTGACATGGGAATATGTGATAGAACAGAACTTACATGTTTTATTTAAAGGCATATTTTGAGTAATGCGGTACCTCTATTTTTTAAAGCTTTCATTATGTGATACATGTTTTGGTTGAGTTGATGCGCTTATTAAAACTAGTTGTTTTCGAACACTTATACCTACCCTATGCCATTGTCACGAGACTATGCCTTCACTAGCTTTTGATGTGTCCGAGGATGTCTTTCTTTGCTACTAGTTCTCCAAAGACTCTCATCATGATTCGCGAGGTGATCCCTATGTGATTACCCGTCACTCTAGTTCATCATCATCGGATCGCCACAGCTTATCTAGGCAACTTACTTTACATCGAGTCTTAGCACGAGCCTGGACTCATAGACTTGCTCATAGTATGCTCGCATGTCCGTGCGACCACCATCATCACCTATTAAACAGCGACCCTCTCTTACATCATCACCACCATGTCTTGAAGACCTAGATCCCTACAAGACTACCTCGGATTTACCCGCATAGAGACTCAGGCTCATGGGCTCCCTCCGAGGATGAGGCGGGGTGGAGCATGAGGTCGAGGAGGAGCATGAGATTGAGGATCAAGATGTAGATGAGGATGAGGATGCTCGGGAGGAGGATGATGAGGATATCCAAGATGTGGGTACTCCTCAGTTGCGAGTCCTGCACATTCTCCGGGACCGTGCTCTCCTTTACCTTTTCTTGAGCTGATTCTCACAGTAGCCTTTTGATTTTGATTCACCTCCACATTCACCGAGATAGGTAGCCCGTTAGGATCCGAGATACCATCGAGATTGCTTGAGCCCGAGGAGTATGGTGAGGCAGGTCCGATGTGGAGAGGATTACATCACGGTGGTACTAGGCTTAGTAGGTTGATAGATCGGTTGGTTGGAGTATCGAGGCTAGTATAGAGGATTTGAGAGGCGATATGGGTCTTGTAGTCGGGAGGACTACGATTCTCTGAGAGGGTATGTCGAGCTCGAGGAGCGGGTTGGGGACCTCTTTGAGAGGTTCATGACGGCCCGAGATGCGATAGAGCGATATAGCGTGGGATTGGTGAGTTAAAGAGAGGTCGTAGATCTTAAGAGTGATCATGACGCTCGGCGTGTCGAGTGGCATCTTTGTGGAGAGGTTGACGATGTTAGGAGATCCGTTAGTGGTATTCGTGATAGTGGCTAGATAGTGTTAGATTCATGGCTTTGTACCATCTTGAAACTGAGTAGTACTTGATTCGAGATGTAGATCTATCCTAGTTATCTTATTTAGTATCGTTGTTTGGATCGTTTTGATTTCTCTGTATCCTTCCATGTATTTCCACTTTGAAACCTATGAGTTATGGTTATTAGAACGTGCATCCTTTAGTTATGATTCGGTCTCTGTTTGTTTTGTTATGGTATAACGTTATCCTTGTTGACCTTGATTATGTATTCGAGCGTTATTTGGTGATCCTTGGAACCCAACTCGATCTTTTAGAGCGTAAACTGTGAACTTATGAAACTGTTATTCTTGCCTTCAGAATGATGGCACCAAGACGAAACCCGCCTAGGAACAACCGAGCGACCTGCTGTTGTGGTTACCGTCTGCCGAGGTCGTCGTCCGACCCCGACCACTCCACTGTTGAGAACCTAAACACCGATAACGGTAGTAGAAAACCCGAATGTGAGCGACCGTGCGAGAATGGTCATGTTCCACAAAACCATCCACCGCGAACCCGGCCACATTGACCCGACTTGTGGACGCAGTGTCATTGAATCGCTAGCTAAGTCAAATCTCTAACACCTCTGGTGGAACCCCAACGTTGAATCGAACTCGATGTTGTACCTACAAAGAGTTCCGATTACGTGGTCCCATCGAGTTCGGAGGAACCGAGGGAGTAGTTTACCTAACTAGGTGGTTGGAGAAAGCGAATCTGTGTTTCTGATAGCAAGCTGTGATGAGGATTGTAAGGTTAAGTATGCAACATTTACCTTGAAGAACGAAGCTTTGACTGGTGGAACAACTATCACGATCGGTAGGAAGTGATGTAGCTTATAGCATGACTTGGACCCGACAAGGCTCTTGATCAAGACTTCTTGTCCTAGGAATGAAGTTAAGTTAGAGATTGAGTTACGGAACCATAAGGTTAAGGGTACCGACATGACGACTTACAATCGTCGTTTCCAAGAGTTGTCGTTGCTTTTCCACGATATTGTTCATGATCAAGACCTTAAGATTGAGAGGTATCTTGATGAATTGCCTTTAGCTACTTGAAATGAGGTCATCGGCGAAGCCGCTTAATTTGCATGAGGCAACCACGTGGCTTAGCGTTTGATGGACTCTTATGTGTTAGAAGTAGGAGACAAGGGTAAGAGTGATAGGAGTGATAAGAGAAAGAGGAATGAAGTTGTAAAAGGGAATGGCAACAAACGGCATGAGACAGCCAGGGTGTTTGCCATAGGAAATGGAGAAAAGAAGGGTTATGAAGGTAGCAAGCCCGTGTGTGGTCGTTGCAATCGACACCACCATGGACCGTGCCCGAATGTGTGTAGGAAGTGCTCTAAGGTAGGACACTTGGCCAAAGACTGTAGGTCCCGACCACTTGCTGCGACTCAAGCGCACAGGAGGCGGTTGGAAGGCCACCATCACTGTCTTGGATGTGGAAAGAAGGGTGATAAGGTTTTAAAGGTACCTTTTGAGGGTCATTTAAGCCCTTATTCGATCACTTTTGTATCCGTTATTGCTTAATATCGTTCCTTTTCACTTTTTAGGTCTCTTGAAGGCAAAATCTTTGGAATGATGCTTATTTGGACGAAAAGGCGCGAATATCTGAAGAAAATGGCCAAAGTCGAATCGAGACACTCAAAGCTGCTTTGAAACATAAGGCGGCGGCGTCCATTGCATATCTGCGACGCCGTCGGGAAGGAATTTTACTGACGGGTCGAGCGAAATTGCATGTTTTCAAGGCGGACGACGCCAGTTCTAAAGAGTAGGCCGTCGTTACTCGGGACGGCCTAGATGCGACCAAGACGGCGTCGGTGAAGGGACGGCGTCACGATCATATAGTGACGCCGTCGAAAGGTTTACGTGACCAAGACGAAACCCTAATGACGGCGACACGACGGCGTCACGAAACATAAGGTGACGCCGTCGCAGATGTAATCTATATATAGAATCCGAATTTTTCGTTTTGTGTGTAGTCTTTTGGGTAAAACCTAAAACCGAACCAAGGCTTTCTTGTGCGGTATTTTAGGGTTCTAAACCCTATTATACATCAAGATAAGTATTTACTTCATTAATTTAATTATGTCTTTGATTATTTGTGTGTATGCTTGCATGTTCTCCATGTCAAGCTAATTTATTTGTGTGTTTGCTTAGGGAATATGAAACTTAATTATTGAATATTGATTGGTTGATACTTATCTTAGTTGACTAATGATCTAGAGTGCGCTAGATTATTAGTTGTGTACTTAATGCTTGACATTTCTTTGTGAACTTTAGAATATAATTATCTAGGTAATTGTAGGATAAAGTATTCAAGGACAACCGTAGAGTAAGTAAATCTATAAATCACTAGAGGATTTGTAAACAAGACCCTTTGGTAATTTCAAAGAGTTAGGAAATAAGCCGCCCTATAGCCTTAGAATCACAACGCAACTAGGAATAAGGACGTGACAAATCAACCATCAATAGGAGATAA
This sequence comes from Chrysanthemum lavandulifolium, assembly GCA_022545495.1. NCBI lineage: Eukaryota > Viridiplantae > Streptophyta > Magnoliopsida > Asterales > Asteraceae > Chrysanthemum > Chrysanthemum lavandulifolium. Next base: position 55,627,850 of record CM040242.1, read on the forward strand.
TTAAGGAGTAGTAAAACCTAAGTAAACACATCTTTAAACTATCATACAGTACACATCAATTAGACATAGACTATCACAACCTTAGCTTAGATAATTAGATAATAGTAGAGTAATCGGTAGCAATACCAACCCCCAAATCCAATACCCGAGATTCGTACCTTTTCATTTTCTAAAAACATAAAAGATAAAAATAATCTTCCTCAACCTCAACCTTAGCGTAGTAACTTCTCACTAGCATTCCTATTCCCCAGAGAACGATATCAATACCCGTGGCTTACCCTAATTACTACACTACAACGATTAGGTTCACCGCCTAGGGTGTTATAAAACTTGCTCAAGAAAAGGAAGTTTCCTTGACCCCGAACGACGCGTGTGGCGTTATCAAGTTTTGGGCGCGTTCGTGAATAGAATAGCTAGTTAGTAGTCCACCTCGTTTAGGTTCTTTGCTTGATTCCTATCAAGTAAATTTTTCTCATTTTTAGCTTTCTCGTAGTCTATCCCCCTTCTTCGTGACCTTTGTTCGTAGTCCCATCACTTTTCATCATGGAAGGTGATAACCAACCACCACTCATCAACCCACCACCAAATGACCCGCCAAGAGGCCGTACTCTTGGAGAATACTCAAGACCAAGCCACCTAAGCTATAGAAACACCATTGAGCTTCCTGACCAAGCCCGAACTATGGCCCTGCGATCCGACACCATCCGGTTGGTGCAAAGCGGATGTGCATTCCATGGACTTCGTTAGAAGATCCTAATCAACATCTTAAGGATTTCCTTAAAATTGCCGATTCCATCGACTATGATGCTACTACTCGGGAGACCACGCGCGTGCGTCTCTTCCAATCTCTCTACGGACCAAGCTAGTAATTGGCTTGACGGACTTCCCCGGATCCATCTCAAGATGGGATGATCTCACCACTCGTTTCCTCGCCCAATTTTTCCCATCGAGAGAACTACCAAACTTAGGAATGACATCTTGATGTTCCAACAACGTCAAGGCGAAACTCTATCGAGGCGTGGACTCGATGAAGGAATTGCTCCACAAAGTCCCTCATCACGGCATCGATCTTTGGCTTCTAGTCCAAATCTTTTACGATCGTGTCAACTTCTCAACTAAGAAATCCATCGACCAAGCGGCCGGTGGTAAACTTAGTAAACTCACCGTGGAAGAATCATGGGGTACAATAGAGGACCTTGCCTCTATGAAAATGAATGTTGGAATGACCCCGTGAGTTGTCCAAACCGATAAGGCGATCTCTTTGCTCCCATTGACTCACAACCTTCCAATCGTAGGATGCTCGAACTTGAAGATCAAGCCAAATTCTAATGAACTCTCTACGAGACTCCTAAGCTTGAGCCAAATAACTTAGGAAAATCCTACAACAACCCTCCAAACACGGAACTTCCACTAGTCTTGGGGAATGGTGTCCAAATTCATGTCATCTCAAGAAGCTCGATTGACGCAACTTGAAGCCGATTTCAAGCAACGACAAAGCGAGATGACAACCAAGCTCGACACCCTCTTAAAAGCCTTCAATGGACATAGGGATGTGTCTGAGGAAAAAATGGCAGAGATGATGGACTCGGTGAAAGAGTACACTAAGGCGAAGATTCCTAGAAGGTGCTAGTGAGGAGCGATGAGCACGCCACCCCACTTTGTCTATTAACGCCATTTCCATTTCTTGATGAGGATGGAGTAGTTGAGAAGAAGGAGCCTGAGAGCAGCAAGGATGGTAAGGATAAGAATGAGGCTCGGACTAATGATGAACCCAAATTCATCAAGCATTACCTTAAGCATGAGATCAATAATAAAACAATCATTAACCAAGTGAAAAACTTTAGGTGCAATGATGTTCTTAGGAAAGCCCTCTTAGGTGAAGTAGGAGAGGAAGAGTATGACACCATGCCTATTGGACCTATGTATGAGTCGATTCTGAGAAAGCCAGTAACTAAGAAGCAAGAGATCTCTGGGAACTTTGTAATTCCATGTAGCATAGGTGACTTAGAGAACCTAAATGCCTTGGCCGACCAAGGATCCGATGTAAACATAATGCATTGTCGGTCTATAATAAGTTGACTAAGGAGGAACCGACCAAGACCAATCTTAGACTTTCCTTAGCAAATCATTCATATGTTTATCCCATAGGAATAGCGGAGGATGTCTTAATTGAGGTTGCCAATATTGTCTATCCGGTGGACTTCGCAATTGTAGACATTGAGGAAGATAAAAACCGCCATTAATCACCGGAGCACCTTTCACGACCACCGCCAAGGCAACCATCAAATGCGGTGAAGGATTATGATACTAAAAGTGGAAAAGGACAAGTTAGGGTACCTATTGTTCGAGATATCCTTTGAAGATTATGGAAAAGGTAAAAGATATGAATTCGCGGGTCTCCAATAATCCGTCGAGAAGAAAATGGTTGAATGGGAAAAGGGCTTAGAGAATTCATGGTTCAAGGTTAAATGCAACATTGTGGAAGCGTGATAAAAAGTTAGAAATAACTATACCACAATACCACAAACTCAAAAGAACCCTAAGGAATTTTGAATGGAGAAAAGGTGCTTTTGTATAAATCAAGAATAAAGGCATTATGGGAAGGAATAAGCCAAGATGGTTTGGACCTTATACGGTGAAAGAAACTAATCTAAAACATAAAACCGTTATCATAATAGGCGATGTTGGAAGAGAATTCACGGTGAGCATACAAAGTCTACAACCTTATGATGAAGGCTTAGTGGAAGAAAAGAAGGACGGCAATGAAGTCACGTAGGGCACGACTTGAGTCTAGCTACAAGACTCATAAATAAAGAAAAGCGCCGTGGGAGGCAACCCATGTTTAGTTGTTTGTTTGTGTGTCATATATCTTTTCATTGATTGTTTATTCTCATGTTTGAATTTGTGAAAATGCTTTATTTTGTCTTTAACCTCGTCTTAATTACATATAAAGGTATTTTACAAAAGGGATAAGTGTAGGGAGGATTACACACGTTTTAAAAAGAACGTGAACATGAGAATTACAATTCTTGAAAAAGATATTTATGTTTGATTGTTCGAGTCAAATGCTTGTATCGAGTCATAATGGATGTTTTGCGAAATTTTTCAGATTCTAAAGATGTAAATTTTCCAGTTTTTTTTTTTTTTTTTTTTTTTTTTTTTTTTGAGAAAATCGAGACCGCTTTTGTCGGGATAACCGTGGCGTCGAGATTGCAACCGACGGCGTCAGAAGGAATAAAACATCGATTACTTTTTTCTCGTTTTTCGAGCTATTTATAAATTTTTGGAATTTTCTGTGTCTTAATTTTCTTAGAAATTGTAAACATCCATTCCACAAGCATTATATCTTATTTAAGTGCCGAATTACATCTTGTTGTGATTTTTCTTTGTTCGGTTTGATGCGTTGGGTTGTTTGTTTTCTTCAAGTGTGTGTGTTTTATTTATCAAGAAGAAGATACATAAGATTGGAAGGAGCTTTTCACGCTTACATTCTTCTTGGAAAGGATTTAACCACTACTTCACACACGGATCATACCGAGCTAATCGGGGAGTATTAGTTTCTTTCGTTTTAATCACCTTCTATTATCATAACTTTGATACTTTCTGGGAACATTGGGGACAATGTTCGGTTTAAATGTAGGGAGGGAAAATAAACGGGAACTTTGAAACTATGCTTATCCTTGTTGCTTGCTTTGTCCAAGTGTATTTGTGTAATAAACCATGAAAAAATGTAGGTTAGGGTAATTTTAGCCAAATTTAAAATTTTTTCATGACGTATAAGAGTGGGCCATTAGTCTTAACAAAAGCGTCTCATGGATAGGAAGTTGCATGACTAGCACAAAACCCTTTACCACCTAAATTCCACCCAAAATGTGAGGATCGCCTTAGATTAGTAGGAATTAAAGCATTCATCTTTAATGCTTAGAGTGTGAACCGGTAGTATATTAGATTCTAGAACTTGTTTTGTGATGCATTCCGAGATCGCTAGTGAGACTACACTCGTGTAGTTAGGATTAACTAAATGATAAGAGGCATTAGGATAAACCCTTGTTTGATACCTGTAATATAATTACTTCTTCCATATCGGTTGAGTAATTCCCCCACACCCTTTGCGTTGTACTCATCTTTAGTACACGATACCCCTAGTTAACCCCTCAGAGCCTATCCTTTTCGCGGTTCTCGTGATGTTTCGGTTTTTCCGGAATATCAATGAAGAGCATTGTTTACACCCCACCCCCAAACATACACCCAAATCGCCTTAGCCTACCTTTATTGCACTCACTTTTAGTGCAAATTTATGTTATCACCCAAAACCCTTAGTTCAATTATCCGTTGCTTGCATGAGTTGCTAAGTCGAGTCATATCCCTTGTATACGTTTTGGGATGATTGGGATTCATGGGAAAGTTAAAGTTTATGAAACATAGGAAAGAGAACGTTAAACTCAAATTCCTTTGTTTGCATAATAATGTACTCCAAGTGTTTTGATCTTTTCAATTCGGGTCAAATTAGTGTTAGAGTAATAAAAACTCAAGTGTAGGGATGTGTCTATAAATCCCTATCATTTTGATGTACCGTAGAGGATGGTAGAGTAAAGTGTATGCACAAAAAAAAAAAAAAAAAAAAAAAAAGAGATTAAAAAAAAAAAAAAAAAAAAAAAAAAAAAAAAAACCATACGGGCTACCATCCTACATCTATCTTTTAAATTATGTTTGTTTATTTTCGTTGCCTAGAGTTTTAGAGTGTCGAGTCTTGGCTTAGCAACGCCATTCTTCAGTATACTTGCAACATAGAGATTTTTGACTATCCACCAATATATAGCCTATCCCACCAAACCCTTATTTCCCTACTAGTAAGCCTAACGTTACAACCCTTTAAAGACCTCTTTGATAGTCTTTCCTAGGTGCTTACGCCAAAGCGACTGGAGGTTTGATCTATTCTCGAGCCTATGGTAATCTATGTACTAGGACCGGTTAATGAGTGTTTATCTTCCATTTCCGATTTGTTATATTTCATATATACACCGAGAGATGTGAGTATCCAAACACCCCATGTGAGGTGCTAGTATGTAATTCCGTGCTTGTTATGACTTTTATGGGCTTATATGTGTTGTGGACCGCTTTGAATGGATGCTTCATGACCCCTAACTTATAAATTAATTGGCTAAAAGCACATTTGCTTGAGGACAAGCAAATACCAAGTGTAGGGATATTTGATAAGGTTTTAAAGGTACCTTTTGAGGGTCATTTAAGCCCTTATTCGATCACTTTTGTATCCGTTATTGCTTAATATCGTTCCTTTTCACTTTTTAGGTCTCTTGAAGGCAAAATCTTCGGAATGATGCTTATTTGGACGAAAAGGCACGAATATCTGAAGAAAATGGCCAAAGTCGAATCGAGACACTCAAAGTCATTGAAACATAAAGCGGCGCCATCAAGATATCTGCGACGCCGTCGGAAGGAATTTTATGACGGGTCGGGTTAAATTGCATGTTTTCAAGGACGACGTCAGTTCTAAAGGAGTAGGCCGTCGTTACTCGGGACGGCCTAGATGCGCCAAGACGGCGTCGGAAGTGAAGGGGCGGCGTCACGGTCATAAGGTGACGCCGTCGAAAGGTTTACGTGACCAAGACGAAACCCTAATGGCGGCGACACGACGGCGCCACGAAACATAAAGTGACGCGTCGCAGATGTAATCTTATATATAGAATCCGAATTTTCGGTTTTGTGTGTAGTCTTTTGAGTAAAACCTAAAACCGAACCAAGGCTTTCTTGTGCAAGATTTTAGGGTTCTAAACCCTATTATACATCAAGATAAGTATTTACTTCATTAATTTAATTATGTCTTTGATTATTTGTGTGTATGCTTGCATGTTCTCCATGTCCCAGCTAATTTATTTGTGTGTTTGCTTAGGAATATGAAACTTAATTATTGAATATTGATTGGTTGATACTTATCTTAGTTGACTAATGATCTAGAGTGCGCTAGATTATTCGTTGTGTACTTAATGCTTGACATTTCTTTGTGAACTTTAGAATATAATTATCTAGGTAATTGTAGGATAAAGTATTCAAGGACAACCGTAGAGTAGGCGTCTATAAATCACTAGAGGATTTGTAAACAAGACCCTTTGGTAATTTCAAAGAGTTAGGAAATAAGCACGCCTATAGCCTTAGAATCACAACGCAACTAGGAATAAGGACGTGACAAATCAACCATCAATAGGAGATAATTAAGGAGTAGTAAAACCTAAGTAAACACATCTTTAAACTATCATACGAGTACACATCAATTAGACATAGACTATCACAACCTTAGCTTAGATAATTAGATAATAGTAGAGTAATCGGTAGCAATACCAACCCCCCAAATCCAATACCCGAGATTCGTACTTTTCATTTTCTAAAAACATAAAAAGATAAAAATAATCTTCCTCAACCTCAACCTTAGCGTAGTAACTTCTCACTAGCATTCCTATTCCCTAGAGAACGATATCAATACCCGTGGCTTACCCTAATTACTACACTACAACGATTAGGTTCACCGCCTAGGGTGTTATAAAACTTGCTTTCGAAGAAAAGGAAGTTTCCTTGACCCCGAACGACGCTGCGAAGATCAAAGGGCACTTCAAGAATGAGTGCCGAGAGCCGTGGATGAGAGGAAACCGGTAATGTAGGAGGATTTGTTAACCGAGGTGTGGGAAGTAATGGCTTAAACCCCATGAGCGCGAGGTTGTGGAGAACTGTGGAAATCAGTGCTAGGAATCGATGAGAGACATGGGAACAACGCGTGTGTATGCTATTGGGAAGGAAGCTAGTGAGACCCTAACGTAGTTACGGGTACGCTCCTTCTCAATAATCGCTATGCTTCCATACTGTTTGATCTGGTGCGGATATGAGTTTCAAATCCACCGATTTTATGCCATTACTAGGAATCTCCCAAACACCTCTAGGGTTTAGTTACGATGTGGAATTAGCCAATGGGAATAGGGAGAAGATAGACACCGTAGTTTGAGGTTGTACCTTAAGTTTCCTAGACCATCCGTTTAGCATAGACTTATTGCCAGTTACCTTGGGAAGTTTTGACGTCATTATCGGAAAGGAATGGTTGTCGAAGAACGGTGCACACATCATCTGCGATTAGAAGATCGTGCGTGTACCATATGGCGGAAAAGTTCTGAGCATACAAGGAGATCGGAGCGATCGGAAGTCCTTCTCGGTTGAGCATCATCTCTTGTATTAAGGCCCGTATACATCGATAGAAGGTTGTCTTTTCTTGGCTCGAATTTCTAAAAAGAAAAGTGAGGAGAAGAGTGAGACACCTTAATGATGTACCGTCTGTTAGAGAATTTTCGGATGTGTTTCCGACGATCTACTGTGATTCCACCGTCCGACAAGTGGAATTCCAAATAGGGTTGATACCGTTCGCATCTGTGTCGGGCACCCTATCGACTTGCTCCAAGAGAATTGGAGGAAATGTCTAAACAGTTGGCAGAGTTGTTAGAGAAGGGATTCATTCGACCAAGTTCGTCACCGTGGGGAGCACCGGTGTTGTTTGTGAAGAAGAAGGATGGATCGTTTCGGATGTGTATTGATTATAGGGAGTTGAATAAGTTGACGGTGAAGAGTCGGTACCCGCTACCTATGATAGATGACCTGTTTGACCAACTCCAAGGAGCTAGTGTCTTTCCCAAGATCGACTTACGATCTGGTTATCACCGGATTAGAGTTCGAGAGGAGGATATCCATAAGATGGCGTTTAGGACTCGTTATGGGCACTATGAATTCCAAGTGATGTCGTTTGGTTTGACCAACGCGCCAAATGGTTTTCATGGATCTCATGAACCAGTATGTAAGCCATATCCGGATAAGTTTGTGATAGTATTCATAGATCGACATCTTGATATACTCCAAGAGTAGTGAGGAGCACAAGAGCATTTGAGGCTCATTTTAGAATTGTTGAGAGGAGAAGTCAGATGCCAAATTCTCTAAGTGTGAATTTTGGATTCCGTCCATGCAATTCTTAGGTCACGTGATAGATAGTCGAGGTGTTCATGTTGACCCGACTAAGATTGAGGCCATTAAGGAATGGGCGCCCCTAAGAACCCATCAAGTCCATGGGTTTATAGGTTTAGCAGGCTATTATAGGAGATTCATTGAGGATTTTCCAAAATAGCTAAGTCGTGACCAAACCGACACTGAAGGACGTTAAGTATGAATGGGGAGAAAAGTAAGAAGAAGCATTCCAACTTCAAGGAGAAGTTTTGTAGTCGCCCATCCTAGCTTTTTGCAAGGAAGCGAAGACTTTGTCGTGTCATCGCGACGCTCGCATAAAGGCTTAGGTGTTGTTTTGATGCAACGGGAGAAGGTGATTGCTTATGCATCCCGACAACTTAAGAAGATGAGAAAACTACACCACCCATGACCTTGAGTTAGGTGTCAGAGTGTTTGCCTTAGAATCTGGAGACATTATCATATGGAACCAAGTGTGTAGTATTTACCGACCATAAGAGCTTGAAGCATATCTTAGATCAGAAGGAACTGAATATGAGACAATGTCGTTGGTTAGAACTGCTTAGTGATTATGACTGTGAGATTCGTTATCATCCTGGTAAGGCTAATGTTGTGGCTGATGCACTTAGTCGTAAGGAGAACATTCCACCTTTACTGCTCGATCCTTAGAATGACCGTTATTTCGCTCTACCATCTCAAATCTTAGCCGCCAGTCACGCGCATTGACGGAATAGAACCGCCTCTACGAGAATCGCATGGAATGGTAGAGAGAAAACGGCTTCTGAAGCATTCTGATCAACCTTATGCTTCAAAGATGAAGTTGGATACCATTTCATGGTGGAATCCGTGAGTTGATTATGCACGAGTCGCATAAAATCTCTTGGTGGCCTAACATGAAAGCCGACATAGCTCAAGATGTCGGTTGGTGCTTGACTTGTTCTAAGGTAAAGGCCGAACACCGTAAACCCTCGGGACTCTTAGTTCAACCCAACTCCCGAATGGAAATGGAGCTAATCACCATGGACTTTATCACCAAATTACCAAGAACAGCCTAACGGCAATGACGCTTATCGGGTAATCGCTGATCGCTTGACTAAGTCTCGCCACTCTTAGCCATAAGCGAGGTCGATAGTCTCGATGTCGGCTAGGTTGCACTAAGGAGATAGTATCGCGTCATGGATGCCGATATCTATCATTTCCGATCTAGATAGCCGTTTACATCCCACTTTTGGAGATCCTTACAACGCTGGTAGGAACAAACTTGGATATGAGCAATGCGCTATCATCCTCAAACCGATGGTCAAATCGAGAGAACCATTCGGACCTTAGAGGATATGCTTAGAGCTGTGTCATTGATTTCTAAAAGGTCGAGAGACACCTCCTTGGCCGAATTTTCCTACAACAATAATTATCATTCTAGCATTAAGGCCTCTCCATTTGAAGCATCGTATGGCCAAAATGTCGTTCTCCGTTTGTTGAAATTTGAAGTTGGCGAGAGTCAACTTACGGTCCCGAGCTTGTCCTAGAAACCACCGGAAGATAGTTCAAATCAGAACCGCTTGCAAACCGCTCGAGATAGACAAAAGAGTTATGCCGTTAGAGGCGTAAACCTTTAGAATTTCGAGTTGGAGATCGTGTTATGTTAAAGGTTTCTCCTTGGAAAGGAGTGATTCAATTTGGAAGCGTGGAAAACTTAATCCCGATATATTGGTCCCTTTCTAATCTCGAAAGAATCGGACCGGTAGCTTACCACCGAGCTACCATCGAATTGGCAAAGGTAAACAATGTCTTTCATGTTAGTAATCTTAATAAATGTCTTTCGGAGGAAAACATAGTTGTGCCTTTAAGAGATATTCGTGTCGATGAGAAATTAAATTTCGTTGAGGAACCGATTGAGATCATGGATCGCGAGATTAAACTACCAAGCATAGCCGTATTCGAATTATCAAAGTTCGTTGGAACTCCCGACATGGACCGGAGTTCACTTGGGAACGCGAGGACGTTTCCGTAGGAAGTATCCTAAACTTTCATGACATCAAGCAACTTGAGTGAAACCCGGACGGGTTTCTTCCGAGGTCGGGAGGCCGTGACAACCGGCAATTTAGGAGTCTATTTTAGGTAACCGCATTACGTTAAACAAACCGAGCTTTGCCTTTACCACTATTTTCATCGACCATGACTTGATTTTATATTGTTTATTGGTTTTTATGCTTTATTTATTTATAGGATGAGTTATCGTGTGAGTTTTAACTCTTTTGGATAGGTACTATTTGATTCGGCACTATAAAAGCCTAAAACGAGAAATAATGTAACTTTTAGACCGTAACTCGAAAATTGACAAATAAATAGTCAAAACTCGTGGAAAAATATAAATAACGATAATAGAAAGTCGAATGAATGTCGTGGGACACTCGGAGGACAATATATGAGCTCGGGAATGGGTAAACAGGATAGTTTACGAAAAATGACAACCCCGACCCCTCCTCTTTCTCCCTAGCCGGCGCCCCTCCTCCCCAAAATAATTATTACTTGGTCTCTAGCTCCTAAGTATAAAAGCCCACTCACCCTCACTTTTACTTCCCCTTTCTCTCACTAAAAACACACACAAACATACCTTTCTCTCTCTACTCTCTCTCTCCTCCAAATTAATAAAACCCTAACCCTAAACCACCATTGGCCGCCGCCACTCCGGCCACATTCCGGCCAAAATCCGGCGAGTAACACTACACCTCCACCACCATCTTGTAGATCTCTCTTTCCATCCATATATAAAACTCTCACAAAAGCCTACATTAACACCTCCAAATCTTGAAATTAAGATTCATGATTCTAGGGGTTTCATTAAAACTTGTAGATCGGGCTTGGAAAAGGTAAATGGAATGTGGGTCAAACTTGTTTAAGCTTTGATAAGCCATGAATTGGTCTTACATGGTTCGACCATGGTTTAATTTTTAGGGCTTTTGGTTCAAACATGGGATTAAATCTAATTAACACTTAAACAAACATGTAGCTAGTGATTTGGTATCATGTGGTGTATCATATTATTGGGTTTTTGCATTTTAGGTCTAGTTTCATGTTTTTGATTAGGAATAGTTGATGGGTTTGATGTTTGGATAATGATTGGAGGTTGATTGATTGTGTTTGGATGTTGTGGAAGTGATTTGGGAAGTGTTTGGATGTGTGTTTAGGGCGTACGACCACCAAGACCCATGATGGGGTCATGGGTGATGGTGTACGAGACCCATATGGACCGTGGGTCCGGGTCGAGTTGTCGTGGTAGCTTGTAGGTTGATGTTATTGGTGTTTGGATGAGACGCGTGGGGCCAAAAAGCTTCTAGAGCTTGTTTGGTTCACGTGGTCTTACCCGTGACCGTGTCATGACCATTAGGGTCATAACATTGGTTTCAGGTATATTTGGTTGGTTGATTGGTTGGCGAGATTGATTTGAGTTTATTTGTGATTGAATTGCGCTATTATGACTTTTATATGGACTTGATATATATATTGTCAACTTTGAGCAACGTCGGTGTTACTTTGACTTTTTAGTCAATAGTTGACCCCGACAACGCCGTAACATGGACTTTAGTATAATTTGGACTATTGATTGATTAAAAGCCGAGAAGTCATGACTCGTGCTTGTGGACTCGAAACGAATAACGATATGAAACTAATATTGAATTTGTGAAATGTATATATGAAAATGCTAATAAACTATGAAACATTAATAATAAAAAGGCTTTTATACCAAAATATCGATAACAAGACTTATCTCGTTATTTACTATTTTAAATAGAAACTAACGACTAAAAATGGAAAGGTTTTCGAATAAATAAGTAATTAATGTTTCGAGTACACGTTTATCGAAATATGCCAAATACGGGCATTTAATACTAGTTTCAAGTATTTATTTACTTATGTTGTGTGCATGGGTTACGGATAACCTAACATTAATAGTTTTGATCCACGTGGGTAGCAGACATATTAGGTTGACGAATCTAATAAGAGCCCGCTAGGTACGTTAGGTAACCTTATTAATGGCTGAATTATTCTTATGACTCTTTAGGATGCGACCGGTTTATGGGATAATAAGCGACACGAATAAATAATTGAGTTTATCGAGTTGACGAATTCGATAAGGTCTACTATTTTTCCGAAACTTATTGGACTATGGAGCTTATCGCTTAGATGACTCATTGTGTTGCATTGAGTCACATATTGGTTGTTTGAGTGCATTTATGGCATCATATTGAGTCGATACACCCACGTGAGGATACCAAACACTAGGACTAAACGGTGAAACGAGACATTTTTGGAAATAACGAAAACGGAATACATTGGGGTAGATAACGTTGGTTTTGGGAAATATATTAAAATTGGTTTACCTTAATAGGTTGTGCCGAGTCGATAATTGCTGAGCCGTGATTACCTGTTATCTTCTGCTAGTGTTTATTTGTGCGTTGCTTGCTTGAGGTGAGTTTCATAGCCCACTTTTATCTACGTTTTTAACTAAATTGGGGTGAGTATCATGCTACTGTTTTTGGACCTTTGAAACTATTTGGATTTGCTTATGTGCTTGACTATTTAGATAGATGTGTGGTAGTCGTTTCCTTAGACTAGGGTAGCAATCTTAATTGCTATAACTATTGCCTAGCTAAGAGTAGACTTCTACCTTGACCTAGTCTGGGGTTAGCAATTGTTCTAGACTTTGCTACGACAGTGCTGGACTAGAGTCGTTGGGCCCGTGGTGATCATTGGATGTGATATGGATTGTGATATTGGATATGATATGGTTTGTGATCGATGTATATCTATCTTAAGTCTCGCATAGCAAATCAACTCCTACAGGTCCACTATGTTTTTATTGAATTTAAACCTATGAACTTGTTAGGATTTAGTAACCAGTATTAAAGTTTCGGTCACCTCAAGTATATGTAATCGTTAGAAAGCTCGAGTCGTAGTTATTTTATGATTAAGTAGTATTTATTTATGTAACACCGTGGAGGACGGATCGGTCTTTACCCACTCAGATGCCTCGATCCACGCCCGTCAGTGGCGTTTTATGTAAGTATTATAAATACTCTCTACCTCCCAAGGTAGAGTTGAGCTTATAATAAGATTTTTCTTTCTCTCACTAAAGTTCCCAAACCTCTAACTTTCTCTCTAAAACTCATCTTGTACGCCCTTGTGTTATTGATTTGATGTGTATGTGAAACCAATATGTTACAATTGGTATCAAGAGCCATGGTTAGATCATCTCTTACATATCCTTGGATTTCTAGTGGTTTTAGATGGTTTTTGAGTTTGAAAAAGTTTAGTGGTTTTAGCATCATTTGGTTCATTTCTTGTGTTAAAGTTTGAATTTTTGGTGTACTTTTGTGTTTAGAATCATTGTATGTGCTTGGGTTTTGATTTGGTAAGCTTGAATCACTGTGGTTGAGCTTGTTTTGGATTGAAAAGTGTGTTTTTGAAGTTTTTCTTGGTAGCGACTTGGCTCTCGGAGTGTATTTCATCTTAGCGACTTGCTTCAGTAAAAGATAGCGATTTGCAGTGTTGCTTGGTAGCGACTTGGTCCTAGCGACTTGTCTCTTGAGACAAGCCGACAAATAGTACACTTAGTGGATTCTCCACTACGGGTAGCGACTTGGTGAAGGTAGCGACTTGCTTTCAATTTTGTTAGCGACTTGTACTTAAGTTTCTTAGAGACTTGGTGTTAGTGAGTTGGACCCTAGCGAGTTGCTATTTAGCGACTTGACGTCTTAGCGATTTGGTGCATAGCGACTTGCTGTCAAAATTCGTAGCGATTTGGAACTTAGCGACTTGTCTTATAATTACTTAGCAACTTGGTGCTTAGCGACTTGGTTCAAGGATTCTTAGCGACTTGGTTGACGCTTGTGTGTAATATGGTTTTCTCTTGATTTAGTAAAATCCGTGAAAGAATCTATTTCCGTTTAATCATTGAGTTATAAAACCGTGTAATCTTTAAACATGTCTACCAACGTACCTACAATCATCTCCATGCTGTTGAGGATGTTCAAGCAACCGGTTCAGACATCTCGCCCACCCATGCTCGATGTAACCGACTACGACTCTTGGGCTCAAAGAATCGATTGTCTTGTCTTGGAAAGGAAAATGGGGTCAACATTCTCAAATCGATTGATGAAGGACCTTATCGATTGAGACTACAAGAGACTTAATTGATACGGTGCAGATGGAACAATGATCTATGGAATAGATGCACCAAAGACATATGATGAGCTCAATGATAAGGAGAAAAAGAGATTCGATGTCGATATCGTGGCTTCTAACATCATACTTCAAGGTCTTCCAAATGATATCTACAGCTTATCAATCACAACACCGAAGCCAAGGCGGTGTGGGATAATGTCAAGATGCTTCTCTCGTGTTCGAATTAACTATGGAAGAGAGAATCACAACTCTATGATGAATTTGAGCACTTCAAGATGAAACCGGATGAGAGTTTCTATTAGTGTTACGTGAGATTCCACAAGCTTGTTAATGATATGAGGAATATCAAAATGACCATGCCAAACATTCAATTGAACTCAAAATTTGTGAACAACATGAATCCCGAATGGCACAAGTTTGTCACCTGTGAAGCTAACCAAAGGTTTGAAGAACACCAACTATGAACAACTATATGCCTTCGCCTCGTAATGAGAGACATGCCATGTTTGAAAAAATGATTCTTAATCGGCTCAAATCAAAACGAGGGAGAAACAAGTTCATCAAATGATTCAACAAAGATTTTACACCAATGTTGGGATTACAACCAAAGCTTCACAAGTCATACCCATCGGTAATGGTAATTACAAGCTCATTCCCGATCCAATGTTCAAACAAGGCGAGGCCGATGCACGCTGGAAACTTCATTAATCAACTGGCTCTCATGATTAGTCAAAACATGAACTCTCTCCCACACACCAACAACAACTTCAGAACATCATCCAATCCACACAATCAAGCCACTGTTAGAGATGGGAAGGTTATGATACAACCAGTTCAAGAAAGGCAGTATGAACAAGGAAGAGGTGGAGTTGGTAGAGGATATGTGGCAAATCAGATTAGGGGAAGGAATGGAAATCAAGGACAAGCAAAGCCGATCAAGTGTTACAACTGTGGTGGTGAGGACATATTGCAAAGCTGCGCACATCGCCAAAACGCCTCGAGAATGCGTAGTACTTGAGGATAAGATGTTACTTGTGCAAGCTCGGGATAATGGTGCGACTTTGGATGAAGAGGAGTTGTTGTTTCTTCGAGGGAAATGCTAAGACATATGATGCGATGTGGATGAGCACCAATTCGGGAGATAGGTCATAATCATCGAATGCTTTTCAAGTTGCGGATGTGATGCATACGACTCGGCGTCGATGATGAACCTCTTGACAAACAATTTTCATGGCTAGCATTTCTCCAATGGTCTCTCCAAAGATCCCCTCACCAGAGCAAGGTAGTCCATCCAAAGAATGAATCATCTCAGAGGTATTAAAACTATACGATGATGTTGATGTGCAAAAGATACATAACAAAGTACAATCGACTGAAACTTTTGAGTCAGATATTGAAAATATGGGCAATATCAATGTTGTCCCATATGATCAATATGTGAAACAAAGTGAAAGTGAGACTATACCAAGTGATGCATCTTCTGCAGTAAATGATGACTATATTTTTTATGAATACACTGCATGTATCCCTGATAATTCTGTAGTCTCTGAATTGAATGCCTATAAAGAACGTGTTGCTCTCTATGAACAGCGTGCTAAGTTTGAGTTAACCACCCGTGAGCAGGAAATGGATGACCAAATGCGTACAACTATTAGAAAAAGTAAGTTTAGAGAAGAAGTATTAAAACAAGAGTTAAACTCCTTACAAGAAAAGCTTTCTAAAGCGCTAAGCAAAAACAAGAACTTCAAGAAAATGTTAAAATGCTTAAGCAAGAATTCAAGTACTAAGGAATCAAAACTTTGAATGATTTTTCTAATCTAAAAACCTTGAAAACAAGCTTGAAAATAAGTTGTACGCATAAGGGAATACCATTCGATCGCTCACATGATCACGAAGCATAGAGTTCTTAGCGATAAGCATAGTATCCCCATTATAAAGGAATCCAACCCTAAGTATGGTAAGATAGCAAAAGCTGCTCAAAATATAATCTATGATGGCAATGAGATTCTTAAACCTAGACAGATACCTAGTTGCATTGATTGCACTGAGGAAGATAGAAAATTAGATGATGCATCTAGGGAGAAAATGGATAAGAAGCTTAACGATCCCAAGTGCAAAGAGAATAAAATCATTGTCAAACCCCATGATTACAAAAAGGAAAATTAGATTTCCTTAAACAAGTTTAAGCCTCAAACTTTGTTAACACCGAACAAGTGTTCGAAAAAGGACTTAGATAAGCAAAAGTGAAAATCTTGTTGAAACAAACCTCCCTTAGGAAAATGCTCTGCATGACTGTATCCTCCAAATACACCAATGCATTTAGTTCCTAGAACTATTGCCACTAAGAGCAAGACCTTAATCATCAATATGTTATTTTTCAATTATTTGTTGACTTTGAGAAAACTTGTAAGAAAAGGATCACACATTTGGGATAAGCCAAGGGAAAGGGGTTTTGAGCAAACAAAAGAATGTTATTTAACGGAGGTCATGCCTTTCTTTAAACAACTAAAAGATCAATTTGAGAGTCTTAAAAAGGGGATAGATACATATATTAAGGAAATGAAAAAGGAATTTGATGCAATGATTGTTGAGATTAGTGACTATGAGCGAGAATTAAAATATAATGAGATTGAGAGGAAGAACTTGCATACCTTGAATGAGAATCTTATTTCTGAATGTATCTCTCGAGATGTGTTCTATACTGCCACTAATTGCTCTATTACTGCTTCTCAATTTCATGAATTATCTGTTGCTTTGAAAGTCTCTCATGATCGTGTCATTGAGCTTGAAATCAAAAACTCTAAATTAAGTGAGAAAATTGAACAGATGATCACGATAATTTGGTAAAACATTTTTCTAAGTTAGAAGTTGAACATTTTGATTTACAACTAAAATATCAACATCTCAAAGAAAATGTTAAAACCTCAAACATCAAGATATCCTCGGATGTTCCGAGTTTGATGCATTTTTGAATTAAACAAACGTGATGAACATATTCAAGCTCATCGTAACACGATCGAAAGTTGAAAGCCTAAATTCTCAATTAAAGGGTGAAATGAACAATGCGACTGCTCCCAAATGCCTCCTCCTTTAGATTCTCGAATTCTCAAACGTTCATCTTCAAAACTTGGTTAATGCTTTACAAAAGGAAAATGAGAGTTTTCAAGAAGAAATGAAAATGTTAAACGTCATTTCAATGAGTTATTTGAGTCAATAAAAGTCACTCAGAATAAAAATAATGAACAAATAACTTCAAGCAAAAGGAAATTGAGAATCAAGAGTCGGGTAAAAGGAAAATGCCAATGACCAATGGGAAAATGGTGCTTCAAAGGTGCATGGATGTAATAAATATGCTTTGTCCGTGAAATATGTTCCTCCTCATCTTAGGAATAACAAACTTGCTATTCAAACATATTTCTCATATCTTAAGGATGACCTAGAATGTCTCCGTGAGATTGTAGAAGAGGATAAGTTAGAGAAACTACTTGATAATGCAATTGGCCATGCATGCTTATATGCCAAACGATCTCAAGAACTTCTAGAATGCTTAATTACAATATGCCCTAAATCCCTAGGTGAGCAAGTCAATCCCTTGATACCCTGTTTTATGCCTAGTGCCAAGTATGCAAGTCATTCAATGCCCAATGTTATGAATGTGAACTCAAATATGCCTTCAAGTAGCTCAGATCCCAGCACCTCCAGTATTAAGAAAGTGAACCTCAATGTGCCTTCAAATAGTTCACATCCCACTCATCAAAACAGAAAGGCAAAAGTAGCAAAACCAACTAATGTTCCCATTCTCTACAGAGTAATCGGTGACATTAAAGCGAGCGGTCAAAGTCTCAAGGCAATAGAAGGAATGATAGGACCTCGCAAGCTAAGAATGCATTGGAAGAAAGTAGAAGATCACCGTGGGAGAATTTGAATAAACGAATCGTGTTGATTCTAGTATTAGCTCTAAGCGCATCGTAATTAATGCGAATTCTACTACTTTTGGCAAAACATGTAATGATGATTGTGTGGTTTCACATTACTCTTGAATGTGGTATGAATGATTTGTCTAATTTGTCAAATGCCCGTTAAAATCGTAATGTTAAAAATCAAGCTAAGAAGGCTAAAAGGCAAAAGCGAAAGAAAGTTAGAAAAGCGTGGAAGCCCACGGAAGAACATTTAGTAAGATAGGTTATCAATGGATACCTTTGGCCATAAAGTTAATCGATTACGCCCTCAATTTGCTAAGACAATGCCCACTAGAAAATAGATGCCTATCGGTAGAACTATTCCTTGCCAAGTGAATATACTTTGAATAGGTCAAATACGGATACTAGCATCGCATCTATTTCGATGATTCTATTGTGTCTACCTCGATGTGGGTGTTCCAATCATCGTTACTAACCAAATGGAACCCATTCTTGCATGGGGATCCCAATTATCCGATTATCCATTCTTGTGCGTGTTCAACTGCAGATCGCTCAAATCGATTCGTGGTACTTGGACTCAGTCGCTCCAAGCATATATTTGGAGACCGGTCGCGGCTCATGAACTTCGTGAGTAAATTCACCTGGGATCGTTAGATTCGGGAATGATCATTTTGGTGCAATTATGGGTTATGGAGATTATGTTGTCGGTGATAGTGTTATCTCCGTGGTATACTACGAGAAGGTCTTGGTCATAACTTATTTTACGTCTGGTCGATTACATGATTACGATCTAGAAGTGGCATTCAAAACATACTTGTTTCGTTAGAGAACTTGATGGTAAGGAACTTCTAAGAGGAACTCGTGGTTCAAATCTATACACCATCTCTATCGAAGATATGATGAAGTCTTCTCCAATTTGCTTGTTGTCAAAGGCTTGAAAACAAAGTCATGGTTATGGCATCGCCGCCTCAATCACTTGAACTTCTGCACCATCAATGATCTCTCCGTAAAGGACTTAGTTGTAGGTCTACCTAGACTAAAGTATGAAAAGGATCATCTTTGTTCACTTTGACAATTGGGAAAAAGCACGACATATGCCCACAAACCTAAACCCACAAACTCGTAATGGAAGCTCTTCATACCCTTCATATGGATCTGCACCCAATGAGAGTGAAAACTATTAATGGGAAGAGATATGTGTTAGTAGTGGTTGATGACTACTCCCGATTCACTTAGGTTAAGTTTTGAGGACAAAGGATGAAACTTGAGATGTCATCATTAAACCTATTAAACAACTTCAGATCCGACTCAACAAAACAGTTCGAATCGTCCGTCATCGACAATGGAACCGAGTTTGTTAATAAAGAACTCAATGAATTTTATGAAAATTTTGGAATCGATCCTCAAAGAAGTGTTCTCGAACTCCTCAGCGAGCAGTGTAGTTAAAAGACTAAATCGAACTCTTGTAGAAGCCGCAAGAACAATCTTTGATTTACTCAAAGGTTCCAATGTTTCTATGGGTCAAGTTATTGCCACCGCATGTTACACACAAAATCGATCTCTAATTCACATCTCATGGAAAGACTCCATATGAACTTGTCCACAATCAAAAACCGATCTATCATACCTCCGTGTGTTTGGTGCTTTATGTTATCCAACTAATGACGGTCAAGATTTAGGTAAATTGAAAGCTAAAGCGGACATTGGAGTATTTGTTGGATATGCACCAAGCAGAAAAGGTTATCGAATCTACAACAAGAGAACCCGAAATATCATGGAAACAATTCACGTTACGCTTGATGAGTCGATCGGTCAAATGGCTCCAGACAATCCAGCCGGACCCGATCCCAACATTCATCTAGTAGTCCTATCGGTTCTACTCTTATTTCTAATCGGTCACCAAGAACTCCTTATGTACCTCCTCTCAAGATGATTTGAAGAAATTGTTTGATCCCATTTTGATGAACACTTTGAGCCAAGTGCTATTGATATGTGAATTCCATCAACAGAGGTCGCTTTATCCCTCGTAAATGAAGTCAATCCTTGGGTTTCTATGTCATTAAGTCGAAGCTGCCGATCAACTGCCTCATCAACAAACCTTCAATCACCGAAGTTTCTCTTAAAAGGACTTGTTTCATTCTCACGGGAACCGACATTATCTATCGACTTCTCTTAGAGTTTGTTGATATTGAAGAAGGAGACCTCTCCCTAGTCTCCGGCATAGGAACCAAATATGCACAACTCGAGTCTAGAGCCACGAGATCATCATATAAATCTCTTTAGGACACTTTCAATGAAGACTCTCTGTTTCATACAATGTGGAAGAGAGATTATATCTTATGAGTCCCACGCATTATCCTTGTGGTATTACCGTAACATCCGAGTGATATTCAAACATATTCACAATGAAGATGAAAAGCCTTCCGAGCCAACATCAAACAAGCTCACGGTGGGTGGCATGTGAGATCTATTCAATAGATCAACCATGTGACAACCGAATGAAACAATGGAGTGATTCAATCTTTTGAATCAATCCCGGTTCAGTTATGGATTGACGGATACCTTTGAAAACCGGTCGTTGTGCTTAAAAACTCATTTCTTTAGCACATCAACTGTACTTATATTTCAAAATAAAAGGTGTTTATGATTGATAATTTATTTTCATCAAAACCTTCGTTGTATTGCAAAAACAATTTCTATTGAGCAAGACACGATTGTTTTTCAAATCTCTTTCATCAATCTATGAATCTCAATTACCGGTTCACTCACTCCGTGTTGTCTTCTTTGAGACGCTCCGGTTTGAGAACAACTAGACCAGTGCGAAACCTCGTCAAGGAAATTCTTCGAATTATACCGATCACAGCAAGATTTGTAATCGATCAACGGGGAACCGTGGGCCGTGTACCTCAATTCAACAAAAGTGATCAAAGACACTCTTGTGCGCTTTATTGCTAACTGCTTTATGCAGAACACCCTACGCCTGTAAATGATCGTAATGGAGCGGTCAATCCATAGCCGCATGCTCACACAACACATTCATTTCCAAAGAAATCATGATTAGTGCATCAATGACTCGATATTATCACTCCATGCTTCGCTATCGCCGCCAATATCATGAATCAACGAAAGCTTCCGCTACTCGATAAGAATATATCATGATCCATAATGTGAGCATGTCAATCCAAATGTCACAACTTCACATCATATCAACACCACAATGGATGAGTCGAGATTTTGTGGCCGATGATCTCAAAGTCGGCTCAAAACATGATCACATGGATCGGTTTAAGACCTCCACTCAGATTATCCAAACATGCAAAATGAAGAATCAAAGACTACGAGCTACGTAACAAAGAACATGAACAAGAATCCAAGAACAATCTCAATGTAATATCTGTTTGTATTCTATGTAATTTTAATGTGTGTTTGAGGCGACCTCCTTGGGGAGATTGTTAGGATTTAGTAAATCCAGTATTAAAGTGTCGGTCACCTCAAGTATATGTAATCGTTAGAAAGCTCGTGAGTCGAAGTTATTTTATGATTAAGTAGTATTTAGTTATGTAACACCATGGAGGACGGACGGTCTTTATCCACTCTGTATGCCCGATCCACACCGTCAGTATGCGTTTATGTAAGTACTATAAATACTCTCTACCTCCCAAGGTAGAGAGTTGGAGCTATAATAAGATTTTTCTTCTCTCACTAAAGTTCCCAAACCTCTAACTTTCTCTCTATAAAACTCATCTTGTACGCCCCTTGTGTTATTGATTTGATGTGTATGTGAAATCCAATATGTTACAGAACTCACCAGCGTAAGCTGACCTTTTAGCATGTTTTCTCGGGTATTTAAATATTTGGAGTACGTGTTCGGTGGAAGCTTGGCAAGGAGGCATGGTTCAAGGATCATATTTGACTCTTATAAATTATGGGGACCTATTTTTATTATATCATGTTTTGGGCCTAATATTTATACTTTTGGATTAATGTTTTGAATATTTAAATTTGGGATTGGTTTTGATTGAAAATGACTATCTAGTTTGCTATACTTGTGTGAGATACCAATCCAGTCGTAATGCTCCGAAAACTTGATTAAGTCTTCCGCTGTACCGAGATTTGGGGGTGTTACAGGATGTTTCGATAGATTTAACACTGTATCACATGTTCCTCCATCACCCCCACTGATTCAACAAATAGAATAAGTCGACATGCTTGTGATATCACAGATGATACACCTGTGATATCACCTATGAAATCACAATATCACAGGTTCCTCCAAAAGCCAAACAACATGTTGCGCATTTTTTTAAGTGCAGTATAATATCAAAAGTGATAAACGAGTATATATTGGTCTCTAATAATCATGACCTATTAATATTTACAGATTTACGTGCCTTGCGAGGCACATGATGATAAATAATCCATATGAAAGTTTATGAAGAATAGCAGCAAAGATGATTCTACATCAAGTAAACAAAAAAAGGATATGATGTCCGATTGTGCAAAAAGATTGCTACAAAAATAAAGATGACTAGATAAAAGAATGATAGATGAAACAAAGATTAATGGAAAAGGAGCAGTGAGCAAGAAGCAATCCTTATGTTGCTTAGTTTAAAAGTGCAATGCGAGTTTGGGTAACCTAACAAGGGTGTGCTCTATTAGGTCCCGAGCCACATTTCATGGTGCCGGAGTTTGTATTACATTTGGGAATCACTAAGTGACTTGTATGATCAATTTTATGAAAAAGTATTAATGTAGCATTTTATTCATTTACCACATGTGTACTCTTAGCATTTTGTGTTACAATAAATGTTTCATATTACAAGAGATATAACACTGCATATTACATATACCAAATATGTATAAAAACAAGAAAGAAAATTACAAAATAAAAACTTGACATATTCTAAAAATCAAAGAAAGTGTTACATCAATTTAATGAATATCACAAGTGATATAGACATCAAAATCAAAACCAAGTGTTGCATCATTTTTAATGAATATCACAAGTGATACCGGATACAAAGAACAAGTAAACACATAAATGATGTAAACATTTCATCATTTTCATGCTTTATCACAAGTGATAAATGATAAAATATTTCATAAACTCAAAAAGACCTTATAAAATTAACTTCAACTATTTATCACAAAAGATACATAACTTCTAATTTATGACAAAGACGGGCTTGGAACCAGAAGCTCACCGCAATTGCTTTTCGCATAGCACCATCTTGACCAGCCATAATGATATTCAGATAACGTACAAAAGCTTTCTTGAATGCTTGGAGTAACCATACACATGATTCAGTAGTTTCGTTCTTAAGCAGACCACACGTCTCCTGTGATTGGCAATTGTAGTAAAAGGCACAAAAACCATCATGTACCTGGAAAGAGAAATACCTCAGGTGATATTATATATAAAATGTACAAAAAACAATGAAATCTCACATGAGATATTACAAATTAAAAAAAGCATACTTGTTTGGTTTGTATGTGGCATAAAAAGAGACGATATCACCAAACTATTTGTGATTGCAA
Source organism: Chrysanthemum lavandulifolium (assembly GCA_022545495.1). Taxonomy (NCBI): domain Eukaryota; kingdom Viridiplantae; phylum Streptophyta; class Magnoliopsida; order Asterales; family Asteraceae; genus Chrysanthemum; species Chrysanthemum lavandulifolium. The sequence continues at coordinate 55,651,504 of CM040242.1, forward strand.
TTTACAAAAAAACGGCTCCATCAAATGAAAGAATCAACAACAACTGCAGCTGTGGTTCAAAAAAGCACAACAACTCCACAAAACAAATTGAAGAAGCTCAAACAACTTTGACATCGCCTGTGATATCATAAGATCCTCCATTACTACAACTGATTCAACAAAATAAAAGAAAGCTGACACGCTTGTGATATTACAGGTGATATCACCTGTGATATCACCTGTGATATCACTTGTGATATCGAATGTGATATCACATTTGATATCGAATGTGATATCACATTAGATACAATTGAGAAACCAACAATGCAGAAAAGCAAAATAGAGAAAAGCGTAACCTCAAGTACAACACACTGGGTCTTCTTATCTTCTGCAATTAACTGAATTACATGATTCCTAACAGGGTTTAAATTGTAATCAACAACCTTTCTTTTGAACTTTTCAAGTGGCCGAATATATGCAATCACATAAGGATAAGACTTCCCAATCATTTCCATGTTTTTCAAATTATTTGCCTTCACGATTGTTAAGATAAGTACTCCTTGTGGCTTAAGCTCCAGGTCACTGCGCAATTATCGAACAATGCATCAAATTTGCATCACCTCAAATATAGAGTGATGGAGAAAGCAAAATACAAAACACACCAAAATAATTCAAAAGGACGCCATTCAGAAAAATGAAAATAAACATCAACTAATGCAACATAGGATATGATTACTCATTTACAATAACTACAGTGCGCTTTGATTAATTCCCTAAAGCCTGTTTATTCAAATAAATATTTTTGTTTGGTTACATATATGAAATGATGGACAAACAAGAACATGTGATTGCTTCTCAACTTGTACATCTCTCTCTTAGGGATTTTGTCAAACACCTTCAATGCATCAAATTTCCATTATTTCACCCATACCAAAATGATGTCATACTAAAACCTAATGCTACTCACAATATAAAACATAAACTAAAAGTATCAAATAAACAAAATTTCACAAGTGATAATACAAATATCACTAGTGATAATATACATATACAGTTCAACTTCAAATATCACTGGTGATACTACACGTACGATCAATAGCAGATTCAAAACAACAATCCGACATAAAAACAACATTCAAATGCAGTTAAAAACAAAAATTCAACTAACAACTTAATAATAAGCAGAATTATATGAGCAGATAACATTATTAAACATTTTTCACTCATACATTTCATCAAACACTTGGTGTACAACTTAATAAGAAGGAATATTAACAACTTGATCTACATAATTAACAACCAATCATCAACATTATCAACCGCAAGAACATCAATCAAATCAGCTTCTGAACCAAATGGTTCATTCAAATCAAAAAAAGACATAAAAAAGGATGATATGATCGGGAGGTGATGATGAGATGATGATTGGAATGGTGATGGTGATGGTGATCGAACTGGTGATGATCAAACGGTAATAGTTTATTGGAATAAATACTTTTTGGAGGGAAATGATGAGAGGAGGAAAACACACACTAATTGTGTGAAAAAAAAAAATGAAGCGAATGAAAAAAGAAAAGGAAAGAAAAGGCTTTATATAGTTGGGAGAATTAAGGTTAAGCATATTAAATCTTAGGTTAATCCTCACCATTAAATCAAAATAGATGGATGGTGGGGATTTGTCCATTGGTAAGCAAATGAAAATTTCTCAGATTTATAATAATAAATAATAACCTTAACAACAATTTGTAACTATTGTAAAATATTATGAGTTTATGGGCTTATGTCTATTCATCCTAATCTTGATTAACAAGTTAGAGTTTTTCCTATCTCTCATTCTTGTGTTCTTGTTTATTACATTTACAACACGTTATCAGCACGAAAAGCTTTATGAAAATGTGAATAGCCGAATAGGTGTGAAGGAGGAAACCAACTTGATTGTTTCAATAATTTACTGTTCGATTGTTGAATAAAAAGACCATGCACCGTCTATGTCACAAAACAAAATTACTAGATCTGGAACCATGAGGTAAATTCTAACTCTAGTCTTCAACTATTTATCTTTGATCAAAACAATTGAATTACATGAAAATAATAATTGCTTAACAAATTTGATGCATTTATTAGTTACAAAGAATATGCAATTAATTAACTATGTGTCACATAGATCACATACATCATGCATGTATATATGCGATATAACTTATCACTTTATATGGTTCACCATGTACATTTATTTTGGGTGATTAAGTCAGTCATTTATTTCATTAATTAATTAGTTATATGGAGCTTATATATTTTTTTGTTAGAAATTTTATAAAAGTAAAATCAAAATTGATCTTATATAATTTACGAAGATTTTTTTTAACGTGCATGATTGGCATTTATATCTTTTGCCATAAGGTAAGTTGTATATAGGATGATATATGGTCACGCGAAAGCAATTGACATCGCTATTATTTGGCTATGAACACGTTAACGTGCAAGTATTATAAATTTTGATAAACAGTCCTTTGTTATTACATTTATCTGTACTTGAGAGTTGAGATTACACCGTAATTTTTTATATCACCAATAATGGTGATGATTAAATATAACTTCGTGACATTGTTTGTGTTTTTATTAAGACCAACGAGATCCCTTATTGTGATTTACAAGAAGAACAAATGTTCTATTGTAATTACATAACGAGAATTATATTATATTCTATTGTTAATTTTTCAAACTCTCATGTAATTTCCAAAAACAATAAATGTTTTATCATGACTACAACGACAACGAGAGAATCAAAACAACATAGCCATCATGTTATGGTTGAAAAAAAATTATTAGAACCTCAAGTTCTAATATGATTCTTTCATGAATCAATATCATAACCTCATGTTATGATTATATCTATTCATAATAAAACCTCAAGTTTTATTACAATGAATAAATTAAAAAATACAATAACCTCAAGTTATTATATCTCTTTTAATGAACTTCAAGTTCAGTTATTATTCTCTCCAGAGAATCACAATATCATAACCTCACATTATGTTTAGAACAAAAAAAAAGAAAAAAAAAAGAAGAAGAGTATGAACCTCAAGTTCTACTAGGATGAACATAATCAAAATGCAGTAATCTCAAGTTATTCTTTTTAATGTTGAATCATGATTCTCATGAAAGAGACAAAATAACATAACTTTGTGTTATGATATTCAATTAAAAAAATGATAAGAACTCAGGTTCTATCATGATTCTATCATATACATAACCTCAAGTTATGATTAGAATGTTCTATGATGATTCTCTCAAGAGAATCAAATAACATAATCTCATTATGTTAAAGAAAGAAACTAGAACATTATTAAATCAAGTGAATCAAATAATTCATTAATAGAATCAATAACATAACCTGGTGTTATGTTTAAAAAAAATGAAATATATCATTAATGGTGAGAGCCATAATATCTGAAACTGAAAATAGATCGTGGGAAAACAAAATTTAAATAACAAAAACCAAAATAAAAGACTTAACAAGAAATCCTAATATAGCTCCCTAAGAATGGGCGCCAAAATTTCGATGCGTATATTCCACCGAATTTAATATTTATAAGTCTCGTCTACCTAAGGTCTACCTAATGCACTAACGAGCAAAGTGAACCCGATCGCTGTAGTATAGAAGGTGGTAAAGCCGAGGTCGTTCCCAAAAGCTATGTAGATGGGGATCCTATTAAGTTTAAGTGTAACTTGTTTTAACTGGTTTTAAGGTTGAAATGATTATTTAAACTAAAGACAAGAAATAAATTGCGAAAAGTAAATTAAGGTTGTGAGCAATGGTGAGAAAGTGTGCTAACCTAATTAATCATCCTATCATGTAATGTCTATGTTTTCTAAATTACTTCCAATTGACTCAAGTGGGGGTTTAAGTCGCTAGGACAATATTTGGTCAATTCGTCCTAACCTATCAACAAAGGTTCCTGCCCGACGTCAAAGGCCTACCCTTTGGGGAGTCGAGGGTCTAAAGCAACCTAAGCCAAGTCATTAAGTACCCTACATGCAAAATTTGAAATAATGAGTGCCCGGGCGCTAGCATCTTAGACACTCATCCCTAACTTCTTAAGCTCATCCATCCGAACAGTGATCCTTTGGTCAATTCACACAAGAGGGAAAGGTAGTCAGTTGGTCAATTCTTACCAACCCCTTCTCTACCTACTTACTTAGGGTCAGTTGGTCAATTCTCCTAAGCAACTAGATACGACCGCACTTCAAAACTACCGAAGCTAGGGTAACTACCATCGAACTATGCATGCATACACTAGAAACAATTATAGAAGCAAGAAAACACAAACGATACTATCAAAGAATCATAACTAGGCTAGCACCAAGGGTGCTTAGCCTATCATATTAAAAGATACAATAAATTCAATATTTAACATAATTGAATACATGAATTAAAGTCAAAGATAGTAGTGATCGCTAAAGCTTATCAATATGGTGTGATTCCTCCCTTGGAGATGGCTCTGTATGCTCCGTGTGATCTTCCCTTGGAACCCTCTTCACGTTCTCTGCCTTTGAGTTGTGAGTGAATGATGTGAAATGTAGATTTTAGGGCTTGTATTATAGGCTCGATCACAGTTACGGCATAACTTAAGTTGTAATTATCTTCAAAACAAAAGCCTCGTAAAAGTGACTACGGCGTAACATAAGGAATAGTTACGTCGTAGTTGCAGCTCCGCCGTCGTGTTGATAAGAGTTACGCCGTAACTAATACGTTCTCTTAACAGAAGGTTGTTACGTCGTAATTCTTGTGAGGATGTTACGGCGTAGCTGATGGATGCGCGAAATATTTCATGACCTAGATGATTACGACGTAACTTTAGTTGAGAGTTACGCCGTAACTGCAATTGAGTTGGTCTTCTGTGACAAAATCCTAGCTACGGCGTAATTTAGAACATGAGTTACATCGTAGCTTCTTCATAAATAGCATACTAAGATAAAACCGTAAGAAAAATCTCCAAATCCGCGTCTTGAAGCTCCAATGCTCATGTTTTACCTGGAAGTGAAATATAAAGGAATACAAGCATAAATCCATATAAATGACATAAAATACGAGCATAACGGGGGGAAGCTGACACTAAAAAGTCAGGACTATTTGATGTTATCACAAAGGTTCAAACATAAGATAGATAATGATGACAAATGTTTAACATAACATAAGATACAACCATAATTAAAAACAATGTAATACAACCATATCTTGAAAGATAGATAAAAAAGCTTTCATGGTTTTTTAACTCATTCGTTCATGAGTTGCACGATATAGTTGTTAATCGATGCTCACATGTGGTGCGCCACTTCCTTAAACTCGTGTAGTTCCTCATGAACATGAAATGTATTTTTGTAACATTGACAATTAGATGCATGTGGTTCTGGCATTGGTCGAACTGGTGGTTCAGGGTCACCGGCGTGATACCATTCTGAATAGCCTTCTACTTTTCTTGGGTAACAGACTGCATGGTTGTGATTGTTAGTTTTTTGAGTTTGTGGATTGTGCATCCATGGTGAATGAGTTTGATGAACAAGATTGATGAGATGAGAGTTAAGTATGTAAATGTAGTGTGCTAAGTAAATAAGTTGATGAGATGAGATGGGTAGGTTTGTGTGTAAGTGTGAGCAGTAAATGCTCCATTATCTCATAGCATGAAAGTCAAACTCATATCAAACCAGACTCAGACTATGTTTGACTACTAGGGTGCCTAGTGAAGTAAATACTCCTTCCAACTTGTCTATTGAAGTAAATACTCCTTCCAACTTGTCTAGTGAAGTAAATACTCCTTCCAACTTGTCTTCCAACATAGATATGACACACCTTCCAACTACAAAATTGAAGAGAAAGAATATGGTTGGTAATGATACATACGCAGAGGTGTTGGACGATATCAATGAATCTAGTAAAATGATTTGCATTGACTATTATTTACAAGATCAAAATAAGACTGATTTAACCTCTGTTTGCAAGGCCTAAACCTTATAGAGAAAGTATGTGGTATTCCTGTTGGAGGCATGAATACATAGGCAAAGGTGTTGTTGCAACTGGTCGAGGTGGTGGTCCAGTAGCTATAGGTGGTGGTGTTGTGGGCTTAGGTCTTAGAAGGGGAAACGTAACTAGAGGGGGTGGTGCCGTGGGTAGTGGAAATGGAAGTGGGACAAGAACACCACCTGAAGAATGGGAAGAACACTCTATTGAAGATCAGGGAGAAGAATCTATTGAAGTAGATGATTGTAGATCTCCCCAACCTAGTGAGAGTGGTGAAGAAGAAGAAAGTGAAGGACCAAGTCAAGCAAGTGGAAACCAAGCACATGCATTCAAAAGAACCAAGAAGACTGCATGTAGGTTTAGTCCATGATTATTTAATAGTTATTGGATTGTTGAATTTGTTACTGTTTTTTTTTTGTTTTTTTTTGTTTTATGAGGTAAATAAACTGCTTATATCATGGTTGAACATTTATCTATAACATTTGCATACAAAAACCAACTTTTCATACAAATTTGCATATACAGGTGGATATTTGTTCAATACATGTGTGTAACTTTGAAGTCTAATTAGCCATTTACCGTTCATAAATCCATCCTATGAAATGCTCATATAACCAACAAGTATGCAGATAATCTGATATGCAATCAATAAGGAAATAACAAATTTAACCAAAGCAATTGCATTACTAAAAGGGCACAAAAGATAAACTGTTACACCAATTACCATCCAAATACATATTTAAAAATAACCTAATACAACCATATCAAAAGTTAAGAGGAAAGGTTTCATTGTTTTCTAGACTCGTTCTTTCATAAGCTCCACGAGATAGTTGTTAATATTTTTCCACATGAAGCACACCACATCCTTAAACACATGTATTTCCTCACGAAGCTAAAATATATTTTGGCAATACTGACAATGAGAGAAATGTGGTTCTGGCATTGGTCGAAGTGGTGGTTGATGCAGGATTTTTGACCAGGTTTTAATAATTATAATTGTGTTGTCTACCTATGGTCTACCTTATGCACTCACGGGCAGTGTACCCGGTCGTGTGTAGTGTAGTATTCGGTAAAAACGAGGTCGTCCCAAGAGCTATGTGTATCGGAAATTAACTTAAGTCTATGTCACGATTTTTAGGAATTATTAATTGATTGATTAAGCTAATAATGAAGTGCGAAAATAAAATAGATTTGAATTCAATATGATCAATAGGCATGGTTTTCATGGCAAACAACCTAATGGGAAAGATAGTGATGCATTCTCAAACCGTGTTCATCCATGAATAGATCGTGGCAAGAGTCAGTAGACTCTTATGGTCAATTCGTCTACCCTATTATTCTTAGAAACCTTACTAAGATGAACAGGTCACCCGAGATCATTCGACAATCTAATAGCAGTCATTAAGAGTCGGTGTTTACTATCGCAAAATATGGGTTCTAAAAGTCACTAGATTCATGCTTTAAGTGGAGGTTTAAGTCGCTAGGACAGCATTTGGTTAGTTCGTCCTAACCTATCAACAAAAGTTTCCACCCGAGATCAAGATTCTACCCTTGAAAGTCGAGTTGTTTTTAGACCCCTAAGCCAAGTCATTAAGTACCTCTACATGCAAGATTCGAAATAATGAGTGCCCGGGCGCTAGCATCTTAAACACTCATCCCTAACGGCTTAAGTTCATCCAAACGACCGGTGATCATTTGGTCAGTTCGTACAAGCGAGGAAGGGTCGTTAGTTGGTCAATTCTTACCCTCCCAAACTCTACCTAACTGCTTAGGGTCGGTTGGTCAATTCTCCTAAGCAACTAGATACGACCGCAATTCAAAACTACCGAAGCTAGGGTAACTACCATCAAACTATGCATGCATACACAAAAAAAAAATTAATCAACGCAAAGGCATTAATAATAAACGAATCAAAACTAGGCTAGCGCCTAGTTTTTACATCATTGAATGGAATGACGAATGAAACGCGCATATAAAACAATAATAAACATCAAATAATAATTGACTAACAATCAATTAATAAGAACACGATAAGAATCAAGGTACCAACAATTACTTGAGAACAAAATTAATAAAATAATGAAACCAAATTAATAAAAAGAGCTGGAAAAGTGATTACAAATCGTGCCAAGATAATGCTAAGTATCCCCTAGTTTAGTACCGAGGCAAAACCCCGAAGGGTTTGCCCCTTAAAAACCTTCGCCACCTACTGATCTACTCTTTCTTTTTCGTTTTGTCTTGTGCGGCGTACGGAGGACAGAAACCACAAAGGAATAATATTCCTTTCTTCCAATTTGATAATGGTCCTACTACCCAAACACCCCCTATCTCTCCTCATTAATGCTGGTCCCAACGTGATGGTCCCATTTTATGATCGAGGGTTTTTAATGGATCAGTAATTATTTGCAATCGGACGGTGGGGATATAGACGGGACCCACGGGTTGAAAGATATATTTGATTGTACCGTTAAAACAAGAATTAATTTCGTCTCATATGTGACTTCACGTGATGTTGTACCGCTTTGCCATGGTCCAACGCTTAGTCATATATATTTTTTTCTTTTTGTAATGTTTTTTAGTAATGTTTTTTTTTTTTTGTGTTAAAATTTAGTAAGCTCAAATTTAGTTTAGCCTTTGTCGGTACTAAATATCGTCACAATACTATTTTTTTTTTAACTTTGACCTTAAGTATTTTTATTTATGTTATATAATACTTGATAAAAATTATACTAATGAAAATACATTAATAACCAATCGTTGATATATTTTCATCAATGATTATATAACACAAACAAAAATAGTTAAGGTTAAAGTTAAAATAATAATAATAATAATAATAATAATAATAATAATAATAATAATAATAATAATAATAATAATAATAATAATAATAATAATAATAAGAAAATTATAAATTTTTTTCTTATTGTTTTTTATAAACTTTAAATAGAATATTTATGAATAAAAATTATAAACTTTTTTATAAACTATTTTAATAAATTTTTATAAACTCTTTGTATAAATTGTTTATAAACTTTTTTTATAAATTAATTTTTTTTATGAACTTATAGATGACATTAATAATTTTCATGTGGAGTAGATTTCGTTGTAGTAGTAGTAACATTTGTTGTTGTACTTGTTTAATGTTTTATTGTTTAATCGTTTATTGTTATTGTTTAATTAAATGGAAACAAATACACAATTAAAAAAACATAACATAAAAAACTACACAAATAAATATACTCTACATATAAAAAACACTACACAAATAATAAATATACTCTACATATAAAAACACTACACAAATAAATACACTATACATATAAAAATACTACACAAATAAATACACTATACATATTAAAAACTACACAATTTAAACAATACTACACAAATTAACTCTACACAATCAAATGCACACACATATTAAAAAAAAAAAAAAAGGACTAAGGTACGGCGGGCCCCACCCTATGGGGTGTTTGGGAAGGAAATGATGGGGTGCATGCATAGATTCCCCCTTTGATAATGATTCACGTCAATATGTTTTCAATTTATAATAATAGGATTTTTTTTTGCCAATTGCAACAATGGCCCTTGTTCTTTTGCCAAGATTCATCTAAGGTCCTTGTCTTTCATTTCTTGTATATAACACAATAAAATGTGTTATTTAACTTTGCGCTAGACCCCTCATCGTACTTCTTCATTTATTCTTTAGTCCTTGAAGTGAATAAAATAAATATTAACTTGCCGCTTTTAATCCATGGACTTCAGAACTTTTCGCCCAAGTTATTAATTACTGCGTAAGCAATTATCCGAGTTATGCCGTAATCCTTCGTTCGCCTATACTTATCCACTCCGTATTTATCTCTACGGCGTAACTAATTTACCATGTTACGCCGTAACCTTCAAATTAATAATTACGGCGTAACCTTACGTAACCTTAAGAGGAGGTTACGCCGTATCCTTACGCCGTAACATTATTAGATTGTTACGGCGTAATCTTCACACAGAATACTCAGCCCCTCATAATGTGGATTACGGCGTAGTCAATAGTGCCGATTACGCCGTAATTTGTCTTCAGAACATATATTAGCACATGTTGGCCTTTTCTCACATCTTTTCCGCCCCAACGCCTCATTTATCCTGAAATGCAAATATGAACGAATTAAGTACCATATTAATACAAATGAGGCCATAAACACGGGAATTTGATATATAAAATATCAGGCTAATTGATGTTATCAAATATCCCCCCACTTGAACTCTACTTGTCCTCAAGTGGACCCTTTAAATAATTCTTAAAAAGATATCTCCCATGATTAATTAGAAGATATGAGTTTAAAAATCACTTAAGCTAGAAAATTCCAAACCGAGCACCTCATGAAAAGGGAATTGAAGTCACACTCTCTCTTATAATTCACGTGTTTATTTTTGGGTGATCACTCAATTGCTTAGTCATGGCGAGAATTCTATCATAGGCTTGTCAAAGATACTAATCTCCCCCACTAGAGTCTATAGATGCAGCTATTTTAAAAGGCAATGGGTTGACACAACATAAAGGCTTACGGGGTTATTTTGTCATTACTAACGAGCTATGGCGAAGGGGACAAAACCAATGATACATGACCAAATCCATGGCCAAGACACCAATGATTGCTCGCTTCCTCACCTAAACTTGATTCATGACCAAGGGTAGGATAAGACATGAGAAAATATTTAATGGGTGTAAACAAAAAGACACGAGACAAATAGATTCCTATGTCCACAGTCGCCCCACCACTGGTCGCATTCAATCCCATAGCAAAATCCGAGGGTCAAGAGTCAAGGGGTCTTCAAATATCCAATACACGAGTTAATGCATAAGAAATGTAGCGAAGTGCCTCATAATCTCCATAAACTAGGCAAATAAGAAGCATTAACTCGGCCTTCATCATCAATGAAAAAAATATATGTGCTATAAAAAAATTTAAAATTTGGATACTTTTAGCACATAATTCGAGCAAAAACAATAAAATCAATCATTTCTATCTCTCATCCCCCCACTTAGGATGTACAATGCCCTCATTGGACAAATATTGATTAAAATTTGAAAGGCGAGATAGAAATGTACGGGTTTCTAATTTTATCCGTAAGAACAAAATGGATATGTAAAAACTGCGCCAGTTGAACAAGACGAGAATACTCAACACAATACGACACATAAGCTGATTTATATTATTAGATATAAACAAACTAATAAACAAACTCTTGCTTGCATTTTTTTTCTTTTTTTTCACTTTTTTCTTTTTTTTTCATGCAAGACAAGGTATACATGGATAAAAATAAAAAACAATACGAACAAATAAAGCATCCCCCCACTTGAGATCAACTATCATCTAAAGTTGATCTTCTTCCAAAACCCTTTATTCAAAACCTGCGACTTTCACCAGTGGAACCAAAATTAACCAACAGCGCCCGGACCATGGACATAAGGAAACTACAGGGTAGGCTAGGCGATAGGTGTAACAAAACAATTATATTATGTAAACAAACTGAAAGGAATGGCTCAGACGGGTGTACTAGGGGTATCTTGCACTAATAATGAGTACAACACAATGGGTTTAATAGGGGGATTGACTGATCGATATGAAAAGTCAATAAACACAAACATAAATGATGGGCTATTTGGGTTTAATCCTAAAATTGCCTTATATCCTAGCTGCACCGATCATACCAAGTTACCTCAGTGTAATGCTCATGATAATGGTCTCGAAAAGATATGCAAGGTCAAGTTCTAAAGTCTACTACAGCCACCGGCACACTCGTTTTTATGGTATTATGTATAAGGGAAAAACGGAAAGGCTTATCCTCACACAATGGAAATATAGGGTAGGTATGCTCAGTCTAGATTAATCCAGTTAAGTAATGAAAAACATGTCAAAATTTTAAAGATGAAACTTTTTTCACTAAAAACTAGAAAAATAAAGGCAAGTAAAATCAAGTGGGTGTCTATGTCTAATCCATTCCCCCCACTTGGGTCATACAAGGTATGGAAAACTAGAAGGGGGGGTTGAATAGTTTTGCCGATTTTAAGTTAGTTTCAAAAACTTTAGATTTGTTAATATGTGAGATCTTATGGATGTAGAGAAAGTATAGATCTAATGATAAAGCAAGTAAATAAAGTAAAGCAAAGGGATAGAAAAGACACAACCGATGTATAGTGGTTCGGCTACAAGGACACCTTCATTGCCCTACTCCACTCCCCGAGTCACCTACTGATAGTTCAAGCACTATGTGAACAAACTCCTTCACTTCATGAGAAGCCTTCACAACGTTGCTTACACCTTTTCCCGTACAAAGCTAGATACCGAGTCCGTAATACAGAGACCAAACCAACACGACTATTACACAACAAATATGTGAAATATCAAATACAAGATCTTTGCTATGTAAATCTTATGGAGTGACAAATCAATCAAGGACCCCTTGCTTGGATGACTTGTAGAATGCTCGTGATCTCGCCTTGAGAAGGACCTATATGAGGATCACAATAGAAAGAAAGAAGAACAACTCTAGATTAAGTGATCTATATGTTAGAAGAGAATGAGAGTGTTTGAGAGATTTAGTAAGAAGAGGGTGAGTTAGAATGAAGAAATGGCTCTCATTTATAGGCAAAATCTTCCACTGCTCCCGGATCCCACGGATCCCTCCCACTGGGATCCGTCTAGTGTAATCCTAGGGATCCGTGGGATGCTCCTCTTTGCCCATGGGTTTTTTGGTTATGGGTCATGGGTTGGTCCATGGGTTTTCTTTAGATTCAATGTATCTAAGTATACATTTGTATCTAGCCAACTTGGGTATGGGTTATGATCCATGGGTTATGGTCCATGGGTTGTGGTTTTTACCCATCCTAATAAACTATTACAACAAATGCTTAATTACTACATTTTTGTATTTAAATGGCTATATGTAATTGCTTTACAAAAATAACATGTATCCTTATAATTGTACTTAAGATAACATTATATTTGTTATCAACAAAACACAAAGAGATCGAAAATATTAATAAACTTTTTACGCTTATTTGTATTAACAATCTCCCTTTTGTTGATGACAAACATAATGTTATGATGAGTAAACTTAAGAATAGATGTAAGTTTTGAAAGCCCTAAGTTTTACTTCTTCTCCCCTTTTGTCGAAACAAAAAGTTAACCTTGGAAGAAATAAAAGTGTGGAAAAATTAGTCCACGTATCGCTAACTCTCCTTGACGGTAGCTCCCCTAGTTTGGGCGTCAAGTGAAGAAAATAAAAAATCCTACAAAGAGAAAGGTTAGTAACATGCTTAAATAATCTTGTGATTGCCGAGAATCAAGATTGGGAGCCAAGGTATGTAAACAAGGCCTTGTAATAAAACACCAAATTGTAGTGGTATTTATGCCACCTACAAGCATATAAAAACAAGAACAAGACTTGTTCTTGAAAATGACTTCAAAAGAAAAAGTACTAAAAATAGAAAATAGTAGTAGTGATTCCTTCCATGCTTGCATAAGGTTATGGATGGAGGTTTGGATGAGTAATGGTATTGATGCGATCAAGGATGAGGTTGAGTATGAATCGCATTTCTTCCCTAACTTCTATTGCAATTTCCCTAGTGGATTGGCAATGTTCACAATGTATGTGATGTGGGTAATGAGTACGGAAATCTTCCGGTTTGTTTAATTTGTGAGTTGCGGAAGTTGTGGTGGAAAAATAGGAAAATACGGATCAAAGTCCGGAATGATTGGAAGTGGTGGTGGAAAAGAACCTAGATGTTCTTGTAGTTTAATGGGAGCTAAAGGTAGTGATGTTTCAAGATCATTGAATATTGTGTTTGGAGAAGTTGGAGGTGTCAAAAAGGCTAATTCTTTTTGCTTTGGTTGTTGAGAGCTTGTTAGAGTTGTAAGGAGTTCCAAAAGAGTGATTTTAGGTGGTGAATGATTTGTTGATGAATTTGGTGTACTCGTTAGTGATGAAGGAGGTGCTATAATGGAAGCATCTTGTGGTGAGTTAGTTGATGGTGATGAGCCATATGATGGTTTTCCTAAGCAACAAGATCAGATGTTAATCCATTCGGATATCCTAGAGTTTGATTTTGGTATTTTAGAAGGTGGAAGTACAAAGGTTTGGGTTTCATGGAGATGATTGTTTGTACTAGGTGATTCATCTAAAGGATTTGTGGATGACATGGTCTATTTTGTTTGTGAGGATGAGATGGATTATGCAAGCATTTTAGGAGTTCTATATATAGAAAAACAAAGCATTGTAATGAATGCTTGACCCAAAATATGGATTAAAATCTAATGATTAGATATGAATTTAAGGCATGTGATCATGAGAACACAAGAATTAAAGAGCATACTCCCAAAAATAAAACAAATGTGGATTTTGCATCCAAAGTGAGAAAATAGAAGGTAAAAGCGCTTATGTCTCACGGATCCCACAGATCCTTCCTCGAGGGATCCGGCCCAAGATGAAACCCGGGATCCGTGGGTCTGGTGATTCAGCAACACACAATTTTCCTTTTGGAAACATTTTTGCCTAGTGTGTGCCTATATGCAAACTATTTGGAGTTGCAGTTATCTTGACCCCTAAGAAGAAAAGAAAATAAACTAGAAGTAGAAAAGCATCCTATTGAGATAACCCGAAAACACATATTTAGTACTTGAGTATGTAATTTAGTGTTTATCAATGCTCCTAATTCATTGTTGCTTAAATGAATGTACCGAAAATACATATTAGTTATGTATCTCCTTTAGCCTTCATAAGACATGAGATGCAATGAAAACGGGTTTTACTTTTTATTAATAATGAAAAGCGATTTGTCCTAGACGAGAAATTGCTTTTGTGAAATTGATACGGAAGGTATCATCCTTTTAGAAAACATTTTGAAAAGAGGTTTTCTTTGAAAATGTGTATGTAGTTATGTGTTTGCAACTTGTAAAAAAAAGGCTATAAGTGGAAAACTTATCTTGGGTTTTGAAAATTCCCGTAGTGTTTGTGAGTTGTGCGTGAAATAGAAATCCTAGACTCAAAAAGAAGAAGGCTAGCGTTTACATACCTTGTAGAGTCAAATAAGTTAAGACGCTTGTTCCATTAGACCAAGACCAAGACGAAGTAGGTTGAATTGTTCCCACTTCAACGGTTTGGTGAGGACGTAGGCTATGTTGTCTTCGGATGCTACCTTCTTAGTAGAGATGTTCCCCTTTGAACATTGTCTCAAGAAGTGATGACGGATCTCTATATGCTTTGTGCGAGAATGCAATACCGGATTCTTGCTTAAGTCGATGGCACCTTTGTTGTCACATAGGATGGCTATGTCGCTAGATGAATGTCGAGTCGACTAACGCTTGTTTCATCCACGTGCTTGTTGGCATGCTTTCACGGCGGAGACGCATTTCGGCTTCGGTTGTTGATATTGCTAGTGCCGCTTGTTTCTTAGAAAACCAAGATGTTAAACAACATCCCATGAAAGTACATACCCCACTTGTACTTTTTCTATCAACGTAATCACCGCATGGTCGAATCAGATATACAATTGTTTCTACTCCCGTGCCCTTAGGATACCATAATCCTAATTGTGTTGTACCCTTAATGTATCTAAATATCCTTTTACGGCTTCTAGGTGTGATGTTTTAGGTCTTCTGAAACCCTAGCACATAAACAAACACTAAACATGATATCCGCCTACTTGCCGTGAGGTAGAGAAGACTACCTATCATGCCACGATATTTAGTATTATCAACGGATTCGCTGCCTTCATCTTTTGTGAGTTTGGTGTCGGATGACATTGGTGTCCTAATTGGTTTCGACTCTTCTAAACCGAATTTCTTTAACATCTCCTTTATGTATTTAGATTGATTAAAGAAGATACCATCTTCTACTTGTTTGATTTGTAGACCAAGAAAGAAACTAAGTTCTCCCATCATACTCATCTCGAACTCGTCGTGCATGATTTTAGAGAAATCATCACACATGTCTTGACAAGTGGATCCGAATATAATATCATCTACATATATTTGCACTATGATTATATGTGACTCTCTTTTCTTAGTAAAAAGTGTGTTGTCAACTAACCCCATGGTATAGTTGTGTTTAATTAAAAATAACTTGAGTCTATCATACCAAGCTTTTGGAGCTTGTTTAAGACCGTAAAGGGCTTCATTTAATTTATACACATGTGTCACACCCCAAATTACCTATTTTGCGCCGGAATGGAATTTCGGGATTGACCATCATAGCATCACAAGCATAGATATATCGAACGACCTAAAGTGTCGCTTTGGAAAACACATCGCTTGATTTAATAAAATAATCGAGTTTACAAAGTATAGGTCCCAAATGAAAATCAACGCGTGCGGAAATAAATTTGATACAAGTCAAACGATGTTTTAAAGTATATAAATCTTGTGTGAGACGCGTCGTCATCGCGACTCTATGATATGTCCACATGCATGCCATGAAGTGAATGCCTTAGATACCTGAAAATACATTGCTAAAAGTGTCAACACAATGATTGAGTGAGTTCATAGAGTTTATGTAAATGTTAATACGACTACCACAAGTATAAATTATGTATGACAATGATGTCACAAAATGATGTTACAATTGCTTAAGCACATGACACCAAGCTCGACTGTTCATGATGTTCGCCCAACAGAGTGCCTTGCCAAAACAACTCAAATAATGTTTATGAAATGAAATGCATCCAGATGACTAGTTGGGATCCACCAACCCGGATGGAGGCGCCACCTCGATAGATCTATCCACTCACCCACGCTTCTAGGAAATTAACGGTTCATGCTTATGAAATGGGGACATTTAACCGGCAATGCGGTAACTTAAGCAATACAATGAATTTGACATACTTGGTAGCGTAATAAAAATGGTGTGCAATGTATTCTCCCAGAGGTTTGAAATAAACTAAAACTTGAATAAATCGGGCTATGAAAACTCACCGCTGCAATGATTATGATGATATAATGGCATATCGAAATGAGGCGCAACCTCCGACCGTGACCTATTGTGAATGTTATGATACGAATGAGTTATGATGTAATGTTATGCATGCAATTCGGATGATATTTATACCACTTGTGAATTTTGAAAATAATACCCTTCGTCGAAAAATACTCTTTAACGCCTTGACCATTCTTAAATTACTTTGCAAGTATTTACGTCAAAATGACATCCTACAATAGTTTCTTAATGATTTATTATGAAATTATAACTTTTCGTCAGAAATAATGTCGTTGGAAAATTCATGAAAGTGACAAAATGGCCTCGAAAAGCTAGTCAAATGGTGTACGTCGAACGTTAGGAAACGAACTCAACGGTTTTGGAAAGCTTGTATCATAATCTCAAAGTTTTGGCATTTAAGTTTTTATCCTAGAGGTCTCGCTCATAGAGAAAATATAGGTTAAGTATGGTGATTTTGTCCAAAATGTAGTTTAAAAGTGAATTTCGGCAAAGTTTAAGCAACCGTAGTTAATTCATTACAACTCCGCTATACAAACGGTTGGTCATTTTGGAAAATATGCTTGGTGATTTCACTTTATTAGAAGACATCTCGTTATAAAAAGTTCTCGTCAACGTTAAAATAGCCTTCAATATGGTCACTTGTTTACCGTAACACTTGTCTAATAAAATAATATAGTTTTTCGTAAATAATAAAGTTACTGCAATTTTGTGAAAACGTGTATATTTTAGTCGTTACAAACCGCTTTCTACGTATTATCGTCCTTAGCTTCGTATCAAAGTATACTAATATATTTTTGATAAGTCGAAATAATTTATAACGCTTAAGACTCGCTTTTGACTCATACAAAACAAAAGCAAGCTTTGAAATTTTCGGGATATATATATTTCGTCGTCAAACTTGAAAATTCATAACTTCTTCGTTATAGTCTCGCTTTAATCCGCTCAAGCGCCACGGTTTCGCTTTTAAAGTATATTTTCTAAATATATAGGCCAAAATTTATGTCTACTGTCGGATTTTCCAGATTTACAAAATAAAATCAGACCCTTTTAAGACTTGTCGAAAAGAGTTTTCTCGTGCTAAACCTATTCCAATCCCTTCAAAACAACTCCAAGCTATTCTAATCCTACCATACACCTTCTTAGGGTGTCATGGGTTCCTAGACATTACCAAGAATGATATAATACAATGGATAAATTATAGGATGACTTATATATGTATAACTCTAAAAACAATGTAAAAATGGTATAAACATCCATAAGTCTTGCATGCTTTGCTCAAAAATGATGGAATAAATATGAAATGATAATGAAAGATGTAAAAATGAAAATGATATGCTTACTAGTTACTTGATGAGGTGATTAGAACAAAGGATTAAACCTAAACACCCTAGGTTTTATTTCAAAACCTAAACAAGAGTGTATACTAGATTGTTTAGAACTTGATTTGAAAATTTTATGAACTCTTCTTGCACCTATGGATGGCGGTTCTTGGAGAGGAAAAAGGAGAGGAAATATCTTGACTTGAACTTTGAATTATTTGTGAATGAATGTGTGTGTTTTGCTTATCCAAGGTTCGGTTTTAAAAGCAAAATAAAAAGATGAGTTGTTAAGTTTGGTGTACCTATTAAAGAGTTTGTATTATTTTAGCTCACAAATAGAGATGGTGTGGTGTTTTGGTTGTTTATTGCCATATGTTGTGTCTTGATTTAACTCTTGTCACACGCAAGAAATACCATATAACATTTGTGTTGTGTGTTGTGAAAGTCAACAAGGGTGCTTGGTGTTTGTTTAAACGAGTAGAAGAGAAAAAGAAAGCATGGTTAAAATCTTTGGGTGTCCCCCCAATAATGCACAATGTACTTGTTTTAGCTAAAAATAATTTTTAATGGATCAAAGTAAGATATATTGTAGTTATAAAAATTGTAAAAATACATTTCTTGCAAAATTTGAGTGAACTAATAATTATCGTGTAGTTTTTAAGAAAACCGTCGTAATAATATAAATTTAACAATTTATATACAAAATAAATTTAAAACACTGGGTAAACTCAAAATGTTATTTTTATAACTAAAAGTAAGTATAAAAATATGTCGGGATAGTTTTTGGAAGTATCGGATTAAACGTTCAAAATAATAACTTACGCGATAGCGTTTATTTAATATGAAATTTACGCGTTTAATGTGAAATGCAAAAGTCATGAATGAACTAACATGATGAAAATGATGCTAATGATATGTAGACTAAACCTAGTCTATATGAAATGTCCGTGATGATATGATCATGAATTCGCAGCTAAACCATTAAGGTTACGCGAATTTGAATCTCGTAAACCTAGTTTACGATAAATGATGAAATTGTGAAGCATGAATTGTTTTGAGAAATGACCTGAAAGTACGAGTTGTCACAACATGTTTGGGTTTTTCAAAATCGATGAAGCCCAGAGGTTGAGCTACATATACTTCTTCATTAATGAAACCATTTAGAAAAGCGCTTTTGACATCCATTTGATAAAGCTTTAGATCATTAGCACAAGCATACGCAAGAAGTATTCTTATAGACTCTAATCTAGCCACGGGGGCATAGGTCTCATCAAAGTCTATTCCTTCTTGTTGGTTATACCCTTGAGCAACGAGTCTAGCCTTGTTCATAGACACTACTCCGTTTGCATCTAATTTGTTTTTATAAACCCATTTGGTTCCTATTATGGTTTGATTACTAGGCGGAGGGACAAGTGTCCAAACATCATTAGACACAAATTGATTTAGTTCTTCTTGCATAGCCATTACCCAACTCTCATCTTTTATGGCTTCTTGTGTATTCTTAGGTTCTATGGTTGAAACGAAGCAAAACAAGCTACTTTTATTTTGAACTTGAGACCTTAATGTTCTTTCATTTAGCTTTCCTATGACCTTATCTACGGGGTGATCTTTGGACTCTTTAATGTTTATGACTTCATCATTTAAAGGTTCTTCTTCTTCATTTATCTTTTTCTTTATTACTATAGCTTCACTTTCTACAATCTCATCATCGACAAGAGGTGGAGAGGGTTTGGGTGGACTTTCATCAAATTTTATATTTAATGACTCTTTTACCTTCATTGTTTCTTTGTTTAATATGACGTAAGCTTTGCTATTTGAAGAGTAACCTAGAAAGATACCTTCGGTTGATTTAGGATCAAATTTTGTAAGGCAATCTTTAGTGTTAAGAATAAAACATTTGCTTCCAAAGACTCTAAAGTGATTTAACATAGGATTTTTGCCTCGGAGTAACTCATATGGAGTTTTACCTAAGATTGGTCTAATTAAGACTCGATTGAGTATGTACGTTGAAGTATCAACGGACATTACACCAAAACTTTTGAGGTATGGATTGTTCATTAAGCATGGTTCACTCATTTCTTGTAGGGTTCTATTATTTCTTTCTACTATCCCATTCGATTGTGGAGTGCGTGGAGCCGAGAAGTTGTGAGTAATACCATTAAGCGTCACAAAAGGCTCCAAATTGCACTTCATTATCGAATTCCTACCATGATCCGTCCTAATAGACACTATAGGACTTCCTAGTTGTCTTTGGATCTTTTGCTTAATATTTCAAAATAATTAAAGGTTTCCGCTTTGTTCTTTAAAATTTTTGTCCATGTATACCTAGAGTAATCATCCACTATGACCAAAGTGTAGTAGTTGCTCCATAACTTTGGATAGCGGATGGACCAAATAAATCCGTATGTAGTAATTCTAGACACCTAGTTGTAGACACCATGTTTTTAGCTTTATGACTAGAATGAGCTTGTTTTCCTACATTACAAGCATCACAAAAGTGATGTTCATATTTTAACTTAGGTAGATCTCTTACTAGATCTTTGGATGATAGCGGATCAAGAAGTCGCATGTTGGCGTGACCCAATCTTCGATGCCATAAGGTCAAGTATCATCCATAGAGGTAAGACATAGTTTGTCTTTAGGTTCATTACCGATTTTAATGACATAGACTCTATGTTTCCTAATTCCTTTTCCTATGGTTATGCCATTTTTAATATCTTACTACGGTTTTTAAAAAGTACATTGCACTTTTATCACATATTTGTCCTATACTTAAGAGGTTAAAGTTTAGGTTTTCACGTGACACACATCGTTAATGGTTAGAGATTTGTTAGAAATCGCACTTTACCGATGATTCTACTTTGCTATTTCCAAACACCACATTACCTCCATTGAAGGATTCATATGTGGAGAATAGATCTCTATTGCGGTCATGTGCCTCGTGCACCCGCTATCCTTGACCCATTCATCCGGGTCTAGGTCGACCTTTAAGCATACATAAGACAATAATAAACTCAAAAGTTTGGTCCCCATTTGTTCATGGGTCCATTAGTGTTAAACATTCCATTCATGTTAGACATTTATGGATAAGATGAGTATGCATTCCATGGAGCAAAGTTTTGAAAAGGAAAACCATTTTGCATATTTGGGTTCCATCCCATTTGATGGTACTTCTTGGATAAACGTTATTAGGTCTCCTAGATGGATTATGTTTTGAAAAAGATGGAACTTTGTTTCTTACAAAAGTAGGATTATATTTTGGAGGTGGTTGTCTAGTGGTGACATGAATTGGTTTCTTCCTATTAACGATAACAAACTCAGTTCTAGATGAAGAAGCTACGTTATTACCACTTTGCTTGTTACAATAGATCCACGGATCCCGGCTATACACTAGCGGTTCCCGTATTAAGGGATCCGTGGGATCCGCCACAACAGTGGCTAGTTTTTCTAGTGCCTTAACAAATTTTGTTTCTTTATTTTCACTAGTTGATGGATCAAGTTGTTGAATACCTAAACCTTTTTGGTTGTTACCGGTTTTAACACTATCTAATATCATATCTAAAGTGTTTGTACTCATTCTAGCAATTTTAGAATCTAGATGATCAACTAGTGTTTGAAGTTGAATGCAAAGTTCACATTCACCACTTGCTATTTTACCATTTTCTAAATGTTTTAGTTTTGCTTTTAATTCTATGACTTCTTTATCTAAACGTTGGTTTTGACTCTTTAAAAGCTTGTTTTTGTTAATTACTTTTAAGCTTATATTGCATAGTTTGTCATATTCATTATGCAATGAGTCGTCGTCAAGTGATGAGCTACTATAGTATTCGTGACATACCTCGTCATTTGCCATGAGACAAATTTCTTCGTCCTCCTCGTCGCTCATTCCCCATTTTCCGCTCACGAACGCCTTTTGATCATCCCGTTTGGGACACTTACTAATAAAGTGGTTTGAGTCCCCACATTTAAAGCAAGTACGATCATCTTTTGGCTTCACGTCCTCTTTGCTTTCCCGAAAGCCTTTCTTATCATCATACGGTTGTTTGACGTATCATCCCTTTCTTCTAAAGAACTTTTTAAAGTCCCTTACCGCCATAGCGTACTTCTCGTCGTCACTACTCGAGGAGGAGTTCTCTTCATCACTTGAAGCCTTTTTAGCTTTAAGGGCAAGAGATTTGTGTTTCTCTTTCATCTTTGAGGCTTCGGAGTCTTTAGCAAGGACAAGCTCGTAGACTTTTAGGTTGCCTATGAGTTCATCGAGGGTGAGGATTGTCAAATCTTTTGACTCTTCGATCACCGTCACCTTAGATCTCCACTTCGATGGAAGTGTCCTTAGATATCTCCTAACATGGTTACGGCTAGAAAAAGATTCATCAAGTGCTTGTAAAGATGTAATAATAGTATTAAAGTTAGCAAATGAATGATCTATAGTTTCTCATCCGATATTGAAAATTGTTCATATTGTTGAACAAATAAATCAATTTTATTATTTTTAACTTGTTTGTTGCCTTGATGAGTTACAACTAAAGAATTCCAAATTTCTTTAGAGGTTTTAAGCATAGAAATTCTTTTGAATTCCTTTTCGGTAAAGCATTATATAAAACCATTTTTGCTTCACTATTTTTAGAAAGCTTTTCTTCAATTCATCATTTAGTTTATCATGAGGTATGTTAACTACATTCCTTTATCATCTTTTGAGGTAGCCTCAAAATCGCCTTCAACAATAATGTACCAAAGATCAATATTTTTAGATTTCACATATGTTTCGAATCTATTTTTAAAATATATAAAACCATTAGTTTCAAGTAGTGGTGGTCGTTGCATAGATTGGCCTTCCTTATAATTTTCAGAACCCATAATGATCGAAAAGTTTTTAAAATACAATTTTACTTTAAAAATTTTATAAACTTAGCTTTGATACCAATTGTGGAAAACTAGAGGGGGGGGGTTGAATAGTTTTGCCGATTTTAAGTTAGTTTCAAAAACTTTAGATTCGTTAATATGTGAGATCTTATAGATGTAGAGAAAGTATAGATCTAATGATAAAGCAAGTAAATAAAGTAAAGCAAAGGATAGAAAAGACACTACCGATGTATAGTGGTTCGCCACAAGGACACCTTCCTTGCCCTACTCCACTCCCCGAGTCACCTACTCGAGAGTTCAAGCACTATGTCAACAAACTCCTTCACTTGGCGGTGAAGCCTTCACAACGTTAACTTACACCTTTTCCGGTACAAAGCTAGATACCGAGTCCAGAACGCTGTGGACCAAACCAACATGACTATTACACAACAAATATGTGAAATATCAAATACAAGATCTTTGCTACAGAAATCTTGCGGAGTGACAAATCAATCAAGGACTCTTTGCTTGGATGACTTGTAGAATGCTCGTGATCTCGCCTTAGAGAAGGACCTATATGAGGATCACAATAGAATGAAAGAATAACAACTCTCTAGATCAGGTGATCTATATATTAGAAGAGAATGAGAGTTTTTGAGAGATTTAGTAAGAAGACGGGTGAGTTAGAATGAAGAAATGGCTCTCTATTTATAGGCAAAATCTTCCATCGTTCCCGGATCCTCCCACTGGGATCCGTCTAGTGTAATCCGAGGATCCGTGGACGCTCCTCTTTGCCCATGGGTTTTTGGTTATGGGTTGGTCCATGGTTTTCTTTAGATTCAATGTATCTAAGTATACATTGTATCTAGCCAACAGGTATGGGTTATGATCCATGGGTTATGGTTCATGGGTTGTGGTTTTACCCATCCTAATAAACTATTACAACAAATGCTTAATTACTACATTTTGTATTTAAATGACTATATGTAATCGCTTTACAAAAATAACATGTATCCTTATAATTGTACTTAAGATAACATTATATTTGTTATCAACAAAACACAAAGAGATCGCAAAATATTAATAAACTTTTTTACGGTTTATTTGTATTAACACAAGGCATATAAATGAAAGATAAGAAGGGTTAGAATTGAAAAGAAAAACTCCCCTGGATTTGATCAGTATGATCAATAATGCATGTTTAAAAACATGCTCCAAATATGCTTCCACGAGCAACATCTAACTTCCATCAACTCTCCATCATCCATGGTACTCAACTAATCGGATATAAAGTGTTCCTTGCAGCCGACTGTCACCCCATAATTCTTCAACCTGTATTGTTGGAAGAAAAATTAATACCAAAACGCATAATTCCGGATAAAAAGCAAAAATAGCACGAAATATAAAAACAAAAACAAAATAAAACCTAACTCACTTTCGTAGGAATCACGGTTGCATTTAGTGCATGCAACAAGCCTTTTAAACCAATCGGTGTCCTGAGTGGACGAGTGAACTCTCGTGAGGGTTTACAGAGAACACACCCACAAAGTTCATTTAATTACTAATACAAGGTTATTGCGTTAATACTGGAAAAATTAAAACTGCAGGAGAATTACGGCGTAACTCTTTAGAGGAGTTACACCGTAATTGTGGTAAAACCTGGTAATCGGCTATTGGAGATTGGCTACGGCGTAACTATAGAATGGGATTACGCCATAATGGTTTATAACTGGAGAGAATAGCCACTGAGGAGATGTTACGGCGTAACCACTATGATGAGTTACGCCATAACTGCTGGACAGAACAGGTCCATGTTTTAGATTACTTGTGAATTCAACTCCAATTCCTGCAAAAACGTTAAAAACACAAAACCCAACTATACTAATAAAATG
This sequence comes from Chrysanthemum lavandulifolium, assembly GCA_022545495.1. NCBI lineage: Eukaryota > Viridiplantae > Streptophyta > Magnoliopsida > Asterales > Asteraceae > Chrysanthemum > Chrysanthemum lavandulifolium. The sequence continues at coordinate 55,676,547 of CM040242.1, forward strand.
GAAAAGAAAAGATAGGCATGGGATGCCTCCCATGAAGCACTTGTTTTTGTTCGAGTCACGAGCTTGACTCCACCCTTATTTACTATGAAAAAGGGTGTTCATCCCGTCACTTGAATTCAAGTGTGGATGAAAATAGCTATAAACACCGTGAGGGTGTGAATTAGCTAAAGGATGGGGAAATGATGAATAATCATACCTTAAAGGAGATGTCATTTCCTTACCCGTTTTAGTTGATGGCATTGATGATTCGTTTACCTTGTGATGTGGCTGATTAATCGGCTCATATGTCTCCTCGTTAATCACTGAGGTGTCCAAGATTTTGTCTTCTAATTCTTTTTCAAGATCAACTAAAATTGGTTCAGTACTCGGTGCTACATAACCAACATCGGGTGATGTGACGGGTTGTACGATTTCATCCATGATTTCAGCAACCTGTATAGAAAAACAAGCAAGATTGTTAGGAATTAAAGAAGAGCTAAAAGTCATACCGTTTTGTGTTGTGGTTGATTCCTCATTAGCTTATGGAATTGCTTCATCACCCTGTAAGCTCTTTGCTTCCATCTTCTTCAATTGATCATTGCTTGTTTCTTCTTTTCTCACAGTCTTCAAACGTCCTAGAAATGGGATAGGTGATACATAAGGTCTGATATAAGGCACATTACGAGGAACCGGATCCTTGTTGACTTCTTTCATCTTTCCCACCGTTGCTTTGATAGTTCCAACCGCATTCTTTTTACTTTCCAGGACCTTTTGGTTTAATTCTTCAAGCTTAGCCTCCAAGCTTTTCCTCTTAGCGTCAAGCTTCTTTAAATTCAAGTTTGTGCCTTCTTTGAATTTCCTAATCCATTCGTCATTCGAGTCGTGTATCCTTTTTTAATTATTAGAGTATTTATTGATAGCTTCCTCCAATGACTCAATATATCTGACCTGCTCATATGCTTTGCATTCTTCATGGAGAGAATGCTCTTGTATAGCATGAATGTTTTCCTTAACCATCTTCATATCACATCCAATTTTATCAAGTTGCTTGGTAATGTCACCAATGTCATCCAAGCCCTTGCTATTTGTCACCCAAGTGGTTGCTCCATCATACCAAATTCGTGAATGGTCAGCCATCGTTTGAATTGATCTAAGGGCTTGTGCTGGTGGCATCATATGGATAGGCCCTTGAGAGTCGAGCATTTGGCGGGAATGGATGTTTAAACCTTTGTAGAAGGTAAGGATCATCTGATGGTTGCTGATATCATGCGTTGGGCATCTGTAGAGAAGGTCATTATATCTTTCCCAAGCTTCATCTAGCGTTTCATCCACCTCTTGTCTGGAACTCCTTATTTCGTCAATCTTCTTGGCAATCTTTGAAAGAGGATAATATCTTCTAATAAATGCTTTTTCCAAAAGATTCCATGTATTGATCGACCCATCAGGAAGCTTGTATATCCATCTTCTGGCTGCACCAGTGAGTGTAATTGGAAACACTCTAAGCATTAGTGCATCTTGAGTGACTCTTGGAGTGTGGAAAAGATCTGCGATCTCTAATACTCTTCGCACATGCAGGTGGGCATCTTCATCATTAGTTCTCGTGAAAAGCTTATGTCTGAGCTCCTTTATAAACTGGCAATTGATCTCAAAGCTGATATTATTACTGATTTCGGGACTTACCATGCCCGGTCTTTGGTTACCTTGAGTCAAAGCCATGTATTCTTCCAGAGTGAGCATGTCAAAATCCGAATCACCCATATCCTGAAATTTCAAGAACAAACAAAGCAGAGCAGAAGGGAAAAAGAAAACTAAAAACAAAAATAAAAAACAATAAAGCTATAAAACAAAAACATAAATTAAAATCCTAAATAGCTCCCCGGCAGCGGCGCTAAAAACTTGATGCAGGATTTCTGACCAGGTTTTAATAATTATAATTGTCTCGTCTACCTATGGTCTACCTTATGCACTCATGGGCAGTGTACCCAGTCGTGTGTAGTGTAGTATTCGGTAAAACCGAGGTCATCCCAAGAGCTATGTGTATCAGAAATTAACTTAAGTCTATGTCACGATTTTTAGGGATTATTGATTGATTGGTTAAGCTAATAATGAAATGCGAAAATAAAATAGATTTGAATTCAATATGATCAATAGGCATGGTTTTCATGGCAAACAACCTAATAGGAAAGACAGTGATGCCTTCTCAAACCGTGTTCATCCACGAATGGATCGTGGCAAAAGTCGGTAGACTCCTATGGTCAATTCGTCTACCCTATGATTCTTAGAATCCTCACCAAGATGAACAGGTCACGCGGGATCATTCGACAATCTAATAGTAGTCATTAAGAGTCGGTGTTTACTATCGCAAAATATGGGTTCTAAAAGTCACTAAATTCCTGCTTCAAGTGGGGGTTTAAGTCGCTAGGACAACATTTGGTCAGTTCGTCCTAACCTATCAACAAAGGTTTCCACCCGAGATCAAGATTCTACCCTTGACATTCGAGTTGTTTTTAGACCCCTAAGCCAAGTCATTAAGTACCTCTACATGCAAGATTCGAAATAATGAGTGCCCGGGCGCTAGCATCTTAAACACTCATCCCTAACTTAAGTTCATCCAAACGACCGGTGATTATTTGGTCGGATTCGCACAAGCGAGGAAGGGTCGTCGCTTGGTCAATTTACCCTCCCAAACTCTACCTAACTGCTTAGGGTCAGTTGATCAATTCTCCTAAGCAACTAGATACGACCATAATTCAAAACTACCGAGGCTAGGGTAACTACCATCAAACTATGCATGCATACACAAGAAATAATTAATCAACGTAAAAACATTAATAATAAAATAATCAAAACTAGGCGCTAGCCTAGTCTCCGCATCACCGAATGGAATGACGAATAAAACGCGCATATAAAACAATAAATAAAACAAGAATAAATATCAAATAATAATTGACTAACAATAAATTAATAATCAATTAATAAGAACACGATAAGAATCAAGGTACCAACAATTAATTGAGATCAAAATTAATAAAATAATGAAACCAAATTAATAAAAAGAGTTGGAAAAGTGATTACAAATTGTGCCAAGATAATGGTATCGATCCCCTAGTTGAGTACCGGGGCAAAACCCCAAAGGGTTTACCCTTTAAAAACCTTCGCCACCTACTGCTCTAATCTTTCTTTTTCGTTTTGTCTTGTGCGGCGTACGGAGGACATAAACCACAAAGGAATAATATTCCTTTCTTCCAATTTGATAATGATTCACGTCAATATGTTTTCAATTTATAATAATAGGATTTTTTGCCAATTGCAACAATGGCCCTTGTTCTTTTGCCAAGATTCATCTAAGGTCCTTGTCTTTCATTTCTTATATAATACACAATAAAATGTGTTATTTAACTTTGCGTTAGACCCTTCATCGTACTTCTTCATTTATTCTTTAGTCCTTGAAGTGAATAAAATAAATATTAACTTGCCTCTTTTAATCCCTGGACTTCAAAACTTTGCGCCCAATTTGTTAATTACGGTGTAACTAATTATCAGAGTTACGCCGTAATCCTTCGTTCACCTATACTTATCCACTCCATATTTATCTCTACGGCGTAACTAATTTACCATGTTACGCCGTAACCTTCAAAGTAATAATTACGGCGTAACCTTAAGAGGAGGTTACGCCGTATCCTTCATGGCTCATATTTACGCCGTAACATTATTATATAGTTACGGCGTAATCTTCACACAGAATACTCAGGCCCTCGTAATGTGGATTACGGTGTAGTCAATAGTGCCGATTACGCCGTAATCTGTCTTCAGAACATATATTAGCACATGCTGGCCTTTTCTCACATCTTTTCCACTCCAACACCTCATTTATCTTGAAAAGCAAATATGAACGAATATGAACGAATTAAGTACCATATTAATACAATTGAGGCCATAAATACGGGAATTTGATATATAAAATATCAGGCTAATTTGATGTTATCAATGGTTTAGGGTGAACGGTGTGATACCATAAAGAAGAGCCTTCTACGATTCTTTTGTTACCATAAAGGTATGTTTTTGAGTTTGTGGATTGTTTTGAGTTTGTGGATTGTGCGTCGATGGTGATTGAATTTGTTGAACAAGGTTTATGAGATAAGACGTAAGGATGTAAGTATAGTGTGATGAATATAAACTGATAGACCTTTGACTAGTGAATGTGTAGGTTTGTATGTAAGTGTGAGAAGTTAATAATCTACAACATGTTTTAGAAACTCAAATGACACTCCTTTAAGTTAAACATACACTTTTGTAGACTTTATAGTCAACTTTATTAGTCAAACTAATTAACCCATTCAACAAGACAAACAATATGACTAACAACCCACATTCATACTACCTGGAAGCCATTTCCAAACATACCCTAACCTGCTTTAGATAGTTTGACTTCTAATAGTCAAACTAGTATTGTTTTGAACACTACCCATTATACTACATGCAAGCCATTTCCAAATGCACCCTACCCTGCTTTAGATAGTTTGACTTCTAATATCCAAAAGAACAAAATCAATTCCTACCACCCTCAAATATTTTTGCCACAATTTTTAAACATCAAAAGTCATAACAGTTAAAATAGAATTTGTTAGGAATTGGAAATTCCATTGTGAAGAGTCGGTCACCCCAAATATTATCTAGCATAAGTTAGCTCGTAGACATATCGTTATTTACGTTATTTAGTAGTTTATTAGTTAGTTTGTAGCGTAGATTAGTTTAGTGTAACACCGTGAAGGAAGGACGGTCTTTACCCACCGATGCTCGATCCACATCCGGCGGTGAGGACGTTATGTTTGTAACTATAAATACCCCTTCCATCCATTGAAGGGGTGGAGCTTTCATTTTAATCTAACCTTGCATTTTGTGAAGCAAGCCTCTACCAAGAAACTCCCTCTCATTTCTTTCTCTCTAACTATGGCAAACATGTATTTTCATCATCCAAGACCACCCAGATCATTAACACAATAATATTACGATCCTACAAATGGTATCAGAGCCATGGTTATTGTGTTATCTTTGATTTGTGTGGTTTTGTATCATGGTTATGTTGGTTTTTGAATCATGTTGTAAACTGTTTTTGTACTAGTTTGTTGGTTGGAATCTTTTCCGTTTATTATTTTAGTCAAAACAGTTTGTAACAGGTTTGTATAGTATTCTCTATTTTTTGTCAAAGTCCAATCTGTTTTTTGTCCAAGCTGCAGTCTTCTAATACTGTGATGATAAATGGTCATATGGTCAGAATTTTCGAGGTCAAAACAGGTCTTAATGAATTGGTTTTAAGCTGTTTCTGGGTCAAAAATGGGTTATTAATGGTTTTGTAAACTACTGGTTATGTTGTTCTTGATAGCGACTTGGTCAAGTTCATCGTAGAGACTTGAAAATATGTCCTGATTCAATGAATATAACTAGCGACTTGTCCATGTTTTCTTACTAGCGAGTTGTTATACAAAAACCACTGGGTAGCGAGTTGAGTATGTAATCTGTGTAGCGACTTGTCTTTACAAGTCGTAGCTACTTCACAAATACTGGTGGCGACTTGTTGAAATAGCGACTTACATCAAGAAGTAGCGACTTATTGAAGTAGCGACTTACTGAGTTTGACTAAAGCGACTTAGTGCCAAAAATAATGGCGAGTTGTTTGTTCAAAATGGTTTAGCGACTTGGCTCATGACTCAGTAGCGACTCAACAGAAAGGAAGATGAAAGTTTGACCATGTCCTCACAATCTTAACATCAAAACAGATCTCAACATATACCAAACATCAATATTCATCTCGACCTCAGTCATTAGCCATCATTGGTCCTAGAAGAATAATAACGTGAAGACCCAATGCTTTAACAGTTCCGACAATCAAATCCTAACAAAGAATTATCCTGATCTAGACTCAACCCAAAGGACCCTCACCCACTCCTCATCTCTCAAACAATCATGTATCAAAAGGTAAAATAAAAAAGGATCTCAGTTTTCGTTTCATGGTTAAGATTTCTCAATGATTCTTTCGAATACAATCAACCACAAACGTTACATCATTGACCACTCTTTTGAAGTATTCACTTCCTTGAATATACGAATCATGAAGGATTGAATCTAGCAATTATACTACCTCAATCTCTTCGAATCAGAAAATAAAAGTGTGAAAGCCAAATGTTTTCTTGATCTCAGTTTTTATGCCTCGAGGGTCTCAAAAGAAACACCAAGACTATCAAGAGTCTATAACTCGAGTCATTCATATCATCATTGATCCAAATGTTTTTCTTGTTATTTATTCGAAGGTAATGAAGTGACTTCAACAATATTGTTGAATCAATTTCATTGATTCGGTAAAACAATTGGAAGATTGGTAAAACGTTAAATCTACTAACCGTTTACCTTGTACATATGGCCAAATCATGATAATCGTACCATCCCTGTGGCGCTTAAGCATGGCTCGAGCCATCCCTGTGGCGAGCAAGAAGACTTTCTTAACAAACGAAGAGGGTTCATATCTTGTTTGTGTGAGGAGTATTTAGGGTTTGATGAAAGGGTTGTGTGGGATGCAACTGAGATAATGAGAGGCGTGGGATTGAGTATGTGAGATTAGGGTAATGTGTGGAGTGATAAGGAGTACTAATACCCGAAATTTTAGGGCAAACCGGTGTATGTTTATGGGCCGTGTATACTTAGAAAGGTTTATTCAAATGGTTGGGCCATATGTCTATAAACCAATATGGGCTTTTGTTGGTTCCATATATGGGCGTGTGGCTAGTTGGTGGTATCACATGAGATTAACTGTGTACAAACATTTATACGCTTATGTGTCCTTTAATAATATTAGAATTCACATGGGATTATATATTGGACTTATTATCGTGAACAAACGTTGAATATAATGATGTGAATTATTTGATACTCCTCAGTATTGGATAATGGATTTCGGACAAGGACGTTATTCATTTGGGATGTTTAATTGATGTCACACCCTCGCCGGAGGCGGAAACACGAGGTGTAATGGAAAGGAACATAAGCACAAGATAATAGAACATACCAACGTTAAGATTAAAAAATAGTATACCATTACAATACGGTTTAATGACATCGGCAAATATATTACAAAGTTTAGATTCCAAAATATTGCGTTTTATTACATAACGATTTGTAGTGACAAGTGAAAACTTTATTATGCAAGACCCGATAGAAAAGCTTACTAACGATCACCGAAATGCATGAGAGAAAACGGGTCAACTATGAAAATAGTTGGTGAGTATACACGTTTCAGTAAAATAAGAAAACTCGCAAGAGAGAGAGTCAAAGGTTTTGGTCATCGAAAATAGTCCACAAAGCAAAGGCATTGTAATCCACTCGTTCCAAGTTCCGCCCATACAAAACTTGCAACCTGTGTGTTCACAACCCATTGCACATAATATAGCGTGTCAAGTAGTCAAGTATAAGTGGTCATAATAGTTCACAATATAGTACCACGTATATAATAATGTATGCCGTGCAAAGCCCCTAGAATAAATAATATGTGTCCGTAACATAGTGGACGAGAGGTTGGCCGACCTCTAATAGCGCTATCCATACTACCTACTAATAGGAGACTAACAATGCGAATGTACGAACAGTACATCATACAACTATTAATATACAATTAAGAACACTCCGAACATGGGAGAATTTGCACACTCCACCAATAAGGCGAGAATTTTTGGGTCATAGTACGTACGGTTCAATAAGATCAAATAAGGCATAATTTCGTAATTATGTTTAAGGATTTGATTCGAGTTCACAAGTTCTAGTCAAACGAGTTAATAAAAGTAGTAATCAATTTGGCTCAAGAATGGTTCATGCATTTCGCCCCAAAATATAGTAAAAACGGTAAAAAGGGGATGTGATTACTCACCTGTTGCAATAGTTGTGATGACAGAGTGGATGCACAGAAATGAGACGCAACTCTCTAACCGCGACCTATTATGAATGATATGCTCTAATATAAGTCATGAAACAATGTCGTGCATGCAAACTCATATGATATCCATACCACTTGTACACTTTTTAAAATATAAAGTTTATCGTCGATAAATAATCTTATAATGTCTTGACAATTTATAAATTACTTTACAAGTATTTACGTTGAAACGATATCCCACGATAATCATTTAGTGATTTATTATGAAATTATAACTTTTCGTCGTAAAATAATGTCATTGAAAATTTTATGAAAGTGAATAAATGACCTTGAAAAACTAGTCGTAAATGGTGCACATCGAAAGTGTTAGGAAACAAACTCAACGGTTTTGGGAAGCTTGTGTCATTATCTCAAAGTTTTAGCATTTAAGTTTTCATCCTAGAGGTCTCGATCATGGAGAAAATATGGGTAAAGTATGGTACTTGTGTCCAAAATATCGTTTAATGATGGTTTTCGCAAAGTTTAAGTAACCATATTTTATTCATTACAACTCCGCTTAACGAACGGTCGACATTTTGGAAAATAGGCTAGGCGTACTCACTTTTACTAGAAGACATCATGTTATAAAAGTACTACATCCATGTTAAAACGACCATCAACATGGTCCTTCGTGGCGTAATATTTGTCTAATAGAAATATATTAGTTTTCTTATATAATATAGTTACGGCAACTTTGTGTAAACACGTGTAATTTAATCGTTACAAGTCCGCTTTTCTACATTTTATATGTCCTTAGCTTCGTATCAAAGTATACTAATATATTTTGATAAGTCGACACAATTTATAACGCTTAAGACTCATTTTGACTCGTAAAAAGTGGAAGTAACATGCTGAAATTTCTGAATTTTATAGTTTTCGTCGTCTAACTTGAAAATTCATAACTTCTTCGTTATAGCTCTGCTTTAACCCATTCAAGCGCCACGTTTTCTTTTAAAGTATATTTTCTAAATATCTAGGACAAAAATTTTTACTTACTGTCGAAAATTCCAGAATTTAAAAATAATATCAGACCTCTAAATAAAGTTGTCGAAATGAGTTTTTCTCGCAAAACCTATTCTAACCAATTCAAAACAACTCCGGTTATTTTAATCCTACCATACACCTTCTTAGGGTGTCATGGGTTCCTAAACATCACCAAATGTGATATATTTCAAGGAGTAATTATAGGATGATAAATATATATATATAACACTCAAAACAATAAAAAGTGGTATAAACATCAATATGACTTGCATGTTTTCTTAAGCATGATGAAATGAACATAATATGAATATGAAAGATGAATATGAACATGAAATGCTTACTAGTAACTTGATGAGGTTTAAATGAACAAAGGATTAATCCTAAACACCCAAGGTTTTATTTCACAACCTTAATCAAAAGTGTGTCTAGATTGTTTTGAACTTGACTAGCAAAATTTTATGGTTTCCTCTTGGAGCATCAATGGTGGCGGTCATATGGAGCTAGAGAAGAAGAGAACTTTTGATCTATTACACTTTGTAAATGAATGTATGTGTAGATATTATAAGTATAAAATGATATAAGCTAGATATTATGTATCCTCATGGTGTGACTCACCCTTGTTGTCGACAAGGGTGTGTTTGCTTTAGCTAGTTAACATTTTTTTTATTAAGTATTTAAGTAGAGTAAAATGTGTAGTTATTTAAGGATAAGTAGTAACTTGTGTCAATATTTAAGCTTGTAGGGTAGCGTTAACTAAAAATAAATTTTAACGGATCAAAATAAAACATATTGAAGTCATAAAAATTATTAAAATACATTTCTTGCAAAATTTGAGTGAAATAATAATTATCGTGTTGAATTTACGAAAACCGTCGTAATTATATAAACATAACAATTTATGTACGAAATAAATTGAAAACATCGGGTAAATTAATAATATAATTTTTATAGTTTTAAAATGAGTATAAGAATATATTAGGATAAATTTTTGAAGCTTCGGATCAAATGTTCAAAATAAATGATCGTGCGATAGCGTCTATTTAATATGAAAATTACGCGTTTAATGTAAAATGCAAAATCATGCATGAACTACTATGATGACAATGATACTAATGAAATGTAGACTAAACCTAGTCTATATGAAATGTTCAGAATTCGCATGACTAAACCATTAAGGTTACGCTGATTTGATACTCGTAAACCTAGTTTACGATAAACGATGAAATAGTAAATTTGAGAAATGACCGGAAATTGAGAATTGTGACAATTGGATTAAGTGTAGCTATGGACTTAGTGTACTTTGTGTTGGATCGAGTGGTGTAATAATGGTTAAAACCATACATGGGCCGTGAGATTATGATCGAATGGAGTATTGGTTCGGGTATTATTTGAGAATCGGTAACAAAGTATCATTAAGAATTTTATACCAAAGTCTCACACTTGATGTTTAAGAATTAATTGGATCGGGCTCGGAATTGAATGTGGATAACTTAGATTTGGATTATTATGGGATTTGTCATGGATTCACTAGGATTGATATGGGTTGAACTTCATGCACCATGCACCGATTATTCATATAACCTTGCTTGAGTCTTACACTTGACTGAGTCGAATGGGCTTCTCAAGAGATTTGATTGACTATGAGATTTGTTAATGATGAGACTGGGTATGATGATGTGATTTGATGGGTTGTGCAGCTTGATACTTTGGAATATACATTTTTATGGATAATGTTTCGTCACGGCTTGAAATTGTTTATTGGTAGAATGTTGACTACGGGGTTATTTGGACGGTATTTCTTATTTGGAATTGAAGTGAGGTTTTCCGGACGCGTTTACTTATTTCATCTTCTTTCTTTCTACTCTTCCGCGAAGATGACTTGTTTGGGCCTTTTCAGAGTGTGATAAAGACTTGGCTATTTAGTTACGGTTGTGATTCTTTCTCGCTTAACCCACAACGTAGCTATCACTTCGGTGTCTCACGCAGTTGAGGATACGTCAAGAGGTTTTGTACATTGGGTAAACCGTTTCTTTTTCACGAGGATTAGTGCAAGCTTAAGTAACAAATCCGAGGAATGTTACGTCTTGTTCAAGTTTGGCATATCGGGTCTATTTCTCCATGTGGTCACTACAATAGCCGACATAATACGTGATTGATGTATTTACCAAAGTGTTTATTGGATGGTTGATGTTGTTGATGATGTTGGATTATGAACCGCTGCACATTCACCTAAAACAGAAATTCACTGAAACCAAAGTTGTCACAACACATTCAAGCTGACATTGACTACGATTTTGTCTTGATTTTGTAAAATCCCGCGAAAGAATTTATTTCTCGGTTTAAATCATAGACTTGTAAAATCCGTGACAATGGAAACATCCCGTAATAGTAAAGTGCATTTACGGAGCTATCTTACGGTTTATTCTGGTTTTGTAAAATCCCGCGAAGAATCTATTTCTCGATTTAAACCATGGAATTGTAAAATCCCGTAATGATGGAACCATCTTGGAGAAGAGAAAGTGTAATTCGATCTTCACGATGTTGGTGCTACGTTTACGCTTGAAGAAGGATCAAAGGTGTATTTCATGAATTGGATGTGTGTTTGGATATTCGTCATGGCAGTTTGGTAATTACATGGTTTTACGGGGTTATGTGCATTTAACCATGGTCGGGATGTAACCATTATCAAAGTTCACTTTTAAGATCAAAGGAGGCTAGATTTGAGTTTTTTAACAAGATGTGACAACGGGGTTAATTCACTATTATTTATTTGAGGTTGAAGTAAAATATCGCGGGCGAGTGTACTTAGTATCTGAAGGTATCGGGGATGGATGGATGAAGATTCTTCAAGATCCTTGTTCGAACTTATTATCAAAAATGAAGACTTGGAAATCTAGTTATTATTGGGTGACTTTTACCTTTTCTTTTTACCGCTTGGGGGAATTGGGCTCTTATCATCACAAAATAACTATCACTTAAAGGAGTTACGTTGTAGTGCTCAGTGTCACATTTAATTGTGGATTTTCAAGAGGTGATGTACGTCTATTACTTGATGGTTGGTTGGTTGAAGAGTATAGAGTTCTTAGAGATTCAAATGGGCATGAATTCTTGACACCGCTCTTTGTTACATATATGCAAGTTTAAGTCACGAGTTTGGGTTATTCTACTTCAGGGTCAAATTCATCATATTGGGTTTTCCCCATCAGCTGTCACGACAAAGAGCCTACTAAATGATAATGGGGATGATTACATGTCTTGCCAAGAGAGCTGTAAAGAGAGAGATTATGACGTATGAACACAACATTTCATGCCTCGTACTCTAAAGAAAAGAAAAATGTACGTTTCAGTGCACTTTATCTTGTGAAGAAGAGAAATCTTCTAATGACGTTTGAACACAACAGTTCAAGCCTCGTTCCTCAAAGAAAAGAAATGTGTATGCTTCAGTGCGCATTATCTTCGGAAGAAGATAAATCTTCTCATTAATGACCATTCTCATCAGCATGCTTCATGCTTTTTCCATGCGCTTTCAAACATCAAGTGAACCGGGCTACCGTTGATTGTTTTCTTATTCCACTTGCTCAACTATAATGACGATGGCGACATCATGTGCTAATTTTGCGGGAGAAGTGTGAATTGAATACATTTGGATGATTTCACTTATTTAGTCAAGAATGGCAACCGTGCGCAATTCTTGAGGGGAGAAAAGTGTGATAATTCGCATGGTTGATCGATATTCGAGAATAAATGGTCAAACGGCTCCAAACTCATGTCGAACCGAGCTTATTCTTATCGGGTCATCGTTACATGGAGTTATCTTCTAAGAGCCGTTGGTTGACATCTTCACACGAGCTAATAAGTTTAATGACAAAGTGCTTTCGATTCTTTGGGTTGATTTCCTTGATGAACATCTTTTGTTCTTGTTTGATTGGGAGGATTTGACTTAAAGGGATTTGCTACATATATGTTAACGGAATGCATTTGGTAAGAAGAAGATGTTAACTTTCTATTCCCCATTCGGACAATCTTGAAGAAGGTCGAGTCTACATCGATTCTACATTTTCGCTATATGTTAGAAGACTAAAGGCGAGTAGCATTTGATTATCAAAAGACTTCTTCTTAATCGGGCATTTATCAAAGCAGTTGTCGGTTTAGGGAGAGCACTAATTGGGGAGAGTGATAAGTCGGATTCAATCCGTAATTAGATTTGCTCACAATGTACTTGAGAAGTTGATTCTCACAAAGACTTCTAATGTTCTTCTCAATGATTTCTAATATCTTGGCTTATAATATGTTGTCGATTACGAGGTATCAAAACCGAGAAGGGGAAGGAGAAACGATATCTAAACGCGAGTAAACTTGATGAGCTTAATACTTCTAAGTGATTGAAGATATCCCGGAAGACAAATGTCATTACCGCAGAGAAACTCAAGGTTTGACTCATGGCGTTTAGTGTTTATTCCAACTACGTGGAGAAGTGATGTTAGAAAGTTTATGAAGATAAAAGAGGTACACAAGTATGACATATTCGGGGGAGATAAATGTGTAACATGAGGAGGTGTTATCGATTATTCTCTTTGGGAATGTGTAGTTCGGATTCTTGAGCTTCATACACATTCATCGTGGACGAAAGATGTGAACATAGGGAAGTGTTCTTCATTACCCTCACGATGTGTATTAGGGAGAGTTCTTGGATATTGGTGTACTTGGTTCTTGAGCTTCACACAATCATCGAGGACGTAAGATGTGAACATTGGGAGGTGTTCTTCATTACCCTCATGATGTGTATTCGGGAGAGTTCTTGAGCATTATACAAAGAGACCGATCGCATCAATTCAACTACTTGGGGAATTGTTCTCTTGACACCTTTTGGAATGGATCACTTCGGACTTGATTGAAAAGAAATATGAGAAGATTATTTAAGTGTGGGATGAAACGTTGTTGTTCTTCTTTTGGATGATATAACCCCGAATGATGAATCACGATGATTATTCTTAAAAGGAGCAGCAAGTTCGATGATAATGGTGTGCTTCTTTGTGCATGTGGCTAAGAGAAGCTTGAAAGAAAGCTTTCAATCTGCTCAGCTAAAGGATTTTCGGTTTGAGGGGAAGCTGCCAAAGTCTCACTTTCAGATGGTTCAATTTCTTTCTTCTATGCAAGAGCCTCGGAAGCTTTGGTGGTGAAAGTTTTAGGGATGATGACTTCTATCTTCTACGACGTACTGCTCGATATCCTTATCTCGGTACTCGTATCATCATTCTCTTAAACTATATCATCTACTCTATCTGTATATATTTATTAAAAAGAAAATAGAAAATTATAAAACCAACAAAAACCCATAAAAATCAGAAAATTTAAAAATACAAAAAATATGTTTTCTCATGATATGTCTTCTGGTATCGATAACATCTGCGGTCTTAGAAATGTCATTCAACAATGGCACGGGACCATAGATGAAGTTCGAGCAGGAGGTGTAAATATTCTTTTCCAAAACATGTCTCAAAATATGGCTTGCGATTACTTGATCAGTAACCGTGCTTAAAACTATGGCTTGCTATTATTTTCGATAGCAACCCGCTCTTTAATGGAAGGAAAGTGCTGCGCTAAACCAATTTTCAAATATTTCGTGCACTTATCCTAAAACATAATGAGAAAAGTATGTCGAAGGACTGCTGTTCCTACTCAAATATTTTTCCTTCAAAAAATTCTTCATAAAAATATTTGTTTTAACAAAATGGTGGTAAATGAGTTGCTTTAAAAACAATCAGATTCAGTGTTTTTATATAATTTGCAAACTCAATCAATGACTTCAGCTTTTAAAATCTTGAGAAAATGAGTCGTTGATTGAGGGAGAATGTTTTCAAATTTATATCATCTAACAAACTTTTCTAATTATCCTATATGCTTAATTAAAATGATGTTAACCTATGTTGAAGGACTAGGTGCCAGGATATGATTGTTAGGATTAGATGATTAAAGTTTGATAAACACATTATTCCCATACCCATGTATGAACCGATTGACATATTGAATTGACTTTTATTAGTCGATTGTTGTTTGGTGTTGTCGACCACCATATATCTGTTTGTATGTCTACTAACGATGCGGATATCATGGTTCATAAGAATGTTCGATCCGGATCCCACAATTGAAGATGATTGGATGCCGAAAGGAAAGGGTAACTATATCTTGGGTTGACAAATGAAGAAAGCGAAGCTTAATTGGACTTCTATGGAGAGTTGGCATGGAAAATGCAACGAAGAGGTCTCATTTGCATCAGATGGTTTTCTTCATCATAAAATAAAGAAACGGAGCTTAATTTGACCTCGGTTGGCATTAAAATGCAACGTAAGAAGTCTCACTACATCGTGACGGTTTTCTTCCAAGCCCCATCGCAACAACATAAGCTTCTCAACCACCGAACGTATCTTTGTGCGGGATACCAATTTTAAACAATTTTGAAAAAAAATTGGATTAAATTGTTTTGAAAATGGAAAATATTGTTTTGAAAATTAATTGGACTTAATTTTGAAAATCACCGGACTTTATTTTATCAAAACCTAAGTCACTCAATCATCGATTGAGGGGGAGAGTGATTTAAAACAAAATATTTTCAAATGATATTTCTTCCTAAAAAGTCTGGTTTGTACAACATAAGTGGTGATCTAAAGATTTAATGTTATGTCATGGTATGATTTTCTTCAAAGGTCAAAGGTCTTTCAAAATGAAATTTTTTTCTGTTCTTGTTTGATTGTGAAAATGTTTTATTTTACCTAAAAAAGATCTCTTAAAAAAATTATCATACCTGGCACTAACAATCTTTTAATGTCTAAATCATTCCGCTATCGTAATTAAATTAATCGAACACGTTTTCTCCATGTTTTCTAAACCTATTTAAATCACTTGGGATCCAAAATCTCAAAGGATTTGATATTTTGATCGGGGAGAAAATGTGATTTAAATATGAAATCGATAACAAGTGATCGTTTGACTCAAAGTGCAGCAACTCTCCCATATGTGCTAAAACGCTTTCGAATCTCGAAGCACATATTAGGGGGAGCATTTCTAAAGTAATTAAACTCAATTCTAAAGTAATTAAACTATCAAGGTATAAAGGTTTCAAAGAGTTTTGCACATATTAAAAGGAACACGCACTTAGAGACAAATCAATCACTTTTCAATTCTTTGTGGTTTTAAAGGATGCTCCCCTCAACATGTGCATGGAAGATTTGAAATCGTTTGGCACATGTGGGAGGAAAGCTTGCTAAACAATTGTGAAACCATTTATCGAATTATCGGTTTAAATCCAATTTAAATCACAAATTCTCCTCCGATCACAATTTTCAAATCATTTGAGATTTGTGATCTCTATAGATTTAAATTGTTTTTGAAAGCTTTTGAGGAGAATTGTGACTTGATTATGAAAACATTTTAACTGATAAGGATCGGATTATGAGACTTTAAACTCTATTGATTAAACATGCATGATTATCTTTTGAAAACAATTGTATGATGAATAACCTTTTGATTTAATTGAAATCATATCAATGACATAAGTTGTTGATTGAGAGATAGATATTTTTGACAAGCGTTAAGTCAGATGATTTTCAAAAATAGAGTCCGAATTATTTTTCAAAGCAATTAGTTTTCATTAGATAGTAAGTAATTGTTTATAGAATCGAGCATGAGTTTTGAAAAACAAGATAAAGCATGGCTCTGTTCTTTCTTTGAAAACAGTTCTTGCTCGAAATGACAATAAGCGGGTTCTTGTTCAATTCTAAAGTAATTAAACTATCAAGGTACAAAGGTTTCAACATTTTATCATATGTACCTTGATTGAGTTTGAAATGGTTTTCTCTATGGCAAATGTGATCGTGAAAGTACTTAAAAAACCTCTTGCCTCTATGTGCAAAATGATTTTATAAATATCCAACGCATATATTGAGGGGGAGAATTTACCAAGAAAATCAAATGGCTTTTTCTAAGGAAATTTTGATCAAAGAAATTATTTCAAAAGAACTCTTGCCTCCATGTGCTAAACAAATTTCATAACCACATGCACATGTTGAGGGGGAGCATTTCTAAATGATCAAAACAATTAAGGTACAAAATGCTTTGATTTTATATCACAAGTACCTTGATTGATTTTCCAAATGATTTTTCAATTGGTTTCATGGAAGAATGAACAATACCAAAAGACCGACCAATTTACTTTATGCATGGTGTTATAAGGATGGTTAGGTTAGGTATTCGTTCCCACGATCCCGCCAGAGCCGGAGGGATCTACCCAGGGACAACCCACTAGTTTGTGTAGAAGTCCTAAGGTATGATGAAAAAAGGAGAAAAATGAGAATATGGGAAGGGTGCTGACTGAGATAGAGCTAGAACTGGAATAAACCCAACAAGGTTCTAGTTATGAAGTCTCGGTAAGCACTGAAGGGGTTGAAGAATGAAAAAGAATTGAATGTGAAAAGGGTGAAAAGAAATAGCCCTCAAATAATTCAACCTTAGGCGTAAACCGGGTTCAATACATATGCTACTAGTTGTTACCAAGGTAACACCGGTATTGAAGACAAGACGTCATAAGACCCAAAGGACGCACCGCACTAAACTTCCCAAGCTACTCAAGTTCCTCTTAAAAGGACTTGTTTCATTCTTACGGGAACCTACATAATCTATCGACTTTCTCTTAGAGATTGTTGATATTGAAGAAGGAGACCTCTCCTAGTCTCCGACATAGGAACCAAATGTGCACAATTGAGTCTAGAGCCAATAGATCATCCACAATATCTCGTTAGGACACAAAATTAATGAAGACTTGTTGTTTCACACAATGTGGAAAGTAAGAATATATTAGAGTCCCACGCATTATCCTTGTGGTATTGCGGAACATCCGAAAGTGATATGTAAAGTATTCACGATGAAGATGGAAATCCTTCTAGAGCCAACATCAAACAAGCTCTTGGTGGTGACATGTGAGATCTTTTCTAAAGATCAAACTTGTGACAATGGATAGAAACAATGGGGCGATTCACTCGTGAATCAACCTTGGTCCGAGATTGGAATTGACGAATACTTTTGGAAAAAGCGCTCGATGTGCAAACCTTCTTTTCTCTAGCACGTCGAATGTGTATTCATTTTCAAACACAAAAGTATCTCGGTTGAAAAAATACTTTTGGAAAACCGTTCAATGTGTAAATCTCTTCTTTCTCTAGCACATCGAATGTGTACTCATTTTCTAATACAAAATGTATTTTGATTGAAAATTGATCTTTCTCATAAAACCTTCGTCGTATTGCAAAACTCTTTCTTCAAGCAATACGCGATTGTTTTCAAATCATTTTCATCAATCGGTGAATCTCAATTACCGGTTCACTCACTCCATGTTGTCTTCTTTGAGATGTTCCGGTTTGAGAACAACTAGAAAAGTCTGAAACCTGTCAAGGAGATTCTTCAAATTATACCGATCACAGGCAAGACTTGTATTGATCAACGGTGAACCATGGGCGTGTACCTCAATTCAATGAAAGTGATCAAGGACACTTCGTGTGTTTTATTGCTAATCGTTGTTTGCGGTACATTTGACGGTTGCGGTACCGATCGTAATTGAGGAGTCAATCCAAAGCCGCATGCTCACAACATCCACACTTAATTGAAGAAATCATGACTTGTGCTTATCTACATAACACGGCTCGATATTTCTATATTATGCTCGCTACTGCACGCAAATATCATGAACCAAAGAAAGCTTCGCTACTCGATGAAAAGATTTCATGATTCAAAAGTGTGAGCATGTCGGTCCGAAAGTCACAACAACACATGATGGCAACACAACAAAGGGTGATCAAGAGATTTCTCGATGATCTCAAAGAAAGCTCAAGATCATCAAAGATGTGGATCAGTTCAATGACCTCCATCGAAAGTACAAAGCATACGGACTATGAAGAGTCATCGCTAAAGCACAAAGATGCGAAGTTGAAGAATTCAAGTCGACGACCACAAGGCGAAGATAAAATAGAATGCTAGGGTTCAACATCTAAATCATGGGGTGACCTCCTTTTGGGAGATTGTTAGAATTGGAAATTCCATTGTGAAGAGTCGGTCACCCCAAATATTATCTAGCATAAGTTAGCTCGTAGACATATCGTTATTTACGTTATTTAGTAGTTTATTAGTTAGTTTGTAGGGTAGATTAGTTTAGTGTAACACCGTGGAGGAAGGACGGGTCTTTACCCAATGTATTCCTGATCCACAGTCCGACAGGAGGACGTTATGTTTGTAACTATAAATACCCCTTCCATCCATGGAAGGGGTGTAGCTTTTCATTTTAATCTAACCTTGCATTTTGTGAAGCAAGCCTCTACCAAGAAACTCCCTCTCATCTCTTTCTCTCTAACTATGGCAAACATGTATTTTCATCATCCAAGACCACCCGAATCATCAACACAATAATATTACGATCCTACAGAATTAATTACATCAAAATTCATATTAGTTAAAATAGAATCAATTACATCAAAAGTCATAACAGTTAGAAGTCATTGTTTTCACCTAACCGCCACTAAAATACATAACAGTTAAAAGACATAACACTTAAATACATAACATTGTTTTTACAACATAAACACATCTTAAGACTTTAGCTTGCTTGGGGCTGGCACATACCACTTCTTCATGTTACTGCTTGAGCAACCCACCCTTGCTCCAAGATCAAGTACATAATTTGTAATTTTAGCATGACTTTTTGGTTTCTTAATCTAAATTTTAGGAGTTGTAGGACGAAGGGTGCTAACTGTTTTTGAAGCAGAGGCCTCTCCTTTTACCTTGATCACCTTTGAAGTAGAAGCCTCTCCCCTTACCTTGCTAGTGGAAGCCTTTACTTTTACCTTGCTCACCCTTAAGGTGGAAGTAGTAGGCTTAGAAGGCATCAGCACGAAAGGATCATCATTGTCACTGTCCGAAGTGGAAGTTGTAGACGTAGAGTCATCACTATCTGTCCAATTACAAAAATAGAACAAGTCCTCAGATGTAGATGTAGAATCATTACTGTCTGAACTAATGTATCATCATCAGTATCATCATCTGAAATAATGATGACATAAACCTTTTTTCCTTTTGATTTGTTATATGCAAAGATTATTCAAGAGCTAAACTGTAACACAAACTCCAAAAATAGTATTTCCATTATAAGAGCTTGATAATTTTTACCTTTTTTCCCTGCCCTTTCCTTTGTTGCCCATTTAAAGAAATCTTCAAGATTTGTTATCTTGCCATCCAGATCATCACAAATCTATGATCTTCTTACATCCCCTATATTTTTGTTCACTCTTATCTACATTCACTTTTCTCTTTCCTTTGTCATTTATAAAGATAGAAAAAAAAATCGATAGAGGAACACACTAGTATATGCATAATACTGGAGCATAGACAAACAGTCTTCCATATCATGACAATCAACAAGATTAAAAGTCAAAACAGATGAACAAGCTGGACAGGGCACCACAGAACAGGAAACAAAAATTTGCACCCCAAAACCAATAACTGACATGAAACCTTACTTATAGGATACACATGATAAGGATTTAAAACGTACGCTTTTAGGGGATCATTTAAGCCTTATTTCGACATATTTTATATCCGTTACTGCTTAATTTCGTTCCTTTTTTACTTTTTAGGTCTTTTGGAAGCAAAATCTTTGGAATGAAGCACATTTGGATGAAAAGGAGCAAATACATGAAGAAATGGCAAAGTCAAGATCGAAACCACTCAAGACCGATCCACGATTGCACGGCGTCCCATCCAAAGGCGTACCGTCCTCTATGAAGACTTGATCAAACATGCATGTGACGGCTCAATGGAAATTCGGTCACATAACCTGACGGCATCACGCTTTAATTATGGAGGGCGTCACTCATAGTTTTCACCTCAAACGGCCCAGATCTAGAACCAAGACGACGTCTCAACTAAAGACCGACGACGTCACAACTCTAAGGTGACGCCGTCCCATCGATGACTTAGCCCAGATGAAACCCTAATGACGGCGACCTGATGGCGTCCCATGCAAAAGGTGACGTCGTCGCGATTGTAAATCTATATATAGAATTCGATTTTTCTGTATTTTAAGAGGTAGACTTTTGGAGAAAAAACCCTAACTTAGTTGTAGTCCGAATTGGACAATATTTTAGGGTCATATTCCCTATTTTACACATTGAGATAAGTTTATTAATCCAGATTATCATTATGTCTATCTCATATTCGATTGATTGTGTGTATGCTTGCTTGTCTATCATGTCTAGCTAAATTAGTTGTGTGTGTGCTTAGATCTATGAAACCTAGTTATTATTGTTAGGTTGTTTCTTGTCTTAATTGAAATTGGCTTAGGAGTGCAACTAGGCATCTTCGTTGTATTTAATGCTTGAGTATGCTTTATGATGATATGGTTTATGGATGAAATAGCTTAGGATTGCCGACTCTGTATGTCATATACGAGAGATAACCTCAAAGAACTAGGGACCACACATACCCTACGACCTTTAGGAATACAACGCGTTAAGATAAAGGACGTGACAACTCAACCGACCAATAAAAGATAACTAGGGAGTAATAGTATCTAAATGAACACATCTTAATCATCATACGAGCATACCTCAATTAGACATGGATACCCGTTGTAATTAGATAATTAGTTAAAGTAGAAGTAATCGGTAGAAGTACCACCTCCAAACCAATTGCCCCGAGATATTTACCTTAGATTTCTAAAAAACCATAAAAAAGATTAAAAAAAGAAGAAGAATCATCCTCAACCGCACCTTCTCGTCATATATTTCTTACTAGCATTCCTATTCCCCTAGAGAACAATATCAATCCCTGAGGCTTACCCCATACTACACTACAATGATTAGGTTCACTGCCTAGGAGGTTGAAAAATTTGCTCGAAGAAAAGGAAGTTTCTATGACCCCGAACGCGCCTTCCGCGCGCATCAAGTTTTGGCGCCACTGCTGGGGAATAGAATAGCTAGTTAGATCTCTATCTGGTTTAGGTTCCCTTGCTTGATTCCTATCAAGTAAGATTTTTTCTCATTTTTATTAGCTTCCTTGTAGTCTATCCCCTTCTTCGTGTTTTTGTTCGTAAACCTTATCACTTTTCATCATGGAAGGCGAAAACCCACCACCAAATCAACCACTTCCAATCAACCCACCACCAATTGACCTGCCAAGAGGCCGTACTCTTGGTAAATACTCTAGACCGAGCCATCAAGGCTATAGGAATACCATTGAGCTCCCCGATCTACCTCAAACTACGGCCCTGCAATTCGTCACCATCCGGTTGGTGCAAAACGGATGTGCATTCCATGGACTTCGTTCCGAAGATTCTAATCAGCATCTCAAGGACTTCCTAAAAATCGTTGACTCTTTCAACCTTGATGCTACCACACGGGAGACCACGCGCTTGCGTCTCTTCCAATTCTCTCTACAGGACAAAGCTAGTAGTTGGCTTGAGCGACTTCCCGGCGGATCCATCTCAAGTTGGGATGATCTCACCACTCATTTCCTCGCCCAATTTTTCCCACCGGGGAGAACTACCAAACTAAGGAACGACATCTTGATGTTCCAACAATGTCAAGGCAAAACTCTCTACGAGGCGTGGACTCAATTCAAGGACTTGCTCCATAAAGTCCCTCATCACGGCATCGATCTTTGACTTCAAGTCCAAATCTTTTACGATCATGTCAATCCCTCCACTCGACAAACCATTGATTATGCCGACGGTGGAAGGCTAAGTAACCTCGATGTTGAAACATGTTGGGAAGTCATCGAAGAATTAGCACAATACGAAGAAGAAGAGTGGGAGGATTCCGGTACTCCCTGAAGAAAGTAGTTCGGATGCCTAAGAACAACTATTCAAGAGTATGGAGGCACAAGTGAATGTGTTGATGGAAATGACCACACATGATCATAAGGAAGATTTTCTTGAACATGTGGACATGGTCAAAGAGTTTTTGCTTCCAAGAAAATCGCGACAAGATGAATTCGAGGACATAATGTTGACATTCGTCAACAACCAAGAGAAAGAAATACAACGCCTCGAAGCTCACATGAGAAAAACCCACGGCACTTTCTTGGAACTAGCTGACAACTTCATGATGAAACTCCGTGAAGAAATCGCAAAGAATGATATACCTAGAAATATCGAAAAGGTATACGCGATACCGGAGCTCGTAAGTATAATTCCTGAGCCCTCTTCAATCCCAACAAACGAGACAATCCCTTTCAAAGACTCACAATTTGGCAAGAGCTCGTGTCTCAACACTCCTTGCATAAAAGAAATATTTCCTAGAGACGTGTTCATTCGAAGGGTGCAAGTTTCACTTCCTAATTTCCATAACATAAGGAAACTTTCTTTTGGGTTTAAACCGGGTTTATTAGGTCAAGATGGATCCTTAACTAAGAATCTCTTGAAGTTGATAGAAGATGACCCATTTCTAGGAGAAAGACTTGATTCACCCACTACACCAATAGAATTAGGTAAGGTTATAATGAGTGGAGCACACCCCTTTGAGCATATAAATCACCCATCACCCTCTCCTCACGTAGCAAATTTCCACCCTAAAGGTGTGTATCGCTACTACCACCCACACTTAAGCTTAAGTGTAGAGAAAACTTCCCTTTTATCCGTTAAATAAGGGTAGAGTCAAGCTCATGACTCGAACAAAAACAAGCGCTTCTTGGGAGGTAACCCATGTTTATTTGTTTGCATATTTGTTTTCATTTTTATTTGTGTGTTTATATATCTTTTTCATTATTGTTTATTCTCATGTTAGACTTTGTGAAAATGCTTTATTTTGTTTTTAACCTCGTCTTAATTGCATATAAATGTAATTCACAAAAAGATAAGTGTAGGGAAGATCACATACATTTCTAAGAACATGAACATGAGAATTACAATTAGTGAAATTGATATATATGTGTGTTTGTTAGAGTCAAATGCTTATATCGAGTCATAATGGATGTTTTGCAGGATTTTTTCCAGGTTTTAAAGATGTAATTTTTCTAGAAAAACGCAGCAGACCACTTTCTGTTAGGACAACCTGACGGTGTCAGGATTAAATCCTGACGACGTTAGGCTATGTAGAAACAGATTACTCAGTTTTCGTTTTCTGTGCAACTTATAAATTTTTAGAAATTCCCAGGCCTTAATTTTTAAGAAAAACTGCAAACATCCATTCGACAAGCATCATATCTTACTTGCTTTCTAGTATAGTTGTGTGTCATATATAGTTTTTACCGCCGATTTTATGCGAAGGTTTCATTTCTTATAAGTGTGCAGGTTATATTTGGCAAGAAGAAGAAACACAAATTGGACGAAGCTTATTACTCATGCATTCTTCTTGAAAAAAAAAATAACCGCAATTTCACACGTATCCTACCGAGCTAATCAGGGGAGTACTAGTTTCTTTTCCTTACTTACCTTCCTTTATCATAACTTTGATACTTTCGGGAAACATTGGGGACAATGTTCAGTTTAAGTGTAGGGTGGGAGAATAAAACGAGAACTTAGAAACTATTCACTCACTTGATCATTTTGTCTTGTCCTTGGTGATTTGTGAAATAGACTATGAGAAATATTCGTTAGGGCAATTTTAGCGCCAAATTAAATTTTTTTTATGACATTTACGAGCTAAACTTTAGTCTTAATAAAGCGTCTCATGGATAGGAATTATATGACTAGCACAAAAAACCGTTTACCCCTCAAATTCCACCCCAAAAATGTAAGGTTCGCCCCTAGATATTTAGGAATAAAAGCATTCATCTTTAATGCTTAGAGAGTGTACCGGTAATATAATAGATTCTAGAACTTGTTTTGTGATGCATTCCGAGATCGCTAGTGAGACTACACTTGTGTAGTTAGGAGTAACTAAATGAAAAGAGGCATTAGGATAACCCTTGTTTGAAACCTGTACTATAATTACATCTTCCACATCGGTTGAGTAATTACCCCACCCCCTGCGATGTACTCATCTTTAGTACACGATACCCTAGTTAACCCTCGAGCCTATCCTTTTCGCGGTTCTCGTGATGTTTCGGTTTTCCGAATATCAATGAAGAAAATTGTTTACAATCCACCCCCAAATGTACACCCAAATCGCCTTAGCCTACCTTGTATGCACTCATCTTTAGTGCATTATTGTTATCATGACTAAACCCTTAGTTCAAATATCTAGTTACTTTTGTACACAGTGTTGGGACGATTGGGACTCATGGGTAAAAAGTACACCCAAGTCGAGTCATATCTTTTGTACACAGTGTTGGGACGATTGGGACTCATGGGTAAAAAGTAATATTTTATGGAGTAAAGGGAAAGAACGATAAATTCAAATTCCCTTTGTATACGTAATTAAATACTCCAAGTGTTTTGATCTTTTCAAATCGGGTCAATTAGTGTTAGAGAAATAAAAACTCAAGTGTAGGATGCTCTATAAATCCCTTTATATTTTGATGTTATTGTAGAGGATGGTAGAGTAAAAGGTATGAAAAAATCAAAAAAGAGTGTTAAAAAATTTATGGAAAAAATAAAGAAAAACATACGGGCTACCATCCTACATCTATCTTTATGTTTAAGTTTTTAAATTCATGTTTGTTTTGTTTCAAGTTAACTAGTTTAGTGAGTCGAGTCTTGGCTTAGCAACGCCACGCTTTTCATGCTTAACATAAGATTTTTGACTTGCCACCACTAAATATCCCCTATACAACAAAACCCTTTGTTTCCCTACCCTAAGCCTAACGTTACAACTCTTGTAAAGACCTCTTAGATAGCTGTTCCTAGGTGCTTATGCCAAAGCGGTGGAGATTTGATTTATTCTCAAGTACTTGATCAAAACATGCACGCGGCGGCTCAGTGAAATTCTAGTCACATAACCTAACGGCGTCACGCTTTAATTATAGAGGGCGTCACTCACAGTTTTCACCTCAGACGGCCTAGATCAAGAATCAAGATGACGTCTCAACTAAAGATCGACGGCGCCACAACTCTAAGGTGATGTCGTCCCATCGATGACTTGGCCCAGACGAAACCCTAATGACGGCGACCTGACGGCGTCCCATGCAAAAGGTGACGCCCTCGCGATTGTAAATCTATATATAGAATTCGATTCTTCTTTATTTTAAGAGGCAGACTTTTGGAGAAAAAACCCTAACTCAGTTGTAGTCCGAACTGGACAGTATTTTAGGGTCCCATTCCCTATTTTACACATCGAAATAAGTTTATTAATCCAAATTATCATTATGTCTATCTCATATTCGAATGATTGTGTGTATGCTTGCTTGTCTATCATGTGTAGCTAAATTACTTGTGTGTGTGCTTAGATCTATGAAACATAGTTATTGATTATTGTTAGGTTGTTTCTTGTCTTAATTGAAATTGGCTTAGGAGTGCAACTAGGCATCTTCGTTGTATTTAATGCTTGAGTATGCTTTATTATGATATGGTTTATGGATGCAATAGCTTAGGTGATGCAGGTTTTACTGACCAGGTTTTAATATTTATATAGTCTCGTTATACCTATGGTCTACCGTAATGCACTAACGGGCAGTGTACCCGGTCGTATGTAGTGTAGTATTCGGTAAAACCGAGGTCATCCCAAGAGCTATGTGTGTTGGATTATTACTAAGTCTAGGTGTCACAAATTTAATATGATTTCGATAAGGAATTAATTAATTAACTACTAAAGCAGATAAAAGTCAAAGGTTTAATCAATAGAGGAGAGTGGTGCTAACTAGTTATTCCTCCTAGCTAGTAATGTCTCGTCTACTTACTTCAATTACTTGGTGGGGTCAAATTCGAGAGGACAACGTTTGGTCAATTCGCCTAACCTATCGACAAAGATGCCTCCTTTGGAGAAGTCGGTGTCCTTCATAAGTCGATTGTTCTGGTCCTAAGCCAAGTCATTAAGTATCGCTACATGCTAGATTTATAATAGTGAGTGCCGGGCGTTAGCAACAAACACTCACCCCTAATTCTTAAGTTCATCAAGCGGTAGGTGATTAGTTGGTCAAATCGCACAAGTAGAAAGGGTCGTCGGTTGGTCATATCTTACCCTTCCCATCTCGGTCTACTCACTTAGAATTCGGTTGGTCATATCTCCTAAGCAACTAGCCTCTATCGCCATTCAAAACTACATAAACAAGGGTAGCTACCAATAAACTATGCATGCATACACTTAGAAATAATTATACGGAGTAATGTAAGCATAAACAAAACAATTAAGGAATCATAACTTGGCGGCTCAGAAGTGCTTAGCAGCTCAAATTAACCATACAAATCAATTCAATATTCGAGTAATGAAATACATGAATCGAAAGTAAAGAAAAGATAAAATGCTAATGCTTATCGTAGGGAGTGATTTCTCCTCGAGACGACTCCAGTATGCTCCTCTAGACACGCTTTGGCTTTGATAAGGTTTTAAAATGTACCTTTTGAGGGTCATTTAAGCCTTATTTGATCACTTTGTATCCGTTATTACTTAATATCGTTCCATTTCACTTTTTAGGTATCTTGAAGGCAAAATGTTGGAATGACACTTATTCGGATGAAAATTGCGAATATCTGAAGAAAATGGCCAAAGTCAAGAATCGAGACATTCAGTCTTTGGGCCCGGAAGCGGGACGGCGTCGGTGTTATCTGTGTGCGCGTCGCATCACTTTAATGACTTTCGATGTCAAATTGCTTATTTATAAGTGGCGGTGTCGGGTTTTAAAAGAGTAGGTCGTCGCAACTCGGACGGCCTATATTTGATCCAGACGTCGAGACCGAGGGCGTCGTCCACAAGCATAAGGGACGTCGTCACAAGCATAAGGTGGCGCCGTCGCAAGACTAACGTGGCGAAGGCGAAACCCCTAATGACGAGCACCGACGGCGTCACAAATCAAAGGTGGCCAAGTCGCATATGTAATCTTATATATAGACTCAATTTTTAGTTTTCGATGTGTAGTCTTTTGGAGTAAAACCTAAACCGAACCAAGACTGTCTTGTACTGTATTTTAGGGTTCAAACCCTATCTTACATCAAGATAAGTGTTTTACTTCATTAATTTAATTATGTCTTCAATTACTTGTGTGTATGCTTGCATGTTCCCCATGTCAAGCTAATTTACTTGTGTGTTTGCTTAGGAATATGAAACTTAATTATTGAATATTGATTGGTTGTCTCTTATCTTAATTGTTAATGATCTAGTAATGCGATAGGTCATCCATTGTGTAGTTAATGCTTGATTAATCTTTGTGAACCTTAGTTTATAATACCTTGAGTTGTTGTAGGCTAAACCATCCGAAGAGTACCTTAGAGTTAAAGTTTATAAATCCTAGAGATTTTGTGGCGATACCCTTTGGTAGTTTCAAAGAGTGAGGATAAACGCATACCTACGACCTTAGACACACAACGCGATTAAGAATAAGGGCGTGACAATTCAACTATCAATAGCGAGATAATTAAGGAGTAATAAAACCTAAGTAAACACATCTTTAAATCATCATACGAGCACACAATAATTAGACATAGACTACATACACCACTAGATTAGATAATTAGATAGTAGAGTAATCGGTAGAGATACAAACCCCAATCCAAACCCGAGATTCGTACCTTTCCATTTCCTAAAAACATAAAAGATAAAAATAATCTTCCTCAACCCCAACCTTAGCGTAGTAACTTCTCACTAGCATTCCTATT
Organism: Chrysanthemum lavandulifolium; assembly: GCA_022545495.1. Lineage (NCBI taxonomy): Eukaryota > Viridiplantae > Streptophyta > Magnoliopsida > Asterales > Asteraceae > Chrysanthemum > Chrysanthemum lavandulifolium. Next base: position 55,705,193 of record CM040242.1, read on the forward strand.
CCCCAGAAAGCGATATCAATTCCGTGGCTTACCCTAATACTACACTACAACGATTAGGTTCCTTGCCTAGGGTGTTGAAAAACTTGCTCGACGAAAGGAAGTTCCTTTGACCCCGAGCACGCGTGTAGCGTTATCGAGCTTCTTCCCACGTTCTTTGGTTGTGGTGTGTGGAATGGGATGCTTTGAAATCTTGGAAATGGTGGGGTATTTATAGGCCGGATCGGGTTACGCGTAACTAATATAAGAGTTACGCCGTAATCTTCAATTCCATAAGTAATTTGCACTAGATCTGCCGGTTACGGCGTAAACCTTATAAGTGGTTACGCCAGTATCTTCAATATTACTTGTTACGCCGTAGTTGATGAAATAGTTACGGCGTAGTTATCGGCGATGGAACCTCATTTGACCTAATATAGTTACGTCGTAGTCTTTGGGGAGAGTTTACCGTAACCTTCGATGAGTTGGTTTTCGAAAGTTACACTTTAGTTATGGCGTAATGTGAAGATGAGTTCTGCCGTAACTTCTTCAAAGTCGACATACTATGATAAATCTTTGATATTTCTCCAATTCCGCGTCTCTTTAGCTCCAATGCTCGTAATTTACCTGAAAGTGGAAAACAATGGAAAACAAGCCTAAATCCATATAAATGATATAAATTACAGCATTATCGGGGGAAATTGACACTTAATATTCAGGACTATTTGATGTTATCATTAGGCTTGCCGACTCCGTAGGTCATATACGAGAGATAACCTCAAAGAACTAGGGACCACGCATACCCTACGACCTTTAGGAATAAAACGCGTTAAGATAAAGTACGTGACAAATCTACCGACCAATAAAAGATAACTAGGGAGTAATAGTATCTAAGTGAACAAATATTTAATCATCATACGAGCACACCTCAATTAGACATAGCTACCCGTAGTAATTAGATAATTAGATAATTAGTTAAAGTAGAAGTAATCGGTAGAAGTACCACCTCCGAACCAATTTCCCCGAGATATTTACCTTAGCTTTCTAAAAAACCATAAAAAAGATTAAAAAAAAAAAAGAATCATCCTCAACCACACCTTCTCGTCATATATTTCTTACTAGCATTCCTATTCCCCTAGAGAACGATATCAATCTCCGAGGCTTACCCCATACTACACTACAACGATTAGGTTCACTGCCTAAGAGGTTGAAAAACTTGCTCGAAGAAAAGGAAGTTTCCTTTGACCCCGAACGCGCCTTCTGCGCGCATCAACACACAATTCAGGAAACCTTCCTTATTCCTTATGAAGATTACTAGACCTATATCATCTAAACATAGCATTTCAACTAAAAATACTAAATCACCTATATCACTACAACAACTAAGGATATCCTACACTATGGCTATATTTCCCTTACTATGCCAAACACACCCATTACTAGTGTGCACAATACCCCATACCTTTCACACAAATAATATTTATGTATTTTCCATTTTTATGCGCTGTTTATTATATCCATTGAATTTACCATCCAATTTAATCAAATTTAAATGCCACAAAAATGAACTAAAAAACATTAATATACCAACATCTATAGGCTCTTGCTTCCCTTCTCTCTTCCTTTCACTGCCAACAAACCTTCCCCTCTTCCTTTTGGTGTCATTACTCGGATTAGGTACTAGACCATATTTTCTAGGCCTTTCCCTCCCTCTTTTTGTATTTACAATAAGGCCATTCCCACTTCCACTTCCAGTTGTAGGAATAGAAACCGCACCACTACCACCTATAGGCACTTTGTTGCAAGCTTTTTTACTCAGCCATTCAAGAATAGCATCTATCATCTCCTTCCCTATGTTCTTATAAGAACCATATTTAAAAATAAATTCATCACCAAATGTAGCAAGAACTTCCTCAAAGTTCTCATCATTTAATACAACTTTCGACCACTCCTTTTTTGACGAATGATCAGCCCTAGTAAACAAAGCCTTGAACTTATTATTTTCTCCTATACTTATTGATGTTGTGTTCTGGAGTGTAGAGAAAAGAGAGTTAGGTTCTTGGGGGTTGGTTTTGGGAGTTTAATGGGTTTGGTTTGGTTTTAATACGAGTTAGGGAATTTGGGGTTAGTTGGTTTTAATTCGGGTTTCATCTGGTTAGTTTCGCGCCAAAAAAGGGCGTCGGGTTATATAGGGTTGAGTAAGATTATTGTTAACTCGAGTTGAAGTAAAAAAGGTGATATGTCTATTATGCCCTCACACCAAAACGGACGTTAGTCATTAACGGTAGTTAACTGGGGGATAACGGTTAGAGGGACATTGGATGATAAAAAAAACATGGAATTTGGAGCTTGTGTGATTAAAAAAAACTTTGCCAAACTCAGTATGATGTTTTGGTACAAGTTCAGGACGAACAATTTATTTTACTCTTAAATGTATTTGAGTTATATGAGGTGATTACAAAGTTTTAAAAACTTCATGTATAATAAAGATAAATTTATAAAACATAAATTTTATTTATACTACATTATAAAGCATTTGGGACATTCTTAAAAAGGAAGGCTTAAAAAATTAAAATTCAACACTTGCTTATAATGGCAAATTTTAATAAGTACATCTATAATAGAATTTATTGCAACACTTTACAACACATTTTTTGTAGACATGTTTTAAAAAAATATACAAAGTAATTTAATATAAGAAAAAAAACGTCTATAACAATAAATACCTAATTTAAAAACACCAATAATATGAAAAATACTTGTTATTATACATATTGTACAAACTAATAAAACACACAAATCTTCATACAATTTATTTGTAAATTGATAGTACATATAGTTTTAAAAAACGGATCGGACCAACGGCTCAATAGGGAACCGAGTCACTTCTGGGTTCGGTAACCCATAAAATCGTTCGAAACGATATCATTAAATCAATAGGTTTAAAATCATACTACATTACAATGTTAAAAAAAATTATTAAATCGCAAGAGTACCTCGATAATCAACATATACACCTTTTAGAATTTTTTTTTATAAAACTTACAGTAAAAACTAAAAACTTTCTTTTATAAAAATCGGACGATTTTTCAAAGCAAATGATGTAAAGTGGTAAGTGCTAATTATAGATATTTGTATAATAATAATTATACTCTTTAAAGTAACTCACATGAATTTATTAAGTATTTAGTTTTTCTTTATCTTTATAAGTAATCTTTTACTTATATCATCAATTTATGTGGGACAAATATAACAAACATTATTTTGAGAGAACTAAATTTTATTAGTATAATGTAAGTGATTTTTTTAAATTTGGTATGGTGTTATTATTTAATAATAATTTACTATATTTGGTATGGTGTTATTATTTAATGAAACGTGGATAATCTACAGTTTTTATATGAAAAATTTTATTATTGCATAAAATTATTCAAAACTAAAATTAGTCATCCAGTATATTCATCAGATTGTAAAATATAATCTTAAAAAATTTATTAAATATTTTAATTGATAAGACTTTCTGCATTGTAACGCATGCGTCTTTCTTAGTAAATTAATGATGTATTATTAAATGATGCCATTAGTTTCGATTGTAAATTAATGGTGTATTATTACATGATGCAAGTGTTTCACTTAAATCCGTCATGCCGACTCGTAACAAACGTGGGACATACAAATTGACACGTTTCATTCATGGTGAAGTGCTCCAACCGAAAACAAAATAATTAAAGCGAGATAACAAAGTACAGCATTTACCCCTAAATTATTCTTTTTTCATGTTTTTACTTCAACTTCTCTTTTGTTTTTTAAACATCCCTAGACTTTGTTAACTTACTTAACTTACGTTTCAACCATTTATGTTCAACTTTGTAAATAAGGCGTGTATTAAATATTAGTTAGATGAATTACCCGGTCGTCGATCAAATTTATCTAATTAATCCCTAGGCGTAACACTTCTAATTTAATCTACTAATAAATCAAGTCACTGAATCACGTTAAGATAAATATAATGGGAACAATTAATCAAAATTTTGTAACAATAAATTAGCTATTTGAGTTACTTTAGCAGCATTTCGTATTCGTCTAAAACTATATACGGAACACTAAGTAATTGTGTTGTGTAAATTCCACGAGTAAGTTATTAATGAAGTTATTAATGTTTGCATACTAGAGCTTATTCTCTTCGTATAACTTAATTTTAGTAAAATAAATCTTTTTTCTTACTATATTCAGGACATCAGAATATAATAAGTGGGAGAAATTATCGTCACGACTTGGTTTCTCATATGTTAGTTATGTGTATCCTAAGCATGATATGAAAAACATAAACAAACAGACTTTTATTTATGTATTCATTACGAGATCATAGAAAAAGGATGAGTTGTAAGTTTTTAGACCATCTTTTTTCACTTATGTTATTACATATGCAGGTTGATGTAATGGTGACCGCATATGACTGTGGTTGCCATCGTCACTTCAGCATCAACTCAGCTTGACTTTCTGCATGACCAAGTTAGTATAATAAGACGACCGTGGTCATCATCAAATTCATACCAACTTAAACATAAATATACCCTACAAAAACAATTAAATACCACTCACTCACACAAAAAGGAGAAAGACTCGGTCAGTATGCGACCAAGTTGTGGTTGTTTTCCATGGAGGACGATTCTATGGGGTCTTAGTAAGGGCGTTTGGGGGCGGATCGGAGGAGTGCATGGCCATCCATTACGGATGGTTTTATAGGGTATTGATTTGTGATTCTCTAACAAAAATGAAGTGAATTCTGACAATCGAATCTCGAGCAGTGATCTATGACTCTATGAGAGCTCACGATGTATAAAAAATATAACTTTTTTTGCGAGTAAATAGTTATCACATGCGCCATTATAAAGTGACTTTTTTTGTGAAGCTTTTACATTTAAGAAAGGGAGATCACTTCAAATTTTTATTTGCACATTCAAATTGTAAAGCAGTTAAAGCAAAATGTTATAACTATCTGATATTTAATAAATCTATTGAAGTGTCTCGTCGATTTTAATCGTGCAAATTAGTTCGCTAAGAAAAAGGAAACTTGAGGGGTGAAGTATAGAGATTGAAAAATAATACATGAACTATTTTTGTCATACACTACCAAAACTTTGAATTTGTTTTTATTATTAACAACTTTTATCATAAAATGTCCGCCATTGACGACCTTAAAGCAATTGATGATGACGATGATAATTCACTTTCATTAGATAAAGGTATGATTTTATATTATTACATTCAATTCCTTAATCATTTCATACGTAGATTTATTACCTTGAAATGAATCTCATAATTATGATTACGTATTAGATGTTATATATGATTGATATCATATTATAAAAGAGTATGTTTTGTTCTTGAATATATGAAATTTCATGATCAATGAATATGTGAATTTCATGATCAAAATTTGATATATGATTTGTTTAAAACTTGAAACCGATATTATTCAAACTTATTCTATAGTTTTTATATATTTGTAAAAGATGTTAGGAAGGGTTAAAAAGCCATATAAACATTGGATATGAAATATGTTATACTTGATATAGAAGTAACAATATTGTTCTAGTACTTAGTGATGTTATCTTATTATTATGTTTGCAAGAAATGCCAATAATTGATTTATAGACTTTAAGAGTAATAATATTGATTCAATTATTACGGGGTCAATAATTTTTTGTACATAGTCATTTGAGAAGTAGGGGCAACAAAACTAGTTTTGATTAAATGAGAACTTGAAACAAAAGAAGTGCATCGAAACACTATCTTTGCTCGTTTTATTACACTAACTATATGATTAAACCATATCACATAAACCAGTTTGAAAACGGAATGCCGTCACCCCCTAAATTTAAGCAGGACGACAATACATGTAAAAACTCCGACCCAAATAAACACACATGACACATGTATTTTAGGTGGTTCACTCGATAAGTGTGATTGGAGATAGTTCGAGGCCACACTAGCGAGTCTCTTATTGATCACAATTTTTTTGTTGGTGGTTAGCAATTACATATAGGGGTGTTCATCGGTTCGGTTTTTGTGGGTTGTATGGTTTGATTTATCGGTTTAAAAATTTTAAAGTCAAAACCAAAACCAAACTAAACCAATTATATAACGGATGAAACCAAACCATACACCAAATTAGAATTCCGTTTGGTTTCGGTTAAAACCAAGAAAATTAATCCTCCATTGACCACGGAGGTTCACCGGCGACAACTTCGGGCTATCCAAAAGGGTAGTCGCCCTGGGATTAGTCGGCTCGCAATGTCGAGTCGGAAACCCATGTATACCCAAAAAAAAAAATATATATATATATATAATCTAGAATCATAAATAAAAACCTAAAAGTTCATTAAGATTAACAAACAAAAAGGTCTCACAAAGTGCTAGTAAATCAACAAAACATAAATTTAAGAAACCAAAAGATTTCACAACTTAACGGAAGTAAATGAAAGCGAGACACGATAGTATTTTCTTAAAATAATTTTCTTCATAAGTCTTATTAGCTTGAATATTCTATCTTCAAGCATCCGAGCCGATTGAAAATCGAGATTGTTAGCTAGGATGATAAGATAGAAACTATGTATATATATAATTTTTTTTGTGTGTGTAGATAGAGATATTCGGTTTTTCGGTTCGGTTCGGTTATTTTTTTTGTCAAACCATAAACCAAACCAAACATCAATTAAATATATCGGTTTGGTTTCAAACCGAACCATACACCAATTAAAATTATTGGGTCGGTTTTCTTCGGTTTCGTCCGGTTTATCTTCGGTGTCAAACCAAACACTGAACACTCCTAATTACATGAGTGTATTTACTGTGAACCGAATTAGGATAAATCCCATATGCCGGCTAAACCATTTGGGCAAACCTCGGTCTAACGACTCAATATATAGTACAATGTATACAGTTTTAAACTATGTTATTTGTTAGTTGATCTTGACTGCTAGATGGTTGTTGGTTGGATGATTATTGCAGTGATGGAGTTAGATTCTGCGGAAAATGGATTTCAGGAAATAAATGATATACTGAAGGAGAATGAGCCTTGTGGGCTTGATGAACTAATGACGAACTGTATGATGAATAAAGAAGAAAATTCTGGAGAGTATGCTTTTGCTACTAATAACGGCTTTTGTGGGGAAGATGAGCACAATGCTTTGCCCAACGATTTTTCATATTATGAATTTTGTGCATCTCCCCAACAGATGTTCTCTCCTCTGCAAACTGGATTCGGTGATAATGTTGTTTTGAGTAATGATCAATTAGTTAATGATGATGATGAAAGGTTATGTGGTGATTATAATTCCAGATCCTCATTACAAGTTGAGGTCGAAAGTATACACAATAGTGTGGATGCTGAAGTATCTGAACAAGTAATTGAGTCTTCATTAAAAGAGGATGTCATTGAAGAACCAGAAATGGTTCATGAAAGCTTTATTAGTATGTCAAATTACGACTCTACAAAATCTCGCTTAACAAATGGAGATGCAGAAGATGAAAATGTTACAGATGTTCTAACAGAACAGGTATCTTTTTCAGTGGACGTGAACGAGTTCATGAGTAATAACAATTCGATAAGAAGTGATCAACATAGTCCTGATACAAGTCAACTAGCACCAAAATCACTCGATCAAGCTAGTCCAGAAACAACGGCTACACCACAGCATATCCATGAACAACCATATACTTCTGAAGTAAATACACCAAGTGATGAGAAAAATCATGCATCTTTGAATACGTCTCAGCAAGAGGAGCGTTTAACGCATAGTGCATCTGCAAAAAATCACTCTGAATCACCAAGAAATCATCACTCGCGCACCGAAATCATTGGAAGTCAAAGAGGTCAAAGTCAAGGTCACCAAGTAGGCGAAAAGAGCCCTCTTCTCGTCACATGAGAGTTCACCGTGAAAGATCTAGATCAAGGTCCCCGTATAGAAGGGAAAATCATAGAAGATCAAGATCCCCAAGGTTATGTGACTTCCTTTTGTGTCTATAATAAGCAAGAACATAGTGTCTAAACATCACTTTGATAAAAAAGTTATACTAATACTCTTAAGTTCTCAAGGTCATAAAAGAGTCTTTAAGGGCGGTTTGGTTTCAGGTTATTTACTAGATGAATCAATTAAAAATAAAAACGAGTTTGGAGATTAAAATATAAATATCTGAATTCTGATCCTAATGTGATGACATTTAGGTTCAAAGATTGGGCCCAACCAAGCTTTAGTTGACATTCTTTCCAGCCCGTTTGCTATGTTCCCATTGTTCCATCTAGGAGTCCTCTAACTCCTCAATCTCCGCATCATCATAACGACAAAATCCAGTCATTTTGTAGATTGATCAATGTGGTTCATTTAAGAAAATAGACAGTAGGTGCTGTAAATATATATCAGTCTCAGTTTTATTAGATACATTTATAAGTAATTGCTTTTTCATTTATACTTCAGGAGGAGGTATTTACCGAGTCATAGATCTCCCCATCATCCTATCGTTCTCGTTACAGATCTCCAAAAGCGGGACATTGGTCACCGCCTCAAAATAGAAACACAGGACTAGGAAAGCCTGGGAGGAACCTTTTTATTGCGGGTTTCAGCTTCTTAACTACCGAAAGAGATTTGGAAGGAAGTTTTCTAGATTTGGTCGCGCACGAGATGCGCATTGTTCGTAATAAGAGGTAACCTATTTACATGTTTTGTTTCCATTTGAGTGTTATTAATCAAATTTCTAGATCGTTTATTGCATAAAAGACAGCCAAATGCAGTTCTCATTTTTGTTTTGGGTAACCAATTTTGCTTTCTCCGGTTTAAAAAAATCAACTTTCTAAATCTTGATATAAACCCGTAAACTTTTAAGCATCCCGATATAAGGTAATCCGTAGATCAAAACAAATATGGTTACACAAAAGAAATCAGAACAAAACTCTTTTAATATTCTTATAAACCAATTTTTTATTGGACTTACATGAAACATCGCCCCTTGTTTTACAGTACTCAATTATTGAACACTTGATTAGTGAATCTTTCTGAATGGATATCCATGAATTGCACATGGGCTTGATTATTGCTTATTTAGCATTGTTTAGAAATGGATTCGTGAGCATGTATTGTACTATTAGCAAAAACATTTGTCGGATAAAGTGCATGTGTGGGAACTCTTACATGTGCTTACGACATATTTTATGTTTAGACCAGACTTGATTGACATTCAAAATATTCACCTTTTCCAAGATAGATTCATAGTACATCCGGTAAAATTTCACATTACTAGGAACAAATAAGGAGTGCATATGTACATACCCTTGATATATTTTTGTATGCAAGATCGGGGGAGTCTCGTGGATTTGGATTTTTAACATTAGAGAGAGATGAAGAAGCTGATGCAGCGATTAGAGCACTGGACAAAACCGAGTGGAACGGCCGGGTCATCCTAGTAGAGAAATCCAAACCTCAGTCATAAATGCATTGTAATGTAAGTTTACAATATGTTATTTAGGTAGTTCAGTTTTGTTACCAACTAGTCATAATAATATAGAGTACTAAGTTTATAAATTTCAATTTTATGGTTGTTGAAGTACTTAGATCTATAATTCTATATGTTTTACAAACATGTTATTCTTTTCCCCCCCTTAATAGAACGAAAAATCAGATCCATAACATTAACGATCTCGATTGATTATTATACATGTGATGCAAATATGCATACAATGAAAGGTTCTCCTTTTGTAACCGGCTGCAACAAGCTCACGACTCTAATAGAAAGAAATGGTATACATTTTGTAAGATCGGGTTTCGCTGAGAACAACTATATTTTGTGACATTATCTTATCCAACAGCTTATATTTGATTTAAAAAGCCTCTTATTGATTTTGTTTCACACATGATTTTCACACTTTCTAGCCTTCTATGTAGTGACTAGTGTGACCACTACTTTTTTATGAATTAATTAAAGTTTTTTAATAATGCACACAAAAGTAGAGGGCCTTTAAAAAAACAGCAGGAAGTGGCAACTAATCAACAATCATTGTCCCTTTAAGTGCCGAACCTTAACTTTGTAAAGAATTATACACATGTCTAAATATCGTGCGATGTCTTTATATTGTTTGTGTTTTAGTGTCGTCCATATAAACATATTAAAAAATGGCTAATATTTTAAAAGTTATCATACTTGTTAATATATTTTTTTTATTGGTATCAAATAAATTTTTTCATTAACGGTACATTAATATTGGTTTTTTTTTAACCTTTTATTAGTAGTGAAAACTTGTGATTATCATTTTATTCTGTGAGTTTGCGAAAATTGCATCCACCGTCCTTAAGGTAAATTATATAAATGGTCCTTGTGGTTTAGCAAAAATTGCATTCACCATCCCTTTTTTTTATCCACTCCTTGTGGTTTTGACCCGTTGTATTTTTTATATACGTTTTTATCAACGTTTCTATATACGTTTTTATCTACGTTTTTACGTACGTTTTTATCTATATTTTTATTAGAAGTGGCGATTTAAGATCCAATAGTTAAATTTGGGTCAAGGTGGATAAATAATTTTAATGAGATGAGTTTGGTTGGATTTTGTTAAATAATATAGATGGGTTTGGCAGGGTTTTATTAAAATAATTAAATGAGTCTAGATGAGTCTACTATTAAAATAAATCTAATGATGCTCTATTAAATGAAATGATACATTTTTATACGTTTTTATATGTTTTTGTACGTTTTTATGTGTGTTTATGTTTTTATACGTTTTCATCCGTTTTATACGTTTTTGTACATTTTCATCCGTTTTATACGTTTTCTAAAACGTTTTCGTCCATTTTTATACGTTTTCACCATTTTTTATATGTTTTCATCTGTTTTTATACGTTTTCGTCCGTTTTTATATGTTTTCGCCTGTTTTCATACGTTTTCTTATGTCTTCTTCCGTTTTATACGTTTGGTCCGTTTTTATACGGTTTCATATGTTTTTATACATTTTCATTCATTTTTCTACGTTTTTATCCAATTTTGTACATTTTTATACGTTTTCGTTCTTTTTTGTACGTTTTATACGTATGAAGACGGATAAAAATTGTTAATAACGGATAAAAACGTACAAAATGTATAAAACGAATAAAAATGTACTAAAACATATAAAAATGTACTAAAATGTATAAAACCGTACAAAAACGTATAAGAATGTACAAAAACATATAAAAGCTTATGAAAACGGATGAAAACGTAAGAAAAAAAGGACAAAAACATATAAAAACGAACCAAAATGGATAAAAACGTATAAAACGGACGAAAATATATAAAAACGTATAAAAGCGGATGAAAACCATATAAAAACGGATAAAATGTATGAAAACGTAAAAAACGGATGAAAACGTAGAGACAGATGAAAACATATATAAACGGACGAAAGCGTATAGTGAATTGATAAAAGAAAAGGTTTAGGGATGATGGATGCAATTTTCTCTAAATGACAGGGACCATTTATGTAATTTACCATAGAGACGGTGGAAACAATTATCGCAAACCAGAGGGACAATTTATGTAATTTGGAAGGGTAAAATAGTCATCACTGATCATTACTACCCATTAAAAAAAATGTACTGTTAAAGAGAAAAAAATATTCAATACTTATAAAAAGATGTTGTGACAAGTATGATATCTTTTAGAAACATTAGCCCTTAAATAAACCTTACTTATCGTAAAAAAAGTGAGCTGCACACTTTTCGGTGAATGTGAAATTTGTGGTCCCCCAAATGCAACGGATACTAAAAAAAAAAAAAAAAAAAAAAAAAAAAAAACTTTCCCACTACTTTTTTTTCACCTTTAAATACCCTTTAAACTTCAACAATTTTAAATGCAACTTCACATTATATACTCTTTACTCTTAATACCATTTTAGAACTAACAAAATATTTCAACAAGACACTCCCAGCCCCACAAACGTTTTTATTTTATAAATAAAAGTTTTAGTTTTTAATAAATAAAAAAATTGTTTGAATGGTGAGCGTGGTGAGATTGATAAGAGTGAATGGTGACCGGAAATGTGAGTGAAAACTTTGAGAGATAAAGTTGATGTGGAAGGTGAGTGAATATATTTTATGGTGACGGATAAGGGTAGTCTTAGCTTTGTAAAACTAATTAGCGTAATTTATAACAAAAAAAGATAAAAGGTCCAAAAAGATTATAGCAACATCTACCATTTTACGTTATTAGATTTGATGATTTAACACTCAAACAACAACACAATTGATTCGTTCAATCAACCACCCTTTTATTTTTAGTAAAACTACACATACTTACTGCATCAACCGGTGGTATGCTTTATCGACTCAAAAAACCAAAAATATGAAGACTCTACTTATACAAATGTAATCTCAATAATTACAATCCCCAACAATGGTTACAATTTTTTAGAGATGAAAGATGAAGACGAGAGAGAATTTAGAAACCGCATACACACATTTATGAAAAAAAAAATAAGAGAAAGAGAAGCTTATATAGCATATCTTTTTAGGGCAACATTATCTTCCAAAAAATGACACATTCGGTCCTTAAGTTTCACACACAAAGACAACCAGATACAACGAGTTATATAAACCAAAAATATAATAGAAACACATTACCTTTCTTACCTTTTAAGTTCCGTAAATGCTACCATCAGTCCCTGTCCAGGTAAACTTATAAAAAATGTAATAACCATTTTAATACCCCCTCTTAAGTTTACTTTTGATAAAGATCAAGAAGACTTGGGGTACGTTTGGTTTGTAGATGGGTTTAGAATCCGATTTGGATTTGATGTTGGTTTGAAAAAAAGTAAGAGAGAAAAAATATAATTTTTAATATAGGCGAAAGATACACACATAGAAGTAGGACACACCTTTAAAATGTGAAAACCTACCAGGTTGGTAAGGAATCAGTTTTTAGCAATCATCCAATGTTTTGAATCCTAACCCACAAAACAAACAATGGATTTTACTTTTACTCCTATTCCTCAATTCCAAACCCTCAAAACAAACATGCCCTTAGTTATTTACAAAACTGTTTATGATCTTTTGCTGCAACTCTTTTTGTAAACAAGTGAGTAAAATTATGCTCACCTTTAACCTTACAGGTTTCAACCAAACATGCTGGTACTTTTCCAAGTCTATTTTAAAATGCTTTGTCCTTTCATGAAAGAAAGATTTGCAGCGATTCAGATAGCATAACTGCTATCACAGCTTAAGGAAACCAGAAGTTCAATATTAACTTTTAATTCATCCAAAATTTATAATATCCACATTTTTAACATGTAACACTGTTCATTTCTCTATATTCAACCTCGGCTGAAAATTTTGCAAGAACCGATTGCTTCTCTCTCTTCCAAGAGACAAGATTATTACCCAAAAGTACCATATAACCCGTAACAGATTTTCTAGTAATTTTGCATTTAGCCCGATATGAATCAACATAAGCATACAAACATAATATGGAAAACTAGAATAGGGGGTTGAATAGTTTTGCCGATTTTAATTTAAGTACTAAAGATTTAGATTCGATCTTATGAGTATTCATAAGGATGGATAGATAGTATAAAGCAATAAGTTAAAGTAAATAATGAAAGCAAGTAAAGTAAAGGATAGAGAGTAGTTACACAAAATAGTGGTTCGGCTATAAGGACACCTTCCTTGCCCTACTCCACTCCCCGAGTTCCCCACTCGAGAGTTCAAGCACTATGTTAACAAGCTCCTTCAACACGGCGGAGAAGCCTCACAACGTCGCTTACACTTTTCCGGTACAAAGCTAAATACCGAGTCCTTAGCACGGCGGACCAAACCAACACAACTATTACACAACAACTATGTGAAATATGAAATACAAGATCTTGCTACAGAAATCTTGTGGATGGACAAATCAATCAAGGACCCTTTGCTAGGATGACTTTTAGTATATCATGATCTCGCCTTTGAGAAGGACCTATATGAGAATCACAACAAAAGAAAGAAGAACTACTAGATTAATCAAGTGATCAGAGGTTAGAAGAGGGAGATAATACATGAGAGAGTTGTAAGAAGAAGGGTGAGTAACACTGAAGAAATGGCTCACTTTTTATCGGCACAAAGCTTACTATAGTCCGGTTCCGGCAGATCCCTCACTTGGGGGATCCGTCCAGTGCAATCCTAGGGGTCCGGCAAACTGGGTTGTACCAGTTTGGATTTTGGGTTGCAAACCGGGTTATGGGTTATGGGTATGAGCCATGGGTACCAAACAAGATACAATGTATCTAGGTAATGGGTCTTGGGTCATGGGTTATGGACATTGGGTCATGGGTTATGGATAATACCCAACATGATTTCATGCATGATGTCATGCAATGGGTCATGGGTTATGGATTAGCTCCATGGGTATGGGTAATTGGTCTTGGATATTACCCATCCTATTACATAAACTACTACAACAAATGAATTATTACAACATTTTATGTAAATGACCAAATTTATATACTTTACAAAAATAACTTGTATTCTTATAATTTTACTTATGACAACTTTATATTTGTTATCAACAAAACACAACGTGATCACTAAATATGAATAAATGTTTTTACGGTTTATTTGTATTAACAATCTCATCCTTTTTGTAGATGACAAAACATAATATTATGATGAGTAAAACTTAAGATTAGATGTATGTTTTGAAAGCATATGTAAGTTTTACTTCTTCTCCCCCTTTTTTTGGAAACAAAAGCTATCCTAACGAAGAAATAAAGTGTGGTGAAAATAAGCATGATCCACAAAGCACTAACTCCCCCTTGACTGTAGCTCCCCCTAGAATTGGGTGTCAAGTGAGAAAATATAATACCTACAAAAAAAATGTTAGTAGTAACATGTAATATTATCTTGTATAGGACGAGAAACAAGATGGAGAGCCAAGGTACATAAACAAAGCCTTGTAATAAATTATCAAAGTGTAGTGGTATATATGCCACATACAAAATGTAAAACTAAGAACAAGGATTGTTCTTTAAAATGACTCAAAAGAAAAAAATATAGAAAATAATATTATCATTCCTTCCATGCTTGCATATGGGTTAATTATGGAAGTTTTGGTGAGTGATAATGTTGATGCAATCAAGAATGTGGTTGAGTATGAATCGCATCTCGTCCCTTATTTCCATTGCAAGTTCTCTAGTGGATTGACAATGTTCGCAATGGAGATGGTGAGGGTAGTGTTGGTGGATGGTTTCCGGGTATGTTTGATTTGTGGAGGAATGTTGAAAAATATGGATCAAAGTCCATGATGTTGGTGAGTGCTGGTGGAAAAGAACCTAGATGTTCTTGTAAAATAATGGGAGGTAGAGGTGGTGATGTTTCAAGTTCTTTGTAGAGTGTGTTTGGAGATGTTGGAGGTGTTAAAAAGACTAGTTCTTTTGGGTTTAAGTTGTGATAACATTAAATTATCCTGAATATTAAGTGTCAATTTCCCCCGATAATGCTTGTAATTTATATCATTTATATTGATTTACGCTTATTTTCCATTATATTTCACTTTCAGGTAAATTACGAGCATTGGAGCTAAAGAGACGCGGAATTGGAGAGTTTATTGAAGATTTATCTTAGTATGCTCACTTTGAAGAAGTTACGGCGTAACTCATCTCTCACATTACGCCCGTAACTAAAGCGTGGCTCGAAAACCAACTTAATGAGAAGATTATGGTGTAACTACATCCAAGATTACGGCGTAACCATATTAGGTCAAATGAGGTTGCACACCGCTACTAATTAGCCGTAACCCATGCAACAACTACTACGTAACCAAGAATTATTGAAGATACGGCGTAACTCCTTCCAGTTTTACGCCGTAACCAAAGATTACTAGTGCAAAATATGAAGAATGGTATGTTACGGTAACTCTTATAATTAATTCTGCAGTAACGGATCCGCCTATAAATACCCACGATTTCAAAGATTTCAAATCATCCCATTTCACACACAACATTCGAGAGAGCGTGAGAAGAAGTCGAAGGCGGATCTAGAGGAGCATAAGGAGCTATCTCGAGGAGAAATCACTCCCCTACGATAAGCATTAGCTTTTTATCTTTTCTTTACTTCGATTCATGTATTTCATAACATTAAACATTGAATTGATTTGTATGGTTAATATGAGCGGCTAAGCACCTCTTGGTGCTGGCCTAGTTATGATTCCTTAATTGTTTTGCTTGCGTTCACATTGCTTCCGTATAATTATTTCTAAGTGTATGCATGAATAGTTTATTGGTAGCTACCCTTGTTTCGGTAGTTTTGAATGGTGGTAGAGGCTAGTTGCTTAGGAGATATGACTAACCGACCTAAGTGAGTAGGCCGAGACGGAAGGGTAAGATATGACCAAGCGGCGACCCTTTCTACTTGTGCGATTTGACCAACCGATCACCTACCGTTTGGATGAACTTAAGTAAGGGTGAGTGTTTAAGTTGCAGTAGCAGGGCACTCACTACTATAAATCTAGCATGTAGCGAACTTAATGACTTGGCTTAGGGACCGGGAAAAGCGGACTTATGAGGGACACGACTTCTCGGTGGTACCCTTTGTCGATAGGTTTAGACGACCGGCCGAATGTTGTACTCGACTTTGACCCCCATGAAGTAATTGGAAGTAATTAGCGTAAACACTACTAGTTAGAATGAGTAACTAGGTTAGCACCACTCTCTCTATTGATCACATCCTTTGCCTTTATCTCGCTTTAGTAGTTAATTAGTTAATTCATAACGAAATCATATTAAAATATGTGACACCTAGACTTAGTATAAGTCCACACACATAGCTCTTGGGGCGACCTCGGTTTCTACGGATACTACACTACCCACGACCGGATACAGCTGCCCGTTAGTGCGTTAGGGTGAACCATAGGTATAACGAGACTTATAAATATTAAAACACAGTCGATAAAACCGCATCAAGTTTTGGCGCCACTTGAGGAGTTATATTTGGATTTCTATTAAGTCTTTCATTTTTGTTTTGTTAGTGCAAATATTACGATATTTAATCTATTACGGTCTCGTTTGTTTTGATTGATGACAAACATGTAACTTGTAATACATAACGTAAAATGTACAAGTTACTTGTTATTACATTTGTCTCAACATACATTCAACACCTCTCGATGTCTCAAGTCCTCGTATGTTACAACACGGGTTCGTACATGTTTGTTATGTGGCATTATGATCAAACCCATTAACAAATCATATAGAATGTTTAAAATACGTTTAGAGTCACTAAGTATTTTAATAGGTTAACCATTCTATTTAGAACCTCATTTTACATTTTGCATTCATAAGTATTTCAAAAGGTAACTAGACTTTTTATTAACTAGTTACATAATACATTTTACAAGTTTACTTTGATAAACATTTTAATCTAAATACATGTTACATCATGGCATGCATCATCTTTGAAATTCTTGGAAGATCTCTTGAATATATTTGTTAGATTGACACTCAATATATCAAATGTGATCTTAGTAAGATTTGGTAATATCTTGGAAAGATTTGAAGAAATATTTTTTAGATTTTATGTCAGGCACCCACGGTACCAAATTGCATAAAGGACGGACCCCTTTAAAGGGATCCTTGGTCCGTGGACGCTCCTGTCCACTTTTGGCTATAAATAGAAGCCCATTGTTTTCCCATTTCTTCACCACTTGAAAACACATCTTCTCCACCTTCTTGCATACATTTAGATCTATCATTAACAATGTAGTAACATACATTAAACACCCTAATGATCATGATCATAATGCTTCTAACATTCATCTTTGTTGTAAGCATACTCTACTTTGATCAACCAAGGAAAGCTTGGAGATCTAGCCATCCACACTCACCACAAGCTGAAGATCTATCACAACAAGTTTAGGGAACTTATGATCTTCATCATGAAGGCTTCCTATCAATGGAAGATCATTTAGAAGTAGTTATTCATATCCATTAGACATTTGTGTCATGGATCATTAGTGTAGAACATCATTGCATCCTCACAACATTTTCACCAAACTAGATTAGATGGTTTATGTGTTTATACCATAAAACACAAGGTTTGTTATGTTGGGCCATAAAACATAGTGGGAGTGGTTGTACCCTTGAAAAGAACTCGACATCTAGCTTAGTGTCGGAAATATTGTATAAGCGACGTTAGGTTGGTTCTACCTCGAACTAGAACCCGGTATTTAGCTTTGTACGGAAAAAGTGTAAGCGACGATTGTAAGGTTTTCTCCGCGAGAAGGAGCTTGTTGATTTAGTGAAGTAACTCTCGAGTTGGGTACTCGGGGAGTGGAGTAGGCGGAAGGAGATCCGTGACCGAACCACTATAAATCATCGTGTTCGGTTTGCACTTTCCTTTCTTTATCTCTTTACTTTCATAGTTGCACTATACTATTGCTTGTGATGTGGTTTGATGTTAATGCTTGTGTGACAACATGGTTTACTATGCTTTACATTGGTCACAAACAATAATTGGAACTTTCATATTATAATAAGCTTCATGTTTAATTGATACTAAAGATCTAAAGTTTTTAAACGGTAACGTATTCACCCCCCCTACGTTTCCACAATTGGTATCGAGCCACGTAGCTCATATTTTCAAAACAAATGGTTTTAAAATAGAGTACGATCCATGTATCAAATTACCATTGAAGCGAAAAATAATATGAAAAATGCTTTGCTTGTTATACTTATAAATTTTGTTGTTAAATGTAACTTTGTATACAAGATTGAAGGTTTTCTTGAAAAATAAAATAAAAGTTTGTTGAAAGAACTAGTAAGTATTGTATTATGTGCTTATAGAAAATTTACGAAGAAATATGATTTTAAAGGAGTGTTTGGGATAACTATAAATTTAGTTGAAAAATCACCTCCGTAAATGTTTAAGATAAGTTACATAAGTAGATATGTTGTTAAATATGTGTATTATATGTTTACTATGAAATCTAGTAAGTCACACACGTTTT
Source organism: Chrysanthemum lavandulifolium (assembly GCA_022545495.1). NCBI lineage: Eukaryota > Viridiplantae > Streptophyta > Magnoliopsida > Asterales > Asteraceae > Chrysanthemum > Chrysanthemum lavandulifolium. Next base: position 55,724,168 of record CM040242.1, read on the forward strand.
CTCTATGTCAAATACTAGTTTTGGTGAATCATCTCGAGGACCACGGCACCAAATCTTATAAAGGGCGGATCCCTTTATTTGGTTCCGTGGAATCCGTGTGTCTGATGTCACGATTTTGGGCAACTTCAAAAATCATAACTAATTAACCGTAAGTCCGTTCGAGTCGAGCCACATATCATTTTAAAGGTAATTGAGTCTACTTTCACTTAAAAATACTTTCATAGCCTGAGTCTAATTTTAAATAAGTGAAATAGACCAAATACTACAGTATGTCTAAAATATTGAGTTTCGCTTTAACATAAAAACTCAAATTTTTGAATCAAGCAATTTAAGTTGGTTTTCTTAGAACTTTGATACAACTTCCTTTGAAACTAAATAATTTGGTAATATGTTTAAAGGAAACTAATCAAGCTTGGTATACATCGTCATATTTAAGCATAAAATGACAAAAAGTATCTTCTTGTTATCTATGCTCAATGACCACTTGTTTATGTTGTTTGCATATATGTTGCTTGCTTATTTTCAAATTGTTGTTTACACTTGTTTGTTTGCATAATATAAGTGTCAATCTTGCCATGTTATTTATTAAACTTGTTTGACGATTTCTTGTTTATGCACAATAGGTTATTTGCTAGATTTTGTGCACTAAGTTGGAAAATTATTTTACCATCGCTTGTAGAATTAGATCACTTCGTTTGCATAGGTTACTAACATCTCGCATAACTTATGAAATGTCATAACTCACTTAGCAATGAGTACTAAGTAAATTAGTCAAGTACTTTGAAAAATGAAGGTGTTAAGAGAGTGTTTGGTACAAGGACAAAAACAATATTGTATGATGTAATTTATTTGTTTTACTTTGTAGGATGATAATATGACTTACAACAATGTTGTATGCTAACCGTTTATCGCGGTGGATAGCACAAGTGTGTTATCAAATTTTACCCATTTTACTTTTATGTGAAAATCGTTAGCCCTTGGTCAAAGTCTATGCTCCACTATATTTGTATATGTGTTATCGACTTTTCCTAACTAGAAGTAATTAATGTCACATGTTTTAAGCAAAATTACGGGTTTCGGAAAACTTCCGACACCTAAAAATGGGTCTGTGAACTTTTCGATGTCCACGGATCGGACGGCACCAAAATGTTGGTACCGTCGTTATGTATTTTGGTACCGCCATACATGACAGCGGACAGTGGCACCAATTTAAGGGTTCCGGTGTGTAAAGAAATGGTGCCGTGAATCCTACGGTAAGTTATTGAATTTTACTAAATCCGCAATCTAATTTACCAAACTTTGTTTCTAGGATAGTTGTTAATGCATATCTTTCATACCTCACTCAACACATCCTCAATGGATTAACTTAGGATGTTTGACATGATTTTAGACACTTCCATCTCATTAGAAACTACCATCTTTGTATGGATTAACATCAAATCCATGAATCCTTAGTTCTATAAATCAACACATTCAAGATGATCATTTTCACACCTTCATCATTACTTTTCCTCAAGCTTAGCATTTCTTAAAGCAAAATCAAAATGACTAAATCTTTAACCTCAAATAAGCCACTTAAGAAAACCACTAGGATTAGCATTCGATCTTGTTGCTTCATTAACTTGAGCTCTTCATCCTCGGACTCATTACCTCTCAACATCTCATCACCCATTCAAGATATGAACTTTCTAAACTTGAGTACTCCAACTCCACCACCAAAATCACCCACCATCATCCAAAACAACTTCACTACCAAAGTCTCCAAAGCTTGTTCCTATCAAACTTTGTGCAACACCACCAACATCTCTCACCCGTTAGCGGATGACTTAGATGACTTACCGAGACTAATAAACTGGACTCATTATTTGCAAAGATATCATACACAAGTCTAACATATGACTATAGATATTGTTTTGTATCTACATGTATTGCCTCACACGGTTAACATGAAAATAATGTGTCATCCTTCAAGACGATAAGTATTTACATCGAGTCATAACTCACACATATGTTAAATACATATTATCAAGTCTTGTTATCCTTGAGTTCAATCTAAGCTTTATAATCTCAACAAATTAGGATTGACAACTTAAGTATTTCATCCGAAATATTCAAGTATATCGACTTACAATTGTAGTCATTAAAAGTCATATCAGAAAAATCAACACCCAAGTATTTTAACAACACATGTTGAAACACTTATCCAAAACAAACAACCCACGGTGCCACTTATCCTCTTTGACACCTACTATCCCTCTTCCATCTTTTGGCACCATTAACCATATTGCTCATGAACTTCCAAGAGTATACTTTAAATCAAACGTGCCCTTTCAAGGTGAACCTATACTTCAGCCCCTAAGCTTCATAAACATAACCAAAACTTCAAGCACCTCACCCACTAGTTGTAGCAACCAATAAACCATAAGAATTAGTATCCGTACTTTTTGTGTTCAACATCTATGGACAAATAGTCAACCTAAGTACTCCCATAACACAACAAACCCCTACATCACCACAACCTTATTTAGACACACTAGAAGACCTACCACCTAGATCAACCAATCCACCATCCTTACCATCATTTGAATTCGTTGAGTGTATTGCTCAAAAAACCCTTGTGTCCAACACTTGTACTGAATTAACTCAAACTCAAACATCCTTTCCCACATATAAGGACTTAGATAATTCATTATGGCTAGAACCTCAACTATCAAATAAGCATGGTGCTCTTGGTAATTGTTGTCAATTTCCACTAGGTATAAGTAGTACTACCTTCACAAATTATCAAAGTATTAGTAATACTTTGTCGTTAAACTTCTGCATAAATTTCGTTAAACCTCAAATCAACATTTTAACAACATATGTTAAAATGCAAAGCCAACATCATACACCCCAAGCAACAATGACTCTTGAGGAGTATACATAAGAAACTCGAGTGAATTCCTCTTGTCATCATCTAGTGGATATAATCTTGAGACCAAGTTTATTTAGATGGGACTATCTGATTCAAACACTTTGGCTTCATATCTTCATTTAGGAAAACATGATGTTTTGAAGAACATTATGACTAAGATTCATGCGTTAAGATTTCATCTTGTTAAAAGGATATTGTATATCCTATGCATCATTCTTGCGACATAAATAGTTGTGTTACAAGAGATTTCATTACACCTCATTGGCTAAATGATCTTGAAACAAACATCTACAAGTTCTATGAACTAGCATATCAATTCATCTTGTCATACTTGTTTTCATAAGCATGACAACTTTATCCCATGTGATAATCTCATTTATTAAAAGATACTATTTGTATCTATTTCCTTTCAAGCGTACATCATAACCTAACCTTGCTCAAACCGAGTGCACATCAAAGGTTAAAACTACACATCTTTAGAGCATACACAAGATCTATTGAAGTTGGTAACCTCACTTAGATTATTGTTAAATAAAATACCAAAGAGCTTTCTTGAGAACGTTCTTAATTTAACATATTCCATTCCCTAGTCTTAGATAAATCAAATCACTTTTAAAGTGTACACTTCAACATTAAAGATGTCATCCATTAGATCATAAAATTAGCTATGTAATTTAAACAACCTTAGATTCTAAACACAAGATTAAAATATATTGTTTATCAACACACCATTGTTAAAATTCACGTGTATAACATGACATCTTCATCACCTTAGTTATATTGTATATTAGTTGTGTCACATTAAGCCAAGTATTGGTAAACTATCATCTTTATGCACGTTAATAGGCAAAAGTAGGAGTTCCCATCTTTCTAACATGAGAATGACTCTTGGAGAACCTATTGCACTAGAAACTCAATTTGACCTAACGGTTGAATTGCTTCTTGGAGAAGTTGGGTATGTGGAATCACCGTAAAATGGTCGTGTTTAGCCTTAATTGAGCACCGCTAGTAATAGTCTCATATTCATTCTCCAACTTGAAAATCTGTTTTCCTATACTTGCCTAAAGTAAGTGTTAAAACATTGATAGTTTGCCATGCCTTAGGAATACTAATCAAACAAGTAGTATATATGATTTTTCTTTTAAAACCATTTGCATTGCACCTACATGTGTTGATTACATGTTCTTGTTTGATACAATAAGTTGATTTGACATTATCTTAGTGTTTGATAACTAGTCAAATGTGCAAACCTTAGTAAAACCACTTGCATTGCACTTACATGTGTTAATTACATGTTCTTGTTTAATCGATAAGTTGATTTGACATTATCTTAGTGTTTGATAATAAGTCAAATGTGTAAACCTTAATACGGTTTTATCTTTATAATACTTGTATTCTTGTTTCATGCTACTAAGCGTTTAAACCTAAACTTTATTTGCATGATACTTACTTTGAATTAGTTTTAGCATGATTAACATGTTAATTATGAAATCATAATATGTCATTTTGATACGTGATAATTTTGATATGATATATGTTGGGATATGAAAGTCTTGAAGATATCAAAGTCTTGAAGATATGAAAGTCTTGTGTCGCGAAATCTTGGAAGAAGTCAAATAGTCAAAATCTTGCTAAAGATAAAGTCAAAATCTTGCAAGGTGAAGTCAATCTTGCTAGAGACGAAGAAGCAGTATATTAGTTTATGGAAAGTATTGTATTCCATGTTTAGATTACTTGTCGTACAAGGTTATCAATTGTAAACCGACTAGGATATCCTTGAGCCTATAAAGGACTCCTAGATTGGCATTAGAGTACGATTTGAGAAAAAGAGTTTTAGAGTTCTGAATTAAGAGTTTAGAAAAGTTCGAATATCTTAGAGTTGTATTAGAGTATCGCATAATAAGCGATTTAGAGTTTGTTAATAAAGTTTTCTTCTTAGCTTTGTTAAGTAAATTCGCGCACTTAATAAAGATTGCTCGGTGTTTCTTTGTTAATAACTTAGGATTTATCCGAGGTTATTAAACCTTAACAAGCTAGTTTAGTTTGATTAAAGTATATCGATCCAACAAGTGGTATCGAGCTTGTGGAAACTCGACTAGGAAGAAACCCTACAATTTTCAAAATGTCGTGAGCGGTTCCACAACCTCAATCACCTCACTCGAATTCCAATTATCAAGAAGGAGAATATGATCTACGGTGCATGAAGATGAGGCAATATATTGCCATTCTGGACCATGCTCGTGGAATGTAATTGTGAATGGAAATGAAGTTCCTCAAGAACCCATTCAAGTTCTTTGGACAACCTTTAGCACCAAAGGCGGTTTACCAAGGCAACCCTAAGGAATCAAGAGAAGGCTCTTAATATTCTCTTATCGCCATTCGGATGGTCATCTTCTCAAATTTCATGATGCTAAAGATGCTAGCGACTCTGGTCGCTCTCAAGACCAGTTGGAGGAATGAAGCCTCTAAGAAGATGAAACTTCTTTGAAACAACAGTTTGAAACATTCACGGTGGGAGAAAGAGAGTCTTGATCTCGCATATGATAGGTTCGAATCTCCTCAACATGTTGGAACTATACAAGGCTCAAGTATCGATTGAGGATGCTAATTTGAAGTTTCTAAGGAGTTTGCCATCTACATGGCATGTGATCGCTACAATGATCAGAGGACAACAAGGACTGGATGTTATGGACTTTGATGATCTTTATCATCAATTGAAGGTGTATGAACATGAGATGAGTGGTCAACCAAATTCTAAATCTCACAGTGTTGCTTTTCTATCATCGAAAGAAGAAGCGGTACTTCCAAAATCTCGCTTCTCCTCAAATCTTGTTTCTCAAAGTCTTCTTTTTTACAATCCCCATCATATACTCGTGAGCCCCATCATCAACCACTTTGAACTCGGATGAAGTTGTGTGCTCTTCTTTGCACAACAAGCAAGCTTACCGTCACTTATGAAGAGGATCTAGCACAGTTGAAGAAGATGCACTTGAGGAAATTGATATCGGTGGCAAGTTGCTTTGATCAACGCAAGAATTAAAAAGTACATGAAGAAGACAGGCAAAAACATTGATTTCAAACCAAAACAAGGAATAACTTTTGACAAATCTAAAATTGAATGCTTCAATTGTCAAAAGGCGGTTACTTTGCAAGGAGTGCGGGTTTGCTAAGTATCAAGCAAACAGAGCATCGAGAAGCCTAAACTTGAGCTCAAGGAAATTCCAATAAGCGAAACAAAGGCGTTGGTTGCTCAAGAGAAGTTATCGAAGTGGTGGGTGAAGAGTTTGATGATGAACCGGTGACTTCTTGTATGGTAGCGATGGAAGATGCGATTGAAGACACGGTGGAAGCATTGATGGAGCATCGCTTTTGATGAAGAATCGAACATCTTGTTTTGAAATCGATGATGGCTTTGGAGGCTTTGATTGGAGTAAAGAAAGTGAAGATGATCTGTTCTTCTTGCTATGGTGGCTACTTCACCAACTCGGTCTCTATCTACGAGGTATGCTCAAGCTGTTATGATTTTATCAAAATTACTTATGATTATGTAACTGAAAGAGATAATTGTATTAGGGCTAGGTGCGAGGTAGCAGTTACCAAATCACTTTAGAGTCTATAGAAGCTAAAATCATAACACATGAAAATAATGAAATGGCTTGGGTGAAAAGTATGAACAACGGGATTACCGTTAAAACTCGGTGAATGGAAACTAAAGCGTAAAATTCTTTGAAATTGAGAAATTAACTAAGGAAAGAGATGATTTGTTAGCTAAGTTTCTTGCTTGGGGAGAGTCCGGCTTGTCCCATGTTCAATATGTTGAAAAGCAGAGAAGGGCTTACATTAGAACAGGCTTAGGATTTGGAATGGACTTTAGTAACATAGATGAAAACCAACCTAGTGATCGGGATGATGGTGAGGACATAACCACTAGTGATGATGAGCTCATTAACTATTTAGATTCATCTAGTAATGATGGCTCGATGAAGTGAACCACCTCACGAATATAAGAAAGACAATGGTTATCATCTTGTTCCTCATCCATTAGTCATCACCCTCTAGGCCCGATGTATCTCGTTATGGAGTAGATAGTCTAGAGTTTAGGAAGAAGCTTATTGCTAAATCTAGATCCGAGAAACCCAAAGCTGTTGAAAACAATGTTCAAAATTCAAAGAGTACCTTTAAATCAAAGTCTTGCTCAACAAGCGATACTTCGCAAAACCTTTTCAAACAGTCTTGCTAAACCTTTTGGGATAATTTTGGTCAAAACAAATTTTATCGGTCCCCAAGAAGGCAAAACAATTTTGGGCATAGACATAGAAGAAATCACTTTGGACATATGGGTCAAAAACTATGTTTTGTGTGTTATAGTCCTACTCACTTAATCAAAGATTGTGACAAACACTCAAAGATATCTAAGCAAGTTTTCAAGGAATAAGTCTTACAATCGAAACCTAGAGAGCACAAACCGGTTTGGACTAATTCTAATAGGGTAAATCACGAAACTTTACACGGATCATAGATACCCACATCGAGAAGACCTCAAGATCTCACGGTACTTTCAAAGTCTTGCTTTCGAAACAAAGCACGAAAACCATACTTGGGATAGAAATTCTAGGAGATCTCACTATCAACCTAGAAGGTATCACACTTCATATAGGGATCTAGATCACAAGAACCACTGTTAAACCGAATGGATTAAAAGGAAAGTACTACTAAGAGACATACGATCGTTCAACAAAAAGTGAATCGAGATGTTTTTGTGCTACAAGAAAAGAGAATGAATTTGCAAAGAGAGTTTTGTTGAAAAATCACATGTTTTGAATGACAAGAAAATCTTGGATCATGCTTTAGAAAAGCGATTGGAGACTATATACTCAAAGAATGTGAGTATGTCACCCACAAGGGAACACAAGTCGATAATGGCTTGGGTTCCTCAAAGCAACTAACTTTTCATCTTATTAGGCAGGGCAACCCGGAAGATGAGCTTAAAGATTATTTTATTAGTGGTTGTTACGTGAGCATGACAGGAGACAAGAAGTTTCATCGGGTGTTTTGGAGTATATTAGTTCGTAAGCTATATTTGAGGGGAGGACTATAAGGTGTTAGATATAGTCTGTGTATTGCTTGAGGGAGGATGTTAGTTTATACTTAGTTTTTATGAAGGCATTTGGCAAAATCTGTATTTCTGAAAGTCTTGCTTGGGAAAATCGCTTATATGGAAAATCTTGTTTGTCGTATTAAAATCTTGTTCCAACGGTCATATTGAAGGGTAATTGGTAATAACGGTAACTTTGTTATTTAGGCCGTGATTTTCAAATCTCACCTATAAATAACTTCTTTCCGATTTTCCCTCTCATATTATTACTACATATCTTTTCCATACATAACTTCCAATTACCATCTCTTTATTATTCGATACAATCTTTCTATTGTGCTCACTCTTTCAACAATGGTGAATCGTTTAAGCATTTCAAGCACAATATGGTGGCTAATTTGGATAAGACCGAGGCAAATGTGGTGTTTTATGATATCATTGATTATCTTCTTGGGTCGCCTATTAGTTATGCTCTTTTAGTGGAGCGGATATAATTGAACCATGGATTCAAGAATTTTGGGCTAATGCTAGAGATAATATGGAGGAGGATGAATACTATATTAGATCAAGCATTCTTCGGTCGCACTATCAAGATCACGAAGCCTCTATTCGATGCATTTATTATTTGAAGATGAAGATGGGTCATTAGATTTGACAAGCAATTGATTTGGGATACTTTTAGCAATCTCTTTCACTGCAGTCTTTGCTTCACAAAGTCTTTGCCTCAAGTCTTGCATCTGCAAGTCTGCTTCTCGTGAAAGTCTTGCATCTTCTGGGGTGATGTTTCTCAAGTCCACGAGGTTCAAGCAGAGATTGAGAGAACACCTACTCCATCTCCTCAACCATTTGTTTCTGGTTCAGAGGAACATTCGCAAGTTCAAGGTGATGCTCATTCTATACCTCGTGAAGGTTTAACTATGGATAACTATGCTTTGACAAAGGCGCTTGCTAGGTTGAACAAGACTGTTGAGCGACAAGCTAAAACAATTAAAAAGTTGAAGCGCAACTACTTCTGGTTAAGAAATTTTGTTAAACCCTATATTCAAGGTTTCAATTTATGGGTAAAGGAGGAGAATAAACGTCGAAAAGTACTTCGTAAGGAATTGAAAAGAAAGACGGTTCCTAAATCATCTTCTGTCAACTTGGGGAGGAATTTAGACAAAGAAAATTTGAAAGAAGATGTTATGAAGACAAAAGAATCGAAGAAGATGTTTTGAAGAAGAAAGAAGATTTTCTAAGGAACAAGCGGTACAAGTTCAAGGTGCGATAATCAAAGTAATGATGTTCAAGGTCTTGATAAACAAAATCTTGAACATCAAAATCTTGAGTTTCATGATACAACTAGGCCGGAGATTATAACACCAATAACTCAGGGTTTTGAATTTTGAAGAAGAAGGCGGTCCTTCTACGGTTGTTATAGAGGAAGAGGAGGAACCTAGATTTAAACCTATTCATTCACCAAGTGATGATGAATTAGTTGCTACAATTCTTGATCGTCACAACCAAGAGGAGGTGTTACTATTAGAGAAGCACAAGAAGAAGAACAACAAGAAATGATCAACACGCAATTGATCCAAAGACAAGGAAAAGGTGTTTTGGTTGAAGTTAAGAAAAAAGTTTACTTTGGCGAACTTAGAGCATTTGAAGTTGCAAGGAATGAAGCTGCTGACTAGAAAAGTTCAAGAAGAGATAAATGCTAAAGATAGAGAAGAACGAGAAACTCAAGAAGCTTTGGATAGAGAAGCGACTCAAAAGGTGCAAGATGAATTGGATCTTGAAGGCTGCTGAACCTTCGATCTCCAACACTGTTAGATTCATGTCTCAAGACCTAATTTGGCTAAAGAAAGGAATGCAATGATGGCATACTTAAAAGCGAGAGGATTTAAAGGATTGCGAAGCTAAATTATGTGGATATGAAGAGATTATATGATCTTGAGAGAGAAGCTTATAAGAAAGATGTTGCGGGCATTAAAGATTTTAGAGAAGAAGCTTTTGAATTTGAAGTGAAAGGAAGAAAAGCTTAAAGAGAAAGAAAAAGCTGAAGCTACAGGATGTTCGGTTTTCAAAGAAAAGAAGGTTGAATTAAGATGCGAGACTAGTGATGAATTGAAGAATTATCTCGAGTGGTAGATTTTGATTATACGAGATGAAGATAATGACATGAAGATGAGCGGATCAAAGATCGGTGCTTTCAAAGTTGAGAAATCTAAGAATGGAGATTACATGGTTTTCACAAAGAAGATAAAAGTTTGAGTTTTTAAAAGGCTATGGGATTTCTTGCATATCATAGGCAGTAGATCTATTCTACTTATATCATCTTTGTGAAGACTTATTTTGAAGATAATCCGTTAGAAGGGATTGGATTGGTTTTACATGCGGATCTCATAACTATGTGGAAGCGATGAAAAATGCGATGATATTTGGAAGGATCAAGAAAAGCGGGAGATAGTTTCTTTGGAGATTCTTTGAAGAATCGGAGTTCATGTTTTGAGCTAGAAAATGGAACAATGATTCACATGTTTGCGAAAGAAGATATCCTCTTCTTGTTGAGCTCATGAGAAGAATGCTAGAGCATGGATTGGAAGTAGAAGAGGTGATGAAATTGCTTGCATGGTTATCAATTTACTTATAGACCGGACTACCATTCTTTGAGAATGATCTATAAGCGGTATGATTTTTGAATAAATATTTTTTGATATATCGGTACTTTTATTCAAAAAATTGCTAGTTAGACGATATTTTCATCAACGTCTTGTTTCTTTGCATTAAACCAGTTAAATGAATTTTAGAAGAAACCTTTGCTAAATAATAAATATTTTCGATATAAAGGTTGAATAAATGGTTTTATGATGATAACATCAATAGGTTATCAATCCACCATGGTTACAAAAGGATTGACTAATCCATGAGCAAAGCGGCTACGGTAAAGATATATCAAATCCGTTTTAGTTGACAACTTGCTAATAAGTTGGATGGTCATCAACTCACCATATCGATAATGTGAAGAGTTGGCTAGCCCACAAGAAATGGCTTGTGGTAAAGGCGATGGAAAAACCATTATTGGTAATTAGTTCACCATTAGATAAAAGAACTAACTAGTCCAGGAAAGTACGACTTTTGGTAAAGACAAAACAAATCTGTTGATAGTGGTGGTTTGCTAAAATCATATGGTTATCAATGTACCATGGTCTTACACACCAAAACATTTGGCTACTCCAAAGATAATGGCTTTGGTAAAGAGTTCTAAATCCATTGAATTTTCAATGATTCACTTAGATGTGATGAGAATAGTATGCAACTTAAACTTAAATTATTGTACACATTGTCATATGTTCTTGTGTTCTTGAAAAGATGGAGATTCTTTGAATCTTTTTGTGATGAAAACAATTCTAAGAGATACTTTGACAAAAGCACAAGATTCTCTGAGATATAATCTAAAGACTAAAGAACAATCCATTTTAAAGATGAAGTCATTAAAGATATATTCATAAAGGAACTTGAAGTCAAGCAAGTAGAATTCAAGTTAGGGAGGATTGTTGGGATATGAAAGTCTTGAAGATATCAAAATCTTGAAGATATGAAAATCTTGTAAGTCGCAAATCTTGGAAGAAGTCAAATAGTCAAAATCGCTAAAGATAAAGTCAAAAAAATCTTGCAAGGTGAAGTCAAAATCTTGCTAGACGAGAAGAAGCTGTTATATTAGTTTATGGAAAGTATTGTATTCCATGTTTAGATTACTTGTCGTACAAGGTTATCAATTGTAAACCGACTAGGATATCCTTGAGCCTATAAAGGACTCCTAGATTGGCATTAGAGTACGATTTCGGAAAAAGAGTTTTAGAGTTTACGAATTAAGAGTTTAGAGAAAGTTCGAATATCTTAGAGTTGTATTAGAGTATCCGCATAATAATGATTTAGAGTTTGTTAATAAAGTTTTCTTCTTAGCTTTGTTAAGTAAATTCCGCGTACTTAATAAAGATTGCTCGGTGTTTCTTTGTTAATAACTTAGGATTTATCCGAGGTTATTAAACCTTAATAAGCTAGTTTAGTTTGATTAAAGTATATCGATCCAACAATATATTTGTGTTTGAAAGCTATTAGTTGGCATTCATTACATCTATGTGTAGTACGATCCAAATGATACATGCTCCAAATTGTTATGTCTTAAACATGGCTTGCATGAATCTTTCATTTTGTTTCTTTTGCTTCTTGTCACACTATTTGTTTGCTACGTGTGCACATATAATCGTCAAAGTGCTTTTGGTATGACAAACTTTTAGAAGCTTTTTATCTTACAAATTAATCACATAGATTATTGTATATCCAAGTATGCTTAAGTGGCTAAGTCTAACGACAAAACAATCTCATAATGAAATGTCTTGAATAAAATCGTATTCTTGCATAATATGATTGTTTTGATGCTATCTTGTGCGGTGATTTCTTGTCTACTAAGTGCAATGTGTTGTTTTGCTTATATAATATGTTATCACTTGATTTCTATCATGTTAACATCTTTGTCACTAACAAATTTGTTTTGTAGGTTGATAACAAATTATTTGTTATCTCACTTGGTTCTAACTTTTATATGCTCATTTTGTATAATCCGTTTATTGCTACGTAGATTAGTAATATGCTCTATGGGACCCCTACACTTGCATATAGTCTAAAAGCATATAGAATTAAGTTCTAGAGGGTTGGCTTTGCATTTTTGTCTTTCAACCGACCTCTTTCCACATCTCATTTTTGCTTTCGCTTTCCAAAAATCACCTCCATCATTATTTAGTTATAACAATACTCTAATCCTCTTCACTTCCTATTAGGAAACCACATGCCTCATCATACGATCATCTCGTATTAATCGATAAGAGGTACATGACTTTAACGATGAAGCTCATTGTATGCTAACCATCATCCAGAAAAACATTACTAAGCTCACCTCTTTCGTTAACCCGAATAACCTCCCAAACACTTTGTTGTCATTCCTTATTTGATACATTGCACATTATGTTGGATGTCCACCAATTAAGGGGGAGAGAAATCCATTCACATAATTGTATTTTGTCAAAATTTATGTCTCTTAGACTCTAAAATACCAACACATAGATAAACACCACTTAGCTAAAACCGGTTCACGAAACCACAACTAGTTCAACCTTTTTAACTTTATATCACAAGTTTACACCAATACCTCATCAAGTGAAAAACAACATCATGTATTTTACAAACTTCTTCATCTCCACAATCAACGAATCTAGGATTTTCCTTAAAACTAGCACCTTACAACTTCACTATCTAGAACACCATCATAGGATCTTATCCTTTTCGCTTGACATATATCATGCATGTCATTGTTAGTGCAAACGATATATTAATCAAAGCGACCATTTCCAACACGTTGATCCATCCAACTCTCACTTATATGATGTCATTCTCATCCTCATATAGGTACTCATTATTATTATTATTATTATTAGTATTTTCCATATTGTCTTCACTTCTTTTCAAAGTGATAATCACCCATGTCGGTCAAAACCATACTAATACTACCTTTCCCATTGTCACCTAGAATAGGTCATTCTTATAATTCATGTCAATCAATGAACGAATTTATCTTCATGTTATCACTTTTATATATTCTTAGATAGAACGCATTATTGATTACCCTTGGGTTGAAGCATATGAGAACTTGCTCAAAACAATAGGTTGTTAGCATCAATAAATCATTCAAATCATAACCCTTATGCATCATTGAAATGCAATGTCCATTCATTTTTTTTTCTTCTTAGCTTTGGTCACTTGACATGACGAAAGGATTGCATGAATCCATATTTTTATATTTGCTATACATACGAGTTTCTAACTCCTTAATAGCTTCCTACCTAATCACCACCACTTTCACTAATCATCACCACCATGGATTAGCGAAACCTTACTTTTGTAAATCTCGAGTCATCTACCATCACCACATGATTCCTACAAGTAAACCGACACCAACACTAGCACCACTAGTGTCACACCCGGTGGGAGACTTCATATCTTCTTTCTAGGAACTATTATGTAGGTTTTTATCATATTATATTCTCACTTTTCTTATGATTGTAATTAGGAGACTACACTTCATGAGATCTTTGATTATATCATTTATCACATATATACATCTTATTTTTCTTTGTGAAAAAGATGAAATATATTGCACTAATATTTTTCATTGTAGGTTCATCATCATATACACTCGATTGTATATAATTTACTCATCTAAGGATGAAGTTTGCATCAATTATTTTTCTTATTTTAGGTGCTTCTTGACACCCCTAGAACAAGGAGGAATATCATTTAAGCACTCATATTGCATCGTCTATACACTTGGTTGTATATGACATATTTGTCTTAAGACAAAGCTTCTATTATACTAATATTTATTTTGAAGGTTTATCTTGGCCGACCAAGGGAGCTTAGTCAAGAATTTCTTGAATGCATCTTATACACACTTTGTTGTATATCACTCACTCGTCCAATAGCGAATATAGTCTTGCACTAATATTTATTTTATAGGTTTTAATCATACCCCGGCGCCTCAAACAAGGGGAGCAACCGTCAAAGGGAGCATACGCATCTAGCATCATTCTCACTTTTCATACAAGCGGTTGTGCTTGATAAAAAGTGAAGAAAATAAACTAACATTGCTATGCATTTTCTTTTCATATATTTCTCATAATTTTTGTCGCATAAAACTAACCTTGATGTAGGTTAAGCCTCTTTATTTGATCCATGGATCCGCTACCAAACAAGGGACGGATTGAGGCGGACGATTTAACTTCACTAGAGATGATGCAAGCTCGCCTTTTGGGGAGAAATAAGTTAAACTCAAGGACACGCCCTTTTGTTTCGACAAAGGGGAGAAGAGTGTAAACGGAGAAGGTAATGTAAAGGTAGTAAGGATGCAAGTAACCTTTACATTTACTCTATTACGTTTACATATATTTGTCATCATCAAAAGGGAGATTGTTAGTGCAAATATTACGATATTTAATCTATTACGGTCTCGTTTGTTTTGATTGATGACAAACATGTAACTTGTAATACATAACGTAAAATGTACAAGTTACTTGTTATTACATTTGTCTCAACATACATTCAACACCTCTCGATGTCTCAAGTCCTCGTATGTTACAACACAGTTCGTACATGTTTGTTATGTGGCATTATGATCAAACCCATTAACAAATCATATAGAATGTTTAAAATACGTTTAGAGTCACTAAGTATTTTAATAGGTTAACCATTCTATTTAGAACCTCATTTTACATTTGCATTCACAAGTATTTCAAAAGGTAACTAGACTTTTTATTAACTAGTTACATAATACATTTTACAAGTTTACATTGATAAACATTTTAATCTAAATACATGTTACATCATGGCATGCATCATCTTTGAAATTCTTGGAAGATCTCTTGAATATATTTGTTAGATTGACACTCGATATATCAAATGTGATCTTAGTAAGATTTGGTAATATCTTGGAAAGATTTGAAGAAATATTTTTAGATTTTATGTCGAGCACCCACGGTACCAAATTGCATAAAGGACGGACCCTTTAAAGGGATCCTTGGTCCGTGGACGCTCTGTCCACTTTTGGCTATAAATAGAAGCCCATTGTTTTCCCATTTCTTCACCACTTGAAAACACATCTTCTCCACCTTCTTGCATACATTTAGATCTATCATTAACAATGTAGTAACATACATTAAACACCCTAATGATCATGATCATAATGCTTCTAACATTCATCTTTGTTGTAAGCATACTCTACTTTGATCAACCAAGGAAAGCTTGGAGATCTAGCCATCCACACTCACCACAAGCTGAAGATCTATCACAACAAGTTTAGGGAACTTATGATCTTCATCATGAAGGCTTCCTATCAATGGAAGATCATTTAGAAGTAGTTATTCATATCCATTAGACATTTGTGTCATGGATCATTAGTGTAGAACATCATTGCGACCTCACAACATTTTCACCAAACTAGATTAGATGGTTTATGTGTTTATACCATAAAACACAAGGTTTGTTATGTTGGGCCATAAAACATAGTGGGAGTGGTTGTACCCTTGAAAAGAACTCGACATCTAGCTTAGTGTCGGAAATATTGTATAAGCGACGTTAGGTTGGTTCTACCTCGAACTAGAACCCGATATTTAGCTTTGTGCGGAAAAAGTGTAGCGGCGATTGTAAGGTTTTCTCCGCCGAGAAGGAGCTTGTTGATTTAGTGAAGTAACTCTCGAGTTGGGTACTCGGGGGAGTGGAGTAGGCGGAAGGAGATCCGTGACCGAACCACTATAAATCATCGTGTTCGGTTTGCACTTTCCTTTCTTTATCTCTTTACTTTCATAGTTGCACTATACTATTGCTTGTGATGTGTTTTGATGTTAATGCTTGTGTGACAACATGGTTTACTATGCTTTACATTGGTCACAAACAATAATTGGAACTTTCATATTATAATAAGCTTCATAAGCGATTTGATACTAAAGATCTAAAGTTTTTAAACGGTAACGTATTCACCCCCCCCCCTCTACGTTTCCACAGTTTTGTTTTAAAATTTTCTCAAATTCTCACGATCTCTTTTCAAGTTTCAGGTACAATGGAAGTTGTTAACATTGATGACCTCACTCTTGACGAATATTTGGCGTTGACAAGAGAAGAACGATGGCGGGGCTCGTAAGACCGGCAATTGGGTGATGTCGGTTCGAGATTAAAGACCGGTTTATGAGGGAGCTTCGTGCTAACCCTTTTCGTGAAGCAGGGCGAAGATGCGTATGAAACACGTTGAAAATGTCTTATATATCACAAGGCTTTTAACATTTGGTGTGTCTAATAGCGTTGTTATTCTAAGAGTGTTCCCATGACTCTTCTTTGAAATTTGCCGGAAGATGGATCGAAAGATTACTGCCGGGTGATAACGCTACACGCGTCGTTCGGGGTCAAAGGAACTTCCTTTTCTTGAGCAAGTTTTATAACACCTAGGCGATGAACCTAATCGTTGTAGTGTAGTATTAGGGTAAGCCACGGGTATTGATATCGTTCTCAGGGAATAGGAATGCTAGTGAGAAGTTACTACGCTAAGGTTGGGGTTGAGGAAGATTATTTTTATCTTTTATGTTTTTAGGAAATGGAAAGTTACGAATCTCGAGGTTTGGATTTGGGGGTTGGTATTTCTACCGATTACTCTACTTATCTAATTATCTAATCTAAGGTGTATGTAGTTTATGTCTAATTATTGTGTGCTCGTATGATAGTTTAAAGATGTGTTCACTTAGGTTTTATTACTCCTTAATTATCTCCTATTGATGGTTGAATTGTCACGTCCTTATTCTTAATCGCGTTGTGTGTCTAAAGTCGTAGGGTATGCGTTTATCCCTAACTCTTTGAACTTACCAAAGGGTCTCATCTACAAAACCCTCTAGGGATTATAAACTCTAACTCTAAGGCACTCTTTGGATGGTTTAGCCTACAACCGCTCTAAGTGCTATAGCCCAAGGTTCACAAAGATTAATCAAGCATTAATTACACAACGAATGACCTATCACATTACTAGATCATTAATCAATTAAGATAAGAGACAACCAATCAACATTTAATAATTAAGTTTCATATTCCTAAGCAAACACACAAATAAATTAGCGGGACATGGAGAACATGCAAGCATACACACAAATAATTGAAGACATAATTGAATTAATGAAGTAAAACACTTATCTTGATGTAAGATAGGGTTTGGAACCCTAAAATCTTGTACAAGACGACCTTAGTTCGGTTTAGGTTTTACTCCAAAGACTACACACTAAAAGCGAAAATTCGGATTCTATATATAATATTACAATCGCGACGGCACCTTATGATTTGTGGACGTCGGTCGCCGTCATTAGGGTTTCGTCTTGGCCACGTTAGTATTGCGGCGGCGTCACCTTGTGCTTGTGGCCGTCCTCTTGACCGGCGCCGTCTGGATCAAATCTAGGCCGTCGAGTTGCGACGACCTACTCTTTTAAAGCCTAACACGTCACTTGAAAATAAGAAATTTGGCTTACTGTCTTGGTCACAAAATGCTCCGACGGCGTCATGAGTTAAGCGATGGCGCCGTCACCTTGTATTCAGACTTGAGTTTCTCGATTCTTGACTTTGGCCATTTTCTTCATTATATCGCGCCTTTTCGTCCAAATAAGTGCCATTCTGACAATTTGCCTTCAAGAGACCTAAAAGTGAAAAGGAACGATATTAAGTAATAACGGATACAAAAGTAATCAAATAAGGGTTTAAACGACCCCTCAAAAAGGTACATTTTAAAACCTTATCACGAGGCAATTAATACTTGGGCTCTACTAGAAAAGCACTTCATCCAGAGGTATTGTCCTCCGTCGGAGATTTCTAACCAGCTCTTGGAGATCCATAATTTCAAGCAAGAAGACTATGAAACGTTGTATCAAGCCTGGGATAGATACAACGATCTCCTCTACAAGTGTCCTACACATGATCTGAACAATCAGCAAAAGGTCAACATCTTCTACAAAGGAATCAACGTAACTACAAGACAGATGATGGACTATCAAGGACCAATTCCGAACATGACTCCTACTCTAGCAATTGAAGCCATCCAAAAAATGGTTGATCATTCCCAAAAATGGCACGATAGAGGAAGCAAAAGAAACCAAGACGGAAGTTTTGATGGAATTGCAACCATCACGAGATATGCTAAAAATCAGAGAAACCGTTCATGCCATCCAAGCAGGTTACGAAAGCTGTAGGGGAGGACATCGCACCAAGAACTGTCCTCACAATAACAAAGAAAACATAATCGAAGAAGCTAAATATGGAGAAAATCGACCGTTTTACGGGGATAATCAAAATATTAATGGCTATCGTGGAGGATCTGCTGGAAACTACAATCGTGGGCCTTATGGAGAAAGAAGGCCCAACCTGGAGGAGACCATAAACAAATTCCTGGAAAGTTCAGCCCAGAAGCAAAAAGAACAAGATAAATGGCTCAAGGATTTCCAGGAAAACACAAATAAAAACCTTTCCAAACACGACATAACCCTAAAAAACCTTGAAGCCATGGTAGAAAAGCTCAGTGTAGAGATAGAGATGAGTAACATTAAACCTGAGGGAACCAAACCTATGGTGGTATGCAATGCCGTTTTTGCTGATGATAATTCGCAGGAAGTGATTGAGGAGTGCAAATCCGCAACCAAAAATTTGGAAAAAATGATCGTCGACACTCAGGAGCAGTAACGCCGTAACTATTTTCCCGAGTTACGGCATAACCATGATTCAGAAGACGTAACCATGTCAGAAATCAGTTTATTTTCAGTCAAGGATATTAGCACAGACGGGTTAGTCATTCCATGTTCAGTTGGGAGTTATAATATCTTGGGAGTAATAGATTTTGGGTCCAGTATAAACATCATGCCACTTTCCATATTCTTAAAACTCAAATTAATCCATCTTTGGAAAACGGATATCGTGACTGAGATGGCAAATAAGACCAAGGCTACTCCGTTAGGAATCACAGGTGGTACTTGTGTTAAGGTCGATAGATGTGTTTCTGCCCCCGAATTTGTGGTTATCGACATGGAGAAAAATACGAAGGAGCGTTTGATTCTTGGTAAACCGTTCCTTGACTCATTGGGATACTATGGTGATAGAGTAGAGTTTAAATTGGACAAAACCTTATGCCCTGAGCCGGATGAAATTGTGTTAACTGAAGATTCACCGGAGGTTGAAATAGATTATTCCGATAGGTTTCCTCCTTCATATTTTGGCCATTTGCAGGGACCCGAATCAAGTGATGATGACAGCGATGAAGAAGATAATGAGGTCCGACCTTATGTGCCTAGTTATGTGGTTACGGGAAAACTTCACTGTTGTGCTCCAGAAATTTGTTTCATTGAAGGGTCAAAAGTAACATTACCTACATGTTCTCCTTATCAAAAACGGTGTAACGGAGGAGGAGAATTTCTCATTTGTAGGATCGATAAAGCAGCAGAAGTTTGGTGGTGTTGGGAAGACGAAAAACTATTTAAGAGGCGGTGGATTCAAGGGCAAAATATTATGAACGATTGGTTCACTGAGGTCGATTGGACTATTCATTTTTGTGAACCAGCTATGATGTCTGATGAATTCACCAAGGGCATGGCCTACATGCAACCCCAACCGCAAGATCTGCGATGGAGGAAAATTCCCCGATCCTAACTGGCTCAAACGCAAAGAATGGCCATGTTTTGACGAGGAAAAGAGAAGGGAAGTCGGATACAAGGGAATCTCGTTTGAAAACTGGTTACGAGTAAAGTTTGGGGCTGCTAAAATAAAATGGGAAGAAGAGGCTAGATTTCGTTACGAGTGGGCAAGGGCTAATTTTTTACAAGAAAGTCGATATTACATAACTCGGTTTGTCTCTCCACGTGTTTGGGACCAGCCATCTTCGAACAAAAAATTAGCTATGGAGGAAGTCGGCCAAGTTCAAAGGCCACCATAAAGCCCCGAGGCTCTGAGTCTAACTTAAAGACTCGTAAATAAAGAAAAGTGCTCTTTCGGGAGACAACCCGAATTATCCCTTTCATTTGTTTTATTTCCATTTACGTTGGGTTTTGTGTTTTAACCATTTTGCGAAACGAAGAAAAGTTGATGTTTGACATCTTGATCGACGAGTTACGGCGTAACTCATTCTCATGGTTCTGCCGTAATGTGCCCTTTGCGTGAGAACTTGGATGCACTACCAATTCCGGCGTAATCCCATTTAGTGGTTACGCCGTAGCTACACTTTTACAGAGTATGCCAGGTTTTGCCTAGTTACGGCGTAACTCCTTCTGGAGTTACGACGTAACTATCCTTTGCATTACTTTTATCATTTTTAAACACAATAACCTTGTATTAGTCTTTTAAATGAACTTTGTGGGTGTGTTCCCTGTAAACCCTCACGAGACTTCACTCGTCCACTTGGGACACCAAGTGGTTTAAAAGGCTTGTTGCATATGCTAAATGCAACCATGATTCCTACGAAAGTGAGTTAGGTTTATTTTTCATTTTTCAATTTTTCTTTTTAGAATTATGCTTGTCGGTAGTGTGATTTCAGGGATTGAAGTTTGCTCATGGATGCTTTTGCGAAGGCACGACTCTCTTTCTTGGGCCTTCTTTCTTTTTGGAGCAATTTTCAGGGAAGTTCTCGCTCTAATTCTACTTTTCTCTTCACCTTTATTCATCGCTTAGTACAAAAGGGACTTTGTACAATTCAAGTGGGGGGATGGGAGTAGAATTATCTCTTGAACTTTATTTTGCCCTCGTTTTTATAGTTTATTTTGATAAATTATGCCATTTTTAAAATTTTGACATGTTTTTCTTAACCTAACTAGATTAGACCTTAGCCGAGCATATATAACCCTTGATATTATATGGTGAGATTAGCCTTACCCGTTTCCAAAATTTTACCCCAAATCCACCAAATTATGAGTGTGCCGGTAGCTTGTAAACTTTAGAACTTGACCTTTGCATCATTTCGAGACCATAGACGAGGTATGTTGAGTTAGCTCGATGTATTTGGATTTTTCAGTCTAAGAAGGCAGTATTATAGGATTATCACCCAAATAGCCTACCATTGTGTGTCTATCGATTAGTCACCTCGACTTCTCGTCCCCCATGTGAAACCCTTTTGTTGCACTCACCTATAGTGCAAGATACCCCTAGATACACCAATCTAAGCCATTAATTTCATTTTGTTAACCCAATATATTGTTTCGTTACACCCTTACACCGTAGCCTACCCTGTAGTCTTTATTTGTAATTGGGAAGTCATCATTTTCCTAAGTTCAAGGTTCAAGTGGAAAGGTTCGGGAATCACGCTTTCGTCGACGACATATTCTTAAAGATCATTGAAGACCCCCCGAATTCCCATTATTCATCTCAAGTGGGGGGATGTTATGTTTAGTTTTTATGTTTATGTTTAAAAAAAAAGTTATGTTATTCAGTTTATTGTAAAGTGCGATGTTATAAACACTATGTTATGAGCATAATATAGATTTAGTATCGAGGAGGCCACCTCGGTCACATTTGAAGATTGGAGTTGGTAATTGCGCCAACAGTTAGAAAAAAGGTAGTGTGCCCATCATGACATCCTCTAATGACACATCTACCTAGTATATCATGATCCGGTTTCTTAACTTCGAAGCTTGAAATTTGGGCGGACGGTAAGTGGTGAGGACTTGGTTATAGATTTAAACTATTTGCTTGATTTTTATTTTACACCATTTATATATCCCATGTCTTATCCTACCCTTTAGTCATGAAGCATGTCTAGGTGATGCAGCGAGCAATCTTTGGTGTCTTGTCCATGGATTTGGTCATGTACCATTGGTTTTGTCCACTTCGCCGTGACATGTTAGTAATGACGAGTCACCCTTAACCTTTGTCGTGTCTACCCATATTGCCTTCAAGAATTGTTTAGCCCTTAAGTCTAGTGGTGAAGATTTGTGTAACCTCCAAGCTTATGATATAATACATGCTATGACTGTGCAATTGAGTGATCACCCCGAAATTGTCACTTAGAATATTTGAGAGATTTGAGTGTTTCGTTCCCATTTCGTGAGGTGTTCGGCTTTGTTTTATTCTAGCATAAGGGATTTGTAAAATTATATTTTCCAGGTAATGGGAGATATCTTTTTAGGAATCTATCTAATAAGGTCTACTTGAGGGCAAGTAGAGTTCAAGTGGGGGATATTTGATCACATCAAATTATCCTGAATATTAAGTGTCAATTTCCTCTGATAATGCTTGTAATTTATATCATTTATATGGATTTACGCTTGTTTTCCATTATATTTCACTTTCAGGTAAATTACGAGCATTGGAGCTAAACAGACGCGGAATTGGAGAGTTTATTGAAGATTTATCTTAGTATGCTCACTTTGAAGAAGTTACGGCGTAACTCATCTCTCACATTACGCGGTAACTAAAGCGTGGCTCAGAAAACCAACTTAACAGAAGATTACGGCGTAACTCTATCCAAGATTACGACTTAACCATATTAGGTCAAATGAGGTTCCGCGCCGCTACTAATTACGCCGTAACCCATGCAACAACTACGGCGTAACCAAGAATTATTGAAGATACGACGTAACTCCTTACAGAGGTTACGCCGTAACCAGCATTACTAGTGCAAAATACGAAGAATTGTATGTTACGGCGTAACTCTTATAATTAGTTCTGTTGTAACTAGATCAACCTATAAATACCCCACGATTTCAAAGATTTCAAATCATCCCATTTCACACACAACAATCGAGAACGTGAGAAGAAGTCGAAGGAAGATCTAGAGGAGCATCGGAGCTATCTCGAGGAGAAATCACTCCCCTACGATAGCGTTAGCTTTTATCTTTCTTTACTTTCGATTCATGTATTTCATAACATTAAACATTGAATTGATTTGTATGGTTAATATGAGCGGCTAAGCACCTCTTGGTGTGGCCTAGTTATGATTCCTTAATTGTTTTGCTTGCGTTCACATTGCTTCCGTATAATTATTTCTAAGTGTATGCATGAATAGTTTATTGGTAGCTACCCTTGTTTGTAGTTTTGAATGGTGGTAGAGGCTAGTTGCTTAGGAGATATGACTAATCGACCCTAAGTGAGTAGGACCGGAGGCGGGAAGGGTAAGATATGACCAATGACGACCCTTTCTACTTGTGCGATTGACCAAGTGATCACCCACGTTTGGATGAACTTAAAAGTAAGGGTGAGTGTTTAAGTTGCTTGCTTGGGCACTCACTATTATAAATCTAGAATGTAGTGGAACTTAATGACTTGGCTTAGGGACTAGGAACAATCGGACTTATGAGAGGACACGACTTCTCGGTGGTACCCTTTGATGATAGGTTAGGAAGAACCGACCAAATCTTTGTCCCTCGACTTTGACCCCACAAGTAATTGGAAGTAATTAGCGTAAACACTACTAGTTAGGATGAGTAACTAGGTTAGCACCGATCTCCTCTATTGATCACATACTTTGCCTTTATCTGCTTTAGTAGTTGATTAGTTAATTCCTTAAGGAAATCATATTAAAATCATGACACCTAGACTTAGTATAAATCCACACATAGCTCTTGGGACGACCTCGGTTTTACCGAATACTACACACACACGACCGGCACACGCCCATTAGTGCATTAGGGTAAACCATAGGTATATGAGACTTATAAATATTAAAACCTGGTCAATAAAACCTGCATCAAATTGGAAGTTAGTTGGGTATTTTTTGATGGTTGAAGTGGAGCGGGTGGTGGAGTGGACACTGGTAGTGGAATTGTTTTTGGAGTCTTAAGGAGTTTCGCTAGAGTGATTTGAGTATTTAGTGTAGACTCGTTAGGTGAATGTGGTGATGAGCTTGTGGGAGATGATGGAGGTGCTACAATGTAGTCATTAGGTGGAGAGTTAGTAGTTGGTGATGGGATTTTTGACAAGGGTTTTGCTAAGCAACAAGGTCGGATGCTAATCCGTGTGGTTCTCCTAGATTTGGTTGGTGGTGGCACTACGGAAGGTGGTAGGATGATGTTTTGGATTTCTTGAAAAGGATTGTTTTAACTAGATGGTTCATCAATGTTTGAGGATCTTTTGGATTACATGATGATGATTGTTTGGAAGATTGAGAGTGATGGATGTGCAAGCATTTTGGAACCTTATTTATAGAGAAAATAATGTATTGCAATGAATGCTAAAACCAAAATGTGGACTATAATCTAATGATTAGATATGAATTTAAGGCATGTGATCATGAGAACACAAGTATTAAGTAACATATTCATTAGTGACAAAGTTAAAATGTTAAAAATATGAAAGTTTTTAGCCAAAGTGATAAAAATAAAAGAGAATTTTTGCTTCTGTGGCACGGTTCCCACGGATCTGACCTTTTAGGGATTCGTCCAGCGTAAAAGCTGGGATCCGTGGAACTGGTTTTCTTAGGCAGCTCAAATTTTTCCTTTTGGAGACAATAGTGCCTAGTGTGTGCCTATATGCAAACCATTTGGAGTTGCGGTTATCTCTACTCCTTTTAAAAAGAAGAAAAATAAACAAAGAAGTGAAAAAGCATATATATATATATGTGAGATAACCCGAGTGCTCCTTAATTCATTTTTGCTTAAATGAATGTACCCGAAAACACATATTAGTTATGTATTCCCTTTAGCATTCAAAGACATGAGATGCAAAAAAGGTTTTTACTTTGTATTTAAAATGAAAGAAAAAGTTTGTCATAGACGTGAGAATGAATTGAGAAAAATGATACGGGGAGAAGTATCTCTTAGAAAGAATTTCGAAGAATTTCTTGTATAAAAAAAAATTTATCTTGAGTTTTGAAAATAAATCCCCATATTGCTTGTGAGTTGTGTGTGAAATAGAGATCCTAGACTCAGAAAAAAGGTAAGGAAAACGTTTACGTACCTTGTAGAATGAAAATATTTCACGACGATTGTTCCATGAGACCAAGACCAAGACCAAGACGAAGCAAGTTGAATTATTCCGCTTCAACGGTTTGGTGAGGACGTCGGCTATGTTGTCTTCGATGAGTGTCTAAAACTCATCATTTTTACATAATCTAAAGCGCAAAATCATCGAAAACACTTCGAAACACATCAAATGATCAAAATACCACAAATCGGTGTTTTATGTGTTTTAAATGCAAAATATCAAAATCGGATGAAAACATTTCAAAATTTGCAAAATTGCGTTTAGTCCCCAAGTTTCATAAATTGTCAAAATAGTCCACGAGTCAAAATTTCAAAGAAAAGTCACCAAGGTCCTTTTAAAATCAAAAGTTGTCAAATTTAGTCCTTTGGTGAAAAATATCAAAAGTTTGAGAAAATTACAAAAATGGTCCTCCAAGTTTGAAAATTGGCAGAATTGGTCCCTGGAAAATTGGGAAATGGCAATTTTGGTCCCTGTACTTTTGAAGATTGTCAGTTATGGTCCTTAGAGAAACTTTGTTTAATTGGCAGCCAAGACCCTTGCAATTTCAGAAATGACAACAATGGTCCCTATATTTAAAACCATTTAATACCCATTTTGGACCTTACCACCCTTTGGACCCCCTGCCTAAACCCTTTTTGAACCCCCTGGTGCTAATATCTGCCCAGTCAACACCCCTAGTCAAACAAACACACCCAACTTGGCGCCTTTTTCATCCTCACCACCGCCTCCATGACTGCTTCCACAATCCATACCTCCACCTCAACATATTAATCCTCATGTCCCTCCTCCTCGAACACAAGACAAGAATCATTTAATGACCTCTCACC
Source organism: Chrysanthemum lavandulifolium (assembly GCA_022545495.1). Lineage (NCBI taxonomy): Eukaryota > Viridiplantae > Streptophyta > Magnoliopsida > Asterales > Asteraceae > Chrysanthemum > Chrysanthemum lavandulifolium. The sequence continues at coordinate 55,750,515 of CM040242.1, forward strand.
CAACTCACTCAACCCACATCGCTATCAAGACTTTTGGCGCCAAAATGATCAATTTGGCCAAAAGTCATAAAAGTCATCCAAAAGACACAAGCGGTGGGATTTGCTTAGAAAGGAAAAGAAAGAAGATGGGTATAAGAGGAGAGAAGAAAGAAGCTTGGGACGATGGTTAGTGTAATTTTAGTGTTAACTATGTTTTTTTTAAGTATTTCAAGTTTTTCAGTTAATGTTTAAGTTTTAAGATACTTTGTAATCGTATTCGATGTAATAAAAGTTCAAATTAGGTTTCAATTTCGGTTCTTAAATACGATTTCGGTTTATGCATCTTTTATTGTTCAAAATCTCAAATTTCTTAAATGTTGTTCTTAGTTGTTGTTAAGGAATTGAAATAGCTCACATAAGCTTTTAATAAGCTCATTTAAGCTTTTAGAACCTTTGGTATGCTTTTGGGATCGAGTTTTAAGCAATATTGTCTCTTGGTCAACGAAAGTCAAGGAGGAGGAAAGCGATTGCTAAGGATGTTGCACTCTGTGAACTGGGTTAGAATAGTTTCATTTAGTGTAGTTTTGGGTTTGGTATTGGTGCATGCATAGAGGACTTCATGTAGTCGGTTCTTAATTTCATATTTCAAGTAAAATTGCATCTTGTTCTTGTATATGTATCTGTTGTTATCTAAGGTTTAAGTTTGTTTAATTAGTGTTAATTATAGCAATTGAACTTAGTTTAATCATTAAGATTAGCTAGTTTAAAATCTAGCTCAAATATGCTTTATGATTTGAAAAGGGTGTTTAGCCTTCTTTGTTTTTACATCTTAAAGGCCTAAGCAGTTGAGAGAACCTCTTGATCCATGCTTGTTTAGTTAAATTGAACCCTTATCATCTTATTCTTGTACCATATAAGCCAAAATCAAAATTCCATGTAAATTGCTCTTAATGCTTAGCTGTTAGCATTTTGAGAATCAAATTCTCATTTTGAGTTTAGATATCATATATTAAGCTTGCATCGGTGTTATTTCATCCATATATATCATTTCAGTTCATGAATCAAGATCAATCTTCATATTAGTCAACTTTTCAATTTTTGTCAAAAGTCGAATGTTGCGATTTTCAGTTTTGAGCCAAATGGAAAGATTTTTAATGGACTCATTTCTTGGTCAAATCAGATGAAACTTGTTGTTTTTAAAAGCCCTACTGCTCTAGTTTCTTATGGTCATTTTATCATATTTTTGTGATTTTTCTACAAGCTCCAAACTAGCTTGTGGACTTGGACCCATCAGCCCTGCTCCTCTGTCTCAGCATCAGCTGAGTTTTCTCAGCTGATGCAAGCCCTTGCACAGGTCTCATAAGGGCTTGGCTAGGGTTGGTTTTTGGTATACACTCTCAACCAGGTCTAGTTTAGATTGTAACTTTTCATTTTCGGTTTAGAGCTTATTTGTAGCTTGTGCAATAGCTTAAAGTGGGTACCTCTTAGCATTTTACGCCAAAAGCTCTTAGCCTCAAATCATTGCAACTAGCTTATCAGAAGGTTTAGCTTGTTGATTCTTGTTACATTTTGGTTCTATTAGCTTATTATAGCTTACATTTACATTTGGTGGACTTTGGTGCTTCTAGCTTATTCAAAGTGCTTATTTCATAAGCTCTTGCATATCGGTTCATATTTTCCCACAAGCCCCTGTTTTCTATTTTTCCCAGCTTCCTAATATTATTTTAGACTTTCCTGAAATTTTCATATTTTTCCAAGCTTATTTACTATTTTCTTAATTTAAACTAGTTTTAAGCATTTTAAATAGCTTTTAATACAAAAATTAAGAAAAGTCTCAAAAAATAGTTTTCAATTTTCTTAAGTTTAGATAAATGTAAAAAGCTTAAAAGTATTTTTCCATATTTTCTCCTTTTATGTGGTATTTTAATAATTTAAATTAGTTTTAAATAGTTTTAAATTAATAATAAATATATAAAAGTGTGAAAAATATATTTTCAGTTTTAAAATTAGTTTTATCATATTTGAGATTTTTCTAAGTTTTAAGTTTATTTTTCTACCCTTATTTCATATTTTCTTTTATTTTAGAGTATTATTAAATAGTTTAAATTAGTTTTTAATTTATAATAATTACATAATTAGTTGTAAAAATAATTTTCCTTTTCTATAAATTTTCTTTTATCATTAGGTTTGTAAAAATGTATTTTTCATATTTTTAGGATTTATATTGCATAAGTTTCACTTTTTTATTTTGTACGTTGACGTTATTTTTATTTAAACGTAAGTTTTTAAGTTTTAAGTTTTAAACGTTCATCACTTTAAAAATAGTGATAGCGTTTATTTAATATCTTTTATCTTTTTTTTAATTTGCATTTAAGTCGCTTTTATTTATAACCTTTTTTCAGTAGTGTAATTATTCAATCCTAATCCTTTCGGATCATTATCATTAGTGATCCTTCTACAGTCTGAATTAGTGTTTAACACACCATTGAGTCTCAAGTGGGACATAACGACCCGGAATTCTCTGTATTCTCGATCTTCATTTGCATTTGTGTGCATTTGTTTTAAGTCATTTAGACTTGTTGTTTAGACGGAATCAAATTTTGGCGCCACGGGAGAACTTCGGTGTGTTTAGCCTTTTCGGATCCATTCTTGTGCATACCCCATCTTTTGTAAAAATTTTGTAAAGTTTTCAAAATCCAAGGTTCATTAACACTTTTCCTAAAGTGTTAAAAGCCAAAAGATTTTCATTCTTTGTTTTGCATCATGTTTTCAAAACATCAAAATATTCTCCTTTACCCTCATACCCTTTTGATTCTTTATTCCTTTACCCTCTATCCTTTTGATTCTCACTTCTTCTATTCTCATGGAATCTCTCGGGGCAGATTCGGGACGAAGTTGAAAAACTTGGGATGTATCTCAAATGTCAAGAATTGAGTTGTTCGTGATGATCCATTCATTCTGCGTAGGGAAATGGAGCGAGAAACCGGGTGACAAAGGACCAAGTACTTCCTTTTGATAATGGGAGTTCATCGTCCAACCTACGGTTATCAAAGTTCTAAACCCTCAATTGCTCATAAACCGTCTAGAATTGATTCTAAACTTTCACGATTTACGGTTAAGAGCAAACATGCGAAGTCGGGCGGTGACTAATGACTTGCCTAAACTTCACGTTTCTCAAGAACCGAATCGAGACCACAGCGGAAGTGGTGGAAATTGCTAGCTCTCGAGCACACCACTTATCCCACCTCGATTTTTCAAAATGTTCTTTGAGTCTTGATAGTCATTCGATCACCTTGTTGGTTTTGTTGATCCTTTGAATAAACCGATTCCTCTTCATAACTTTCAAATGCAATCGTTTATTCCTTGTGTCGGTTGTGGTGAGCCTCTTTATGGTTCACCTGTCGTTCAAGTGTACTTGTGTACAATGTGGTAATGATATCCATAACGGAGTTGTTTGTTTTGTGGTTCGAGGAATTCATTTGATTATGATCTAACCGAACTCATTTAACGACTCCTCTAACTTTTCTAATTACCCACCACCGACTTATCTTCAAACGATCAACATACATTGTGAATTTTGTGGAGGTCCTCACTAAGGATTTGAGTGTCAATCCAGGAAGCGCGTTTGTCTATGAGCAGTTTTCGGTGATACTCGGAACTTTGGTTATAACCAAAATCCATATGATTCACCAATCGGACTCAGCGATGTTCTTGTTGTGATTCTTGTGGAGGTCCCATTTCGACTCGATTGTCAAATAGGGAACCCAGTTCCTTATAACAATCATGACTCTTACATGATTGAAAATTTCCAACCTCCTCGACATTATACGGTTCAAACTCCACGAGCCGTTGTCTCATGAAATCTCCCGAGATTTTGAAACCACAATGAAATCACTTAATGATATGATGCAAAACTTTAAGAATCAAATGAGTGTTGAAAAGTCCATGGGAGAATTGCTAGTCAAGAGCAAAAGGCCCGTAATCTAAGGAAGAAACATTAGTCCTAGAGCAAGCGGCTCTAAGGCGTTCCAAATTCTGAAGGCGGCTCTTTATGATGATGATGAGGAGAGTTTTATCCCTTTATAGATAATAGTTCTCAACTCCTCAATCGGTTGATACCCGTGATTGAGAATTCATCTCAAACAAGCTGCTATCACACACGAAGCTCCCATTGACTCTCTTATTATGGGGGCGAGCATCTCGGCACTATTAGGAAGCGGAATCGTCTAATGTTGAGAACCTTATCCCGATCCCAAGTGAGTGCGAGGGAATTCTTGACCATGAGTGTGATGTGTCTTCTCCTCTTACAAATGATTTTGTTGAGACTTTCAGATTTTGCGATGATTATAGTGATGCCGATTCTTTATATTCTCAAGACATAGAATTTATTGATGCATCACTTCCACATTCGAGATCGTCAACTTAGAAGAGGATGTTGACCATGTTGTTTCACAACAATTCATCGACTATCACTAATCCCTTATTCGAATTCGATTACGAATTTACTCTAAATTCGGTTAATCCAATCTTTGATAGTGATGAGTCGACACGGAGACTATAATGGACGAGTGCATATTTATAGCCCAAGTACCGCACATGTCCCACCTCCGTATATTCTTCATGAGGAGTTCTCGGTGAACTTTCTCATATCATATCTCAGCGGGAGTATGATTGTTTGGATGGCAAAATCATGATCGGGAGAGAATCTCAATTTGCATAGTTATGACAAATCTTCCCACCCATCCTCGAGATGCCTTCCAACCCTAAGAGCTCTACCAAGAAAATCCAAATAAGTGCAAGCTGCACTTGATCCACGAGGAAGAAGATCTTATCATGATCATTATCATGATCTTCCTTCTTTCTTCACCTACTCGGTGACTTCTCTCTTCTTCACTCCTTGGGAGTGAGGACACTATCTTTGACCCGGCATTTTCATGTACCATCTATGAGTCAGTCATCTCTCTTTATCTCATCGGTGTGGAACTTTCACGTGCTTCAAATGTTTGTCCAAACATCTTGAATGAAAGTCCGATGGAGATTGTTTCTTCCACTTTGCTTCCCATGAACCAATGAATTCGGGTCGAGTCAAGCTAGCGACTCGGTATCCAAAACAAGAGTACGCACCATATGGGTTTTCACCCATATTTACGTCTTCTTACCCCTTTCTACCATTTAAGTGTGGGGTGATGCCCCATGTTATATATATATATAAAAAAAAAAAAAAAAAAAAAAAAAAAATGCTTTCTAAATAATGGCGTAGTATTTCCCTTTTCGTTCTTTGTTTGGCATAACCGCGGTACTTTGAATATCGAGGCGATATTCATTTCTAAGTGTGGGGAATTCTCGAATTTCATATATTATCTACCCAATTCCCGTTTTGGCCAAAAAAATTTTTTTGGAGTAAGTGTTCTACACTTTCTCATACAGTTATCGATCCGCCATGTCGCAAGACAAAAGGATTAGCTAATCCAGAGCAAAGCGGCTCTTGGTAAAGATTTTCAAATCCGTTTATATGGCTTGCAATTTGCCCAAAATTGTATGGTTCCTCGACTCCCATCATCCTCAAAAGATAATGAGTTGGCTAGCCCGCAAGATTATGGCTTGTGGTAAAGGCGATGGAAAACCATAATTGGTAATCAGCTCACCAAAGATAATGTTGATAATTTATCTAAGAGTTGGCTAGTCCGTAAGTGCGGCTTCGGTAAAGACAAAATCAAATCCGTTGAAAGTCGGTGGTTTGCTCAAAATCGCATGGTTATCGATTGTACCATGGTTCTTACTTGAGCTGAAACATTTGGCTACTCGAGTAATGGCTTTTGGTAAAGATTAAAATCCATTATGTTTTCTCAAATCATTGCTAGGGACTAGCAATATCTCGATGTGGGGATTGATGAGTGTCTAAAACTCATCATTTTACATAATCTAAGCGCAAAATCATCTCGAAACACTCGTAAACACATCAAAATGATCAAAATACCACAAATCAGTGTTTTATGTGTTTTAAATGCAAAAATATCAAAATCGATGAAAAACATTTCAAAATTTGCAAAATTGCGCTTTAGTCCCCAAGTTTCATAAATTGTCAAAAATAGTCCACGAGTCAAAATTTCAAAGAAAAGTCACCAAAGGTCCTTTTAAAATCAAAGTTGTCAAATTTAGTCCTTTGGTGAAAAATATCAAAGTTTGAAAATTACAAAATGGTCCTCGAGTTTGAAAATTGGCGAATTGGTCCACTGGAAAATTGGGAAATGGCAATTTTGGTCCTGTACTTTTGAAGATTGTCGGTTATGGTCCTTAGAGAAACTTTGTTTAATTGGCGGCCAAGACCCTTGCAATTTCGAAATGACAACAATGGTCCTATATTTAAAACCATTTAATACCCATTTTGGACCTTACCACCCTTTGGACCCCTCCTAAACCCTTTTGAACCCCCGGTGCTAATATCGCTTGATCAACACCCCTAGTCAAACAAACACACCCAACTTGGCATACTTTTCATCCTCACCACCTTTCATGATGCTTCCCACGAATCCATACCTCCTTTCAACATATTAATCCTCATGTCCCTCCTCCTCGAACACAAGACAAGAATCATTTAATGACCTCTCACCCAACTCACTCAACCCACATACGCTATCAAGACTTTTTGGCGCCAAAATGATCAATTTGGCCAAAAGTCATAAAAGTCATCAAAAGACACAAGGTGGGATTTGCTTAGAAAGGAAAGAAAGAAGATGGGTATAAGAGGAGAGAAGAAAGAAGCTTGGGACGATGAGTTAGTGTAATTTTAGTGTTAACTATGTTTTTTAAGTATTTCAAGTTTTTCAGTTAATGTTTAAGTTTTAAGATACTTTGTAATCGGTATTGATGTAATAAAAGTTCAAATTCGGTTTCAATTTCGGTTCTTAAATCGATTTCGGTTTATGCATCTTTTATTGTTCAAAATCTCAAATTTCTTAAATGTTGTTCTTAGTTGTTGTTAAGGAATTGAAATAGCTCACATAAGCTTTTAATAAGCTCATTTAAGCTTTTAGAACCTTTGGTATGCTTTTGGGATCGGTTTTAAGCAATATTGTCTCTTGGTCAACGAAAGTCAAAGGAGGAGGAAAAGCGATTGCTAAGGATGTTGCTGACTCTGTGGCAGGTTAGAATAGTTTCATTTAGTGTAGTTTTGGGTTTGGTATTGGTGCATGCATAGCAGGACTTCATGTAGTCAGTTCTTAATTTCATATTTCAAGTAAAATTGCATCTTGTTCTTGTATATGTATCGTTGTTATCTAAGGTTTAAGTTTGTTTAATTAGTGTTAATTATAGCAATTGAACTTAGTTTAATCATTAAGATTAGCTAGTTTAAAATCTAGCTCAAATATGCTTGCTTAACAGTTTGAAAAGGGTGTTTGCCTTCTTTGTTTTTTCATCTTAAAGGCCTAAGCGAGTTGAGAGAACCTCTTGATCCATGCTTGTTTAGTTAAATTGAACCCTTATCATCTTATTCTTGTACCCATATAAGCCAAAAATCAAAATTCCATATAATGCTCTTAATGCTTAGCTGTTAGCATTTTGAGAATCAAATTCTCATTTTGAGTTTAGATATCATATATTAAGCTTGCATCGGTGTTATTTCATCCATATATATCATTTCCAGTTCATGAATCAAGATCAATCTTCATATTAGTCAACTTTTCAATTTTGTCAAAAGTCAAATGTTGCGATTTCGATTTTGAGCAAATGGAAAGATTTTAATGGACTCATTTCTTGGTCAAATCAGATGAAACTTGTTGTTTTAAAAGCCCTACGCTCTAGTTTCTTATGGTCATTTTATCATATTTTGTGATTTTCTACAAGCTCCAAACTAGCTTGTGGACTTGGACCCATCACCTGCTCCTGTCTCGGCATCGGTGAGTTTTCTCAGTGATGCAAGCCCTGCACAGGTCTCATAAGGGCTTGGCTAGGGTTGGTTTTGGTATACACACTCAACCAGGTCTAGTTTAGATTGTAACTTTTCATTTTCGGTTTAGAGCTTATTTGTAGCTTGTGCAATAGCTTAAAGTGGGTACCCTCTTAGCTTTTACGCTAAAAGCTCTTAGCCTCAAATCATTGCAACTAGCTTATCAGAAGGTTTAGCTTGTTGATTCTTGTTACATTTGGTTCTATTAGCTTATTATAGCCTGTTTACATTTGGTGGACTTTGGTGCTTCTAGCTTATTCAAAGTGCTTATTTCATAAGCTCTTGCATATCAGTTTCATATTTTCCCACACAAGCCCTGTTTTCTATTTTCCCAGCTTCCTAATATTATTTTAGACTTTCCTGAAATTTTCATATTTTCCAAGCTTATTTACTATTTTCTTAATTTAAACTAGTTTTTAAGCATTTTTAAATAGCTTTTAATACAAAAATTAAGAAAAGTCTCAAAAATAGTTTTCAATTTTCTTAAGTTTAGATAAATGTAAAAGCTTAAAAAGTATTTTCCATATTTTCTCCTTTTATGTGGTATTTTTAATAATTTAAATTAGTTTTAAATAGTTTTAAATTAATAATAAATATATAAAAAGTGTGAAAATATATTTTCAGTTTTAAAATTAGTTTTATCATATTTGAGATTTTCTAAGTTTTAAGTTTATTTTTCTACCCTTATTTCATATTTTCTTTTATTTTAGAGTATTATTAAATAGTTTAAATTAGTTTTAATTTATAATAATTACATAATTAGTTGTAAAAATAATTTTCCTTTTCTATAAATTTTCTTTTATCATTAGGTTTGTAAAATGTATTTTCATATTTTTAGGATTTATATTGCATAAGTTTCACTTTTTATTTTGTACGTTGGCGTTATTTTTATTTAAGCGTAAGTTTTAAGTTTAAGTTTTAAACGTTCATCACTTTAAAATAGTGATAGCGTTTATTTAATATCTTTTATCTTTTTTAATTTGCATTTAAGTCGCTTTTATTTATAACCTTTTTTCAGTAGTGTAATTATTCAATCCTAATCCTTTCGGATCATTATCATTAGTGATCCTTCTACCGTCTGAATTAGTGTTTAACACACCATTGAGTCTCCGTGGGACATAACGACCCGGGAATTCTCTGTATTCTCTGATCTTCATTTGCATTTGTGTCTGAGCTGTTTTAAGTCTGTTTAGACTTGACTGTTTGGACGGAATCATCTTCGGATGATACTTTCTCAATAGAAATGTTCCCCTTTTGAACATTGTCTCAGGGTGGGTAGTTCATTTAGGAACACCTGGAGGTCCTGAAATGCCACTTTAGCCTCTTTCGTTCACTCATATACTTTTTCCCGTTGCATTCAATCAATACTTTGAAGAATGGCAACTGCTTTTCTAATGTTCGCTAGAGAAATCAGCTGAAGGTTGTGAGTTTCCCGTTTAAGCTTTGTAGTTCTCTCAGGTTTTTGGGAGGAGTCGTGTCTAGTATTGCCTGAATCTTTTTGTGGTTGTTCTTGATTCCTGTAGCATCGATTATGTGACCCATGAACTGACCCTCTTCTACTATGAATGTGCACTTAGTTGGATTCAGCTTCATGTTGATGTATCAATGGTTTTGGAATATTTTTATGATGTCGCGCAAGACGGCATCCTCTGTCTTGCTTTTGATAACCATGCCGTCCACATATGCCTCGAGATTGACGCCTATCTGAGATTTGAATTCTCTGTCTACCAATGCCTGGAAGGTAGCGCCTATGTTTTTTAGACCAAAAGGCATCTTGGTGTAGCAATAGAGACCCTGATTAGTGTAGGATGCTATTTTGTCTTCGTCAGATTCCTTTATTAGAATCTGGTGGTATCCCTTGTATGCGTCGAGAAAGCAGTTGTATTTGAAATCAACCAAAGACTCTACCTTCTAGTCGATGGAGGTAAAGGGTAGTTGTTGATGCAGGTTTTACTGACCAGGTTTTAATATTTATAAGTTCTTGTTATACCTATGGTCTACCCTAATGCACTAACGGGCAGTGTACTCGGTCGTGTGTAGTATAGTATTCGGTAAATCCGAGGTCGTCCCAAGAGCTATAAGTGCGGATTTTAACTAAGTCTAGGTGTCACAGATTTTAATATGATTTTGATATATAATTAACTAATTAACTACTAAAGACAATAAAATATTAAAGCAAATAAAGGCGAGGGTTGTGATCAATAGAGGAGAGGGGTGCTAACCTAGTTACTCATCCTATCAAGTTATGTTTACGTCTAATTACTTCAAATTACATCAGGTGGGGTAAAAGTCGCTAGGACAACATTTGCTCAGTTCGTCCTAACCTATCAGCAAAGGGTTCCACTGGAGAAGTCAGGTGACCCGTCGTAAGTCCAGTTGTTCTTAGTCTCCTAAGCCAAGTCATTAAGTACCGCTATGTAAGATATAGGATTTCATAATCACATTATAACACAACCAATAGAGGCGTATATAAGTTTTAGAGAGAAAGGAAGATGTTCTAGTAAGAGAAAACTCATGGAAGGTTAGATTCCAAGTGAACATTTAACCTCTCCTCGAGGGAGAGGGCTATTTATCAAACAATAACGCCTCCTACGGGCGTGGATCGAGCATACAATGGGTAAAGACCCGTCCTTCGTCCACGGTGTTGTACTAGACTAAACTTAGCTAATAACTGACTAATATCTAATCATAATAAACGATATGTATACGAGCTAACTTAAGCTAGATTATGCTTGGGGTGACCGATGCTTCACAATAGAATATTGTAACATATTGGATTTCACAAACACACTAAACCATAAGATCAAATAGGCGTATTATGAGTTCTAGAGAGAGAAAGTTAGAGGTTTAGGGAACTTTAGTGAGAGAAAGAAAAATCTTATTATGAGCTCCAACTCTCTACCTTGGGAGGTAGAGAGTATTTATAGTCATTACATAAATCGCCACCTATCGGGCTGTGGATCAGGCATACAGTGGGTAAAGACTCGTCCGTCCTCCATGGTGTTACTTAAACTAAATACTACTTAACTTATAATAATCTCGACTACGAGCTTTCTAACGATTACATATACTTGAGGTGACCGACTCTTTAATACATGGATTTACTAAATCCTAACAATCTCCCCAAGGAGGTTACCTCAAGATCACCTCAAACATACATTGAATACAAGCAGTTTTACATAAAGATTGTTCTTGCATTCTTGTTCTGATTCTTTGCTCAAGCCGTAGTCATTGATTCTTCATTGATGCATGTTTGGATAACCCAGTGGAGGTCTTTATCGATCCACGTGATGATGAGTTTTGAGCTAGCTTTAAGATCATCGGCAATAATACATTTCTAACTCTTCCATTGTGGTCTTGTGACTTATGGACCGACATGCTCACATTCGGATTATGATATATTCTTATCGAGTAGCGAAGCTTTCGTTGATTCATGATATTGGCGCAGCGTAGCGAAGCATGCGGTGAAAATATCGAGTCATTGATGCACTAATCATGATTTCTTCGAGATGAATATGTTGAGTGAGCATGCGGCTATGGATTGACCGCTTCATTCGATCGATCACCGCAAGCGTGGGCGACCGCATAAAACATTTAGCAATAAAGCGCGCGAAAGTGTCTTTGATCACTTCGTTGAATTGAGGTACACGCCCACGGTTCCCGTTGATCGATACAAATCTTACTGTGATCGGTATAATTCAGAAGAATTTCCTTGACAGGTTTCGTGAGTTGCTCTAGTTGTTCTCAAGCGGAGCGTCTCAAAGAAGACAACACGGAGTGAGTGAACCGTGAATAGAGATTCACCGATTGATGAAAAGAGATTTGAAAAACAATCATGTATTGCTCAATAGAAATTGTTTTTGCAATACAACGAAGGTTTTAATGAAAATCAATTATCAATCATAAACACCTTTTGATTTGAAATATTCGAACACGGTCGATGTGCTAAAGAAAAGAGTTTTTAAGCACAATGACCGGTTTTCAAAGGTATCCGTCAATCCATAACTCGAACTGTGATTGATTCAAAAGATTGAATCGCCCATTGTTTACATTCGGTTGTCACATGGTTGATCTATAGAATAGATCTCACATGCCACCTACCGAGGAGCTTGTTTGATGTTGGCTCGAAGGCTTTCCATCTTCATTGTGAATATGTATGCATATCACTCGGATGTTCCGCAATACCACGGGGATAATCGTGGGACTCAAGATATAATCTCTTTCCACATTGTGTGAAATAGAGAGTCTTCATTGAAAGTGTCTAATGAGATTTATTGATGATCTCGTGGCTCTAGACTCAATTTGTGCATATTTGGATCCTATATCGGAGACTAGGGAGGGTCTCCTTCTTCAATATCAACAATCTCTAAGAGAAAGTCGATAGATAATGTCGGTTCCCGTGAGAGTGAAACAAGTCCTTTCAAGAGGAACTTGAGTGGTTTGGGAAGTTGAAGTGCGGTCGTCCATTGGGTCCATGACGCCTTGTCTTCAATCCGATGTTACCTTGGTAACCACCAATAACATATGAATTGAACCCGTATCGCCCTAAGGTTGAATAATTGGAGGGCTATTTGTTTCACCCTTTTCTCATTCAATTCTTTTCATTCTTCACCCCTTCCGGTGCTTACCGAGACTTCATAGCTAGAACCTTGTTGGGTTTATTCCAAGACTAGCTCATACTCGGTCCGCACTCTTCCCATATCTCATTTTCTCCTTTTTTCAATATACCTAAGGACTTCTACACTATCTAGTGGATTGTCCCTGGTAGATCCCTCCGGTTCAGCGGATCATGGGAACAAATACCTAACCTTATCATCCTTATATCACCATACATAAAGTAAAGTTGGTCGGTCTATTTGGTATTGTTCATACGCCATTGGAACCAATTGAAAACCATTTGAAAATCAATCCAGGATACTTGTGACAAAGCATTTTGTACCGAATTGTTTTGACATTTTAGAACAAAGCTCCCCTCAACATGTGCATCAAGTTTTTGAAATCGTTTTGCACACGGAGGCAAGAGAAAGAATTAACTTCTTTGATTACCATTTTCTAAAAGATATCAACATCACTTCACGATCAAAACAAGTAGATAAAGCATATAAGGGAAGGATGAGGTTTTCATAAACTTGCTCCCCTCAATATGTGCCTTGAGGAATGAAAGAGTTTTGCACATACAAGAGGAACCTCGCACATTGATCACGTTTCAAATTTTTGTGGTTTAAGATAGATGCTCCCCCTCGACATATGCATGGAAAATTTGAAATCGTTTGGCACATGTGGGAAGGAGAGCTTGTACATCCTTATAAAACCATTTACCAATTATCGGTTTAAATCAATTTAAATCACAAATTCTCCCCGATCACAATTATCAAATCATTTGAGATTTGTGATCTCTTGTAGATTTAAATTGATTTTGAGAGCTTTTTAAGGAGAATTGTGATTTGATTATGAAAGCGTTTATATCGATAAGGATCGGATTTTAAGACTTTAAACTCCATTGAATAAACATGCATGATTATCTTTTGAAAATAATTGTATGACAAATAACTTTTGATTTAATTGAAATCATTCTCCCCTCAATCAATGACATAAGTTGTTGATTGAGATATATATTTTGACAAACTTTTAAGTCGAGATGATTATCAAAAATAGAGTCCGAGTTATTTTCAAAACAACTAGTTTTCATTAGATAGTAAGGATTGGTTTAAAGAATCGAGCAAGAAATTTGAAAACCAAGATAAAGTATGGCTCGTTCTATCTTTGAAAAGCGGTTCTTGTCTGAAATGACAATAAACCACGTTTCTCTTTCTCCTATATATATATATATATATATATATATATATATATATATATATATATATATATATATATATATATATATATATATATATATATATATATATATATATATATATATATATATATATATATATATATATATATATATATATATATTAATTGAACAACATCTAAAGTCCCGTGTCATTCTTTGAATGACAACATCAAAACCGTAGATATAATCGAATTGAGAGAAACATGACAAAATGACAATATTTTTGAAGATATTTTGAATTTTTCAAATTTTATGGATTTTGACATTTTATATTTTTCTATTTGATTTTTTAAGGTTTTATAATTTTGTATTTTGTTTTTCGAAAAAATATTTACAAGGGATAGATGACGAAACCTTTACTCCTCTTCTTCCTCTTGAAGGCGTTTGAGAGTTTCGGTTGTAGGCTCTTAAGACCAGTCGTGGAAGAATAAACTCAAACGTTCTCTAGGAAGAGCTTTGGTGAAGATGTCGCTAACCGGTATTCAATCCTCACAAAGTAAAGTTCCACCACACCGTTTTCAACTTGCTCACGATGAAATGATGTCGAATGTCGATATGCTTTGCTCTTGAGTGTTGTACGTTGTTGCATGAGAGCAATAGCACTTTTATTATCACAGATGCAGGTATTTTGTTAAATTCAAAGCCATAGTCGATTAATTGGGATCTTATCCATAGGATTTGAGCACAACAAGATGACATGGCTATGTATTCACACGTAGAGGAAATAGAAGTACTCATTTGCTTCTTTGAAGACCACTCACAAGCTTATCTCCCAAAACCGAGCACCTCGGACTTACTTCGACGAGTATCTTGACATCCCGCATGATCGGCATCACATAGGTCGTTAGTGACATACCGGTGTCCTTCGGTACCAAAGTCCCATATTGATGGTTCCTTGGAATCTTGAAAGACTCGTTTAACCGCTTCAAGGTGCTTTTAGTAGGCTTAGCACGGTATCTAGCACACATGCAAACAACGAACAAGATGTCTCGCTCTACTAGTCGTGAGGTACATCGAGGATCCAATCATACTACGATATTTCATTTGGTCTACCATGATCCACGAGTGGTCCTCATCTAATTTAGTACGTTCAATCATGGGAGTGTCAGCAGGTCACTAGAATCGAATCCAAATTTCTTTAAAATCTCATTTGCATATTTAGATTGATTTATAAAATGCCTCCGGGACTTTGTGAAATTTGTAATCCCAAGAAAAATGACATTTGTCCCATCATTGACATTTGAAATTTAGAACCCATTTCTTTTGAAAACGGTCACACTCATTGGGGTCGGTCGAGGCAAAGATGATATCATCAACATAAATTTGAGCGTGAATTAAATGTTTGCACGACTTTCGGTGAACAATGTAGGATCAATTGCTCCTTTTCGAAACCGGTAGATAAAAGAAACTTTGATAGCGTATCATACCATGCCCTTAGAGCTTGCTTTAAACCATACAAAGCCTTCTTCAAACGATAAACATGAGTAGGATGCTCTGGATTCACAAAGCCTTGGGTTGGCCGGCGTGAGCAATTCTTTAAGATCTCCGATTCGGAAATGTCGTCTTTACATCCATCGATGAACTACCATGTTCTTACTAGCGACATTAGCCAAAAGATTATGATTGCCTCGTCACGAGCAACGAGAGCAAATGATTCTTCAAAGCCAATACCCTCCTCTTGACGGTATCCTTTAGCAACCAATCGAGCCTTGTTCTTTAAGACATCACCATGCTCATCAAGTTTCACTTTGAAGATCCATTTAGAGAAATGATCATAGCACAATCTGGAGCGGTACTAATTCCCATACATCAAGTCGATCAAACTCATGAATTTCTTCTTGCATGGCATTGAACCAAATTGTCTTCATTCATGGCGGTTTTAACATCTTTGGTTCGATCTTAGAGAGTACGGAGTTGAAGAAGCACCATAAGGCATCGGTTGCAAGTTGTTTCCGTGTGGATCTTGGACGAGAGGATTTCAATGATGTTGTCTAATGGATGATCGTGAGTCCATTTTAAGGTGTTCATGTGGTCATTGTTGAGGGACCAAGTAGCAGAGTCGATGTCTCTCAAGAAGATGGTTCGATGATGATTCGAGAGCAAAGATATTTTCAAATGGAGCATCTTGGGAGTAGCAAAGGGATTAAATTCTTCATTGATGCGTAAACAATTCCATGATGTACATTCAAGATTGAAGATTTGTTGATGAGATTGAGTGATCGCCAGCAGCGCTTCTTGACTTAATGATATTGAAACCGAAGGGTTGACTTCACTCATGGGGATATGAGCAACCTCTATTGAAGGAGATGACACATCATTAGCACTTGGCTCATAGTGTTCATCAAACATAGGATCAAACAATTTCTTTAAATCATCTTGAGATGGAGGTACATATGGAGTTCTTTGGAGAGGTTTGGTACAAGGGATAAACCAATGGGACTGTTTTGAAGTGCGGGTCGAGCTGGATTGTCCAGAGCCATTTGACCGGTCGACTCATCGAGCGTAACGTGAATTTTTTCCATGATATTTGGGTTCTCTTGTTGTAGATTGGTAACCCTTCTTGTTTGGTGCATACCCAACAAAACTCAATATCTACCTTTGCTCTTAATTTACCTAAATCTTGACCGTCATTTGTTGGATAGCACAAAGCACCAAACACACGAAGGTAGGAGAGATCGGGTTTCGTTTATGAACAAGTTCATATGGAGTTTTTCCATGAGAGGTGTGTATAAGGGAGCGATTTTGGGTGCGACATGCGATGGCAATGGCTTGACCCATAGAAACATTGGAACCTTGAATAAATAAGCATTGTTCTTGCGGCTTCTACAAGAGTTCGATTTGTCTTTCAACTACACCGCTCGTTGAGGTTCGTGGAACACTTCTTTGATGTTGATTCCAACACTTTCATAAACTGAATTAAGTCTTTGTTGACAAACTACATTGCCATTGTGCATTCGAACAATTTGATCGTATTGTTGAGTCGAACACAAGTTGTTTGATTAGTTTTATGATGACAAGCTGAGTTTCATCCTTTGTCCTAAAAACTTTACCCAAGTAAATCGAGAGTAGTCATCAACAACTACTAGAATGTATTTCTTCCCATTTATCATTTGCACTCTTATTGGTCCTTGAGATCCATATGAAGGGTATGAAGAACTTCCATTACGAATTTGTGGGTTTTGGTTTGTGGGCATATTTCGTGCTTTTACCCACTTGGCAAGTCGAACAAAGATGATCTTTTCATATTTTAACTGGGTAAGCCTCGACAAGATCCTTTACGGGAAGGTTGTTTATGGTGCCAAGTTCAAGTGATTGAGGCGACGATGCCATAACCAAGACTTTGTTTAGAAGCCTTTGATAGCAAGCAGTTGGAGAGGACTTCATCATGTCATCGATAGAGATGGTGTATAGGTTAGAACCTCGAGTACCTCTTAATAATTCTACACCATCAAGTTCTCTAACGAAGCAAGTATGTTTTCTAAAGCCACTTCTAGATCGGAATCACATAATTGACCAACAGAGAACAGTTGTGACCAAGACCTTCCACATAATATACCCTAGAAATCACACTTTTACCAATCACATAATCTCCATAACCCATAATAGCTCCAAATGGTCGTTCCCGAATCTAACGTGTCCGATGAATTTACTCACAAAGTTTATGAGCGCGACCGGTCTCCGATCATATGGTTGGAACAACTGAGTCCAGTACCACGTAACGATTTGAGCGATCTGCGGTTGAACACAAACAAGAATGGATAATCGGATAATTGGGATCCCATGCAAGAATGGGTTCCATTTGGTTAAGCTGATGATTGGAACACCCACATCGAGATAGAAACATTCATATCGGACATTGAAGCAATGGAATCATTATGAATAGATGCGATTACTAGTCTCAGATTTGCCCTATTCAAAGTATGTTCACTTCTTAGGGAATAGTTCTACGAAGAGGCATCCATTTTCTAGTGGGCATTGCACGATTAACCTTATGGCCTCTGGTATCCATTGATAACCTATCTTACTAAATGTTCTTCCCGTGGACTTCCAATTGCTTTTCTAACTTTCTTCGCCTTTGCCTTTTTGCCTTCTTAGCATGATATTTTGTATTAACAATGTTAAGCGGGATTTGACAGTATTAGACAAAGCATTCACACCACATTCATGATTAGAAACATAATTCAAGCAGACATCATTACAAGGTTTGCAAATAGTATCAAAATTCGAATTAATTACTTTACGCCTATGGCTAATACTAGAATCAACACGATTCATTTTATTCGACTCAAGCTTAAAGTTCCTAGGTTGGTCTTCTACTCTCTTCCAATGCACATTCTTAGCTTGCGAGGTCCTATCATTCCTTGTATTGTCTTGAGACTTTGACTTGCTCGCTTTAATGTCACCGATTACTCAGCAGAGGAAGGAACATTAGTTGGTTTTGCTACTTTTGCCTTTCTGTTTTGATGTCTTTGGGATGTGAACTATTCAAGGCACATTGAGGTTCACTTTCTTAACTCTGGAGGTCTGGGATCCGAACTATTTGAAGGCCTACTAAAGTTCACATTCATAACATTGGGCATTGAATGATTTGTATACTTGGCTTTAGGCATAGAACAGGTATCAAGGGGTTGACTTGCTCACCTAGGGATTTAGGGCATATTGTAATTAAGCATTCTAGAAGTTCTTGAGATCGTTTGGCATATAAGCATGCATGACCAATTGCATTATCAAGTGGTTTCTCTAACTTATCCTCTTCTACAATCTCACGGAGATATTCTAGATTATCCTTAAGGTATGAGAAATATGTTTGAATGGCAAGTTTGTTATTCCTAAGGTGAGGAGGAACATAATTCATAGACAAAGCATATGTATTACAACCTTGCACCTTTGATGCACCATTCTCCCATTGGTCATTGGCATTTTCCTTTTACGACTCTTGATTCTCAATTTCCTTTTGCAAACGAAGTTATTTGTTCATTATTTTATTACGAGTGACTTTTATTGACTCAAATAACTCATTGAAATGACGTTTAACCTTTTCATTTTCTTCTAGAAAACTCTCATTTTCCTTTTGTAAAGCATTGACCAAGTTTTGAAGATGAAAATTTTGAGAATTTCGAGAGTCTAAAGGAGGAGACATTTGGGAGCGGTCGCATTGTTCATTTCACCCTTTAATTGAGAAATTTGGGCTTTCAACTTTCGATTGTGTTACAATGAGCTCGAATCATTCATCACGTTTGCTAATTTCAAAATCGCATCAAATTCGTGAACATCCAAAGATGTCTTGATATTTGAGGTTTTAACATTTTCTTTCGGATGTTGATATTTTAATTGCAAAGCGGATGCTCAACTTCTAATTTAGAAAACTGTTTTACCAGGTTATCATGATCATCCTATTCAACTTTATCATGCGGTTTAGAGTTAGTTTTTTCAAGCTCAATGACACGATCATGGGAGACTTTCGAGCAACGGATAATTCATGAAATCGATAAGCATTAATGGAACAATTGTAGCGATGTAAACACATCTTGAGTAATACATTCGAAATAAGAGTCTCATTCAATGTATGCAAGTTCTTCCTCTCAATCTCATTATATTTTAGTGCTCGCTCATAGTCACTAACCTCAACTATCATTGCATCAAATTCCTTTTCCATTTCTTTAATGTCTAAATTCATTCCCTTTTTAAGACTTTCAAAATAATCTTTAGTTGTTTAAAGAAAGGCATGACTTCGATTAAATAACATTCTTTCGTTTGCTATCAAAACCCCTTTCCCTTGATTATACCGATGGTGTGATCCTTTTCTTACAAGTTTTCTCAAAATCAACAAATAGTTGAAAGATAACATATTGGTGATTAAGGTCTTGCTTTTAGTGGCAATAGTCCTAGGAACTAAATGCATTGGTGTATTGGGAGGATACACATCGGCGAAGGCATTTTCTTAAAGGGGTTTGTTACAACAAGATTCTCGCTTTTGCTTATCTAAATCCTTTTTCCGTAACACTTGTTGGGTGTTAACAACGCCCTGAGGCTTAAACATGTTCAAGGAAATCCAATTCTCTTCTTGTAATCATGGGGTGTGATATTTATTTTCTTCTCTTAACATTTAGGATCATCTAGTTTCTTGTTCATCTTTTCCTAGTGACTTCATCGATTTCTTATCTTCTCAAAGGCACTCAACGCAACTAGGTTTCTGTCTAGGCTTAAGGATTTCATTGCCATCATAAAGAACCTTATGAGCATTTCTAGCCTTTTAATGACCTCGGATTTGGTTCCTCAACAAGGGAATGCTATGCTTATCGCTAAGACTCTATGCTTAGTGATTAAGTGAGCGATCGAATGGTATTTCCTTGTATGTACAACTTATTTTCAAGCTTGTTTTCAAGGTTTTAGATTAGAAAAATCATTCAAAAGTTTTGATTCCTTAGTTAATCAATTCTTGCTTAAGCATTTTAACATTTTCTTGAAGTTATTGTTTTGCTTAGCGTTTTAGAAAGCTTTTCTTGTAAGGAGTTTAACTCTTGTTTTAATACTTCTTCTAAACCTACTTTTTCTAATAGTTATACGCATTTGGTCATCCATTTCCCGCTCACGGTGGTCAACTCAAATTTTGCACGTTGTTCATAAATAGCAACACGTTCTTTATAGGCATTCGATTCGAGATGACAGAATCATCGGGGCACATGCGGTGAATTCATCAAAAACATAATCATTGTTGATGCAGAAGATGCATCACTTGGTACAATCTCACTTTCACTTTGTTTCACATATTGATCATATGGGAAAACATTGATATTACCCATATTTTCAATATCCGACTCAATAATTACAGATTGATTGTACCGTTATGTATCTTTGCTCATCAACTTCATCGTATAATTTTAATACCTCGTAAATGATTTTGTCTTTGGATGGACCAGATGTGATGATGAAGAGACTTTAGAGAGACCATTCGAGAAATGCTAGCCATGAAAATGGTTTGTGCAAGAGGTTCTTCATCAACATCGTAGTCGTATGCATCACAATCGACTACTTGAAAGACATTCGATGATTATGGCCTATCTCCCGAATTGGTTGCTCATCCACATCGCATCATATGTCTTAGCATTTCCTCACCAAGAACAACAACTCCTCTTCATCCAAAGTCGCACCATTATCCCGAGCTTGCACAAGCAACATCTTATCCTCAAGTACTGCATTCTAAGGGCTTTAGGTGATGTGCGTTCCTTGCAATGTGTCCTCACCTCCACAGCTTGTAACACTTGATCGGCTTTACTTGTCCTTGATTTCCATTCCTTCCTCTATTCTCGATTTTCCACATACCTCCTCCTACTCCACCTCTTCTTTGTTCATATTGTCTTCCTTGAGTGGTTGTCTGTAACCTTTCCATCTCGACCAAAGCATGGTTGTGTAGATTGGATGCGATCTGATTTCATTGTTAGTGTGAAGTTTGTTGGTATGTGGAGAGAAGGTTAAGTTTTGTTTAACCATATAAGCAGTTTATTGATAAATTGTTCCATGACAAGATTGCCATCAGTTGTTTGAAGTATGGATCTTGAATGACTTGAGATGCTTTGGTAGTGGTTCCATCATTGGTGAAAATGCGGTTGAATCATTTGATGAACTTGTTTCTCCCCGATTGGTTTTGAACTGCGCCGAATCCTTTTTCAAACATAGCATGTCTCTCATTACGAGAAGGAAGGCATCGATTGCTCATAGTTTGTATTCTTCAATCCTTTAGTGAGCTTCACAGAGGTGACAAAATTGTGCCATTCGGGATTCATGTTGTTCACAAACTTTGAGTTAATTTGAATGTTTGGCATAGTCATTCGATGTTCCTCATATCATTAACAAGCTTGTGGAATCTCACGTAATACTCATAGACACTCATCATCGGTTTCATCTTGAAGTGTTCAAATTCATCATAGAGTTGTGATTCTCTGTCTTCCATAGTTAATTCGAACCGAGAGAAGCATCTTGACATTATCCCACACCGCCTTGGCTTCGTGTTGTGATTGATCGACTTGTAGATATCTTTGGAAGACCTTGAAGTACGATGTTAGAAGCCACGATATCGACATCGAATCTTTTTTCTCCTTATCATCGAGCTCATCATATATCTTTGGTCCGTTTATTCCATAGATCATTGTTCCATCTGCAATTGTATCAATTAAGTATCTAGTAGTCTCAACCCGACACGGTCCTTCATCAATGGATTTGAGAATGTTGACTCCATTTTCCTTTCCAAGACAAGACAATCGATTCGTTGAGCCCAAGAGTCGTAGTCGGTTCATCAAGCATGGGTGGACGAGTATGAACCAACTAGCTGGAACATCCTCGGCAATAGTGGAGATGATTGTAGGAACATTGGTAGACATGTTGATGATTAAACGGGATTTTATAACTCTATGATTAAACCGGAAATAGATTCTTTCACGGATTTTACTAAATCAAGAGAAAACCGACATGCATGTGAGTCAACCAAGTCGCTAAGAAAACTCAACCAAGTCGCTAAGCACCAAGTCGCTATGATACCAAGTTGCTAAGACACGGTCAAGTCGCTAAATAACAACTCGCTAAACACCAAGTCGCTAGCAAAATTTTGACAAGAAGTCGCTACACCAAATCGCTAACACCAAGTCGCTAACAAACTTAAGTACAAGTCGCTAACTTTCACCAAGTCGCTACGAGTGGAGAATCCACTATGTCTTGTTTGTCGGCTTGTCTCAATAGACAAGTCGCTAGCTCAACTCACTAAGACCTTCAACTACAACTCGCTACCAAATTACAAAGCAAGTCGCTACCAAGACAACTTATCCGTGGCTCAAGTCGCTAGCTAGAAAACACAAAACACCACTTTTCAATCCAAAACAACCCAACCACGATGATTCAAAGTTACCAAATCAAAATCCAAGCACATACAATGATTCTAAACACAAAACTACACCCAAGATTCAAACTTTAACACTAGAAATGATCCAAATGATGCAAAACCACTAAACTTTTTCAAACTCTAAACCACCTAAAAGTCACTAGAAACCAAAGATATGTAAGAGATGATCAAACCATGGCTCTTGATACCATTTGTAACATATTGGATTTCACAAACACACTAAACCATAAGATCAAATAGGCGTATTATGAGTTCTAGAAAGAGAAAGTTAGAGGTTTAGGGAACTTTAGTGAGAGAAAGAAAAATCTTATTATGAGCTCCAACTCTCTACCTTGGGAGGTAGAGAGTATTTATAGTCATTACATAAATCGCCACCTATCGTGCATGGTGGGTAAAGACCCGTCTGTCCTCCACGGTGTTACTTAAACTAAATACTACTTAACTTATAATAATCTCGACTACGAGCTTTAACGATTACATATACTTGAGGTGACCGACTCTTTAATACATGGATTTACTAAATCTAACAAATATCCAATTCCTAACAATCTCCCTAAGGAGGTCACCCAAGAATTACACTGTGAATCCTAGCATTCTATTTAATCTTTAATCTTGAACTCAGAGACATCAACTCATCAAAATGTTCAAACATTTGTGCTTATGGTGACTTCATCATTGTTCAACTATAATGTATATTTTGTGGAGGTTGTAGATCCGATCCACTTAGATGACTTTTGAGTATTAGAAGAGATCATCACCAACATAAATCTTTGACTCTTCTATTGTGGTGTTGGTGTTATGTGATGTTGTGACAATTGGACCGGCATGCTCACATTCGGATCATGATGTATTCTCATCGAGTAGAGAAGTTTTATCGGTTCATGATATTTGCGCAAAGATAGCGTAAGCATGGAGTGAAAGTATCGAGACGTTGAAGCACTTATCATGATTTCTTTAGAGATGAATGTGTAGTGTGAGCATCCGCTATGGAATGACCACTTCATTCGATCACCACAAATGCTCGGCGCGACTGCAGACAATGCTTAGCAATAAAGTGCACAAAAGTGTCTTTGATCACTTTCGTTGAATTGAGGTACACGCCCACGGTTCCCCGCTGATCAAGACATGTCTTTTCGTGATCGGTAAAATTCAAGAATTTCCTTGACAGGTTTCATGAATGCTCTAGCTGTTCCCAAACCGAACGCCTCAAAGTAGACAACACGGAGTGAGTGAACCAATAATTGAGATTCACCGATTGATGAAAAGAGATTTGAAAACAATGGTGTATCGCTCAATAGAAATTGTTTTTGCAATACAACGAAGGTTTTAATGAAAATCAATTATCAATCATAAACACCTTTATTTTGAGAATTAGTACACATCGATGTGCAGCGTAAAAGAGTTTTTAAGCACAACGACGGTTTTTCAAAGGTATCCGCCAATCCATAACCCGAACCAGATTGATTCAAAGATTGAATCGCCCCATTATTTCTCATTCGGTTGTCACATGGTTGATCTATTGGATAGATCTCACATGCTACCCACCGTAAGCTTGTATGATGTTGGCTCAAGAAGGCTTTCCATCTTCATTGTGAACATGTTAGCATATTACTCGATGTTCCGCAATACCACAAGGATGCGTGGGACTTAAGATATAATCTCTTCCACATTGTGTGAAACAGAGAGTCTTCATTGAATGTGTCCTAATGAGATTTATTGATGACCTCGTGGCTCTAGACTCAATTTGTGCATATTTGGATCCTATATCGAGACTAGGAGAGGGTCTCCTTCTTTAATATCAACAGATCTCAAGAGAAAATCGATAGATAATGTCGGTTCCTCAGTGAGAATGAAACAAGTCCTTTTAAGAGGAACTTGAGTGGTTTGGAAGTTGAAGTGCAGTCGCCACGGGTCCATGATGTCTTGTCTTCAATACCGATGTTACCTTGGTAACCATCGAGAGTATATGAATTGAACCCGCCACCGCCTACGCTTGAATCATTGGAGGGCTATTTCTTTTCACCCTTTACCTTCAATTCTTTTTCATTCTTCAACCCCTTCATGCTTACCGAGACTTCATAACTAGAACCTTGTTGGGTTTATTCCAAGACTAGCTCGCCTCATCCGCACTCTTCCCGTATCTCATTTTTCTCCTTTTTCGATATACCTAAGGACTTCTACTCTAACCAGTGGATTGTCCTCGGTAGATCCCTCCGGTTCTAGCGGATCATGGGAACAAATACCTAACCTTATCATCCTTATATCACCATACATAAAGTAAAGTTGGTCGGTCTATTTGGTATTGTTCATCTGCCCTTGGAACCAATTGAAAATCATTTGAAAATCAATCCAGATACTTGTGATATATTATCAAAGCATTTTGTACCTGAATTGTTATTGATATTTTTAGAAAAGGAGCTCCCCCTCAACATGTGCCTCATTTATTTGAAATCGTTTGGCACATGGAGGCAAGAGGAAGAATTAACTTCTTTGATTTCATTTTCTAAAAGATATCTACATCACTTTCCCGATCAAAATTAGCATTTTTCATGCTTTGATAAATATATTTATGTGGGAAAGGATGTGATTTTTCAAAAGTTTCTCCCCCTCAATATGTGCCTAGAGATTTGAAATTGTTTTGCACGAGGAGGAAAAAGTTCTTAGAAGCACATTTACGATCATACCGCCATGCAGAAACCGATTGAAACTCAATCAAGGTACTTTATGATGAAACATATAAATCTTTGTACCTTGAAAGTTTATTTTCATTTTGAAATGCTCCCCCTTAATATATGCTTTGAGATTCGAAAAACAATTTAGCCGATATGAGAGAGCAGTATGCACTTTGAAATGGTCATCTTTTAACATCTTTCATATTTATATCACATTTTCTCCCCCGATCAAAAATTTCAAATCCTTTGAGATTTTGGATCTCAAGTGATTTAAATATGTATGAAAAAACATTTGTTGGAGAAAATGTGTCTAATTTTATAAGATCCGAAGTGGACAAGATCAAGTTCCTTTTAGACATAAGGAAACCACAATACAACCTAGCACTATTACATACATTATAGTTGTTTATAGTAACTACACCACTTTTACACATCAAAATACAAAACATAAACTACTTCCTAAGATATCTTCATTCGGTTCTTTGAAGCCGCTTTATAGTGTCCTCGCACGAAGTCTACCACCCACAAAGCTTTCAAGGCTGCGATAGATCATTCTAGTCTTTAATCGTCGTCTAATTGCAAGAATGAAATCTTCACACCTCTTCAAATCCTCATCAGTCTAGAAATTCCTTTTGTTTCACCGCTCAAATCAATTTTGATTTCTTTCACTCTAGAGTTTAATTCTTCTTCGACCATCTTGAGTGTGCCATCACTAAATTTGTATAACTCACACAAACTCATTAACATTCTTGTTCCGTATCGTCGCTGAAGATGATCGCCTGGGGTGTCGATCACAATATATTCATGACGATATTCATGTCCTTTGGCTTCCCATTGTGGTCTTGTTAGGTTGACACGAGTCCGGTAACTTTCAATTCCTAATCAAGATCCTCAACTCTTAGTCGAATGACCAAGCCTCTAATCCAGATTGACAAGAACGAAGAGCCTTCTTCTCACGAGCAGTGCAGATGGTCAAGGTATCCTTGGAGGTTCGTAAGATAGAGGTCTTCAAAGTCATTAGGCATCGATGTTTGAAGTCGCTTTTTTCTATAGTGTACTCTTCGAGTCGCTCTTCAAGAACGATCTTCTTTAGGTAATCATACCCGTAGATTGAGAAGATCTCTATACGATAACACTTAGAATACGCATCGGATCGAATGACCTGCGACTCTTTTAGCACTATGTCTTCGATGTAGAATTGTTTCTTCTTGAACCACCAATGAGAAATGCCATATGGCGCAATGTCATACCGTTGCTCATTGTCTACCCAAAATTGATCCGGAACCATCTGCTGAAGACCTTGATCGATGTAGGTAGCCGCTTTCATCTTTGAAATCGGCGGCCTTCTTCGAAGTGCGCCTACATAGATAGTCCGGATCATGGTGAAGAAGAACTCGATTGAATGGTCATATATCCGTGTTCACCGCATAGAGGAAGAGGGTTGTTCACATCAAACCTATTGATCTCGCTCACCGACTTGATCATTCAAAGATTCTATAGCATTCCTCCATTTGATATTGAAGTCGATTAGCATCCGAGTGGAAGACTTTAACTATTTCATATGCTAGGCCTTCAAGATCTTTAGAGTGATAGATGTAATTTCCTTCTTCTCACAAAACCACTTTATAAAGCTTCCCATATCCCCTGTGAAGTGAATAAGAGAATCTTCACTGGTGCTTCATAGTTGGAAATGATAGTTGAAGCCCAATTGTTGGTCGGATTTGTTGAATCGATCGGGAATGCACCATGAAGGTTCGTGGAGTTTGAGGTTTATCTTGGGTAAGCCAACTTTGAGTAACATCCTTTGAAGGTGTAGCTCTAGATGTTTTGATTCTTTTTCCTCAATATAAGCATCCAACCAATCTTCTTCGATCGCAACATTGGGAATGTGCTTGGTAGAAGTGTCATCATCTTCCGATTTAGACTCTTGAGCAACAAAGGATTCTTCATTTATTATTTGCTCTTCCGAATAGTGGGGATGGTAGGTGTAGATGTGTAATCGACGGTGGTCCATGTGGTAGACATCTTTGAGATTTTGACCACTTGAAGTACCTGCTTGTTTCCGAGTGGTTGGTGGTGGTGAAGGTGGGCTTACTTTGTGAGAAGTGGTCATTCGAGGATCCTCCAACTCAGATGTGCCAAGACCACCAAGTAGGAGGTGGTGGTGGTGACTTGGGACCTCCGTCATATCTTTTGAGTCCATCGAATGCATCTTCTTTTCTTCTTGCCTCCCTTTCACGAACATCAACTACAAACTGCTCATAATCATCATGCCTCATAGATTCATCGAGTGCCTCGATAATTTCTTGTGAGCACTGCAAGTGCTCTCTCCTCATACATTTTTCCGAGAGAGGCGATCTCATGTCGAGATTGGTAAATCTTTGAATCGCTAAAGTAATGGAGCCTTCATTGCCCATTCAACCGCATCTTTAATATCTCGCTCTATTGCCTTTGTTACGACTTCATCGAGATTAAGATTTTCCAGCTTTTTCACACGACTATCAAGATTGTTGTGACTATAGTAAAATGTTTCTCAATGGTTGCAATGCGAACATGGCCTCTTCAAGCAGTTCCTCGCTTGTTTTAACAACAGTAAGTAGGCACGAGGTGGTGAGGCAGGTGGAGTGACAGGATCACTAATCGTGACAACTCGTGGTGGATCATTGGCGGGATTGGGAGGTGGAAGTGCAGTAGTCATAACAGGTTCGAGAGTTGGCGTGATTGAAGGGGATGTGACAGCATTGGGGACCATTGGAGCAGACATCGGAGGAATAATTGACGAGTCTTGTTGAATAGTGACCGAGAACATGGACTAAACTTCTTCCTTTTCATTTGTTTGTTTGTCTGATTCGATGTCCGAGGGACCGTCTTTCAAGAATTGGTCACCGTAAGTAAGGTCAACATCAAGATTTTTAAGTGAGGAAAGTGATCCAAGAGACATGTTTGTTTCTTCAAGACGCTGAGTACTTGATTCGTGCTCAAGGTTCTCCTGGGTCTTTACTAGATCATTTTATCACTTACCCGATTCGTGATATCGGGTCTCGTAGTAAAGGAGTCTCCCGATTTTCTTCCGTGCATCATCGGACACCGGGATTCAACCGATCTTCTGCCTCATCGGTGTCCATCCCGTATTGCTCTTTGTAGATAATAATACGGCATCTCTTTCTTGAGAATAAACTGGTCGTTGTTTTGGGAGGTGGTGAAGAGATATTCGAGAGCATGTGTGCGGCTTGTTCTCGCTTTCTTCCAACAATTCCTTTACCTTTGTCTTGAGTGACAGATTGATTTGTCGAGGTGTTGACTCGTGCTCTTATCATGACCTCCCACCGGTGGTCTTTGCGACTGCTTAGACCGCCAAGGCTTTTTTGAATTCCTTGTTGGAGTGCAACTTCATCTTCATCAATCGCCTGCTCTCTTCCCGAACCTTAGTTCCTCATCGCACTCTTACCAAGATCTCTTTTTCTCCTCTTTGCTTTTGTGAAGGAGACATTAGATACTGAGCTATCGATCTCTTGTTTTTCTTGGGAAGACTTGAGTATGAGGGTCTCGATTGTTTAGATTTTGATTGTATGGAAGTGGACTTAGGGATGTTAGCGGTTGTGCCGAGGCTTTCTTTACATAACTCTTGAAGTAATCGGCATTCTTGATTCTATCACTAGCAAAGCTTCGTGAACCGGCATACCAAAATCTCCTGTCATATCCTCCGCACTATATTTAAGATTGCCAAGAACGAATTCATCATTGGCTTCATCAGGGCGGACTCGCCACGTGAATTGATCCGGTGAGTTTGTAGCAAATGATGGATAATGAGTTTTGAGAATCTGATGTTGGGAATCACTCTTTTACCAAGACTTTTCCTTCCTTTGACTTTATTCTTAGAGTTAATTCTATCGAGATAAATGTGTCCAAAGACAAGATGAATTCTTCCCAGATAAGTTTCAAGTCAATATTTTCCCTTTGACTATTCCCCACGAATCGTGATAATGGGAGCTCGAACTCGTTTTGTCCCCGATGTTTTACCGGTTAGGCATAGGTTGAGGATTGTGACAATTGATCTCCATGGTTGATATATTTCGCATTGATGAGTGATGAAATCTTGGTTATTCTTTCCGGGTATCCCAATTCTTGACAAAGTTTAAGATATCATGAATGGAGGATGAGAGATGAATTTGTTGGAAGGGTTTCGTGTGATCCAAGAGCATCCCCGAGTGTTTCCATCGAGATGTCATACCATTTGTCTTCGAGCTTACGAGTATGATGCGTAAATCTTATCCCAAGTAACTGCTTTCGAATTGTGAAGATAGATGGATGGGATAGTGCAACGCTTGGTTAGGGCATTAAAGAAGTTGGTATCCTTCAAGATGTCGACGGCCAGACGATACGTGAGGATTATGTTGCCCTCATCTACGCCTAAGCAGTTGCTCTTAGCAATTGACACCCATTCCATACGAGAAGTAATTCTTCATCATCGAGTGAAAGTTGGTGCAGAGGCGTAGGAACATCGAGGATGTGATGTCACCATTGAGATCTCAAGGTTACATGACAACACAAACCATATCCAGGAAAATTGTTAGGTTAAGTCATCGATACATATTATGACCACTTTATAACCCAACAATTTGAGTTTCAGAAAGAAGGATATGACATATATGGAAAAATGTGATTAGTATGCAGAAACTTATGAGTGTAGGATACCATTTAGGAGAAGACATCAAAATAGATAATACCAAGAGCAATATTGAGAAAGATATATGTTAAATTACACACTGCAACTTGCATTGGAACAACAATTTGAGCAACTCGCATAACACACTACACATAAGTAATAGTTGGTAATCAACATGCATACTACAAGATATATGAGATACATAGCATATGGCAACTCGCATCCATCAACTCGCTTAGGCTACGAGTAACTCGCATACATTCAATATCATAGTCAACTCGCATACATTACAAAGTATGAACCAAGTCGATATGGCAACTCGCATGCATCAACTCGCTTTGGTCAAACAATGGATGGTCACATATATATGTTAACTCGCATTATAGACATGAAGCAAGTCGCATATGGCAACTCGCACATGATGAAAGATACCACGCATAGTCAACTCGCATACATTACAAAATATGAAGCAAGTCGCATATGGCAATTCGCATGCATCAACTCGCTTTGGTCAAACAATGAATGGTCAACATATATATGCTAACTCGCATTATAGACATGAAGCAAGTCGCATATGGCAACTCGCATATGATGAAAGATAACACGATAGTCAACTCGCATATGCAACTCGCATAGGATACGTTGAATCTGAAATATCGCATAGGCAACGTGCAACACGATATATGATAAAGGTAACTCGTGATATAGCAACTCGTTTTCAATAATAATCAACAACAACACGATATAAGCACATCTTTAATAAACCATCGGTCAACTCGCATCCAAGAAATTTTGTCCAACTCGCTACCAAGAACTCTTCATGAGCAACCCACTTAAACACTCAAAAACGAATATATATTCAAACAAGGTCACATCATGTAAAATGTCAATGCCAATCAACCCACAAAACCAATAGTAATTTCTTAACCCTACCCATTCGACACCCACAACACGATAATCAAAAGGATCTATCGACATTAACTAAATATGTCATATCATTAAATTAATGCATCTAAGACTACAATCAACAACAATTCATCAAAACATACAAACCTAGCGCCCAAATAATTGATCAAGATGAGAATCGAGGGACAAGATCTGCAGAGGGTTAAGATAAAGACGGTTTAAGTACAAATCATTTCAAAGTGTTAAGATAAACATGATCAGATAGCATAAACGACCTACCACACAATCTCTAATAGATAACTCGCTTACAACAGAGTTGAGAGAGAGAGAGGTTTTTGTGAGATGCGTGTTTTGACCAAGAAAGAAAACTGATTTGACCATGACACTCAACCCGCATACTTAGGAAAATAATTATAGCGAGTTGACACTTTTAGTCCCTCTACTTATCAAAACTCGCATATCAGGTACGCAGAAATAGTGGGTTGACACTTTTAGTCCCTATACAACGCAAAGCAACTCGCATACAGGATAAACATAACAACTCGCATAATATAGCATAGCAACTCGCATAACATTATATAGCAACTCGCATGACATAGCAACACGCATAAAAGAGCAACTCGCATAAGATAAAGACTGGACTAAAATATCATCACATATCAAACCACCTTTTATCATACCAAGAATCATAAATTAACACCACATAGCATGCAACAGCCAAAGCACACAAATAAGAATGCGATGATTAATTAAGCAATGTATCGAATCAACTAAAGGTGCATATTCTCCCCTCAATCAATGATACGAGATAGTGAGTAATCATTGATTGATATAGTATTATGAGATTACTACACTAAAGTATGAGATTGTAAAACAAAAAAAAATAAAAGATTATAAGCGCCTGCTCGAACTTCATCTAAAATCCCATGGCATTATTGAATGACATTTCTAGGACCGTAGATGTTATCGATGATGTAAACTAGAGTAAAATGAGTGAAATAATAGAAAATATAAAATTTGAATATATATATATAATTTTTTTTAAGACTTAATAAGTACGAGTCCTGAAAATAGGGAATCGGAGTCGAGCACGAGGTATGTCAATTCGACAAGCTACCAATCCAGAGTGAGCATTCTTCGTTCCGATGAAACCAGTCATGATGTTCATGAATGAATTGACCAATATATTCAAACAAATTGAGGATACTCGCACTAATAGCACATGTAGGTGGGTTAGTAGTGTGGTATATTCTCAATTTTGATGTAGTCTGACCTGTGTCTAAGAGTATCATTACCGGACATCTCTTTAAGTTCAACATTCTTGAATGTTTTTCTGTGGGGATCCACCTAAGACAACTTCTAGGTGAGTAAGTCCGTTTGGTACCAGAGACTTAAAGAGTCTACCAAGAGGGAATCCACTTAAAACAAATTGCTAATAACGTTAGATGAGGCTAGATTCCTATTCGACCATTGGTCCTTTGCATTTAATTTGTTTCTTAGTGGATTGGTCCGTCATTTGACTCCTTAAATTCTCGATCTTAGATTTCTCGAGCCTTCGTTGGGAATTGTCATTCCTCAAGTTGGAATGAATTAGTGAAGTGAATGGTTTCGACAACACTATATAGTTTTCAACTTGGGGGCGTGCTTCGATTTAGATGCTTTAAATCTTTCATCTTAAATGCATCAATGCCTAGTTGCTGTGGCTGCTTAGTGGCATTATGAGCAGTTGATTTTTCCAAAGTTGATGGTTTTTCTAACTTAGTATTCACTCTATTTCTGTATTTTCTTAAGCTCATTTTTAACGCAACGATAGTGAAACGCTTATCCCGAATTTGGTTTTGAGGGCATCTATGTCGGATGTCATGGAGTTGATTTTATCAACTGCTTGGTCCTACACTCCAAAAAGTTCTTCTTCAAGGATTCATTTTCTCTTAGCAACTTAGCAACACATAGGGCTAGTTCCTCATTCCTAGAATTAATTGCATCACAAGCTTCATAATTAATATATGTATTCATGTTCATTTGAATGTCTGATATTTGTTTTTTCAGGTTACAAATGGTGAGTCTTTGTCTAGAATCTGTGTTTTTAACTGATTAATTTCAAAAAATTCAGGGAATTCTAGATTTGTGCATGCATTTGAAACAAGAGAATTTTTTTCCTTTTGCTGTAGTGCAATTTCCAAGGAAATGCAGTGTTCTTCAAGAGTTGAATATTTGTAAGAAAGTTCATCAAATGCCCTTTTTGAAACCATATCATTAGTTTTAAAACATACCGACTCAGTCTCAACCATATCAATTTTATCATACTCATGTTTATCCATAAATTCAAATGGTTTGGATATCGCTACGAGATGCATTGTGTTGATCATTCAGAGTAGCACATCGATGACACCGATCTTCCATTGGTCTCGACACTTGCATCCTCATTACTTGTCTTGGCGTCAATGAATTTCACGCGCCAGCTCCTCGGTATCGATTCTTTGCATTCATCGTCGCAGATATAGCATTTGATGCTATTCCAATTTCATCGCAGTGAATCACCGATGGTGCACTACATTCGCTCAACTTTTCGATCACATCATCCCCCCGATAGTTCACCGTTCTCTTCGGTTGATCACGGACTTCAACGTCTTTTGCTTTAGACTTCCTCAATGTACATCTTCATATTATCCATTAATTGGATGAATGTATTGGTAAATTCAATTTCCATTCCGATTATGCCTTTGAAGGTGATATTTGAGAGTTGTTGATCGAAGTCTGCAAAGTATTCCTCATTGATAAATGGCTGGAATTGTTTGTGAATCATCTGAAGTACACCCATGGAATCATTTTTTATTATCTTCCCGTTGATGAGTTGGTTCTTCAATTGTTCCAGGTATAGCAACATTGTTTTCTTTAGTGAAGGAAATTCCTGACGGAAAAGAGCACTACATGTTCGATCCATGGATGTGGATAAAACTTGTGATATATGAGAATGAAGCAGTAAATAGGGTTCAATACTGCATTCAATATGTAATTTCTGCAGAGGTTCATTTGGGTTGGACTCAAAGTGTGACGGGTTTAGATCATCATTTGTTGAATCAGTTAAGGTCAAGCATTCTGAATTGTTAGGAATTAGAAATTCCCGGTATTAAAGAGTCGGTCACCTCAAGTATATGTAATCGTTAGAAAGCTCGTAGTCGTAGTTATCTTAAGTTAAGTAGTATTTAGTTTAGTATCACCGTGGAGGACGGACGGGTCTTTACCCTTGTATGCGATCCACCCGATGTGTGGCGATTTATGTAAGACTATAAATACTCTCTACCTTCCAAGGTAGAGTTGGAGCTCATAATAATATCTTTCACTTTCTCTCACTAAGTTCCCTAAACCTCTAACTTTCTCTCTAGAATTCCACTTATCGCCACCTTGTTGTTATGGTTTGATGTGTATGTGAAAACTAATATCCTACAATTGGTATCAAGAGCCATGGTTAGATCATATCTTGCACATCTTTGGATTTCTAGTGGTTTTAGGTGGTTTTGAGTTTGAAAAGTTTAGTGGTTTTTGCATCATTTGGTTGATTTCTTGTGTTAAATCTTGGATTTTGTTAGTACTTTTATGTTTAGAATCATCACAAGTGTTTAGGTTTTCATTTGGTAGCTTGAATCATCTTGGTTGGGTTGTTTTGGATTAAAAGTGATGTTTATGTGGTTTTCTTGCTAGCGACTTGATATATGGATTTATTTCTTCGTAGCGACTTGCTTCACAATTTTGTAGCGAGTTACGGTTTTGAAGCTAGCGACTTAGACCTAGCGATTAACGAGACAAGTAGTGGACTCTCCACTACGGGTAGCGACTGGTGGTAGCGACTTGGTGCAGAAGCGAGTTGCTCTTTAGCGACTTGTATCTCTAGCGACTTGAGTAGCAATTGTCGCCAAAATTTTGCTAGCGACTTGAGGCTTAGCGAGTTACTTCTTAGCGACTTGTTTTGTCTAGCGACTTGGGACTCTAGCGATTTAGTGGTGTAGCTGAATTAAGTGTTAGCGACTTAGTGCATTATCTTCTAGCGACTTAGTGCATTATCTTCTAGCGACTTAGTGCATTATCTTCAGCGACTTGAGTGATTGTTTACGGTTTCTCTTGATTTAGTAAAATCCCGTGAAAGAATCTATTTCCGGTTTAATCATAGAGTTATAAAATCCGTATAATACGTTAACATGTCTACCAACGTCCCTACTATCATCTCCATTGTTGTCGAGGATGTACAAGCGGTGGCTCGGATACTCGTCCACCCATGCTTGACAGAATCGACTACGATTCTTGGGCTCAGCGAATCGATTGTATTGCCTTGGAAAGGAAAATGGTGTCAACATTCTCAAATCCATTGATGAAGGACCATATCGAGTTGAGACGACTAGAGACATACTTGATACTAATGAAGATGGTACTCCGGTTCACGGAATGGACGGACCTAAGATGTATGATGAGCTTGATGATAAGGATAAAAGATATTCGATGCGGATATCGGGGCTTCAAACATTGTTCTTCAAGGTCTTCCTAAAGACATCTACAAGTCGATCAATCATAACACCGAAGCAAAGGGTTTGGGATAATGTTAAGATGCTTCTCTCGGGTTCGAATTAACTATGGAAGACAGAGAATCCCAACTCTATGACGAATTTGAGCACTTCAAGATGAAACCGGATGAGAGTGTCTATGAGTACTATGTGAGATTTCATAAGTTAGTGAATGACATGAGGAACATCGAATGACTATGCCTAACATTCATTTGAACTCAAAATTTGTAAACAACATGAATCCCGAATGGCACAAGTTTGTCACATTTGTGAAGCTCACTAAAGGATTGAAGAATACAAACTATGAGCAACTCTATGCCTTCCTCCTTCGAATGAGAGACATGCTATGTTTGAAAAATTGATTCTCAATCGGTTCAAAACCAACGGGAGAGACAAGCTCGTCTAATGACTCAACGACTTTCTACTCAAACATCGGAATCACAACCAAAGCATCACAAGTCATACCCTTGGGTAATGGTAATCACAAACTCATTCCCGATCCTATGTTCAAACAAGGCGATGCCGATGCTCACGTGGGTAACTTCATTAATCAACTAGCTCTTCTCATTAGTCAAAACATGAATTCTCTCCCACAAACCAACAACAACCTCGGGCGCATCTAACCCACACAATCAAGCCACTTTGTTAAAGATGGAAGGATCGTGGTGCAACCAGTTCGGAAAGACAGTATGATCGGGGAAGAGGTGGGTGGGAGAGGTTATGTTGGCGCGAGAATCGAGGAAGAAATGGTAACCAAGGTCAAGCTAAGCCAATCAAATGTTATAAGCGTGGTGGTGAAGGACACATTGCAAGGGCGCACATCTCCAAAGCGTCCACGAATCGCCGATTACTTGAGAGATAAGATCTTGCTTGGCACAAGCTCGGGACAATGGTCTTGCTTTGGATGAAGAGGAATTCTTTGTTTCTTCTTGAGGGCAATGCCAAGACCTATGATGCGGATGTGGATGAGCGGCCTATTCGGAGATAGGTCACAATCATCGAATGCCTTTCAAGTCGCCGACCGTGATGCATATGACTCGATGTAGATGATGGACCTCTCGCACACACAATTTTATGGCTAGCATTTCTCCAATGGTTTCTCCCAAGATCTCTTCTTCACCACAGGCGGCCCATCCAAGGACAAACTCATCTCGGAGGTATTAAAACTATATGATGATCTTGATGTGCAACAAATGCATGACAAAGTACAACCAACTGAAACTATTGAATCAAATGTTGAAAATATGGGTAATAACAATATTGTCCCATACGATCAATACGTGAAACAAAGTGAAAGTGAAGTTGTACCAAGTGATGCATCTTCTGCGATCAACAATGACTATGTCTTTGATGAATACACTACATGTGCTCCGATGATTCCGTAATTTCGAACTAAATGCCTATAAGGGCGTGTTGCTATTTATGAACAACGTGCAAAATTTGAGTTGACCACTCGTGAGCGTGAAATGGATGACCAAGTGAGTACAATAATTAGAAAAAGTAAGTTTAGAGAAGTATTGAAACAAGAATTACATTCCTTGCAAGAAAAACTTTCTAAAGCACTAAGCAAAAACAAGAACTTCAAGAAAATGTGAAAATGCTTAAGCAAGAATTTAATGCAAAGGAATCAAAACTCTTGAGAGATTTTTCTAATCGAAAACTTTGAAAAACAAACTTGAAAACAAGTTGTACATACAAGGAAACACCATTCGATCGCTCACATGGTCACCAAACATCGAGTCTTAAGCGATAAGCATAGCATTCCCTTGTTGAGGAACCAAATCCAGAGGTAATTAAAAGGCTAGAAATGCTCATAAGGTGCTTTATGATGGTAATGAAATCCTTAAGCCTGGCGAGAAACCTAGTTGCGTTGAGTGCATTGAGGAAGATAAGAAATCAAATGAAATCACTAGGAAAAGATGAATAAGAAACAAAATGATCCCAAATGCAAAGAGAAAACATAATTATCACTCCTCATGATTACAAGAAGGAAAAGCTGGATTTCCTTGAACAAGTTTAAGCCTCGAGACATTGTTGACTCCGAACAAGTCTTACGGAAAAAGGATTTAGATAAGCAAAAGCGGAAAATATTGTTGAAACAAACCCTCCCTTTGGAAAATGCCAAGAGCGATGTGTATCCTCCTAATACACCAATGCATCTTGTACCTAGAACAATTGCCACTAAAAGCAAGACATTAATTAGCCAATACGTTATATTTCAACTATTTGTTGATTTTGAGAAAACTTGCAAGAAAAGGATCACACCCATTGGTATAAGCGAAGGAGAAAGGGTTTTGAACAAATGAAAGAATGTTATTTAAGCGAGGTCATGCCCTTCTTTAAACTTCTAAAAGATCACTTTGAGAGTCTTAAAAGGGGATAGAAAGCGATATTAAGGGAATGGAAAAGGAATTTGATGCAATGGTTGTTGAAGTTAGTGACTATGGAGTGCCTTTGAAATATAATGAGATTGAGAGAAAGAACTTGCATACATTAAATGAGAATCTTATTCTTGAATGTGTTGCTCAAGATGTGTTTTTCAACGCTTCAAATTGCTCTATTAATGCTTCCAAATTTCATGAACTATCTCGTGCCTGAAAGTCTCCCATGATCGTGTCATTGAGCTTGAAAAACTAATTCTAAACTAAGCGAGAAAATTGAAGCGGATGATCACGACAATTTCGTTAAACATTTTCTAAACTAGAAGTTGAGCATTTTAATTTACAACTAAAATATCAACATCTTAAAGAAAATGTCAAAACTTCAAATGTCAAGACATCTTGGATGCTCGAGTTTGATGCGGTTTTCAAATTAACAAAGCGTGATGAACGATTCAAGCTCGGTGCAACACGATCGAAAGTTGAAAGCCCAAATCTCTCAATTAAAGGGTCAAACAAACAATATGACGAGCTCCCAAATGCCTCCTCCTTTAGATTCTCGAATTCTCAAACGTTTCATCTTCAAAACCTAGTAAATGCTTTACAAAAGGAAAGCGAAAGTTTTCTAGAAGAAAATGAAAAGGTTAAGCGTCATTTCAATGAGTTATTTGAATCAATTAAAGTCACTCGTAACAAAACAACGAACAAATAGCTTCATTGCAAAAGGAAATTGAGAATCGAAGAGTCGTGTAAAAGGAAAATGCCAATGACCAATGGGGAGAATGGTGTATCAAAGGTTCACTCTTGTAATAAATATGCTTTATCATGACATATGTCCTCCTCATCTAAGAAACAACAAACTAGCTATTCAAACATATTTTTCATCTCTTAAGGATTGCTTAGAATGCCTGCGTGAGATTGTTGAAGAGGATAAGCTAGAGAAACCTCATGATAATGCAATTGGACATGCATGCTTATATGCCAAACGATCTCAAGAAATCTTAGAATGTTTGATCACAATATGCCCAAAGTCATTAGGTGAGAGAGTTAATCCTTTGATTCCATGCTCAATGCCTAACGCTAAGTATGATATGCATTCGATTCCCAATGTTTTGAATGTGAACCGTAGTGTGCCTTTAAGTAGTTCGATTCGGATCATCAATGCTAAGAAAGAGAACTCAAGTGTGCCTTCTAGGAGTACAAATCACGGTACCTCTAGTTTTAAGAAAGTGAACCTTAGTGCACCTACATGCGATTCGGACCCAATTACATCTAAGCGGTGATGCAAAGAGTAGTTAAACCAACTAATGTTCCCATTCCTCTACAGAGTAATCGGTGACATTAAATGGAGCGGTCAAAGTCTCAAGACAATACAAGGAATGATAGGACCTCTCGAGCTAAGAATGTGCCTTTGGAAGAGAGTAGAAGAACAATCTAGGAACTTTAAGCTTGAATTGAATAAAGCGAATCGTGTTGATTCTAGTATTAGCCATAGGCGTCTTGTAATTAATTCAATTCGATACTATTTGCAAACCTTGTCGCGATGTCCGCTTGAATTACATTTCTAATCATGAATGTGGTGTTCTTGTTACGCCTAATGATGTTAATTGTCCGATTAATATTGTTAATGCTAAAATTCATGCTAAGAAGGCTAAAAGGAAAAAGCGAATGAAAGTTAGAAAGCAAGTGGAAACCCGGGAAGAACATTCGATAAAATAGGCTTTTATTGAACACATGTTGGTCTTAAGACTAATCGAGATAATGCCCACTAGAAAATGGATGCCTCTTGGTAGAACTATTCCTTAAGAAGTGATCACACCGTGAGCAGGGCTATCGACACTAATCGCATCTATTCAACGATTCCATTGCCTCACTTTCGATATGAATACTTCTATTTACGATGTGGGTGTTCCAAACATTGTTACTAACCAAATGGAACCCATTCTTGCATGGGGATCCCAATTATCCGATTATCCATTCTTATGCGTGTTCAACTGCGGATCGTTCAAATCGTTACGTGGTACACGGACTCAGTTGTTCCAAGCATATATTTGGAGACCGGTCATGACTCATGAACTTCGTGAGCAAATTCATCGGGGCCCATTAGATTTGGTAATGATCTTTTCGGTGCTATTATGGGTTATGGAGATTATGTTGTTGGTGATAGTGTCATCTCTAGAGTTTACTATGTAGAAGGTTTGGGTCATAATCTGTTCTCTGTTGGTCAATACGTGATTACGATCTAGAAGTTGCCTTGGAAAACATACCGCTTTGTTAGAGATCTTAATGGTAAGGAAGCTGTTAAAAGGAACTCGTGGGTCAAATCTTTACACCATCTCTATCGATGACATGATGAGGGCTTCTCCAATCGCTTGTTATCAAAGGCTTTAAAAACAAAGTCATGGTTATGGCATCGTCGTCTCAATCACTTGAACTTGGCACCATCAACGATCTTTCGAGAAAGGACTTAGTTGTAGGTTTACCTAGACTAAAGTATGAAAAGGATCATCTTTGTCCGACATGTCAATTGGGAAAAAGCAAAAGTATGCCCATAAACCCAAACCTACTAACTCATCCATTGAAGTTCTTCATATGATTCATATGGATTTATGTGGACCAATGAGGTGCGAGAATATCTTTGGGAAGAAATATGTGTTAGTTGTGGTTGATGATTACTCTAGATTCACACTGGGTCAAGTTCTTAAGGACAAAGGATGAAACTCGATATCATCATCAAACTCATCAAGCATTGCAGGTCCGACTTAACAAAACCGTCGAATTAT
Source organism: Chrysanthemum lavandulifolium (assembly GCA_022545495.1). NCBI lineage: Eukaryota > Viridiplantae > Streptophyta > Magnoliopsida > Asterales > Asteraceae > Chrysanthemum > Chrysanthemum lavandulifolium. The sequence continues at coordinate 55,791,132 of CM040242.1, forward strand.
CGAGCAGACAATGGGCGAGTTTGTCAACAAACAACTTAATGAATTCTATGAAAGCGTTGGAATCGGTCATCAAAGAAGTGTTCCACGAACCCCTCAACGAGCGGTGTAGTTGAAAGGCGAAATCGTACTACGGTTGAAGCCGCTAGAACAATCTTGATTTACTCAAAGGTTCCAATGTTTCTCTCGGGTGAAGCAATCGCCACTTGCATGCTACACACAAAATCGTTCCATGATTCACTTTGTTCATGGAAAAACTCCATATGAACTTGTCCACAACGAAAACCTAATCTATCTTTCCTTCGTGTGTTTGGTGCATTGTGCTATCCAACTAATGAGGGTCAAGACTTAGGCAAACTTAGGGCCAAAGGCGACATTGGAGTATTTGTAGGATATGCATCAAACAAAAGGGATACGAATCTACAACAAAAGAACCCGAAATATCATGGAAACAATTCACGTTTCGTTTGATGGTGACCGGTCAAATGGCTCCTGGACACTCCACTCGGGACCCGCACTTCAAAAGCAGTCCCATTGGTTCATCCCTTGTTCCAAACTCCTCTCAAGAAACTCCATATGTACCTCCATCCGAAGATGATGTAAAGAAATTGTTTGATCCTATGTTTGATGAGCTGTATGATTCAATTACTAATGAGGTCTTGATCCTACAACGAGAGGATGCTCATATTCCGGTGAATGAAGTCAATCCTCGGTCTCAATATCTTTAAGTCAAGAAGCACTGCTGCGATCCTTGATCTCATCAACAAATCATCATTCTTCAAATGTACATCATGGAAATGTTTACGGCATCAATGATGAAGTTAATCCCTGCGACTCACGAAGATGCTCCATTTGAAAACATATTTGCTACTCACGAATCATCATCGAACCATCTTCTTGAGGAGACATCGACTGCTACCTCGGTTCTCAACAAGCGCCACATGAACACCTCGGAAAATGGACTCACGATCACCCCTTAGACAACATCATTGGAAATCCCTCTCGTCTGTATCAACGGAAACAACTCGCAACCGATGCCTTATGGTGCTTCTTCAACTCCGTACTATCTAAGATCGAACCAAAAGATGTTAAAGCGCCATGAATGAAGATAGTTGGTTCAATGCCATGCAAGATGAAATTCATGAGTTTGATCGTCTTGATGTATGGGAGTTAGTACTGCTGGGGCGCGCTATGATTATAGCTCTCAAATGGATCTTCAAAGTAAAACTTGATGAGCATGGTGATGTGTTGAAGAACAAGGCTCGATTAGTTGCTAAAGGATATCGTCAAGAGGAGGGTATAGACTTTGAAGAATCTTTTGCTCCGGTTGCTCGAATCGAGGCAATCGAATCTTCAAGCTATCTCGCTAGTAAGAACATGGTAGTATATCGGATGGATGTAAAGACGGCATTTACGAGCGGAGATCTTAAAGAAGTCGTCTCGTCGGACCAACTGAAGGATTTGTGAATCAAGAGCATCCTACTCACGTTTATCGTTTGAAGAAGGCTCTTTACGATTTAAAGCAAGCTCCAGGGCATGGTATGATACATTGTCAAAGTTTCTTCTATCAACCGGATTCATCAAAGGAGCGATTGATCCTACATTGTTCACCGGAAGTCGAGGCAAACATTTAATTCATGTTCAAATTTATGTTGATGATATTATTTTGCCTCAGATGGACCCAATGGAATGTGATCGTTTTCAAATGAAATGAGTTCAAAGTTTCAAATGTCAATGATGGGACAAATGTCATTTTCTTGGGATTACAAATTTCACAAAGTCCGGAGGCATTTTCATAAATCAATCTAAATATGCAATGAGATTTTAAAGAAATTTGGATTTGATTCAAGTGACCTGTTGACACCCCATGATTGACCGAACCAAACTAGATGAGGACCTCTCGGGGATCATGATTGACCAAACAAAATATCGTAGTATGATTGGATCCCGATGTACCTCACGGCTAGTAGACGAGACATCTTGTTATTGTTTGCATGTGTGCTAGATACCGGCTAAGCCTACTAAAAGCACCTTGAGGCGGTTAAGCGGGGCTTCGGTATCTCCAAGGAACCATCAATATGGGACTTTGGTACCCAAAAGACACCGGTATGTCACTAACGACATATGCGATGCATATCATGCAGTGTCAAGATACTCGTCGAAATACGTCGGGAGGTGCTCGGTTTTGGGTGATAAGCTTGTGAGTGGTCTTCAAAGAAGCAAATGAGTACTTCTATTTCCTCTACAGAGGTGAATACATAGCCATGTCATCTTGTTGTGCTCAAATCTTATGGATGAGATCTCAATTATCGACTATGGCTTTGTATTCAACAAAATCCTACCTCTTTGTGATAATAAAAGTGCTATTGCTCTCTCATGCAACAACGTTCAACACTCAAGAGCAAAGCATATCGACATTCGACATCATTTCATCGGGAACAAGTGGAAAAAGGTGTGGTGGAACTATATTTTGTGAGGTGCGTATATCGGTTAGCGACATCTTCACCAAAGCTCTTCCAAGAGAACGTTTTGAGTTTATTCTTCCACGACTTGGTTTGAAAAGCCTTCAACCGAAACTCTCAAACGTCTTGAGGAGGAAGGCGAGGAGTAAAGGTCTATCTTCATCTATCTCTTGTATATATATTTATTTGAAAAACAAAGTACAAAATTATAAAACTTTCAAAATCCATAAAAAAATAAAATAAAATAAAAAAATGAGAGAAAGTGAAATGGTTTATTGTCATCTTCAGGCAATAACCCGGTTTTAAAAGAAAGAACAGAGCTATGTTTTATCATGCTTTCAAAATTCCATGCTACGATTCTATAAACATTTATCTTTGAAAACCAAATGCTTTGACAAATAACTCGGTCTCTATTTTGATAATCATCGGGACTTATATGTCAAAATCTCTATCTCTCAATCAACAACCTATGTCATTGATTGAGGGGAGAATGATTTCAATTAAATTAAAAAGTTATTTGGCATTAAATTGTTTTCAAAAGATATACATGCATGTTTTATCAATGGAGTTTAAAGTCTTAAAATCCGATCCTTATCGGTTCAAACGCTTTCACAATCAAGTCACAATTCTCCTTAAAGCTTTCAAAATCAATTTAAATCTATAAGAGATCACAAATCTCAAATGATTTGATAATTGTGATCGGGGAGAATGTGTGATTTAAATTGGATTTAAGCGATAATTCGGTAAATGGTTTTATAAGAATGTACATCTTGTCCTTCCCACATGTGACAAACGATTTCAAATTTTCAATGCACATGTTGAGGGGAGCATCTATCTTAAACCTTTGATTTGAAAGCGTGATCATTCATCCCATATGCGGGTTCCTCTAGTATGTGCAAAACTCTTTTCAAACCTCGAGGCACATATTGAGGGGAGCAAATTTATGGAAACCTCATCCTTCCGAAATGCGATATCTACTTGATTTGATATGGGAAGTGATGTTGATATCTTTAGAAAATGGTAATCAAAAAGTTAATTCTTTCTCTTGCCTCCGTGTGCAAAACATTTTCAAATACTTGATGCACAAGTTGAGGGAGTTCTCGTTCTAAAAATATCAAAAACAATTTCGGTACAAAATGCTTTGATAATATATCACAAGTATCGAATTGATTTTCAAATAGTTTTCAATTGGTTCCAATGGCGGATGAACAATACCAAATAGACCGACCAACTTTACTTTATATGCGGTGATACAAGGATGATAAGGTTAGGTATGTGTTCCCATGATCCGCCGAGCAGGAGGGATCTACCGAGGACAATCCACTAGTTAGTGTAGAAGTCCTTAGGTATGATGATAAAAGGAGAAAAATGAGATATGGGAAGAGTGCGGACTAAGACCGAGCTAGTCTTGGAATAAACCCAACAAGGTTCTAGCTATGAAGTCTCGGTAAGCCTTGAAGGGTTGAAGAATTAAAAAGAATTGAATGAGGAAAGGGTGAAAACAAATAGCCCTCCATTTATTCAACCTTAGGCGAAACCGGGTTCAATTCATATGCTCTTGATGGTAACATCGGTATTGAAGACAAGGCGTCATGGACCCGGTGGTGCTTGCACTTCAACTTTCCAAACCACTCAAGTTCCTCTTAAAGGGCTTGTTTCATTCTCACGGGAACCGACATTATCTATCGACTTTCTCTTAGAGATGGTTGATATTGAAGAAGGAGACCCTCTCCCTAGTCTCCAACACGGGATCCAAATATGCACAAATTGAGTCTAGAGCCACGAGATCATCAATAAATCTCATTAGGACACTTTCAATGAAGACTCTCTGTTTCACACAATGTGGAAAGAGATTATATCTTGAGTCCACGCATTATCCTTGTGGTATTGCGAACATCGAGTGATGTGTTTACATATTCACAATGAAGATGGAAAGCCTTACGGAGCCAACATCAAACAAGCTCTGGTAGGTGGCATGTGAGATCTATTATATAGATCAACCATGTGACAACCGAGCGAGAAACAATGGGCGATTCAATCTCTTGAATCAATCACGGTTCGAGTTATGGATTGACGGATACCTTTGAAAACCGGTCTTTGTGCTTAACAACTCTTTTATTCAAGACATCGACCGTGTACTCATTTTCAAACCAAAGGTGTTTTATGATTGATAATTGATTTTCAATAAAACCTTCGTTGTATTGCAAAACAATTTTCTACTAAGCAATACACGATTGTTTTTCAAATCTCTTTTCATCAATCGGTGGACTTAAAATTATTGGTTCACTCACTCCGTGTTGTCTTCTTTGAGATGTTCGGTTTGAGAACATTAGAGCATTCGCGAAACCCTGTCAAGGAAATTCTTGAATTATACGATCACAGGCAAGACATGTCTTGATCAGCGGGGAACCGTGGGCGTGTACCTCAATTCAACGAAAGTGATCAAAGACACTTTAAATGCGATTTATTGCTAAGCTGTTGTGCGGTACACCCGACGTTTGCGGTGATCGAATGAAGCGGTCAATCCATAGCCGCATGCTCACTTAACACATTCAACTCAAAGAAATCATGATTAGTGCATCAATGACTCGATATTTTCACTCCAAGCTTCGCTACGCCACGCCAATATCATGAATCAACTAAAGCTTCCGCAACTCGATGATAAGATATCATGATCCGAATGTGAGCATGTCGGTCCCAAAGTCACAACACCACAATCGATGTCTCGTAGATTTTGATAGGCGATGATCTCAAATGATGGCTCAAAATTATTATCACGTGGATCGGTAAAGACCTCCACTTGAAGTAACCAAACATGCAATGTGAAGAATCAATGACTACGAGCTTAGGAGCAAAGGACTACATCAAGAATGCAAGATCAATTGTTAATGTATTATCGGTTGTATTCAATGTATTTTTGGTACATGATTGAGGTGACCTCCTAGGGGAGATTGTTAGGAATTAGAAATTCCGGTATTAAAGAGTCGGTCACCTCAAGTATATGTAATCGTTAAGCTCGTAGTCGTAGTTATCTTAAGTTAAGTAGTATTTAGTTTAGTATCACCGTGGAGGACGGACGGGTCTTTACCAGCTGTATGCACGATCCACGACCCGATGTGTGGCGATTTATGTAAGACTATAAATACTCTCTACCTTCCAAGGTAGAGTTGGAGCTCATAATAATATCTTTCACTTTCTCTCACTAAGTTCCCTAAACCTCTAACTTTCTCTCTCTAGAATTCCACTTATACGCCACCTTGTTGTTATGGTTTGATGTGTATGTGAAAACTAATATCCTACATGAATAGTACATACTTTATCTGCAGTCCACTGAGTCATAAAGTTTGAGCACTTTAGAGATTACTGGATCGGTGGAGTGAGCCATGAATGTTGGACTCTACGGGATTTTACTATTCTTTGATTAAACCGGGAAATTGATTCTTTCACGGGATTTTACTAAACCAAAAGAATGACCGTAAGAGTGTATCACGAAGAAGTAACAAGTCTCAATAGACAAGTAGCAAAACACTCAACTCGCTTAGTTATCAACTCGCTAAACAACCAACTCGCTTAATGAAACATGTCGCTAAATAGCCAACTCACTTTAGTATCAACTCGCAACAAAATCAACTCGCTTAATGAAACAAGTCGCTTTAATAATCAACTCGCTTAATAGCAAGTCGCAAACAGACACAACTCGCTTAACCACCAAGTCGCTTAAAAACTTAATTCGCTAAATAGCCAAGTCGCATATATCAACTCGCTTCCAGTAACAAAGCAACTTGCTTCGAAGAAACTCAAGTCCGAGACTCAACTCGCATAGTACAAAGTTCACAAATGACAACTTTATCAATAAAAAACAACCAAACCACAATGATTAAATCCTTCCAATTCAAAACATAAACACATATGATGATCCTAAACACAAAAGTACAAGCAAAATTCAAACTTTAACACTAGAATTTGTCCAAATGATTCAAACTCTTCTAAACACTTAATACCCCAAAAACCTTATGAAATCCACCAAAACAAAGAGCATGAAAGATGAGTGATCAAAGCATGGCTCTTGATACCAATTGTAAGATATAGGATTTCATAATCACATTATAACACAACCAATAGAGGCGTATATAAGTTTTAGAGAGAGAAAGGGAGATGTTCTAGTAAGAGAAAACTCATGGAAGGTTAGATTCCAAGTGAACATTCAACCCTCTCCCTTGAGGGAAAGGCTATTTATACAAAAATAACGCCTTCTACGGTCATGGATCGGTATACAATGGGTAAAGACCCGTCCTTCCTCCACGGTGTTGCACTAGACTAAACTTAGCTAATAACTGACTAATATCTAATCATAATAAACAATATGTCTATGAGCTAACTTAAGCTAGATTATGCTTGGGGTGACCGATGCTTCACAATAGAATATCCAATTCCTAACACGCTACATGCAAGATTCATAATAATGAGTGCCCGGGCGCTAACATCTTAAACACTCATCCCTGACTTCTTAAGTTCATCCAAACGGTAGGTGATCGGTTGGTCAATCGCACAAGCAAAAGGGTGGTCGGTTGGTCATATCTTACCCTTCCCTCCGTCTACCTACTTAGGGTCAGTTGGTCATATCTCCTAAGTAACTAGCCACTACCGCCATTCAAAACTACTCAAACAAGAGTAGCTACCAACAAATTATGCATGCATACACTTAGAAATAATTATACGGAAGCAATGTAAACATAAACAAAACAATTAAGGAATCATAACTAGGCCAGCACACGAGAGGTGTAGCATCATATTAACTAAAACAATCGATTCAATGTTTAACATTATGAAATACATGAATTGAAAGTAAAGAAAAGATAGAATGCTAATGCTTATCGTATGGGAGTGATTTCTCCCTTGGAGATAGCTCCGTATGCTCCTCTAGATCTGCCTTCGACTTCTACTCACGTTCACTGATGTTGTGTGTGAAATGGGATGCCTTGAAATCTTTGGAATTCGGGGGTATTTATTGCGGACACAGTTACGGCGTAACTAATTTTAAGAGTTACCGTAACATCAATTCTTCGTATTTTGCATTGAAAATGCTGGTTACGGCGTAACATCTGGAAGGAGTCACGCCGTATCTTCAATAAATCCTGGTTACGCCGTAAATGAGACAATAGTTACGGCGTAACTTGCAGCGGCGCGGAACCTCGTTTGACCTAGTTGGTGACGCCATAATCTTGGAAAGAGTTACGCCGTAATCTTCAGTTGAGTTGGTTTCTGAGCCACGCTTCTGTTACGGCGTAATGTGAGAGAGGAGTTACACCGTAACTTCTTCAAAATGAGCATACTATCATATATCTTCAATAAACTCTCCAAATCCGCGTCTCTTTAGCTCCAATGCTCGTAATTTACCTGAAAGTGTAATATAGAGGAAAACAAGCACAAATCCATATAAATGATATAAAATACGAGCATTATCGGGTGAAATTGACACTAATATTCAGGACTATTTGATGTTATCAGTTGTCTTTTGTATATGGCTTGTTGAAGCTGGTAAAGTCAACACACTTGCGCCACGTGCCATTGAATTTCTTGACCATGATTGGATTTTAGGCCTAGATTTGATATTTGACCGGTCATAATGTGCCTGCCTGGATTAGGTCCGTGACCTGGGAATCCATTGCCTGAGAGCATTCCAAAGAAAGAGTACGTCTTTTCTACCTGATAGGTGATGCATATTGGTTTAGACCCAGGTTGTGCTATGCTAATTCCCTAGGAATGCCCGTCATGTCCGCAGGTTGCCAGGAGAATACGTCTAGGCTGTTTGCTAGTAATTATACCAGTTGGTTTTAAACCTGGGGTGAGAGGTTAACTTCGATTATGATTGGTTGATTTTGGTATTTGGGGTTTATGACAACTTTTACATGTGTGGGATTGTCTCCCGGAATAGGTGCTCATGCAATCTCCTTGATGTTACTTTCCTATTTCGCGGCTGTTAGACTTGTGTCTTTTTCAGGATAGTCGCTCTTTACTATAGTGACTCCTGCTGTTGTTGGGAACTCTACTAAAGACCTAATGGTGGAAACTTCCATGTGTTAATACAAATAAGCCGTAAAAACGTTTATTTATATTTTACGATCATCTAATGTTTTGTCGATAAGAAACGTAAAATCATTTTAACGAAACAAATAAAATACGTAAATGGTTTGAACTAATAGTTTCTAACATATTCACATTTTCACATAAAACACTAAAACAAGTATAAGTGATTTTATGATTTAATATTACATATGTACAACAACTAGTGTTTACATATTTAGGTAAAATATACACATAACTAGTATGTAGTATATTGGGTAATATAAATGGGTAGAAACTTAAGTATCATAACCCATTGGGCAAATACATTGAATATAGTTGGGTACAACCCAAAGCCCATGACCCATGGAGCTTGACCCATAACCCATTGCATGACATCATGCTTATATCATATATGGATAATATCCATAACCCATGGTATTGACCCATACCCAATGTCTAGATACATTGAACCCTTGGTGAGCACTCAAGAGAATGTCTAGATACATTGAACCTTGGTGAGCACTCAAGAGATACATTGTATCTAGCTAAAGACCATGGATCAACCCATGACCCATAACCCAAAATACCCATGGGCAAGAGGGCGTTCCACGGATCCACAGCTTTGTGCTAGCCGGATCCCAAGTGGAAGGGATCCGTGGGATTCGGGGAACGATGAGAATTTTCTCTATAAATAGTGAGCCATTTCTTTCCTTTAGCTCACCACTTCACATATACTCTCTCCAAGTTTTACATCTCTCTAACCTCATATCCAAGAGATCTATGTAGTTTGTCTTTTGTTTTTGTGTGATCTTCTAGGTTCCTCTTAAAGGCAAGATCACCACTTCCTGAAGTCAAGCAAGCTCAAGTCCATGAGTTGCCATGCTTCGTCATCATCAAGATAACTGAAGTTCTCTTATTGATAGCTCTTACTTTCTCAATAGATGTTGAAGGCATTAGTGAAGGATGCCGAAAGTGTCAAGACGAAAGCATTAGTGAAAGGTGCTTATCATTCGTGTCAAGAGCATTAGTGAAGAATGCTATAGGTGTCAAGACGAAGGCATTAGTGAAGGATGCCAAGCGTTGTGTCAAAGGCATTAGTGAAGGATGCCGAAGAATCAAATCAAATAGCATTTGGGAAGAATGCCTAGGTCGTATAATCGATGAGGTGCATCGTTATACATATAAGTATTTGTTTATTTCCAAGGATGGTGATATCCTTGAAGGTGTTGTAACAAGGAGTAGATCTTCTTGATATTAGGTGTTGTGTTGTGAAGGGTAGTAGTTCCTCCATAGTAATGGAACTAGGTGCTTAGCCTAGTACCTAATAAAGGGTAGGCGACGTAGTGATAAGATTAGTTCTCCTTGGTGTGAAAGAACACGGTGGTTAGCCTAGCACCGTATAAAGGGTAGGCGACGTTGTGTTAGGTGTGGTTCGCCTTGGTGTGAAAGAACTCGGTATTTAGCTTTGTACCGGAAAAAGGTTAAGCGACGTTGTGAAGGCTTCTCCGCCATAAGGAGATTGGTGTAGTGCTTACGAACTCTCGAGTAGGTGACTCGGGGAGTGGAGTAGGGCAAGGAAGGTGTCCTTGTAGCCGAACCACTATAAATGACTTGTGTCGTGGTGATGTGTTTCTTACTCTTTATCTTTCATTACACGTTTATATATCTATCTATCAACGTCCAACATAAACAACCAAATAGATTGACATAAGTCGATCTAAATATTTAAAAGGAAGTTTTAAATTGGTAAAATTATTCAACCCCTTCTAGTTTTCCACAATTGGCATCGAGCTTAGTTACCAAGTTTTTTGTATATTGTACTTTGAAAACTTGATACGATCCGTGTATTTTGAAAACTACAAAGAGAATTTCTTAAAACAAAAGTCATGTTTTTAGAAATCATCATATGTTGGATAGTGATAGATCATTCTAACATTTTCCTTTGAGAAGTCTTCATACTAGGATTTGGGTATCTTAGAAGTTCATGAAGTATTTCGCGTCTATGGTTTCTAAAACCATAAAAAGGAATATAGCAAAGGTTGAGGTATCTTAGAAGATCATGAAGTATTTCGCGTCTATGGTTTCTAAAACCATAAAAGGGATATAGCAAAGGTATGTTTTCTTAGTTACATTTTTTTCAAAAGCGTGCTAAATTGCTTGTGGACAAAATGGTGATATATGCTTTTATCTTATAATAAGCATAATATGAAAAGTGTTTTAGTGATTTTTTCTTTGAAGTTTTGTTGTTAGATATCTTGTTAATCAAGCTTGAATAAAGGTAAAAATGGATAATATAACTTCACTAAAAGTCTACAAAGACTAAACCTTTTCGTCGGGTCAAACGCACATTTTGTAATTACATTTGAGATCCGCGGATCCTCGAGAGTTACCTGGACGGATCCTCAAGCAAGGGATCCGTGGCAGTAAGACAGTTTTTGTCTCAATTTTAAAAATTCATAACTTTTTAACCGTAAGTCGTTAGAAGTCGTACCACCTATCGTTTTAAAGGTATTTGAGTCTACTTTCATTTAAAATGATTTCATAAACTGATTCAAAACAATAATTTACAGAATCATTGATTTATAATAGAAAGTCATTTTCGGTCATAACTTTTGCACAAACTTTTGATCTAATTGGAGACGGATGTTTTGCTTTTGAATAACAATGTGTCCTCTATTGAAATTAAAGTTTTGATCATATTTATAAATATAAAAGAAACTAATCAAGCTTGGTATACATGTTTATATTTAACACAAAGCGATGAAAAGAACTTTCGTATGCTATGCTAAATGATAAATTGTCTTCTTTGCATTACTTGATTATTTGCTTATCTCAAATAGCTTTTGTGCTTGTTTGATTGAATAGCATATGTGGTTTCCTTACCTTGCTATTCATTCTCTTGTTTGTCGATTTAGTAATATTCTACTAATCAATGTGCTATTTGAAGGAGTGTTTGGGATAACATCTAGTTGTGTCGAAAATGTTAGTTTAGATATTTAGATAAATCATATAGGTTGAAAATGTTTAAAACATATAACACACTAAATGGATTTTTGATTGAGTTTGTCATATGTGCTTATATGATTTCCTTTGTTCTTGTATCATTTTCTAAAAACAACAAGAATGTACATTGGATCATAACCTACACTTGTGTTGATGATGTACTCTCCCATTTTCCTTTTCATGATCGCTCTCCAAGCTTCATAGTAGGATTGACAACTTGATTATTTCATCCAATATACTCAAGTAAATTATTTTGAACATAAATATAATTGTTCATATCCAAAGTCAAACTCAAAGCTTTCAACAACATATGTTGAACTAGCTCATCCAACCATTTTTGTTGTTTACCATATGGACAACTTTTAAACTTATTTTTAACATGACGCCTTCGTCACCTTAGTTGTCTCAAGTATAATATTAAGCGAAGCAAAGTATCATCATTGTTACTCTTGATAGGCCATTGTAGGAATATAAATTTTCCTAACCTAAGAATGAATCTTGGAGAACTTATTGCACTAGAAACTCAATTTGACCTAACGGTTGAATTGCTTCCTTGATAGAAGTTGGGTATGTGGAATCACCGTAAAATGGTCGTGTTTAGCCGTAATTGAGCACCGCTAATGTGATCTCATATTCATTCTCTCACTTGGGAAATTTATACTCCTATGTTTTCCTAAAGTAAGTTTACAATGGAAATACTTTGCATTGTCTTAGGATTACTAATCAAAGAAGTTGTAAAATAAAATTTTCTTTTAGTTAATCACAACCACTTGCCTCATCAAGCGATTATCTTGCTTTGATCGAGAAGGGCTACATGACTTCATGGACGAAGTTCATTGTATGCTAATCACCATCCGTAATGACTATACATAGTTCATTGCTTCCGTTGACCAAAACAACCCGATTGTCTTGAACACCATCATCTACTATGCACGCCATTGTTAATACAAATGATTTACTAATCTAGATCGTAAATCTATTTTGAGCTTTTTGAATAACGGTTGTTAAGTTTGATAAACCTATGTGTTACTTGTGAGCTAGATCTCATTTAATTGCTTATGTGCTATTTCTACATGCTCTTAGTATGTTTTACTTGTATACATGTATACTTAATGTAGAGATCATTAGCTTCTAAGTTCGATACTTAGAATAAACGCTCACTGTTAAGTAAAACTGTCCCAGATGCCGGATCCTAGTTTGTAACTATCTCGAATCCTCAAGTGAAGGATCCGTGGGATCCGGGCGAATAAGTGGAATTTCAATCCTTTACACCTCAAACCATGTTCCTAGACTACTTCACACTAGTGAACTTAATACCTTAGGATCTCTTAAGTCCTTCTCAAGCTTAGTAAGCTTCACACTCACTCATAGCTCATTAAGGATCACACTCAAAGTGCTTTTCGATCTATCGCTTCACCTAAACTCATTACTCTTCCGCTCTCTAGATCACTCATTATTTCTCACATGATCCTCACATCTAGACCTAGAAATCTTTCGATTATGGCAAAATTGATCATAATCATCCTTACCTCAAAATTGGTCGAAATGGATCAAATTCTAGTTCTTCCACCTTAAAACCTTTAGGATCTTCTCCAAGACATTATCCTAAGTCACTATCTGATCACTAGGATCATCTAGCTCCATTTGACACTCTCAAGATTTTAGTGTCATCTTTGTTCATTCATTGGTACTCACGAAAGTTCCAATTTCTTTCATATAAGGCAATCATTAGCTACATCACTCATTGCCCTTGAACATTTAAGTACCCTTCCATTTAAAGACACTTAGGAGAACTGAAACATTCAAAAAGGTATAGGCTTTAGACCTTTCAAACATCACTTCTATCCTTTCCTAGCTACTGAGAGTCGGATCCCTAGGATTAGGCTAGACGGATCCCCCATTGGTGGGAACCGTAGGATCCGGGTGACAGATTTATGTCAACTCTTGCTCAAACAATCATTTCAAGCTCATCTTGCTAACTTGAACACTCCACCTCATCCTAATAAATCTCTGAAATTGACTCTTGTGCATGCTAATCATCACATTCCAAAGGATATTAGAGACTTAAGTCTTGAATGCACTTGCTAAATCCTTCCCTTTATAAGTCATCTTGCTAGAATCCTTAGTCATCAAACACAAAATAATTCTCAGCATTTAGAAACCTTTCCTTAGTCGTTTCATCATGAGGAAAGCTCCTAGTGCTAACTCATCCAACCAAGAACCACCCAAGAAACTTGCTCGTGTTGTATCTGAAATTTCCTCAACCGAATCATCTCGGTTAAACCCACAAATGGTAGGACTTCCCATCCACGAATCATCATCCGTAAGAGATAATAGTGCTAGAATCTCACCTCAACAAACCCAATCAACAATTTCAAGAGAACCGCAATAATTAGCATTAAACCTCTTAGGTTAGAAAATGGATCATCGAGTCTAAACCAAACGTACCTAGTTCTAGAAAAATGTCTAAACCTTGATGCCTAGAGCATGGACTGCACTCCTTTACCGAGCCTCTCTCTATTCATTAGAGCATTCACAACCGAGAACTTCCCATTCACCAATCTTCTCGTTAAAATAGGAACCACCTACATCACCAACTAGTCCATCGTTGGAAACAAGGAACCACCAAGGACTTGATCATATAGAGGAATTTCCATTACCACCACTCTCATTCCTAGTAGAACCTCATCCTAAATTACTCAATGTACCTCCACCATCATTTGTAGAACCTCCTCAAAACATCCTGTTCCTAATCAAGACAATAATTGCTCTAATTGTCTAATCACCCAAGGACTTGTTCAAGAAGTACAAAATGAGTTGCATTTCATGTTTAATCATCTTCTTGAAAGATTGGACCAAATCAACAAGTTTACTCATCCCTAGACTCAAGCACATTGTTGCTTCTTAAGCTTTGGTCACTTATTAGTATTAGTATAATATGGCTAAATCATTCTCTTAGTTTTTAGAGATTTGTTGATCATCTCTTATGTTTTATTGAATGATAGTTTACTTGCCATATTGCATTGAGTATATGTTTCTTGGTTGAATACATATCTCATTTTGATGTTAACATTACTTGTTACATCACCATTTTGAATTTAATCATCGCCTATACGGATCCCTCAAATTGCCTAGACGGATCCCTACTAGGAGGGCTGTGGGATCTGTGAGACAGAAAACTATTTTTCTACTAACTTGGATCACATATGCAAGAAATTGTGCATTATCCTTGTTTTCTAACCTTTGTTTTGTAGTTATTCAATCTACACTTGAAGCCTTTGACACCCTAAAGCTAGGGAGAGCTTTGTGTCAAAACAATACATTGCAAATTACTTGCAATATTAGGATTACATTTCTCAACATCCCTTTGCAAAATTGCAATCATCAAGGGGGAGCACATTCGTCACTTAGACGAAATCTTTTGCAAACTTAGTTGCAAACAAACTAGATTAGTATTACTTTCTTGACGCCTTACCTAGGGATGGACTCGTCAAGGGGAGTATGACGAGATCCTTTCCGTTACTTGCTCTTTATTTTTATTTTTATTTCTTTCACATGTTTTCTTAAAACCAATGTGTTGCTTTCTTTCAAACACTTTTGTTTCGACAAAAGGGAGAAGAAAGTAAAACTACAAATTCAAACTTTTACAATTTTAGCTTTTCCTTAAAATAATTTAATGTTTGTCATCAACAAAAGGGAGATTGTTAATACAAATAAGCCGTAAAACATTTATTTATATTTTACGATCTTCTAATGTTTTGTCGATAACAAACGTAAAATCATTTTAACGAAACAAATAAAATACGTAAATGGTTTGAACTAATAGTTTCTAACATATTCACATTTTCACATAAAACACTAAAACAAGTATAGGTGATTTTATGATTTAATATTACATACGTACAACAACTAGTGTTTACATATTTGGGTAAAATATACACATAACTAGTATGTAGTATATTGGGTAATATAAATGGGTAGAAACTTAAGTATCATAACCCATTGGGCAAATACATTGAATGTAGTTGGGTACAACCCAAAGCCCATGACCCATGGAGCTTGACCCATAACCCATTGCATGACATCATGCTTATATCATATATGGATAATATCCATAACCCATGGTATTGACCCATACCCAATGTCTAGATACATTGAACCCTTGGTGAGCACTCAAGAGAATGTCTAGATACATTGAACCCTTGGTAAGCACTCAAGAGATACATTGTATCTAGCTAAAGACCCATGGATCAACCCATGACCCATGACCCATAACCCAAAATACCCATGGGCAAGAGGGCGTTCCACGGATCCTTGGCTTTGTGCTAGCCGGATCCCAGTGGAAGGATCCGTGGGATCCGGGAACGATGAAATTTTCTCTATAAATAGTGAGCCATTTCTTTCCTTTTAGCTCACCACTTCACATATACTCTCTCCAAGTTTTACATCTCTCTAACCTCAGATCCAAGAGATCTATGTAGTTTGTCTTTTGTTTTTGTGTGATCTTCTAGGTTCCTCTTAAAGGCAAGATCACCACTTCTTGAAGTCAAGCAAGCTCAAGTCCATGAGTTGCCATGCTTCGTCATCATCAAGATAACTGAAGTTCTCTTGTTGATAGCTCTTACTTTCTCCATAGATGTTGAAGGCATTAGTGAAGGATGTCGAAGTGTCAAGGCAAGCATTAGTGAAAGGTGCTTATCGTTCGTGTCAAGAGCATTAGTGAAGAATGCTATAGGTGTCAAGACGAAGGCATTAGTGAAGGATGCCAAGCGTTGTGTCAAAGGCATTAGTGAAGGATGCCGAAGAATCAAATCAAGTAGCATTTGGGAAGAATGCCTAGGTCGTATAATCGATGAGGTGCATCGTTATACATATAAGTATTTGTTTATTTCCAAGGATGGTGATATCCTTGAAGGTGTTGTAACAAGGAGTAGATCTTCTTGATATTAGGTGTTGTGTTGTGAAGGGTAGTAGTTCCTCCATAGTAATGGAACTAGGTGCTTAGCCTAGTACCTAATAAAGGGTAGGCGACGTAGTGATAGGATTAGTTCTCCTTGGTGTGAAAGAACTTGGTGGTTAGCCTAGCACCGTATAAAGGGTAGGCGACGTTGTGTTAGGTGTGGTTCGCCTTGGTGTGAAAGAACTCGGTATTTAGCTTTGTACCGGAAAAAGGTTAAGCGACGTTGTGAAGGCTTCTCCGCCATAAGGAGATTGGTGTAGTGCTTACGAACTCTCGAGTAGGTGACTCGGGGAGTGGAGTAGGGCAAGGAAGGTAACCTTGTAGCCGAACCATTATAAATAACTTGTGTCGTGGTGATGTGTTTCTTACTCTTTATCTTTCATTACACGTTTATATATTTATCTATCAACGTCCAACATAAACAACCAAATAGATTGACATAAGTCGATCTAAATATTTAAAAGGAAGTTTTAAATTGGTAAAACTATTCAACCCCCCTTCTAGTTTTCCACACCATGCTTTGATTTTTAGGAGTTGTCCTTCCAAGTATGCCATTATACTTGGATGTAGATTTGACAATGTGGAACTGTAATAGTATTGTTCTCGACAATGGGTGTGTTCCTACAGTGAGCTCTAGAGTGACTACCCCTTTAGGGTATGATCTCTCCCCTGAGAAACCAATTAGTGGTGTAGTTGGAGGCCAAAGATTTGACCTGGTGTATTTTGGGAGATTTTTGAAATAGTGTTCGTACATTATATCAACCGAACTCCCTCCGTCCATGTATATCCTATTCACCATATGTGAGGCTATCATTGCTATTATGACCACTGGATCTGATGATGGTATGAATGTATCCCACGAAATGCTTCTCGGTGGGGTACGTTGCTAGGTCTCCATGACCTCCTTTCCTCTCTTTGTGCCTTACTACCATCATTAAATCATGTTGACACTCTCTACCTGTTCCATGAGGGCCTCTTTTTCCTTTTGGGTATTGTTCTATACTCTGGGTTGTATGCCAGGGTAGTTGGGTTTGAGTCAACTGGCTAGATGCCTTGGTTTACTCTCTGTAAGTTTTGACTTTGCTAGGTATGTTTTTGAGGCTTGTTCTAAGTGTAGGGTAGGTTGCATGTTCAGGGTATGGACTAGGAGGAAACTTCAGGGTGCCTTTTTGTGTCTTATACCTAGGGTGTTTCCCATGTAATGGTTTTGTCTGATTGCTATATGTAAAGTTATGTGAATAAGGACAAGTGAGTTGGCATGCATTTACCAGAGTTTTTCCCGATAAATGTGTGTAACGCGACCCGAGTTGCATGTTTGTTGGACCCTTTCCCTGACATCCTCCATCATCCTTCTCAACCCTTTGAACTTCGAATGGTTGCGATTTTTGAGTTTGTGTGAGTGACCTGAGAGTGTGATGTCTTTCATAGAACCATGTAGGTTTTTTAGGAGGAATGACGTGTGCAAGACTGTAAGGTCAGCTGCTACATGCGTTTTCCTCATATATTTCTTTGTGTTATTTCTAGGTAGTTGGTGAGTCTCTTCTTCAGGTATTTGTTGGTTTTTCTCCATGTGAGAGAGAATATCCACTCGGATAGGTCCGAGATAGTTTTTGGTTGTCTCCAAATTTTAGGATGTTGGTCACCAACCATGTTTAACCAAAAAACTAGTGATTTTAGGGAAAAAAATATTTGGATTTTTTAGTTAGAAATGAGTGAAAATAGGTGAGAATTTTTGATAAATTTGTGGCTATTTTGTATCATGTCCCTACGGATGGCGCTATGTTTACATATGGTAAGTAAATCGGTTTAGAGATGGGATGTGAATGGTTTTGTTGTTTGGTTTCTCGTGTTGAACGGTAAGGACCCGATGAGATTGATATAGATCAAGAATCTCGGGTAACACTTAAACAAGAACCATGTTGCACTACTGTTAGGAAATATTTTCTCAAGTGTGTGAAAACTTATGTGATTGTTTGTGTTGCTCTCCTTTTGTAGAGAGGCTTTATAGGGTTTAGAGATAAATCCTTTGGGGATGATCAACAGCTTCTAGATGGCCAGGTATTGATCATCCGAGAGTAGACAAGGAGGGCATATGTCGTTTGTCTTTTAGTTCGTACGTGGTGGTGCTTGTCGTGCGTCCCAACTGTGCGATGTTAGATGGTATATCTTAACCGCTAGTAACAATTAAGAAGCAGTAGCACTGTCTTACTTAGTCAAGCCTGAGAGGTTTTTCCAAAGCTCTATGTGGCCTGGGATTTAAACCAGGCTTTTATCAAGTGTTGATTGGACTTTGGAGATGGGTTTTATTCGAGCGAGTGATTAATGGGTTTGGGCCATTAATATTGATACGTTATCAAGGACATTTGAAAAGAATCCTGAATAAAATACCTTGATTCAGTAAATCTAAGAATCAATTTATTATCTTTAGAAAGTTTATAAATAAATATTAAACTAACTTTATACCCAGGCACCACTAAAACATCTTTTAAAACAATTTTATTAGAAAGCTTAGAGCTACCAATATGTTTAACTTGTTCAATTGCTCCATTAGGATGAGAAACGATTAACTTTAAGTAAGACACATCAATAACATCAAATAAATGTTCAGAAGTAAACGCCATATGTCGAGTGGCACATGACACATGAATCAATAGTCCATCCAATATTGGTATTGTAATTAAAAAATTCACACTTAAGATAACTAATGACATGATTGGAAAAAAGTATAGGTACTTGTTGCACAAGACCATAGTTCACCATAATCAGGATTTGAACCTATCAAAGTTATAAGCATTTGAATTTGATCAGAAGTAAAGGGTGATTAACTCCATGCACTTTGATCGGGCTTACTAGATTCATTAACAACATTGTTAGACATACTAGAAGTACCAGTATTTTTCTTTTTAAAACCTGGTAGATATCCAATAAGCTCAAAGCATTTATCAATAGCATGTCCAATCATATTACAGTTCTTGCAAACCAGGTTATTGTTTCTATTAGACCCTCTGTTTTGATTATTTCTATTATTAGACCAATTATTTTGTCTAGAAACAAAGGCGGAGGAACTAGGCCTATAAGAACTGGTATGCACTTGACTGTTCTTATGAGATTCAACTCTAGACAAAGTAGCAAAAGCAGACTTCACATTTGGTAATGGTTCTGAAGTCAAAATTTGACTTCTACAAGACTATAAGTGTTATCAAGACCCATTAGGAACTGCATCAACCTCATGAGTTGATTATGACCCTTCAGCTTTGGAGCACTTTCACAGGAACAAGAAGGCAAATCAACACGGGAGTTAAATTGCCTCCGTAAACTATTGTAATTGTGATAATACTCAGACAAAGATGAACCAAATTGAGTCAAAGAACGGATCTTATAATGCAAATTATATATAACAAACCCATTAATCTTATCATAAGTTTTCTTAAAATCATCCCAAACAGCCTTTAGCATTTTTAGAAAATATTTGACCCTGATAAAGCTTTTGAGAAATACAACCAAGAGTTCAAGATAACACAACATAATTACACCTATCCTAATGTCCTTGACGTAAAACATCATTTTCATCTCTTTTAAATTTACCATCTATAAAACCAAGCTTATTCTTAGTATGTAAAGTTAAATGAACAGCAGCAGCCCAGATTTTATAGTCATCAACAGACGTAGGCTTAAAAGTAATTAAAGGTGTACCATTAGAATCATTAGCATGTAAAAAACAATGGATCATTAAAATGCAAATTTAACTCACTACTACTAAAACTAGAACCCTTATTCTTATCTTTATCTTCAACCATTTTAACAAACTTAATAATGACATATTAAAATAAGCAGACAAACAGACACAAATAGCAACAATAACTACAAATACCACCAGATGGCAATCAAGAGACCCAATCACTAAATGAATCTAAAAACATACACCATATCAAGAATAGGGACGTTATTCCTTTACTTCTTAAAGAAGTAGGTAACTATAATCAAGATCAAGGATATATGTTTAGATAACCAAAACAATTGCAACACAATTCAAATAATCACCAAACTCTTCAAGCACATTTAATCCACCAATCAATACTCTAAACTTCTCAATCAATTAATCCCTTGACCTAAACCACCAATTCTAAACAGAAATATAAAGAGAGTCCGAGGGGTGTTATTAAGCACGCAAAGCACTCCAAAAAAAACAAGATCAAGAAGAATTACCAACACATAGACGCACAGTGTGGAAACATTCAACCTGAAAAACATAAACAACCATATATCAATATAACAAACAAACAATTAACAATAGATAGATATGAATAAAGAACTAAAAACACAAAAGAACCAAGAAGCCCAAAAAATGAGAAATTAGGGTTGATACAGAAACCCTAATTTTATGAAACAACTCAAATGAACCCAACAACTCCACAAACACAAGATATGACCCAATGAACTACAAATCAACACTTTGTTGATGTTAATTTCGACTCAAAAGCCAAAAGCCCCAAATTCAAAAAACCCTAATTTTTGAAAACCACGATTGGCGGTTTAAAAAAAACGGTTATAACACGATCTAAACTTAAAAACAATAGATCAAAGATCAAAAACACAAGATCGACTCAAGAAATCAAAACCCCTCAATTTAACGAAATCCTAGATGTTCGAAACAATTTAAAACTTAGTATCAAGCTTAAGTGGCTCTAATACCATATCAAATTTGATGATCTAAACACTCAAACAACAACATAGTTGATTCATTCAACCAATCACCCATTTATTTTTATTTTTTTAAATTGCATATACTCACTACATCAACCAGTGGTATTTTTATCGACTAAAAAACCAATTATACAAATACTGTACTACTACAAATGTAAACAATGATTACAAACCCTAAAAATGGTTACAGTTTTGAGAGATGAAAGATAAAGATGAGAGATAATTTAGAGACCGCATACACACGTTAATGAAAAAAAGGGCTATATAGCCCAACTTTTTAGGGCAACATATCTTCCAAAATATGACAACTCCAGTCCTTAAGCTTCACACACA
Source organism: Chrysanthemum lavandulifolium (assembly GCA_022545495.1). NCBI lineage: Eukaryota > Viridiplantae > Streptophyta > Magnoliopsida > Asterales > Asteraceae > Chrysanthemum > Chrysanthemum lavandulifolium. Next base: position 55,812,657 of record CM040242.1, read on the forward strand.
AACAAATACAAGAAGTTATATGTATAAACTAAATATATAATCGAAACACATTATTTTCCTACCCTTAAAGTTGTGTTAATGCGACCATCAGTCCTTCTCACAAGTAAATTTATAAAAAATAGACTAAAATACACCGTTGGTCCCTAAACTTGGCAGGACGCATCGCGATGGGACAAAACTCGCCCTTTTCATCGCCACAGGTCCAAACCTTGGCCATTAAATGCCAGATTCGTCCCTTGACCAATAACGGCGTTGTCAACGTTCCGTTATACGCAAAAAAAACCCGTAATCATGATATTGTTGAGGGTACAATAGTCATTTTGTTTTATATCTTGTAGCTTTGTCTTGTCCAATTTCCGCCATTATGTACAATATAACAAAGCGTGTACTCATTGCTCATCTCCAAACTTGTTTTGGAAGCCTACCAGAAAACCCTAATGTAATGTCTATCATCAAATCAAATAATCGAGTAAGAAAATAACAAACAACCACCTTGGATTTACTCGTGGCGGTAAGGAATATCCTTTATATGATGATCGTGAAACGGAGGAAAGAGCGCAATCGGGAGATATTGTAAGTCTTTTTGGTTAGAGCCTATTACAATCATATGTTAGTACGATGATTAAGTTATTCCCTTTTAGGTAACTTTAGCTTAACAATGTTTTTGTACATTTTTATACATCGGTGAACTCGGATCGTTTAGCATGATGTTCCATTATGAAGGTACATTCAAATACTTTCGGTAGGATATATCAAGGAGGCAAGAAATGCCTTGTTGATCTTGTGGAAATAAAAGAGGTATATGTTGATGAAATGGATACTCTCATGACCCAAATCGGTTATGAGTCCGACAAACCAATTATTTCTACTTTCTTAAGCTCGGTTGTATATTAGACGACGGTTTGTTTTGTTTGCGTGAACCGCTAATGTAGACTTGTTGAAAGATGTTGTCATACTGACATAAGTCGATAGACGTGTATGTTGAAATAGGAAGACTAGATTAGAACTTTCGAAATGTCCCCACAATCAATTAAGACCGTGTTTTGGGAGATGGATGAAGATAGGAGAAAAGTTGCTATCATGGCTATTCAATCTGTTGTAGACGGTTGGTGTTAGATGATATAGATAATGAACATGCCCTAGATCCGTTTATCCAACTTACACAATTGCTCGTGGACGTGGATGATATTGGTGAATCTAGCAATTTGCCAAACATTGAGCCACTCTTTTCCACCTTAGGCGCTCATTTGCTAGCCAACCTGTTCAAAAGCGGTGGCGTGCTTTAGTAGTTGTTGATGAGGACAATGCTATAAAGGAGCCCGATAATGTTGAGGTTAATCTGTTTAGAGTGAGTCGGAAGCACTTTGACAAAGGTGGAGCGGCACTAGTTGATGTCAATAACACCTTTGAGGAGCACGAAAATTTTGAGGTTAATCTGTTTCAATTGACTCGGAGAAGCATTTACACAAAGCGGTGAGCACTAGTTGATGTGAATAATGTGTTTCGTGAGCCTGATGTGGATGTAACTCTGTTTCAATTGACTCAGGATAACATGGAAGAGGATCCTGTTGTTGATGTTACTCTGTTACAAGCGAGTGACACTAGTGACTTTGGCAATGCAGTTGAACCAAATGAAGAGAACAATTGTCAACAGAATGATGCACAACTTGGTATGGTACAAGTAGGTCAGAGTAATGATTTAGGTGAAGAAGGAACAACCAGTAATATAAGTGATGACAGGCAGTTGGTAAATGATTTACCTGTGATGGTTGATGATGTATTTTGCAGTGACCATGTTAGTTTCCAACACGCACACTTTGCTAATGGCGTCTATACCACTTTTTTCTATGCTGGTCAGGAGTTTGGTACTGCAGGGGAAGTAAAAAACCTAGTAAGAGAGCATTCAATAGAAACTAGGAGGAGTTGTTTTTGTGAAGAATGACAAAACAAGAATAAGGGTCGGTGTAGGGGTTGTGTTCTACTTTCGTGCCCAATCAAGGTCTGGATCGGATATTGGCCCATCTAGAAGTCCATTAAGCGAAGGGCCCTTCACAAATACCGCCCATGGCTATTGTTTGTCGGCGGGAATGGTGAGGCAGTGTCTGGTCGGTCGAACATATAATGAGCAACACACTTGTTTGCAATCAAGGGAAGTCGAGCTTTTGACCTTCGCTATATCTCACGAAAATTACAAAGACAAGTTGAAACAAATCCAGAGCTTCTGTCATGTCGTATCGTGCATAATCAACTTACCAACCAATACGACCTTCAAGTGTCCTGTAGAAGGTTTTAAGGGCCAAAACCTAGCAATAATGACCATCGGTCAATTCAAGCTACACTTTACCATGTTGAGATTATGTTCAAGAGTTGCGAAGACAAACCCTAATACAACAGTGGTGATGAATGTGGAACGACCTCCGGATGAGTCTCTTCCAACCGAGAATTCAAGAGACTGTATGTTTGTTTAGGTGCAATCAAGCGATGATTTAAAGATTGTGGGAGATCGTTGTTGGGTGGGCGCTTTTCCAATTCGTGGTCCTTTCAATGGTCAATCGATGATGATGTGGAATTGATAGCAACAATGGTATATACCCTTTCGCTTATGCTTTTGTTGATTAAGATAACATAGGATCATGAACTTGGTTTCTTCATTGTTTATCCGATGATATAGCACTTGGGCCAATTTCAAGCATCACTTTTATTATCGACATGAATAAGGTACTCTCTTACTATGTTCATGAATTTAAGTCTCACTGTTTTGAAACAGACGATAAACATATTTGATTTTATGCGGGATATAAGTAGAGCTTTAGCGAAGTTTTTGAAAGTCGGAACACGATTACGTATTAAAAGCATTCATGAGAAAATGAAACTGCAATGGAAAGGTAGGGCCTACAAAGACCATCTGCATGAAATGTGCAATGACCTCAACTGTTGTACATTTTCCAAAGCTATGGTCGATCTCAAGAAACTTAATCAACCACCCATGATTGGTTAAGTAAGATACCACCGATTCATTGGTCAAGGTCACATTTTTCATGTAAGTGATCTATCGGTTCACTTACTTTGTATTCATAAATGCAGTATAAACAATTATAATTAATACATGTTCATTACTTGTCATCTTTAGGAGAGCTACTTACGATGTGTTACTTAATAACATGTGTCAAGTGTTTCATGAGAAAATAAAGAGGGTTAAGCAAACCAATTATTACGACCTTAGAATACATCGGGACCATTGTATGAAGAGGATAATGCATGTTCATATGGTGATTGAGAAGAGTGATGGGCCACTAACACCAACCGCACAACACATGCTAGAGGCTATTAAGAAAGAGGTCATAAGTACAATGTTTTATGGAATGGGGATCTAAGTTTCGTGTTAGTGGACCATGGGGTGACCAATGTAGTTAATGTTGTACACAAGAATTGTACTTGCAGAAGGTGGGAGATAACAGTTTACCATGTAAACATGTTGTTGCTACCAATTGGAATATGGCTTTAAATGGCCAACAAGTAGGAGTCAGAAACATGGGCTCATCCTTGTTACTATCTTCTCACTGGAGGCTACCTACAAACACCATGTCCAAACCTATAACTAGCGATGTACATTGGGAAAAATCAACTATGCTAACAACAATTGTTTCACCGAAACCAAACAAACCCGCCTACCGCAAGAGGTAGAAAAGAGTTAGGATAGCTCACGAAACTAAAGAGATTGTGAAGGATGGTGGTCGTCAAGGGCTTGAAAGAGTGTTAGGTGTAGTATTTGTGGCATTGTTGGACACAACAAGGTAACATGCCTAGGGTATCTTTGGGCGCAAGTAGTGGAGCGCCAATAAGGGAAATGTCAAGCAGTGCCTACTAAAGGCTGCAGGAAAAAGAAACATCCTAAAGGTAAAAGGTAGCGGCAGATAAAGAAGTCGAAGATGCAGTGTTGTTGTTGAAAGCCAAGTTAGTGCGGTTCAAGGAAGTGGTGTTCAATCTAAAATCAAGAGCCAAGAATCAAGATCCCATCATACATGATGCATCCTGTCACAATCCCGGCAACATCAAGTTGAAGCAATTGCCGATCCGGCATGCATGAGCAAGCCCGGTGTCAATCCCAAAGAACATGATCAATCCTAGTCGATTCTCGGATGCAATCAATCGATGTTCAAGCGGTTTACGCTTCAACCCACCGCTACACGAAGAATGACTAGCAAAGAAGTGCCTGGAAAGAATGATGGCCTCACCATCGGTTTAATCTGTTATGCTAATTATCTAGACGATGTTTCATCTAGGTTATTTCCGATGGACAAGTTATGTACTCTAAAAACATATGTGTGTGTGTCTAGCGTAGCTCTCATGCTTTGAAAAGTATGCAATTTTATGCGAGTTGGAATTATATCCATTTGCATTAACTATGGAACCATGTCATTATTGTGTATTTTTAGATTGACTAAGCTTGATGTGTGAATAATTTGCATCAAAAGTAACCAAAGCTAAATAGAACCTCATAAGAATGTTGACATTTAAAAGTCAACCCTAAACAAATTGCTAACCATCCGCGATACCCATAAGGTATAGAAAATCGAAACAAACAAAAGCGGATACTTCATAACAAGGTTACTACAATTCAAGATACGTAACATTAACCAACTAGCCTCATTACATAAAAGGTTAAAAAGTTATCCCAATGCATAAACAATCAAGAACAACATCCGACTTAGCACCGGTAAATCTTCCACTTCCACACATCACTGAAAGACTACTAATCTTGCCTCAAGCTCATTTCTCCTTCAAAAGTCCTTGTATGATCATTCTTGACGAGCATGATTTCGGGGATCATACCATCTTATCCACCGACAAGAAGACCCTATTGATGATTATGACAAGTCATTAAACAACCACCATTGTTACAAACTTACACAAGAAATATTAAGACGCACTTACTTGAGCAGGACAACCAAAGAATCGGCATACAGGTTGGCGAGAGGTCCAAAGTCGAACAATAACTTGCTTACCACACCAAAGAACGTACCATCTTGAAACAATTATCGTTTTGAAGAAGACGGGTTTTGAAGGATAGTTTAGGGATGGGTGATAAATGTAGATCAAACCTTGTTACACACATATACTAGCTACATCACATCGTATAACGGTTTTATTTAAGACGCTACAATGAAGACGGGTTTGCCTCACCAACATAACGTTGATAACGACATTATTGGTAAAGGGACGAATCCAAGATTTAATGGCCAATGTTTGGACGCATGGCGATGAAAAGGACGAGTTTTGTCATCGCGACGCTACTGCCAAGTTTTTAGAACTAACGGTGTATTTTAGTCTAAAAATATAATAACCAATTTAATATGCGTACAACCAAAATATATATCTGCTCAAATATCTATCTACAACTTCTAAAATCTAAAATAACCTAACTTTTGTATGGCTATTTTTGAATCTACAAATATTCAGATAGTGATAAGATACCTGCAATATCTTTGTAAATGATAAAACTAAATGACTTAATTTTTGCGACATGAGTTTGTTTGGTGTGAAACACGAGTGGGGCTGCGTATATGGTTTTAAAATAAATGTCAAAGTCTGGCCTACACTTACCAACCTGCTAGCTAGTAAGTTAATGGCACGTTGTGAAGTTATATTATGCGAAAAAAAACTCACATAAAAAAATGTTTATGTGTTGTACCTTTTATAAATACATTAAATATCAACAAAAAGTATTACAACTGGTTGAGAATGTATTACAACTGGTTGAGAATGTAATTTGTCGTTATTAATCCTTACACATCCCATGAGAGATATTTAAGTCGATCAACTAACATCCTTGTATAACCTTAATACACTTTTATGTTATTATAGAACGTATTTTATTATTACATTTCATGCATGGTAGCTATTCATATAAATGTTATTCTTTTAAACCTTTTTATTTTTATTTTTTATTTTTTATTTTTTTTAAATAAAATGAGATACATGCATGTAATGTTGGACTCGTTAGTAAGCTTGAATACCTTTTATTGACTGTTAAATTGGCTCTTCAATAAGAAAGTATTAATCTATGTATAAACTATAAAGCCATCACAACGACTATATGAAGAGAGTATAAATGTTTGTAGGCTTGAAGCTTCACCAAACAATATAATTGTGTTCTCATGTATTTTTTGGATATAGATGAAGTGATCAAAGAAATGAAAATAATATATATATTTTTGTTCTGAATGTTTTATTTGCAAAGAAGAAAAAGAAACTAGTGGTAAATTTTGAGTAGTTTTTTTCCCCATAATATTCACTTCCAAATATACTGTAAAAAGATTTGAAGAGGATAAGAACATTTGTCATTGTAATGATTAACTTACCTTTAGCGTGGATTGAATCAATGATTATGAGATACGATTAAAATATTACGCAAGCAATGTGCATGTGTAGCAACTTTGTGAGTTTCCATTAGAAGATATTTTCACACTCTATCTAAAATGCTAAAATATTACTACATGCGTCTCATAATAATTGTCAATTTTAACTTTTTTTAGTCTTTCTTATTTATCTTTGACTATAAATAGTTTAATTTGTGTTATATAATACTTGATAAAAAATATATGAATGAATCGAGTTTTAAATGTATCTTCATTTAAATAATTTTCATCAAGTATTATATAACACAAATAAAAATATTAGTGGTCAAAGTTGAAGAAAAAGACTCAAAAAAGTCAAAGTGAACAATTATTATGAGACGGAGAGAGTGGTAGTTTTAGCTTTTTTTTGCTATGGTCACTTTTGCTAGCATTTTCTATTTGGGTCCTGCTAAACTCACCAAGTATTAATTTGGTCAAAAGTCTTCTCTATTGAAATTCACAAAAGTTAGTTGTCAGAGCATTAAATGTCACGGTCAACCCATTCCCATTTAATTTCACTTGGAAACACACATTTGTACTACACCAGCATTTTTGTTTTATTTCACTTGGAATTCACAATATAAATAACATTTACACATTTTTTGACTACACCTGCTTATTTTGAAAATTACAATCTCAATCAACCACCTCCCTAACAAACTAATCAGTAATAAATTTTAACTAAATTACACTTAAAACAAGATATAATCATGTATATAAAAAAGATAATTCTGATTTTCAAATACACTTAACTTTCAAATACAAGGTAAGTTAAAGATATTATCCTTTTATTTCCATCTTCTGCAGTAACAATCTTTCTAGTCTGGTTGATCATGCAGGAGTGTAAGAAACTTTAGGTTGTTCACTTGTCTAAAAGAGAGTATTTTGCTGTGTCAAAAAATTTGAAACTTGGTGTTGTTCCATTTTTTTCATCGGAAACCCATGAAAAAAATACCCATAGGAAAAATATCCATCGGAAACCCATCGGAAAAATACCCATCAACTCATCCATCAACACTTGCAGGAAAAATATCCATCGGAAAAATATCCAAAAACACCCATCGGAAAAATATCCAAAAATACCCATCGGAAAAAACTCACCCATATCATTCTCACTTCACTCACTCACGGCTTCAGACCCATCACCACAACCTTCGTCCCAGCTGACCCATCAACCTTTTTAGCCGTCCAAATCCTAACGCCACCAACCTTTTTAGCCGTCCAAATCCTAACGCCACCAAACATACCCATCGGAAAAAACTCACGCCACTAGATGTCTCATGGTCAAAACCCTTGGAAGATGAAGATATTCAATGTGACGATGACTTACACATTTTTAAAGAAAATTTCAACAAGCGGTCAATGGAGGAAAATGAGTTTTTAAGAAAGCTAGGTTGTATGAGCAATCCAATTGCAACTCTAATTAAAGAACCCGCGGTTAAAAAAATACCCGTGGACGACCAAGCTTGAAGAAACAACAAAAAAAGAAGTTTGTTGATCCGAAAGTTCAAGATCCTAGTAAAAGTAGTCAATCAACCAGGCTTTTCGGGGTAGACTTGAATGAGGAAATACCAAGACACAGTTCATGCTCGAACTATGAAACACGTGAACGTGACGTGTTCCCGGACTTAAACCAAGAACCTCCGAGACATAGTTCATATGTGAGCCAATCTTCCACGAAACACGTTCCGGAAAGATTTTTGAATCAACTTCCACATATTTTCCATCCTTATGTTACTGATTTACAAGATGTCATAGGCGATGGAAATTGCGGATTTCGATATGTCATTTGTCGCTCTCGGTCTCCTCAAGATCGGTGGCGTCGATTCGGTCCGATTTGGTGCAAGAGTTAGATTTTAACCAACAAAAATACAAGTATATGTTTGGAACGAGAGGTTATAAAACAATTTATGAGAGCGTAAAAAGTTGGAAAATGGATGGAAATGCCAAACACGGGTTTGGTTATTGCCTCATCATATAAAAGAGTTGTTATAAGTCTAAGCGATGGAGGAAATGTTGGAGGTCGCACCACGAGTTTTCCGCTTTGGTCGACGCCACCAATCGGAACCACACGAGACAATTGTGATTGCTCATGTGAATCGTAACCATTATATTAAAGCGACACTACGAAGGTTCACCATTACCGTTAACTCATCCACTTTGGATTACATATAAAAGTGAAAATGCATCAGGATGGGAGGACATATGTTAGTCGTCAAAATGTGTTTCGCGAATATTATTATCGTATTCCGGAAAATATTGACCTAACAAAGTAATTATGTAACGTTATTTATATTGTATTTTTAATTATTCATTTTCAATAAAATTTGTATTATTTGTTCATTTTTATATGTATATGTATATGACAAAAGCAATAAAAAAATAAATAAAAAAAAATAAAAAAAAAAATAACCATTACTCGTACAAATCACTTAATCACTTTTAATTTAGAGTTAATTACATAAATCGTCCTTGTGGTTTGGTCAAAATTACGGATCTTGTCCCTATACTTTTTTTTTCGGTGCGTTTCGTCCTCGCTGGTTTACAAATCTTACGGATTTTGTCCCCGATCCGACCCATCCGTTAAGTGTTTTTGTTGTTAATCCTTCGTTAGTGCGATCCGTTAAGTGTTTTGCGTTGTTAGTCCTTCGTTAATAAATTTTGCACCGTTAGTCCTTATTTTTAAAATATAGTTTTCCCAATTAGTCCCTCCGTTAATAATAGTTTTCACCCGTTTGTCCGCTTTTATCCGTTTTGCTCGTTTTTATCCGCTTCCCGCTTTTTACGTTTTCGTCCGTTTCTTTCCTTTTTTATAGTTTTGTCCATTTTTCTTACGTTTTGTCCGTTTTCTTACGTTTTATCGGTTTTCATCCGTTTTCTTATGTTTTCTTAAATTTTTGTCCGTTTTCTTATGTTTTGTCTGCTTTCATCGCTTTGTCCGTTGTTCTTACGTTTTGTCCGTTTTAGATGCGTTTTATCGGTTTTTCTTACGCTTTTGTCCGTTTCAAAAAAATTTGAATAAAAATTTCAAAAAAAAATTTTGAATAAAAAATATTTTCAAATATATATATATTTTTAAATATGTCCGTTTTTTCAATATTTTTCGAAATTTTTAAGATTTAAAATATATATATTTGAAAAAATATTTTCGAATTTTTTTCAATATGTCCGTTTTTTTTTAATAAATATAGAGTAAATTACACCGTTCGTCCTTATGGTATACGTTGACCGACAAGTTGAGTCCTTTGACCAAAAAAGGTTTACCGTCCATCCTTAAATGGCAAACGTTATGTAGCGTTAGTCCTTCACACTAACGGGCTCCACTAACGGGTGTTAGGCACCCATCCACTAAGGGTATTTTAGTCTTTTCTCAAACCCACTAGCATCAACTACCCCCACTTTCTTCTTCCTCCATCAATCCATCTTCCTCTACTATTTTTAACTACACTAACAACACCACCATCTTCATCATCTCACCAGTCACCACCACTGCCACAAATCATCACCAAACACAAAAACTCAAAACTCCCTTCGTCACAAAATAAACATCCACACGTCAAAAACTCAAGCATAAGAATACAATCACAAAATCCTCAATCTTACTGTTAGCGTATTCTACAACGTGCTAACGAGCACGTAGCAACTACACTAAAATAACACAACCACAAAATCCTCAACATCAACTTATTATACAACAAGAAATGATTATCCATCACCAATACACTTTACAAACCCTATAAAACTAGTGCAAAATTAAATCTTCAATCAACAACTATCTAATTAATTCTACAAAATATCGACACTGGCCACCATCGTCACACTCACGCCACCGCCACCCGTTTACTTCGCTTTGCCACGTGTACAACCACCTGCACTGTTGTCGTTGCACAAGAATCACCACCACCCAAACCACCCCAACACTTCCACCTTCACCTAGATTTCGCCGCCACCACTCAAATCAATCAAATTAGGAACATGACACAAAAACCCATCTTAAATTCCCAGGAACTAAGACTAGTTGTATACTTAAAAGCTTAAGAATGAAAGTATTATTTGAAAGAAATGGTTGTGACGTGATGGTGGTGTTGCTTTTTAATAAAGTTGGATGATGATTGGTGAGGGTCGACGGCTGTGGTGAGTGTGTGTATGTGTTGATTTTTAATCCAGTCTTATCTAGAAAAAAAATCATCGAAAAACATTCATCAAACTCAGATATGTGTTGTTGATGATAACATTTGTATGTGTTGTGTGTGTATGAAAGAGTAAGATGAAGATGGATAAATATGTTTTAGTTTTCGGATCCGCTTAAATATGGATCTATTTAGATTTGGTTTTACATCTAGTGATGTAGGTGTACCCCATGAGATGGTTTTAATTTGGTAAAGAAATGGGTTTGTGTTAGTTTTTATTGTTCTTGATGATGAAATTGGTTTTGTCGATTTTGTTTTGTTCTTGATGATGATAATGATTTTGGTTAAAATATGGATTTTTTGTTACTGATGATAATGAAGAACACACGACCCAATCCACATATATGATTCTTAGATATTTTATTATATTTTATTTATAGATACTAGTGGCAAATGTAAAAGGACAAAAATACCCTTATATAATAAGACTTAACGGTCGTTAACAATGGCCGTTAGAAGGAGGGACCAACGGTACATAACGTTTTGCATTTAAGGACAGACGGTAAACTTTTTTTGGTCAAAGGACTCAACTTGTCGGTCAACGTATACCATAAGGACGAATGGTGTAATTTACTCTAAATATATTTGAAAAAATATTTTTGTTCAAAAATTTTTGAAATTTTTATTCAATTTTTTTAAATTTGATATTTTTTTCAAAATGTAAGAAAACAACAAAAACGTGAAACAACCAAGTAAAACGGAAAAACGGACAAAACTAGCGAAACGAATAAAATGTAAAAAACGGTCGAAAACGGATAAAAAGCAGATTTAAACGGATAAAACGGACAAAAGCGTAAAAACAAGCGAAATCATATAAAAACAGACGAAAAGGGATAAAACGTAAAAACGGATTTAAAACGAAAAAACGAGGGAAAACCGATAAAACAAACGAAACGGATAAAACGGACAAAACATAAAAATCGGGCGATAACTATTATTAACGGAGGACTAATTAGGAAAACTATATTTTAAAAAATAAGGACTAACGGTGCAAAATTTATTAACGAAGGACTAACAACAAGAAAACACTTAACGGATGCACTAACGAAAGACTAACAACAAGAAACACTTAACGGACTGGGTCGGATCGGGACAAAATCCGTAAGATTTGTAAACCACAGGACGAAACGACCGAAAAAAAGTATAGGGACAAGACACGTAATTTTCACCAAACCACAAGGACGATTTATGTAATTAACTCTTTAATTTATATTGAATGTCCCTCATTAATGCCCCTTATATATGAAATCAATGTCCCTCATTAATGCCTCATTATCTTGAAACGATTCTGATAATCATGCCCCTCATTAATGTCTCATTTATAATAAAATCAATGATTGGCAAATTATATTGGTGTATTTAGATGAGCCCTTCTATTTTTATCATTTTTTCTTGAACCTTGCGCTCTTTTTATAAATTCTAACCAAATTTCAAGTAATCTTCTTTTATGTGTAAGTTGGCTAAGATGAATTATGGGTAATTGAAATCATTTTTATTTATACTTACGGTTTTTAATAATTTGATCGACTAATTCATGAGGTTTGAACTACTGTCATATAATATTAGATTAGATAACATTTCTTTTTCAAAAGATTCAACCTATGTTCAATGTTTATATGTTTTTTTTATTTCAATTATACCAAGTCAAGAAAAAAAAAAAAAGTTTTTCGTCACTAAAACGCCATGTAAATCTTTTTATAAGACACCAAATTATCTTTTGCTACCTCCCACAAATTTTTTAATGGAGAAACTAGCGATGTGCCAAAATGAGTTCAAAGCAATTTGGTTATTCTAGATGTTTTTAGCCAAATATGATATAAACTATACCAGATGCATACTCGAGTAACATGTAAGCTTAACTTTCATGCATAACGGACTATGATAAAAAAAAAAAATAGATGCATTTTTCTTTAAAATTTTCCGTCTTATATAAAGGTGTGGTTATAAATCATTCTCACTCTTCTCATTTACTTTTTTCTTTTCACTTGATCATTTTCTGTGAGTGAGTTAAAGCATAATGCAACCATTGTGTTATAAGGAGTAGTAACTTTTGTGAGTTTTCATTAGAAGATATTTTCACGCAGTATCTACGGTGCTAAGCTTTAGTTAGATTTTCGTCTTTGTACTATGGTCACTTTTGCTAGCATCTTTTATTTTTCTTTCTTTTCATTGAGCCTTATGTTGGTTTTATGGATATAAATTAGTAGACGTGAGTTAAGATCGAACTCGAGACTATGGGATTGCACACTTTACGTATGAGAATTTAAAGTTAATAATTAAATATAAATGTTGTATTTATTTATTTATTAAACGAAATAACTAACGAACGTTAAGTAATTAATGTAATGGACTAGCAGGCGTTAAAGGTATTTGGAAAAGGACTTAATTGCAAAAGTTGGGAAGGTTCCGAATCCTATGGGATATCCTAAACCGATCGGCCAAAGGAAACAAGGAAACAAACCCAACTTGTTCACCAAGTTAGCTTGGGTATATATCTGCAGGGTCTTGTTTTCCATCTCTCATGCACATTGCTTAAACCCTAAAATTGTTTTGTGTGTGTTTTGTTCTTAAACCGATCGTACATCCCTTTAGGGTGTCGATCTTCAAACCTTTTCCACACCAAGTTATTTGTTTGATAAAACTAGCATTACTTTAATTCGGTTTAGTACGTGTGTACAAGAACATAGTAATAACACACTATTGTTATTATCTTGGATTGAATTACAAAACGGTAAGGGGTAATTCATATAATCCTATAAACCCTAATTAGGGTTCATCCTAATTGCTAGTTTGTGGAATTGATTCTTGTTCGGCTAGAATCAAGAAAAGGTACGCATATTCTTCTTATGTTAATTAATTATTCGTTAATACATCCTTTACGCTTCCGCACTTACTTTGATGTTTATTGTTTATATTTATGATTGTCAAGTTATATAATTCCAACAGTGGCATCACGAGTCATTGGTTTTTAATGAGTAATTAATTACATAAACGCGTAATAAAACAAATAATTGTATGTTGTTTAATATGTTTATCTAGGGTTTTGGTTATGATTATATAAACCCTAATTTTAGGGTTAAGGATTTTGCCCTAATTTGGTTTTAAAAATCTATTATGGATCGGAAATTTTTTTTTGGGTGGAAACCCTAAAATTTTTTTTTAGTCGATTTCCTAAATTTTTTTTTAGGGTTTATATTAATTGTTATGTTATCAATATCGAAACCTAGATTTAATATATTTGTTACGTGATAAATTCATGAATAAAGTGTTATGTGACATGGAATTGTATGCGATCTTGTGACTATTTGTATAATCATATGATGTATCCATTATTATACATGCATGTTAGTCATGGATAAGTTGCTTTGATATTGTTTAATTGTTATGACATATTTATTTACGATAAATCTTGAATTGGGAAGACTCAATTATATATATATATATATATATATATTAATGAATCAATTATGTGCAATTTGGTATAATTTAATTAAGGGTTTACGAATCGATTCATCGATGTATGTAGCTCACTTTCTATTGTTGGAGTGAAAACCCTAAATTAATATATACATTAATTTAACCTAGATATTGATTATTAATAGGGTTTTATCGAATAAGTTGCATGTGGCTACTTGTTTACACATATAAATTGTTTATTATGTATGCGCATTGTTTTTAGTAGTTTATTTTTATTGGTATTACTTGTTTGTTTATTATGTGCGGCAGCTTTTAAGCAAAGGGTAATTTTGAATAGAAAATAATACGGACTAAACAATGGCGAAATTTGATTTGTTTTGGAAGAGTTAAGTTTTCAATAGTTTAATTGATTGGTGACTTTGGTACAATGACCGAACGGCTCACCCATTAGAATGAACTATAAAGGGGTTATTTAAGTGCGCATCACACCGAAAGGATGTCTAAGGTTATGCTTTTGCGCTTACGGTCCTCTCGCCTCTGTAAGTTCGAATGGAGCTACTTAGTAAGCCATAAAAGTACAAGCTCATCTTAAGGGCGAATTAGTTTTAATTCCATGCGCCACTCGGTGGTAATTATCCCAAACACTAAGTGTTTACACTTATGCAAAAATGCGGTATAATGGATGATAATTAACGCTAAATTTCTTGATTGGTGAACCCAATACCTCAATCAAAACTTTGATAATTTGATCTTTATGAATTGGTAATAAAAGTTTTTTTATTAAATTTATGCTACAAGATGAATGCATGACATCTTTGTACATATTTGATTTGACCACATAAAATCAAAACTAGTACCCTTTTAAATTAAGAATGTGCCATCTAATTAAAAGGAACACTTGAAGTTGCAATTTACGTCATGAGAGTACTTGGCGAGATTGTGATGGAAAGGTAAATCTCTATGTAAAGTCGACCTTACATGGACATATTTGCGCTCTTTAAGTTAGACACTTAAGTTGAGTAGGAAGTGAGACACGGACTCAATGGCATAAGATGGGATGAAACATGTTTATATTTGCAATAGCGTTGGAAAATATAAATCCCATAATGATCTAGGAGTTGGAAATTGTTTGCCAATTAATGTTCGATGATTACCTTATTATATGCGTTCGTTGCTAGCGGATCAACCGATGTAATGAACCTATGATAATTGGATCCTAGTTTTCGAGAAAATTCTATGGTTATATGAATATTACCTTGGGTATTTTATTTTCTTGAAAAGTTTAATTATCGAAAATACTAAAATTGAATTTTGCTAATTCTTTAAATGTATTAATGCAACATTAAACCGTAAACGTAGGTTATTCCTCTATTGGTAAATTGATCTACGCCTGTAAAGGTTTTTTGGTAGAGTCAACTTTAATAAGAGAATAAACCTAGTCCTCTTTTCTTAATAAAGAGTGAGATTAAATCCTATTCCTTTTCATGAATGAAGAAAGGTATGATAGGACAATTAGAATTATCTAAATTCTAAATACGTAACTCGTAAGTAAATTTTAATAGTTAAGAAAATTGCATATTTTTGAGTTATTAAATTAGAAGCTGGACTAATTACTGTATAATTGGTAAAAGACAAACTAGCATATTTTATCTAGTTGTTATGCTTTGACCAGTTAAAAGTACTACTTACAATTGTTGGAATAGTAGAACTATTAAGAAAGAAATTGCATGCCCAATTTTTCAAGTTAATAGCATTGATGGATAAATTCATCATCTACATAGTAGAATACATTCTTTTAAGTACATAAGTAATTGTTATGTATGGACTTTCTCAAAGGTGTAGGAAAGTAAATAGAACGCTATTTTCTTTCACTGGTTAATGCAACACTTACAATGTTGTCAAATCCAGTGGGAGTGTTGTGTTCTTATTACTGAATAAGGAATTAATGTAATGATCTCTTATTCAGTGGGAGTTACAAGCTTTGTCATCTTGGTAGTAACCCATATTATCTTTAGAATGTCTGAAGATAATTACTTTCCACTTATAGACACTTATGTTTTCAAGGATAGTCATGTACGTTTCCTTATTAGACAATAAAGTGGTTCTATATCTACTAGTTATGCTAATATCAATGACACAATCATATTGATCACATAAACAAACATATGTCGTGTTGTTTATCTGCTACATGATGTTGTTCCATGCACAAGTGGGAGAAATCTATATTGTGTGCAAGGTACAACATATAGGTATATGATTTAAAGGATTCTCTTGACTGCAAGGTAAGAGACCAACATTCTAATATAACTTGTACATATCTAATTCAAGAAACACTTGGTGTTACAATTTACGTCATGTGAGAACTTGGCGAGATTGCAACAACAAAGTAAATCTCTATGTGAAGTCAGACCTTGCATGGACATATTTGCAGTTTCTAAATTAGACAAGTATTTAGAACTTGTGTCAAAATGATATATAAGACTACTTCAAATTAGATATTTATGTATTATTAGAATGACATAAATGAAGTAATCTAATACTACTTCAATTTGTTTATTTATGAATTTTGAATGACATAAATGAAAAATAATGTAGTCCTACATTATTGTGAAGTAAATAAATTAACTTGAAATTACTATTGAAACCAAAAGTTGTGTTCATAATTACTTTAGTTAAACATGTTTATGATTCATTGTAAAGACATAAACATAAAGTCTTTTAAGACTTATAATAAAGTAAGACGTTAACTTGTTATGTTTTTAATTAAGACATATACAAGAAGTCATTGAGTTGATCAATGATTTATAACGATAATGGGATTATAACGGTTTATGTTTCTTGTTGAAACATGGATATGAAGTGACTTGGTTAAAAGGTACTTGTGTTATAAAGCATGTAATTGGCTTGGAAAGTCTATTATACCATTAAGTTGACTTAGTTGGTAAATAGGTAAGCCAAAAGGAATATGTTTATCTTATATATTGTTAGATTGTCTTATAATATTAATTCTAATGAATACCACAAGTTGATGGTAAGTTCAGTTAGGAGAATCAAACTCTATTTGATTTGTTTGATTCATGATAACCATAACTTCTTTCTTAAAAAGTAACAAGGTTAGAAAATTGAGTATGGATTGAATATACTCAATATGACTCCAACCTAGAAGATTAATAAAACACCATTTCATTATGGAATGTGATGAATCACATTAAGTTTTAAAGTTGAAGATTCTGAATTTGTTAAACTACTTATGAATAGGTTATTAACAAACTAATGTCAAGAATTATCAATGTGTATTTGTAATGTCCCAAATAGAGAACAACGTAGTTTTGCTCTAATTGCTAAGTATATATAGATCGTCTATATATTACAAAAGGCAAGTGGGAGTTTTTTTTGAAAGATAAAATTACAAGATACATAATCTTCTAAAATACACTAGTAAATATCATGATGAGGTTAGACATGTAATTGATAGACCTCATGATGATGGAATTTTCATTCATAGATCTGCAAGGATATCTCGGATATTTGACTTATATCTTTGAGAAATATGAGTTACTGAGGATTATAGTAAACCCGATAATCATTATGATGGATTACCAAATATTGAATTGGGTAAATAACTCATACTATGAATGTTAAAGATGCTGTCCATAAAGATAATTAATTTTGGAAATTTGGTTTATCTTAATAGTTAGACTAGAGAATGGAAATGAGTTTCTTCAAAGAGATGAAAACCCTAGTGGTTTGAATTTGTATGTAGAACTCATATGGACAAAATTGTACACATATTTAATGCATGTTTTATGACAAGATTATTAATCATACTTAAGCAATTAATTATGATTGAATATTCTTTTCAAGACACAATAAATATATAAAGATGATAATTGTCATCTTGGATTTCATTAATATGAAATATGACAATGGAATATCAAAACTCTTTCTTGAGAAATTACTTGAGCGAGGACGGTAAGTAATTGAAAGGTTTTTGAATTCATATAATCTTTAAAAGTGTCTGAAGTGCAAATAATTCATGAATGGATAAATGCATGCATCTATGAAATTATTCTTATGTTTAATTATTAAATCCCATTTTCGATTTATAATTAAAATAAGATAAATTTTAAGTATTCCTGAAAGCTAGTGGGAGTATTATGTTAAGGTTTTAAATCTTATATGTTGTATAACATATAGTAAGTAACATTCCTTGTAAGCTAAATGTTAAGTCTTAGATTGGAATGAAACTTCACTTGTAAGATTTAAGAATTAAAACATACAACCTTGGAATATATGTTTATTGTTAATAAACATGTGCAGTAAAATAAATGATTCTAATAAAACATGATATATCATTTGGGAAATGGATAAATATCTTTTGACAAGATAGAACATGAATGAAATCTAAGTTTGACCTGTAGATTCATCATGTACATCATGTTGTGTATTAAAATTGTTGTATCATTCTTGAATAAGAAGTGATTTGACAACATTGATATCTAACTAAAAGTTATTAGATAACTTGTGTAATGAATATTCTGAAAGAATTACATCCTCAGCCTGGAATTGCTCCTAGATTCTATGGATGAACAATATGTCAATTGTTGTGCAAATTGTCATCAGCTTTAAACTTGAAAGTTTGGAAAGCATCAAACATTACACAATAGATATTAAAGTTTACGGAGTTTTAATGAGTATATTGTTGTTTGTATACAATGATGCTGTTTTTTAATTGAGATGACACTCAATACTAGTCATGGTAGGATTTCATCCTTGTTAATGACTATGTGAACTAGTTGTGCTACTAAGAGCACAGTTGCATTATACATTAAAAGAATAAGAATACTTTAAACTTTAAAATGTTTGAAAGTTTAAATTGTCATAAATTGGTGAAAGAGGATGTCACACACTTTATGAATTATTATGTGGATTGTTGAATGCACACATACAAGGACTTCATTAATTGAATTCTTGAAATAAGTATTCTCAAAATTATGATAGATCAAGTTGGTTGATTTATGTCTAGTCAACAAGTATGATTGTCATTACTTGAGGCATAATTCATCAACTGGAATTTTCATGCATTGATCTATTTGGTATTTGGATAAGGGATGTTAAACAATAGTTATAATAAATCAAATACTTGGTATGTTTGATTTTATAATATATTGTATCATATATTTGCATGTTTAATCCGTGAATAAATTTATTTATTCTAAATCGTCGTTGTCAATTAATGATATGGGAGTATCATTAAACTAAGACAAATCGAGAGATATGGTAGAATATACTTGAAAGTATATTGATGAGAATGCATACCAATTTCGGATGATATTCAATGAATTGAATATAGGACTTATCCCAACTACATAATTTACTTTGTGGATATTGTTATAAGTAAATTATGAATAGTTATCCTCGGACTTGAGATACCGGATAAGTGTCATGAATGTAGTGCATACGTGGAACAACTTAACGCTATACGTGAATTGGTAGTCATAAGGGTTGTTTCACAAGTGTTGCAAAGTTCATGGGTTATTCTCGTAGTCAAGATAGAATTTGTTCCTTCAAAATTTATTTTGAGTTTAATCTTCTTTGGCCCTCGTAGGGTTGACAAGATGTTTGCATGGCCATGCCCAAAGTTCTCCCCGAATATGTTCGGAAGATTTGGTAATCTTGCTCAATCACTAATAACGAGAAATGAATAGTTGAATAAAGAATGACTTAATTCCATATCTTTATTTAACATGGTATTAGAAACAAAGGATAATAATAATGAGAAATCATTAAAAGGTTTTCCAGAGCCTTGCTCGAGTTGTACTAGAGGCATTGAAGTGTTGCTAGACGCTAACCGAATGTGATCACTCTATTAAGATATATCCAGTGGGAGTCGTTGGTTTTATGGATATAAATTAGTAGACGTGAGTTAAGATCGAACTCGAGACTATGGGATTGCACACTTTACGTATGAGAATTTAAAGTTAATAATTAAATATAAATGTTGTATTTATTTATTTATTAAACGAAATAACTAACGAACGTTAAGTAATTAATGTAATGGACTAACGGGCGTTAAAGGTATTTGGAAAAGGACTTAATTGCAAAAGTTGGGAAGGTTCCGGAATCCCTATGGGATATCCTAAACCGATCGCCAAAGGAAACAAGGAAACAAACCCAACTTGTTCACCAAGTTAGCTTGTATATATATCTGAGCAGGGTCTTGTTTTTCCATCTCGCTTGACATTCTTAAACCCAAAATTGTTTTGTGTGTGTTTTGTTCTTAAACCGATCCTACATCCCTTTAGGGTGTCGATCTTCAAACCTTTCCACACCAAGTTATTTGTTTGATAAAACTAGCATTACTTTAATTCGGTTTAATGCGTGCAGACAAGAACATAGTAATAACACACTATTGTTATTATCTTGGATTGAATTACAAAGCAGTGAGGGTAATTCATATAATCCTATAAACCTAATTAGGGTTCATCCTAATTGCTAGTTTGTGGAATTGATTCTTGTTCGCTAGAATCAAGAAAAGACGTATATTCTTCTTATGTTAATTAATTATTCGTTAATACATCCTTTACGCTTCCGCACTTACTTTGATGTTTATTGTTTATATTTATGATTGTCAAGTTATATAATTCCAACACCTTACGTTGTGTTTTGGATTCTCGCCATATTTCGACTAGTCTGTGCAAGTTAGCTTAAATGCAGTGTGAGGATTTAAAATCACAATATCAAGAAAAATAAGCGCATAAGGAAATCTGCTTAGGTTACTCTGATTTATGCGGTCTAACCAGTATAAAAGTAACTGTTCCAGACTTTTCCATAATCATCTTAAAATGTTCACTTGTCGAGGTTTGAACCATTTTTGAGAATTTCGACTCTTTATCACTACACCTCCTTAGATATGGTTTTATATGCATTATCTATTTTTACATAATAAGTTAGTAACTAGTTCACATAAATAGACATAGTTACTAGAACAAAACACATCCAAGATTGACCAAGAAGAAATAGACCATTTCATTATCTTCTAGTACTTCTTTTGTCCTAATATTATCCGCATTTCAATTTTGAATTGTCCTAAATTAATAGTTCTTCATTAAAAATAAATAAGAGAATTTGGTCGAAATTACTATATATTACCCTTATATACTTCATTTTTATTACAAACTTTTAATAATACAATAATTAATTAATTAAAAGTAAAACGGTTAAACATAAAAATTAAAAAAAAATTAAAAAAATAAGAAAACAGTTATTTCTTGTCGATGGACAATTCATATCCACAAAGTCAAACTGATGAAAGAAACAAAACATACAGTACAAACAAACGCGTTTACATTACCAAGTATTTATATCTTCATTCACAAGTCTTCAAACACCTTTCATTCACTCAAACAAACAAACGTGTTTTCAAACACCCCACGTTCTTTCCACTCATTTTCCATTAACGCTCAGTTCTCGAGTTGAAATAGCAGAGGAAAGTAAAGGAAACGGAAAGTTTTTGTGTTTCGAATCTTTTTAAAGGAGGAAAGGAAATGGAAAGAAATAGGGAGGAAGATTTGTTAAGTAAATCTTCCTCCCACTTTTGGGAGGAAAGGAAAGAAACAACCATATATTGTATAAAGACTAATATACTCCTTTTAAAACATTTGACATTAGCAATTAAGGCATATATATAATTTACCAAGTTATTTTCCTTTCCTCTCACTTGAAACGTGATTATGATTCTTTCCTTTTCTTTTCCTCTATCTCAAGAACATAACAACTAACACTTACTTTCCTTTTCCCTTTCTTTTCCTTTTCCTATTCTTTTCCATTTCCCTTCCCTAAAAACTCGAGAACTGAACGTAAATCTTCACTTACCCAACCAAAATATCCCATCTTTTTCACAAACCCATAAAAAAAAATCCAATCTTTCACCAAATTTTATAAAAAAGTTTCAGTCTTTTTCACAAACCCATCTCCAAAATGCAGTTTTCTCATCTGGGTCACTTTTGAATCACCTTAAAATTCCAGTTTTTATCACAAACCCATCTCAGAAATCCAGTTTTCTCATCTGGGTCACTTTTAAATCACCTTAAAAACCCAGTTTTTATCACAAACCCATCTCAGAAATCCAGTTTTCTCATCTGGGTCACTTTTAATTTTTTATAAAAATGGGTGTATGTCTCAGCAAGAGCAAAAGCCCAGCAAGAAATGAAGTGGGTATATCTTATAATCAAAGATCTGATGAGCCAAACATAGTTTACACCAAGTCTCCATCTCCAGCAACCCAAGTTCCAGCCAAAAAGCAACCACCTCCTGCTAGTCCTAAAAGGGTGTTTAAATCTGATACTATTTTAGGTAAGCCATTAGAAGATGTTAATGATCACTATACTATGGGTAAAGAATTGGGTAGGGGTCAATTTGGTGTTACTAAATTATGTATACAAAAGTCTAGTGGTTTGAAATATGCTTGTAAGTCTATTAGTAAGAAGAAATTGATTACGAAAGGCGATAAGGAGGATATGAGAAGAGAAGTGCAAATTATGCAACATTTAAGTGGTCAAAATAATATTGTGGAGTTTAAAGGTGCTTATGAGGATAAGCAAAGTGTTCATTTGGTTATGGAAGTGTGTGAAGGTGGTGAGCTTTTTGATAGGATTATTACGAAAGGTCATTATAGTGAGAGAGCTGCGGCTTCGATATGTAGGTCGATTGTGAATGTGGTTCATGTGTGTCATTTTATGGGTGTGATGCATCGAGATTTGAAGCCGGAGAATTTTTTGTTGTCGGATAAGAGTGAGGGTGCTTTGTTGAAAGCTACGGATTTTGGGTTGTCTGTTTTTATTCAAGAAGGTATTGCTTGTTTCCCTTTTGATGTTTTTGGTTCTGATTATGGTTGTGTTACTAGAAATGTGGTAATTGGATCATTTGATCTTGTAGAATTGTGTTTTAACATACATGGATCTTGAAGTAGAAACGCTTACAAGGTTGTATGTTTTAATATACCCTTTTTTGCCTTAAAGATTATAAGTTTCTATTTATGGATGAATTGATCTGGAAGTAGAATTCTAGCAATAAAAACCCTTGATCCTGCAATTTTAAGTTTATATATCTTCCAAGTAACGATCCTAAAAGAGTCCTATTATGGAGTTGCATTATTAATGTGTTTTGGTGATATTTTTTATGTTTACGCATACAAAGTTCTTTCAGTATTTTTGGTGTCTTTCGTTTCATAAAGGTTACCTTTACCAATCTGTTTTAACCAAGTGCAACTACATTATGCATTTTAGACTTAGGTTACAACTTACAAGTATTCAAAATCATAAGTTTGCGGAAATAAACAACAATATCTATCATGCTAATCTTCTTACATTGATGACATCATTTTTTGCAGGAAAATCATATCGGGATATTGTTGGCAGCGCGTATTACGTTGCACCAGAAGTGTTGAAGCGTAAATACGGGAAAGAGATAGATATATGGAGCGCAGGGGTGATGCTGTATATTTTACTCAGTGGTGTACCTCCATTTTGGGCTGGTAAGTTGCAAATATCACCAAAAGTTCGTTTTGGGTAATGGGTCATTTTCGTACGGTTCAGAAAGGGTCGGAATGGGTTGACCTTTAAATACTTAAACTCATGATTACTAAAAAAATACTATTACCATAATAATTTAGATCTTTGAACAAAAATGGCCTCTTTAAAGAAGATTATCTTTGTTAATAAAAATGAATTAGGAGTTTGTATACATTGTAAAGTATATACTTTTGCCCGTTTGAGTTAATTCACGATCCAAATCTACCCATCAATAAGTAAGCATGCCGAAATTGCCATATTGACTAAATTGATTCAACGCTAACAATGGTCACCAAATTACAGAGACGGAGAAAGGAATATTTGATGAGATATTGAAAGGAGAAATTGATTTTGAAAGTGACCCGTGGCCATCTATCTCAAGTAGTGCAAAACATCTTGTGCAAAGAATGCTTACACTTGACCCGAAGAAGCGTATAACCTCTGCTCAAGTCCTTGGTATGTTTTAAGTCTTTTTTCACATGTTGCAATCTTAATCGTCAAATCGTCATAATAATCATTTATTTATAAATTTCGTGTCATTTTGAATCGTATAGAGCATCCATGGATTAGAGAAGACGGAGAAGCATCAGACAAACCAATCGACAGTGCGGTTCTTTCAAGGATGAAGCAATTTAGAGCTATGAATAAACTCAAAAAACTTGCACTCAAGGTTTAATTTCCTTTTTAACAGCATTAACTAACTCGTATATGGCTGTGTTGTATGAATGTTAAATAAATGGGCCGGTCGAGTGTGTTTGCAACGGGTGATTTTATGACACATTGCCATTTTAGCTAAACTTAAATTTCCCTCATTTTACACTGTGAGTATGACCGGAAGATATGTTTAGGTAAACATGTTGAAGTTGCATCTTTAATAAAGGCAGAAAAGTGGGCGGTTTGGGTAGTGGGTCTGAGCGGTTAAACTTTTATACATTATACTGGCCAATACAGTTTGTTGTGACCGAAGCAATTTATGTGTCCGTTCTTTTCTGTTAATCATTCTTAAAATATAGTTACGATATCATATAATCTGCTTTTTCAGAAAATAATGATCTAAGAAGTTAATTGGGTGTCTTTCGATTTGTTTGACCAGTTCCCTTTGAAGCTGATATCTCTTATTTTACCTTATTTAACCAGTTAAAGTGTTTGACCCATTTCCATTTCCATTCTAGCTAAGTTATACATCTTTTTATTAACAACCCGTTGAACAATAATAAGTATAAATCGAAGCCACTTTTTTTTAGGCAGACAAGTCTAAATTGTCACCTATTAATTAAAGCCAAAAAGGGTATCATTTCATACACTCATCGTGGATTTTACAAAAAAAATTCAGGTGATTGCTGAAAATCTAACAACAGAGGAAATTCAAGGGTTAAAATCGATGTTCATGAACATGGACACAGACAAAAGTGGCACAATTACCTACGAAGAACTTAAAACCGGGTTGGCTAGACTCGGGTCAAAGCTCACAGAAGCTGAAGTTAGACAGCTCATGGACGCCGTAAGTTGTTATGGTTTTCAAAGTATGCTTTTTTATATATCAAACATTTTTTGAGACTTAAAAATAATGTTTATGTTTCAGGCTGATGTTGATGGAAATGGGTCGATTGATTACATTGAGTTCATCACGGCAACAATGCATCGACACAAACTTGAACGTGAAGAAGATTTGTACAAAGCGTTTCAGCATTTTGATACAGATGGTAGCGGGTATACGTTTGAACCTTTTTCTAATGTGAGAATCTCATAAAATGTAATTTCTCCAACTTACTTATGCTTTGAATTCAGGTTTATTACAAGAGACGAACTAGAAAATGCAATGAAAGAAAATGGATTGGGCGATGAAGCTACCATAAAAGATATCATATCAGAAGTTGACACCGATAATGTGAGTTTTTCTACATCATCATCCTCTTGTTCTTGTTCTTCTTCTTCAAGTGTTCAGTTTGTAAACGCAAACATTTTTTACTCTTTTGTAGGACGGGAAGATAAACTATGAAGAGTTTTGTACAATGATGAGAAGTGGAACCCAAGGAGCAAAGCTGTTTTAATACCATTTTTTAAAAAGTATTTCAAGAGTTCTTTTTTATCGAATGAGATGTGACTAACCTTGAACCAGACCTGATTAGGGTCTTAGAAACTGGTTAATCAGGGTCAAGTTCGGTTACTAGGATTTGTTTGGATTTAGGGTTTGAGCTTGTTATGTTTTCTTGTGAATGTCTGTAACATAATATGTAAAATGCTACTTGTGTTATCGAGCTGTTCTGTAAACAACCCTTGTACAATGTTACTTGAATCAATTAACTGTTTTCTGCAGTCGTGTTTGTAGGTGAGTTTCCACTTATACTTTCGAGCATTCGGGTAAAAAACAGTTACTGTAACCTTTATATTGGGTGATGAAGCTACTATTAAAGATATCATATCTGAAGTTGACACCGATAACGTGAGTATTTCTACATGGTCATCCTCTTGTTGTTCTTCTTCAAGAGTTAAGTTTGTAAACGCATTCATTTTTTTTCGGTTTGCCCAGTTGCGCATGCTAGAGGGGATAGAACACTAATTCTACGGGTCTTTAGCTACTGCTAGTATATAAGAAAGAATTAAGCTTTGTAGTTCCTAAATTAGTAACGAACATTCCTTTTAGGTAAACACTTGCCAAAATCAAATACTGTAACCACACACATTTTACATGGAAACCGATAAAAGTCCATTGACATTGGACGACATAGTAAAAAAAGACGCCTTAAATTTTGTCACACACTATCAACCTTGTTGAAACTCTAGATGAGCAAAAAGGACTCATGGAAACAGAGGAAATTATACTTTGATCCTCATTACTACCAGAAACTAAGTAATATACGCATGCATGAATATCTCGCTAAAACGAGTACAATATCATTAGTTAAAATTGCAAGTGTCATGTATAACACAGGAAAATACTCCACTTGACCTAAAAAGAAACCATATCACAGGAAAATCGGAAGGTTTGGCAACGGGTCAAAACTGGTCATTCAGGTTGACCCAAAACTGAATTGCATCCTCCTTTCAACCATCCGACTTCTGATGGTTATACCTACTTTACTCATGCATTACATATAAGAATGAAGGCAGCTAAATCAAACATGGAAATCATAATACTTGGGTTCATTCCATCGAGCATTAGCTTGGCGGAGTATATAAGCATCCATTAAGGTCACAAAGAAGCTAAGCATAGCTATGTGAAAGGAATTTAACCATTCAACGAACAGAAATGATGATCCCTATTGAATGCTACCAGCCTACCATGTAACATATTGATCCACAAGCATTTTAACACGATGCAAAGCATTAACATGATCTAAAAGCAGTTCCTAAAAACAACTAGAAAGTTCCTGAGAAGAAGAAATTAGAGCATCTGAAAGGTGGACTAGAGTATAACCAACTCCATTCATGGAGGAAAACATTGTGACAACTCCAATTTGGCATGTGATAGACCGACTTCCTCTCTCTTCAAAGACTCCTCTGCAGTTAATACAAATTCGTCAGCACGATTGGTGGAAGGATCTATTACAATTTTCTTGAGTGTATCAACAACATTTCCTATCATGTACACAGCAATATGAAAGTCACTAACTAGACCACGATAACCGCCAATCTTAAGATACTTGAGGTGCGAAAAGGAATGACCAATAGCAGTACACGAAGTTTTCTTTCTTGTGATTGTGGCAGACCAATATAGCTGCAAAAAGATCATATCAACATAGTTTATGAATTAGATAAAGTCAGTAACAACATCCTTATTAATGTTCAGAATATCAATTTGATGAAAAGTCACACCATTTTATGAAAAATCGCAACACTTCCTTAAAATGTGTCCATCAACAATTTTGCCAGTTCAAACCGTCGCTAACTGAAGTCATTAAAGATATATGCAAGTCCATCAGCGAGTTTAGTTACCACACGAATTCTGTTATTACAGCGCCCTTTGACTTATATTCACCGTCTCCGAAATCAAGTTAGCGTTCACTCCACTCCTCCAAACTCGTATTAGTACTTTAACTTCAAATCCATTTGGTCTCGGGTAAATCACCATTACACAAAATGATTGATGACAGTAAAATCACCAACATGCGACCTTTTCTCGAAAACCACCTCTTAAGCAATGTTTGCGATCCATTACTAGAGCATACATGCTTTGGCACTTGACTAATTGCTACTACACAGTCTCAAAATATGGAAATTAAAGCCATAATATATGTTCAACCAACTTGAAGTGGGTGGTCCCAAATTGGTGTCTTATTTTTCTGTTCGATAAAAAAAACAAAAAATAAATTTGTCCTATTTTATGGAAATAATGATGAAGAATTGAAGTTAACGATTTCAAATTAGACATTAAGCGACTTGAAAGTCTTGAAAACTTGTATTTATTATACGTCATTTTCTATCTTGTGATATTTTTGGATAAGATAGGAAATTTGTTTGGAACACATAAAACTTATAAGACATGTTTGGATATCTCGATCTACAGCCAAAATATGGCTACCTAAAATTGCAAGTGTATGGTACCTAGATGAAAAAGATGTCAAGCCCATGAGACAATACCTACAAGAAGTAAAATCCTCCACTTGACGTAAAAAAAGCCATAACAAGGTTCGGGCTTGTGTCTGTTAAGCGAGAGGTTCTGAGTTAGAACCATGCTCATGGCAAGTTTTTACTCCCCTTTACCCAAAAAAAAAAGCCATAACAAAGGAAAATTGGAAGGTTTGGCAATAGGTCAAAAATAGTATATGTATGTGGGTGACTGGTTACTTGCGCTCATTCCATCGAGCATTAGCTTGGTTGTATTTGACCCATTGTTAGTATATAAGAATCCATTATGGTCACAAAGGAACTAAATGTTGACACATTCTTCATTTAAATGAAGCTTGTGAGAGGAATTTAAACATTCAACCATGTGTAGGAACACGCATAAGAAACTCAAAAAGCAACTCAAGTACCATAGGAAAAACTAAAATTTCGATTGAAACATGATCCAAAAGCATTAACAAGTTTCTACAGTAGCTTCTAAAAACAATTAGAAAGTTTCCGAGAAGGAGAATTAGAGCATTAACAAGCTTCAATTACAAAGCAATCTGAAAGTCACCAAGTAGACCACGATAACCACCAATCTCAAGATGCTTGAGGTGTGAAAATTCGTGACCAATAGCAGGATACTCAGCATTGTTCCTTATGTGAATTGGTGCAGACCAATGTAGCTGCAAAAAATCATATCAACAATGTTTATGAATTAGATAAAGTCACAAAAATCCTTATTAATAAACAGAATATCAACATCGATTTATGCACATTATTTAAAAGTAGCTATGTGGTTTACTAAAAACATACCGATACTTTAAATGTTTCCAACTTGGGGCACTTGTTAGCTATTTCGATCAATGCTATTAGACAATCATATTCTTCAGTTGGCAAAGTCAGTTTCAACGTCTTGACATTTGGTAGTAGTTCTGGAATCGATTCAACATCCAAATCTTCCTGGAAAAACATAGAAACAATCTCTACATCTTATTATCAAAGATTAAAAACACATAAACAAATTAGGGAAGAACTACTAACCAGTTCACGATCTATAAAAAAGCAAGTAACAGAAAACATAAACATATATACAAGACAGTTAAAAACTTAAATATATAGTATGATCCAAAAAATTAATCAACCGCAAGTAGAGTTCAAACAATATACCAGTACCCATCCTCTTTTTCCAACTTTACATCTGAAATGTCGAATACGAAACTGTCATTGTTATGCATAAAACAGACGAATGCAGAGTGTGTATCAAAAAGTATTTGATTAACTGATATTCACGAAGAGAATAGAAAAAGAAGGATATAAAATGAGGATTAGTATTATCCTAAGTTCCATTTAAAATGGGTAAATAACCATAACAAGTAATAACCCTATAATCAGTTTGAAAATGCAATGCCAAACACCCCTTCCAAAACATGCAGAAGTCAAAAGGGAGAGAGAGAGAGAGAGAGAGAGAGAGAGAGAGAGAGAGAGACATGCCTTTAATATATGTAGACACTTGGGATATAGGAGATAAGGGGCCAATAGGAGCCTCTTCTACTTGTCTTTTCTTTCAACTCATCTGTGCATCCATCGATTCTTAAACTCAAAAGTGAAGGCAACAACTCTTCTGGTAGATCTTTCATCTTTGGGCAGTTATCAATGAAGAGATGTTGGAGGAGGTGAGGTGTTGGAGTCCCTTTGAAACTGATTCCAATTTCTCAAAATACTTTAATTCAAGTTTAGTAAGAGATGAAGGAAGCATATGTGACAATTGACTTCCGCCAGTCACATCTTCTTCTTCTGCAGATCCACCCCATAGCCGTAGGCTAACAAGAGAATGTGGGAAGTTTTGTGGGCCAAACTTTGATATGGGCTTCTTCAAACACCCTATTGCTAAGAAACCCAAGTTAGGAGGCCAAACCCCAAATGAATCAACATCCATACTTTTACAATCTCTTATTGTCAGATCTTTTAACGAGGTGAGATTCGGCAAGTCGGAAGCAGGAAATGACACTATACTCGAACAATCTTGTATTGTTAATTTGGTGAGGTGAATGAAACAAGTCAATTCAACCATTGACTCTATACATTCACATCCAATCATCGTCAGTTTTGTGATGTGAATGAAACAAGTCAATTCATTGATTGATTTCAGATTTTTCCATCTCCGTAGATCTACAACCTCAAACATAGATGGCATGCTTGTGTTGAGAAGCACCTCCTTTTCCAATAGTTCACAATTATCAATGTTGAGTGACTTGAGCTTGTGCCCTTCTCCTGTTGGGAAGGAGACAGATGCAATTAAAGGACAATTTAAGATAGTCAATACTTCAATGCTGTTTGGGAAATTGCAACGCTCAAGATTCTCACAATTAAACAAGTACAACATCCTAAGAGATGTTAGTTGGTTGCATCCAACCTCCTCTTTCTCTCCCAAACTCACCAATTTTGAACAAAACCATACTTCCAACTTCCTTAAATTCACAAGAACCTTACTTGCCTCTGCTTTTGATTCCCACAAGTATCTTATTTCATTACACCGATAGATACTTAATTCTTCAACTGCCCCAAGATAGTCCATAACACCTCTCCACACCTCATCACTAAGTCCTGTAATACCACTTATACTCAACTTGGTGACCGCTGAAGCTACATGAATTAGACTTGTCAATAAACCACTACCACAACCGTTGAGATGTAAAACCCTAAGCGAAGGTAGTGCTTCAAGTGAGATTTCAGCCAAATTAGGACAATCTGCTATATGCAGCTCTTCAAGGCATGGAAACATTACTGCACCTACAACACCACTCTTGGTTGACCAAACCTCCCACCCCCTCATATCTGTTATTCTCAGACTTTCAAGCTTGGGAAATGCAATACCCATCCCAAGAAACTCTGATCCCACGACTTTCACCTTATTTAGGTCTCCAATATCCAGCTTCTTAAGTGATGACAGTTCCCCAAGTGATGGTAGAAACATACAATTTCCACATCTTCTAATACTTACGCAAGTCAAATGCAGAAATGAGGGATCTCCGATCCAGTTTGGAAACAACTTACCTCCGTATGACACAATTGCAAGATCTTTCAAGTTATCACTATGAGGCTTGAGCGCATCGAGGACTTCCTTTTCAAGTTTTTTGTTTCGAGAATCATCAAAGACGTTACTCCATCCCATGTGTAACTTACTAACCCTCTTTTGTGATAAGTTTACTTCGTGTATATCCCTTGCACTTTGCACTTTTTGCAGCTCATGAATATAAATCTCCGCTTGGGGATTCTTTATATTTCTAAGCCCAGATATAAAAAAGTCGTTGTTTTCAAAAACAACTTTGTTTGAAAGGGTTTGTAGGCTTTTCATCTCACTAATCCCTGACGGCATCTTATTCCAAAGCAACGTATCCCGGATGTCAAAATGCCGCAAATTTTTAAGCTTTAAGAAGTTGTCGGGTACCTTAGTCACCCCACCACAGCCGGAAACAATCAATGTTTGCAAGTTATGAAGATTGCAGACACTTTCTGGCAAATGTGTGATTCTAGTTTGAGATAAATTAAGATACCGCAAGTGCTTCATATTGCCAACACACTCTGGTACCTCATCTATATCTAATCTACTCAAACTTAGAACCCTCAACAATGGTAATTGGGGAAGTGTGTCAACTAGAATCTTACTTGATAAGTAGAATTCCTCCCAGCTATTATTTTTCACTGCATTGGGCATAGCTAAAAACGTTCTCAAATGATTAGCACTTTCAAATGCCTTAAACTTGTTGTAAGTATTATATTTCTCATAGACAAATGACATATGGCGGAACTTTTCAAATTCTGTCTTCCTAACATCCTTCTTCATATCTAAGTCTAACCTTGAAAAAAATTCTCCAGCAACAAATGTGGCTAAATCATTCATGAGGTCGTGCATCACAAACAATGATTCGTCATCAGGGACATGTTGAAAAAATGACCTTGACAACAACTCTTGAAAATATTCCTCACCCAAGCATTCCATTGTTTTATTTGTAGCTGAATCGAGCAAAATCCTTCCGCCATCCACCACGAATTAAGCCCTTCTTCTCAAACACGTAGTCCTTGGGGATCAAACAACAATATGCAAACAATTGCTTAAGACAAGCTGAAAGCTCATGGTAGCTTAGTCTAAGTGCGGAAGAATACCACCACCATCTTCTAACATCCATATCTCATTAGTCAATAACCGCTTCCATTCTTCTTCATCGGTCCTATTTCTCAATAAACGTCCAAGTGCTTCTAGAGCTAAAGGCAAGCCATCACATTTTTGAACGATGCCTTCACCATGTTGTCTTAGCTCTGGAAATAAATCAAAGTTATTTTCACCCAAAGCATTTTGAGCAAATAGAGACCGAGCATCGTCGGATGACAACTTCTCTAGAATGTATGGATGATCGTGGTTCAGCAGCTTTCTGACCAATTCTTTCTTCCGAGTTGTGATGATAATTTTGCTTCCAGAAGCCCCTGCAAAAAATGGGCCCTCTAAGGTTTTCCAGTCTTCCCACTTATCGCTCCAAACATCGTCCAAAACTAGCAGAAATCGTTTCCCCATAAGTTGATCTCTAAGAGCTACTTGAAGCCGATTTAAATCTACTAAATCCTTTTGCTCCCCTCCTACTTCTTGATATATAACTTTGCTTATCTTGAAGCTATCAAAGTCATCGGAAACACAAACCCATGCCTTGAGTTCAAAGTGATCCTTCACTAACCGGTCATTATACAAAATTCTAGCTAGAGTTGTTTGCCAATCCTCCCATACCAACAATCGGAACGATGCCAAAGTTTTCATTACATGATTCATCACTTAACAGTTTCTGAACCAATTCCTTTTTATCACCTTCACGACCGACAATACCCCGCCCACCTTCCAAAGAGGTCTGGTAACCTCTGTTTTTATCTTTTGACACTTCATTTTTCACAATCAAACCAAGTTTATCCTTCTCATCCATTAGTTCTTGTAACCTGGTGGAAATATTATCTAACTTGATGCCTACCCTATTGCTTAATGAGAAACTAGTGCAACAAGACGGGATAAACTTTCTTACTTTGTTGGTGATGGGTTCAGACTGGTTGACAATCTCATGATGCATGGCATCCGTTGCCAAAGCATCAAGTATATCGTCTACGTCATAAACCAAATGCTGGAGACCATTTAACCACAGTTTAACAGCTTCATCTTTGATTTCTTTCTGAGAAGCATCACTAAGAAGAGATCGGATCAGGGGTAACTTCCTCTCCCATTTCTTCAGCTCGGAGTGAATTCTCTTGGAACGAGTGATCTTGTTCTCGAGTACAGATGTTAGCTTCTCGAAAACAACTGGAAGCAAAGCAGAAAGAAGGAGTTCAGCCATTGTTGGTTTATGGTGAAGG
Organism: Chrysanthemum lavandulifolium; assembly: GCA_022545495.1. Lineage (NCBI taxonomy): Eukaryota > Viridiplantae > Streptophyta > Magnoliopsida > Asterales > Asteraceae > Chrysanthemum > Chrysanthemum lavandulifolium. The sequence continues at coordinate 55,846,173 of CM040242.1, forward strand.
CAAAAAAGAAAATGAAAAAAAAGGATAGAAAAGGGTGCATAGAATGAAGGGTCTAGCCTGGGTTGATAAAGTCATTGTTTATGGTCATATTCGGCTGCTAAAAAGATGAGAATGGCCCCATTGGATGGAAAAAAAATTTAAAAAGTTTGCACACTAACTTTATCATTTCATACTACTTTATAATAGGCACCACGTACAAACACATTTTACATATTAACCAAAGTTATGTAAATAAATACTTGGATTTTATCTTATTCAGAACCACTAATTTGGTTTAGTACTTTAGTTTTGCTTTGCGTTTCTTCAGGTGGATTTGATTCGTATGGATGGTTCATTTTTTATTTTGATTTACAGTTATGGTTTGATTCAAGCCTTCTCCGTCATTATCCTATTATATCATTCTCGTAACAAATCTTCAAAACGTGGACACTAGTCATCGGCTCACCACCTCATAACAGAAACACAAGAATACGAAAGCCTGGGATGAACCTGTTTATGTTTGCATTGTTGGTAATAAGAAGTAACTTTCACTCATGTTGATCACCAATTTGAAGCATTCGTAAGAAATTTTTTTCGAGATGATCCCAAGCCTCCTTGGCAGTTTTGGGATCAGCAACAACGAGACGTTCCTGAAGAGCCTCCGAGAGGGTTAGAAAAATCCAAGACGTAACAATGGAGTCGGCCTTCAACCATTCAGAAGTAGGAGGGGGTGTAACAGCTTCACTAGTAGATTCACTTTCAATATGGTTAATATATAAAACTTCATAGCCTTGACAAAGTAGGAATAAAATTTTTATGTCGACTGAAAGAAAGGATCGGCTGTGAAAGAAAGGGCTAGGCTTTCCAATAAACTACAATGAGCCTAGACATAATACACCAATAGTTTTTGAATGAAAAATATCACACAACTCGTTTATTAACGTAATGCCACCACCTCCTCAGTTTAAACAGGACTACAAGACATGTTAGGAATTAAAAATCCAACCGAAACAAACACACACACACAAAACCCAAACCAAAAGTTCTAAAAAGTAAATTGACATAGTGAGTATAGTTTTTAATTGTTAGGTAAATGATACGAATATGCAACTAACTTGCCACTTTTTGTTTTGTTTTTTAACCATCTTTATTTTTTTTATTAGATATCATCATCTTTTGAATTTAAATACATTATATGTATCTTATGACCATTTTACCCTTACTCGTTAGTAGGAGTGTTGATAAATGAGAAGGGTAGAACTGTCGCAAAATACTTACTGATAGGCGAATTCAAGAAAGATGATGATATCTGACTAACAAAACAAAAATTCTAAATCGGTTACATTCTCGAGCCTTTTGAGTTTTGCCCTTAATTGTTAGTTGATCTTGACCGTGCAAAATATTGGTTGGTTGAATGATTATTGCAGTTATAAAGTTGTGGAAAATGAATATCCAGTAAATGAATGATATATTTAAGGAGAATGAGCCTTGTGGGACTGAACTCTATTGTGAATAATGAACATTCTGGGACTATGCTTGCTGCTACTAATTAATACTCCGTAACATCTTATGTGCAGAAGATGAGCACAACTCATTGCCGAACGATTTTTGATATTATGAGTTTTGTGCGTCACCCTATCAAATGTTCTTCACTCATCTGCTAGCTGAATTCCGTGATAATTCTGTTTTTAGCGATGCCCAATTAGTATATTTCGATGATGAACTGTCTGTAAACCCTCATTTCAAGTTGAGCCTGAAAGCATACGCAATAAAGCAGATGCTGAAGTTTGTGGACAAGTAATGGAGTCTCCGTTAACAGAGAATGTTAATGAAGAACAAGAAACCGTTCATGATAAACATCACATTTGGCTGTTCGGGTGTGAGCTTGTAATGTTTTCTTGTGAATGCTGTAAACATCACATGTAAAATGCTACTCGTCTTATTTGAGTCTATAAACAACCCATGTACAATATTACTTGATCAACTTAACTGTATTGCACAGTTGTGTATCGACATAGTTCTAATTTTTTGTGTGAGGTCATAGAACCAAAATATCAGATTAAGAGTCAAGACTTGAGAGTAAAGCACTAATATGTGAACTGACACTATCAAGGGGGTGTCTAGATTAGCTTGCGTATGGAACTACTTATTCGCTTATTCTGATTTCCTAACCCAAAAACATTGAGCTTATTTTACTTATTGGCTATTTCTGTTTTGATGGCCTGATCTATAAAAGACTAATGAATCAATTTGCAGCAGACTTGCTGAGAGGTGTTTGGATACAGCTACCATTTGAAAAGGACTAAAAACAGCACTCATGATTCATTACCACTATCAGCAAGACTGCAACTTGTCAAAGACATTTTAGTGGTGGTTCATCAATTCCCTTTTAAAGAAGTGCTTCCTACTTAATCCCTTTTTAAAGAAGCAAAGTGATATGTAATGAACAGCAATCAAAAGAAACACACAAGGATATATCAAACACACTGGGAACTCTTATTTCTTCATAACCAAACAAACTGGTAAACATCCTCCAGTTACACATAACATCCATCACAGAACATAAACAAACCAAACAAAACCAAAATTAATAAAATATAGTGCTAAGCATCAATAATAACCAAACACAAATCAAACTCCTAGTTCCTCAAAAACCATGAATCTTGATCTGTTCCTTCTTAACAATCCCAGCACGAGTCAAAAACGCCGAAACGTTCTTCCTTTGATCACCTTGAAGCTGAATCACTTTACCCAATTCCTTATCATGAACAACAGTACCATTACAGCAAAACTCCTTCTTCAAGTCTTTGAGAATCTTCTCGTAGCTAAGCTCTTTTTTAAGACCTTGAACTGTCGTCAAGCTTTTTCGACCATTTCTTTGTTGAATACGAATATGAACATACTCTTTGATACCAGCACCACCACCTGAGTCTTGTTCGATATCGGAAAATGGGTTGAATGCAGATGGGATCTGGAAGTCTAATATATCAACCATGAACTTTGTTTGAATGTTTGTAAATACCTTACTGGAGAACAAAATAAGATCAATCATCAGTACAAAACTTAAGGATGTAAAGATCAAAATTAAACTGCTTATATGCTTAAAAAAGAACATAGCTTATAAAGTGCTTGTTTATTTTGCAGATGGAAATATCAAAAGGGGTGTTCTGGATAGCTTAATATAAAGTGCTTATATGTTTAATAAGATGAGAGCTTATTAAGTGCTTATTTACTTTGCAGATGAAAATATCACTAAGGGGTTATTTGGATAGCTTAATATAAAGTGATTATAACTTCTAAAAAAGAACAGAGCTTAAAAGTGCTTAAAGATCTCTGCTTAATAATAAGCAGATAATCAAGTCTTTTCAAGATCCAACCTTATATCTGAATTTTCTTATTTAAATAAAAGGGTATCCAAAGTTTCAAATCAAGATAATAGCTTTTGATCAAAATAAGCTGTTCTTATTAAAAACACAATTTTCTTGATTAAAAAAACAACCACCTTACAACAAAACAATAAAATAAGCTAAATCAAAAAAATTAGTTATCAAGATCATAACTTCTAACCTTATGTATGATCAGTTTCAATAAGCAGCTTAATTGATTAAAAGGGTATTCAAAATTAGTTATCAAGAATTCAAGATCTTAACTTCTGATCAAAATAAGCTGTTTTTCTGAACACCCATTTTTTTTTAATTAAAAAAGCAACAATCTTTTAACAAAACAATTCAAAGATAGTTTCTAAGATCACAACTTTTTATCACAATAAGCACTTACAAGCAAAAAAAAAAAAAGATATATCTAATAAGCTAAAAATTAGATGGATAAGAATAACATACCTATGATCGCTTGATTAATCCGCAAAGAAGAGGAAAGATTGAAGTTTTATATATGATGATGAGAAAATTTGTGTGATGGTTCAAGGGTTTATATAGGAATGAAGTCGGGTTATTTTTATGGCGGTGAGTGTATGGGTATTCGGGTCGGGTTATGCGAGTTGACGTGTGGCCCAGCTGGCTTTAGGTATATTCTGGAGTTTACCTTACCTTTACCCGGTTGGATATTACGGAGTATAATATTTGGTGGTAGAATCGTATTCCAATTGCATGTCTGTTATAAGCTGACGGAGACTTTTGTACAAACTTTTATGTGATTATTAAATATGAGAATTTTTTTTACTAGTATTTACAAAATTCTCATCATATATCTAGTTTGATCTAATGATAAGGATTAACCCGAGATAACACAAGTTTATATTTTTTAACAAATCGTATGATTTTTACAGGCAATTTTTTTTAAAAAAGTTACGAAAGTATATAACAATCGATATCTATAGAAAGATAATTTAATTCTCGTCGAAATGGTATGATTTTTTTGGCGTAACGATTAACGATTTGTGAAATATATAATTTAAAAAAAAAATGAAAGTTTATTTTTTATATTTTAATAAAAGAAATGAGTGGCTAGGATTGGTTAAATGATTCTACGACAAATATGAGTTCTATATTAAACTTTTGCCTTGATTAGTAAATAGTAGAGTTTGTAGGATTTTTTAAAATAATGTGCATTTTGAAATTTGACGTTTATTTTGAGACCGAATGAGTATTTTATTTAGGTAATTTTATTTTATTTATTATTATTATTATTTTAATAACATTTATTATTATTATTATTATTATTTTATTTATTATTATTATTATTATTATTATTATTATTATTATTATTATTATTATTATTTATAGATTTATGTTTATTTGAGATTTATGTTTATTGTACATATACGGGTAAAGTATCGTTTATATTTTCAAAAAGTTAAGCGGAATTATATTGTGATTGTTTGAATCAAGTTGAGGATTAAACTTGAGACTTTTTATATTTTTAGAGATACCAAAGTCGGTGGTGTAACTTTTGAACTTTTGCTAATCATAGAGTCCCTCTCCCTTTGTGCCTTCATGCAAAACCGGGCTTTTTGCACCTTTTTAACCGGTCTCTATGCCCTTTTTTGTAGTAGTGAATGTTAAACTGTATGTTTTTTCTTCGGATATAAAGGTAAGTCGGTCATGAAAGGGTCTTGCAACCATCGTGTGTTTTTATTTTATTTTATGAAAACAGTAACTTTAAAACATAAATGCTAAAAAGAAACATAAAGAAAGTTAGAGAGAAAAAAAAGAATATGAGAGTGAGACCACAACCCATTCAATGAGATTCGGGTTAAATGCAAAAGCAAAGCAAGATAGCATCATGCATGTCAAAGTCTTCACGACTTTTATAAAGCCCACTAGTTTCTAACGAGTGTTGGAAAACCCGCGATCTGTGGGATTGCTAAGGACTTACTGCAACGACATTTAAACCTCGGGGTTGTTTTGCCAAGTTGCGAAAGATTATTAATGTTAAAGGACTTACTGCGGTGACACTTGAACCTCGAAATTTGTTTGCCAAGTCGACAAAGTTTGCATTTAATGAATGTTTTGCAAAAAGCTCTCGCTTTTAGTATAATACAAGCATTATACGTTTCAATATTTAATCCTTCTTTAAAAATGAATCAAAAGATTTATATAGTGTGTTGCGAACTACACCCTTGGCGAATGATAATAGTACTCTCTTTGACATACAAACTTAAACCTCAATTAAAGTTTGTAAGTGAACTTTAAACATCCTAATTTTTTTTTGAAGGTGAATTCCTTATTAAGTCTTCGTGTCGCGGTTCGGCAATGGAGGTCTAGACTACGTTGTCTAAACCGGTCCGCGCTGAGAGCTCCCTCGAGCGAAATGCCTATTTCATTACAGATGGGAAAACCCCATACTAATCACTCAAGAACGACAATTAATAAGGGTAAGCTCTTGCTTTTTCAAGATTCGAACACAGGATTACTGGGCCCAAACCCTTCATTAAAGGACCACCTGAAGTAAAATCCCATTCAAACCCTTGCGGGATTGAACTCAAGACCTCCTCCCCAAAGGCGCAAAGACTCAAAGTGACCAACCGAGGTAAGCCGGTTGGTTAAACATCCCTAATTGAAATACTCGTAGAAAAGTATTGCTAGTTCAAAAAGACAACGTAAATGCTCATCTTAAATATTCAATAGCGAGTGTGGAAACCCGCGATGCAATGGATTGAACACAAAGAACTGCTTTATGTAACGACACTTAAACCTGCAGCACTAATTTTGCCAAGTTCTATAAATAGCGATTAATGATCTGAGACTACTGCGTCGCCACTTAAAGCGCTCGGGGAATGTTTTGCCAAGTTGTGAAACTTTGCATTTAATGTTTGAACTCTTCAGAATGACACTTAAGCGCCGGGGACTATTTTTTGCAAGTTAGCAAACATTGCGTTAATGTTTTGTTTGCTATGCTACGGTGGTTTTGGAAACTTTTGTACGCTTTTTAGTATTATATACAAATAGTAATAGTAAAATAATGCCATGAAACTCATCTTAATTGAACCCTTCAAATAAGCAAATAAAAGAAACAAAACAATACTTTAAATACATCGAATATAGTCAAAACCAGTTGTAAAGTTAATTATATAAAAAAGTTGGTCACGTTATGCTCGAACATCAAATAAATACCCACCACTTTGACGGTTGTACCCAACATGAAGTCACCATCTTTATTAATTTAGGCATCCATCAATCCAATAGTTCGTCTTCTTCAATTTTTCTTATTCCTTATCCATTCACTACTCAAATAATATTCAATCAATGTCAAGTTGCAGCTACAAAGATTATTTGCTTAGACCATCTATGATATACTTCATGTATAGGAGTAATCTTTTATATAATAAAACAAAATTTTTAGTGAGAATTTTTTATTTAAAAAAATTAATACATACCTTATTTGAATTTTTTTTAAATTGACTTTTTTTTTAATTTAACAAATATTAAATATTTCTTTCTTTGGTAAAAAGGTATTATAAATTCGGTTGTACTCATTATGTCAATGAAAAACAAAAGTACACATAGGTTTAAGATTTAATGATTAGTAGTTTAGGACCAAAGCGTAAATAAAGAAAAATAAACACGGAAAACTATCCATGAAACTTATATTGAAGCAGATTTCTTCTCTTCAAAAAAAGTAATCTAAAAACCTTACTTTATCTAGCAGGAGCGATCTCCATTATATATCTATACATTATATATAAGAGGCGTGACGCGTATCTTGCGTAAAACGCCGTGCAAGATCCCATATCTTAGCGTCATAATTCCATGTCATTGAAATTAATGCCACCTATGAGTTGGCAATCAAAATTTAGGTGATTTTCGGAAATTTGGATAAAAATTTTGGGATAATGCCACGTCATCGAAATTAATGCCACCTATGAGTTGGCAATCAGAATTTAGGTGAATTTCGGAAATTTGGATAAAATTTTTGGGTATTGCAAGAATCGAACTTGAGCCTCTACCTTCACAAAGGAAGACTCCAACCACTAGACCAACCCAGATTTTTATGATAGATAATTGAAAACAATAATATTATGCTTAACTAACTCCTCATTCTCTGAATGCAATTTAGAAATTCAAATTAGCTAAAAATATGTGATTATCATTTAATGGTTTTACTGGCCCATCTAATTCCTTTTCTTTGACACAATAAAAATTAATGATTCTTCAAGTCGAAATCAAGCACAACCTTATTCGGAGGACAATTCAAGATCTCAAGCTGCGATTTCAAAAATCAACCCATCTTAATTAATAAACCCTAATTTACAAATTGTAAGTAAAGATTCTGCATTTGAAATCATCCTTGATCATATTAGGGTTTTTTTTTTTTATATTTCAAATTTATTATGCATTACTAATTACTAATGATTTATTGCGTGTTTTTTAAATTAGTTATTCAAATTGGAGATTGGAATTCACTATGAGCCTTATTATCTGGTATAGTTTTAATCCCTAATTTTAATTTTTATACTTATGGTTAGTTTTAGCCCCCAATTTGAAAGTGATTCATGATATTAGTTTATGCACGCAACATGTTTGATGAAATCACCAGGCTTACGATGTATAAATTAATTATCTTTGGTGAATTCGTTTTGGCTTTCTTGCACATTGGATATTATGGCCGAATATTTGAAGCCATAAACAAGACCAAGGGTGGTTTTTTTGAGGTATATCATACATATCATAATGCAAATTCATTGGTGTTATTCTCAATTGAAGACTTGCATTCACTGTATTTTTTTTCTAAACCCTAATATGTTCAAGTACACACGTATAAGAATATTGACTGGTTGTCTTTATGCTGTTAATATCAATTATCATTCTCTCAATGCATACATTAACTAAGTATTATATATAATTTTTTTCTCTACAGGAATATGATGACCGTGAATATGCAATTCTTTGGGCAAATAATAAAAAGGTTATGAAAGCACTGAATGTAAGAGAGGTATGTTAATTTGTTTACCAATAAACTTCAATATGTATGTAAAGAGTAAAAATGGCATCTCATGAATATATAATTTTATATAATAATATCAAAATCAGGAAGCTTGAACTTTTAATATGACCTGGTCAATGAGTTTTTGACGACCAGGTAAACAAAATGTTAGGACAGATTCATGATATATTTTTTGAAAAACCTATGAATCAAGGGATCTAAATTTGAAAGAGATTTAGTATGATGAGAGTCTTATGTTAAACATACATAAAACAAAAAAATGGACTTACCACTTCATTATGGTTGCCAATGTTCAGGTTGATGATATGAAGCTTAAGGTGAATTTGAGGTTATCATGGTTCTACCCAAATTGTTATCAAGCTATTTGGAAGGTAAGAATTGATGAATCACCTTAGTTTATGTTTTGGTTTAAATTCATTGTGGGGTTAATGAATTAATGGTCATTTTAAGAGATTATAGAATGGGTTATGATGATTCCATGGGTGCTGCTGACACTACGGCTGATATTAGTCGTGCATTGGATCATATGGCGGGTGCTTCGTCTCACACTAATGTTTGCTGCTCTATTATTTTACACGGTATAAATGATCCATTGTAAAGTTCGTTTGGTAACTTGCGTGAAAATAACCGTCACACACAACTATACTGATGTACAATGATGCTTTAGGTATGAACGAAGGGGCAGAACAGAGTTGCAGTAGGTTGCGCAAAAATAATAGCAAAAAACGTTCCATGCGTACAGGTTATTTAATTTTTTACTTTTATATATTATATCTATGAACTAATTTCTCAATTCATTTATATAGCTTATTTTATTGATTCAGTGTATACACTCATTTATTAGGCCTGGAACGATTATGGTGTACTCAACTTCTTGCAAGCATTGATGGAGAAGTCTTCATTTATCCAGATTTTAGAGCAAGAAAAAGAAGGTAAGTACCTGTAATTTATTAAAATTATGGATAAGAACAATGGGTTTTCATATATATAATAACAATGGTAATTACAATATGTATTATCGTGAATATACCAGTAATTCATATATGAATTTTGATGTTTGTTATTAAAGTAAAGGTCAGGTTTACATGGTTTGCTTATACCAGTTACTTTAGTCATTTTCATATATTGTTGCATCACCTGAATGTTAATGATTTATGGAGATTTGGTGCTCTTCAGTTGACAACCAAGTATGCACAAGATGTCTATAATGGGCCATAGGATTAATATCATGCCTCACTCCACCTTCCGGTTGAATCACCAAAGGGGTGTTTGGTTTGAGGGTATGGGTATTAACAGTTGGGTTTCAATTCCACATTAATATTTTACCCACACCCATAGTGACTCAAAGGCTGCAAACCAAACACTACCTTTACCCACACCCATAGTGACTCAAAGGCTGCAAACCAAACACTACCTATGAATAACCAAGGGGGTGTTTTGTTTGAGAATTTGTCTTTCATAAACTTTGATTAACTGTTATTTTAGTCATTGTAGTTTAAACATTTTAGATCATGTTTTATGTTTGGTTTGTCAAGATAAAACAAAATAGTGAAGTATGTCAAATGGGTCGACGAATAATTAGTCTATGGTTTAGGTACATGTCATACGGGTTGAAAGTGATAGATAACCTATGACCAGATAGCCATTTAATCAAACACATTGTGCGAGTGTATCAAGTTAAGGTAGCTGAGCACGGGTCATGGGTTTGGGTTTATTAGAAGATAACCATGTTTGAAATTTACAGTCGGATATCTACAATTAGTGCTATACAAAAAGTTTTAGAAATTATTGTTTAACCATGGGTTCTCCAGGTTTGATGAATTGTCTAAGAGAAAGGATCATAGAAATTATTGTAATCTATGTTTATATAGTTGAATCTTTGATTTTTATATCTCATGATTGGAACAAAATGATTCAATTGGTCTTTAATATCCTTAAATCAGTAACAGCAGCCGTGATGTTGCAGGACCAGCATCAGTGAAAGTAAAAGGAGATGCAACGATGAATACAAAAGAAAATGATACTATTTGCCTTGATCTTTCAATTAGAAATAGATTTTTGGAGCAGAAACTACAACCATCAAATGCTGAGACTATCCATAGTGAAGCAAATGATGGATCGTATCTGTACATGTTGACACCTACATATTGACCTCCCTGAACAGATGATGTTTGCTTAATGACGGTAGTGGTACGGTTAGTTTTTGATGAAATTTTAATTATTGATTAGGATGTCTTCTTATCTTGACTTTTTAATGTTAGATGCCTTGAGAAAGAATCTTTTATTGGATTTTCTCAAATTTAGATTCAATACTGGATTAGATAATTTTGGAGGTCTGGACTTGCTGATTTGGAGATTTAGTTAATTATATGATTATGTTTTTTTTTTGTATTAAGGATGTTGAATTTGATAATGTTTAGTGGATTTTAAGGTTTGCTGATTCTGTTAGCATTGGTGGTTAGTTAAATATACAGGTTAATGATTTTTATTTACCGAATATTAGATTTTGAGTTTAATTAAAGATGGAAAAAATATGTATCTTTTTTTAAGAAATATGAAGCTTGAAAGAACCATTGTCGTCTATTTAATTTTGCTCTATGATTATGGCATTTAGAGAATGAACTGAGATCAAGCTAGATTCATTATAGGGAACAATGGCTTTATGGGCAATCTACAATCAAGTGTTGAATGTTGATGTAGCATGCTGCACGATAGTTTCATATTTGACAATAAAGTAATGAATCAATCACATGTTTCAAAGATATACATAGTTAGTAATCTATAGTTATTGAACTCGTCAAATGCTAAAATGAGACATGGGCTGTTGAATCAGGGAATATACTTTACTATATACTTTTGATTATAGTTTAGAATAATGTATGGATTAAAGTTAGCAAGGCATTACATTTACTTAAGCTTTGAGACTTGAAAATTTAGTGATTTGAGTTGCTTTAGTTCATTCTTATTATATACGATATGCATTTTGTCTGGTCTTCTGTTATCTGTCAGAAGTAGTGTGTTGTTATGGGTTTTGCAAATGGAAAATCTGGTGATATTGTGGAATTTTTTGAGAGAGTTTCACAAAGTATAAAGGTGAAACATTATAGTGACGCAATCAATGATCTTAATACCGCCATAGAGTCGTCTAAATCATTTGCTTACCCTAGATTATTGACATCATAAACACATGTATTATGGACTAAAGTATTTTTGGTAATAATTTTAGTAGGTGAAGACCCGGATGAGTTACTGAAAGCTATTCCATCCATATCTTTGACATTGATCCACATAATCCCTCGGTACGTGGAAACTAACAAATGTAACCTCTCTGATTAAGAAAATGGTTGAAAACGAGTATAAAAACACGTTTTCCTGATGTGAATTTGATTGATGGTTCTACATTAGATAATACCAATAAAGAAGAGGATTTGCAACTGCAAGAAACTTCTGAAAATTCAAATTCACAAGCTCTGACAGCTGAGATGAATGACAGGCAACATATTGAAGATAAGGAGAATACGGGATGTGCCAAAGATAATTCAAATGAAGTGGTGGCAAGAAATGTGACTGAGCAGATGAGCATTGATGGTAAAGAAAATGCTATCAATCCTGAAGATAACAACAGGTATGATGTCAGCCAAGCGTATAATGTGTTATTTATGTGTTAATCCATGTGATCAGTTTGATTAACTTTTAGGACCAAGTGAGATTATTACGAATAACGTTGGATGCATCATTTGGTATGTGATTAATGATGTATTAAGTTGCACATATTGGGTTCTGCTAAAATATGACATGGAATTATTATGCTGCGCAGATACTGGAAAGTCTGTTATGCCCAACAAATGGTTTCGTGTATGTGCAAAGCCATGAAGTTACGTCTTCGAAAATCCAGATCACCAAGTAAGTCATTTTTTTGTCTTTTTTATGTTGGAAGAGGTAATTCATAACTTATAGCCGAACTTCTTAAACTAAACGTTCTTGACTTCTTGATGCTTTAATATCCATCCTAGGTCATAACCAGTTGTATACATGTACCTTTTTTATGGCGACATATCTTCACAAGTAGGCCAGATGCTTTCATGGTTCAGGTGTTGTTTTTAGGACGGGCTGGATGGGTAACATTTTAATTCTGCTCTCTAACTGTATATTCATATCCAAGATATTATTAGGTTTCCGTCATTATGTCGGCTGTTTGCTAGAAGATGGATGTAGTTTGTCTACGGCAGCTAATAGCCCTTCAATGCAGGTGTCAACATCAATGGACTGCCAACATAGGCACTTGGCTGATGAGTAATGGTATGCACCTTTATCATTTTTTATATATCTCATACATGTTTTTCTAATTAGTCTTTGAAGTTTATGGTTTACAAACTTCATGTGCAGTTTGATTCTCGCATAACAAGGGCCCCCGAGTTTGTGGAAAATCTACCAATATAAGTAGGTAATAATTCTATAAAAGGCTCGGGATTGGTGAATCTTAAATTGAAAGGAGGAAATTATTATTTCGAAAGGGTAATGCTGATAAATTTATGGAAGACCTTATTCTATACTTTTCAAGGTATAATCTGATGATTATGTTTCTTCCTACATATAGTATAAAGTAATGCTAATCAGCATAAACCAGTAACCAAACACCCTGAATTCTGCATAAAATGAGTCCGAAAGGAAGATACAAACTCAAACCTGGTGCATAAAGATAGGAAAACCTTAATCATCATGTCACTATGTTGGTGATGTATGCACCTCTATTTCCTTTAATTGTACATTATCACATCTGAATGTGTTAATAATTATGTACACATACATGTAAATGTTGCTACATTCTTTCTAATAAAATTACAATTTCAGGTGACATATGAATGTGAGTTTTTCTTGAATACGCATAAAGACTATGTTGTTGCAGAGCATTAAGCACTCTTAAATGCTTCAAATTGCTCCCCTTAAGTTATTGACCAGAACATGCTTCACTCTTCCAGGGGTCGATGCCGATGAATATGAGATACACTCTTGGCTCTTCATGAAACCGAACATATCCTTGGAATTTATTATACAATTCATCAAAAGGATGAACTGAGTATGAGACTAATGGCTTGGGTCAACTTAGATTGAACAATCAACAATTAATGAGCTTAGTAAGAATTTGTTCGTGATTGTCACCCGTATGAGCATGAGTTGGTGTAGGTTTTGACATGCTGGTGTGTTGTCTATCAGTTCAGGTGAAGCAACTTCAACCTGAGAAACTTTGCACAAATGGACAGGCTGCAGTGGCATTCACAAGTGGAACAACATATCCAACTTTGAACATCAGATCAAAGCTGCAACTAGAACAGGTACTTATTATTAATTCTAAAAATTCATCTACCTCCATATTGATTTACGTGTGTCCAAACATCCCTTTAAACAAAACTTGTCCAAACAACCCCTTAGATATAATCTGTCCAAACAGCCTGGACCATCTAGGTTATTTGTTTCAAATTCTAAGGTTGGTTAGTAGTAACTACCAATATGTTATTAACTATTTTTTTACTCCACAAGAAGCTAATGACCGTGGTTTTAATTTCTTGATGATTTATTTATAATCTTTGTTGGTGTTTGGGGTAAGCTTAAGCTTAAGCTTGCATTTTCAAATAAAGCTACAAATTTGCATCTTTAGCTTATTGACTTATTTTCACTTTTAAGCTAACTATCTACTAATGAGCTTTACCTAAACACTTTTTTGAACTTATTTATGTTATTAGACATATTAATAAGCATACCCAGACACACCCTAAAGTATGTCTTTATATCCCATTTCTTTGTTTTTATTTTTGCCGAGTTTTAATTTTAATAGAAGTATTTTATTAAAAATTTAATCTTAACTTGGTACCTTTGGTGAAAAAATGAAAGTGTCGAAAGTTAATATAGCCATGATGGACAAGGTTTACACAAAATATGGAGTTATTTTTGTTTCTATATTTCTAGCTTTACTCTTTGCTATTTTTTAACTGATTACGCATTGTTCTCAGATAATGGAAGATAATGAGTCCAAGGGTGAAAGGGAATAGGTCCAAACAAGGTTTGACTGAGCGGTTTGAGCTATTTATTAACAAGCATAACCTAACTAATATTTGTTTTGATTATCTTTTTGTTGGATTTTATTTATCGTTAATCGTTTATTTTTTTATTTCCTCAAATTGCTGATGGATACACTGCGTTGAATGATCCAGTGGTGCAACGCCAATGATTTACTAATCAACTAAAGGTACCACATTGTCCTATAAGAGTATGTGAGATTTATTTTTTTATTTTTTTCTGTTCAAAATCTCAAAGTGAAAAATAAAAACGCACCCTAATGGAGATGGGTCAAAAGTTACCCTAAGGGTACTTGCCTTGCATAAATCATTTTGTCATAGAAAAAATTATACTATATGTAACATATTGGATTTCATAAACACATCAAATAACACAATATGGTTCGAATGAGTTTCAAGTTCTAGAGAGAGAAAGTAGAAGATGGGAGCCTTTCTAGAGAGAGAAAGTAAACAAAGAAAGAAAGGTTAGATTGAATGAAAGGTCCAACCCTCTACCTTGGGAGGTAGAGGGTATTTATAGTAACATACAATACGTCCTCCTAACGGACTCTGGATCAGGCATACAGTGGGTAAAGACCCGTCCTTCCTCCACGGTGTTACACTAAACTATTCTACGCTACAAACTAACTAATAAGCTAGTAAATAACGTAAATAACTACAAGTCTACGAGCTAACATATGCTAGACCATAATTGGGGTGTGACCGACACTTTAACATGGAATTTCCAATTTCTAACAATCTCCCCACAGGAGGTCACCCCATGAAATACATTTGCATCCTAGCATTCTTTCTTTGTCTTTAGTTCTCGAGCTCAGACTTCAATTCTTCAAATTCCACAATCTTTGTGCATTAGTAGCGATTCTTTAAAGTCCGCATAGTTTTGTACTTTGGTGGAGGTCTTTGACTGATCCATCTTTGATGATCTTGAGCTTTCATTGAGATCATCGACCGCGATAAATCTCGGATCACCCTTTGTTGTGTTGCCATCATGTGATGTTGTGACTTTTGGACCGACACGCTCACATTCGGATCATGATATATTCTCATCGAGTAGTGGAAGCTTCGTTGATTCATGATATTGGCGACATCATAGCGAGCATGGGTGAAAATATCGAGTCATTGATGCAATTATCATGATTTCTTTAGAGATGAATGTGTAGTGTGAGCATGCGGCTATGGATTGACCGCTTCATTCGATCATTTGCAAGCGTCGGGCGTACTGCATACAACGATTAGCAATAAAGCGCACGAAAGTGTCTTTGATCACTTCGTTGAATTGAGGTACACGCCCCCGGCTCCCGTTGATCGATCTGATCTTTTGTGATCGGTATAATTCGAAGAATTTCCTTGACGAGGTTTCGCAATTGCTCTAGTTGTTCTCAAACCGGGCGTCTCAAAGAAGACAACACGAAGTGAGTGAACCGGTAATTGAGATTCACCGATTGATGAAAGAGATTTGAAAACAATCGTGTACCGAATAGAAATTGTTTTTGCAATACAACAAAGGTTTGAATGAAAATCAATTATCAATCATAAACACCTTTTATATTGAAATATTAGTACACAATCGATGTGCTAAAGAAAAGAATTTTTAAGCACAACGACCGGTTTTCAAAGGTATCCGTCGATCCATAACTGAACGAGGATTGATTCAAAAGATTGAATCGCCCCATTGTTTACATTCGGTTGTCACATGGTTGATCTGTTGGATAGATCTCACATGCCACCCACCAGGAGCTTGTTTGATGTTGGCTCGGAAGGCTTTCCATCTTCATTGTGAATATGTTTGCATATCACTCGGATGTTACAGCAATACCACAAGGATAATGCGTAGGAGTCATAAGATATAATATCTCTTTCCACGTTGTGTGAAAAGAGAGTCTTCATTGACAATGTCCTAAGGAGATTTATTTGATGATCTCGTGGCTCTAGACTCAATTGTGCATATTTGGATCCTATGTCGGAGACTAGGGAGAGGTCTCCTTCAATATCAACAATCTCTAAAGAAAGTCGATAGATTATGTCGGTTCCCGTGAGAATGAAACAAGCCCTTTTAAGAGGAACTTGAGTATCTTGGGAAGTTTAGTGCAAGTACATCTTTGGGTCCATGATGTCTTGTCTTCAATACAGTGTTACCTTAGTAAACACCGGTAGCATATGTATTGAACCGGTTTACGCCCTAAGGTTGAATTATTGGAGGCTATTTCTTTTCACCCTTTCATATTCATTTCTTTTCATTCTCCAACCCTTGATGCTTACCAAGACTTCATAACTAGAACCTTGTTGGGTTTATTCCGGCACTAGCTACTGTCTCGATCCGCACTCTTCCCATTTCTCATTTTCTCCTTTTTCATCATACCTAAGGACTACACTATCTAGTGGATTGTCCACTGGTAGATCCCTCGATTACGGCGGATTATGGGAGCGAACACCTAACCTCACCATCCTTATAACTCCATACATAAAGTAAAATGGTGGGTCTTTTGAGTGCAGTTCATTCCTTCTCGAACCAATTGAAAAATCATTTGGAAAATCAATCAAGGTACTTGTGATATAATATCAAAGCATTTTGTACCTTAATTGTTTTGATCCTTTAGAAATGCTCCCCCTCAACATGTGCATATGATTTTATAAATTGTTTAGCACATGGAGGCAAGGGTTCTTTTGAAATAAATTATTGATCACAATTTCTATGGAAAAAGCCATTTGATTTTCTTTGGTAAATTCTCCCCCTCAATATGTGCATAGGATATTTGAAATCATTTTATCACATAGAGGAAAGAGTTCTTTGAAGCACATTTACGATCACACAAGCCATTAAGAAACCATTCGCTCCCCTCAATATGTGCATCATTATATGAAAGAGTTTAGCACATATTAGAGAACCGACACATTGAATCAAATGATCACCTTTATCAAATTTCATATTAAATCACAAATTCTCCCGATCAAAATATCAAACCCTTTGAGATTTTGGATCCCAAGTGATTTAATGAGGTTTAGAAAACATGGGAGAAAATGTGCCTGATTTAAATACTCTTCTGGTTTTTGGTTAAATCCTCCTCCTCAACATGTGCATTGTATATTTGAAATCGTTTGGCACATGGAGGCATGAGTGTTTTGAAACAATTACCCTTTAAAACCTGATTTGAGATTTAAATCACGATCTCTCCCCCGATCAAAAATTTCAAACCAATTGAGATTTTGGATCCCGATTGATTAAATCATTTAGAAAATTTTGGGGAAAGACATGGCAACATTTAATTTTGAAAAATGGTGATAAGGATCAATTTAAGACATTAAAGATTGTTAGTGTCGGTATGATTGTTTTAAGAGATCTTTAAGTAAAATAAAACAATTTCACAATCAAACAAAAAGAAAAAATTTCATTTTGATGATCTTTGAATTTTAAAGAAAATCATACCATGACATAACATTAAATCTTTAGATCACCACATTTTAACGTACAAACGGACTTTTTGTAAAGAAATATCGTTTGAAAGTATTTTATTTTAAATCACTCTCCCCCTCAATTGATGACTGTAGTCGTTGATTGAGTGACTTAGGTTTTTATAAAATGAAGTCCGGTGATTTTCAAAATTAAGTCCAATTAATTTTTAAAACAATATTTTTCTACCATACGAACATGGTGTCATCACTATTAATCACCGCAGAGATACGTTAGGTGGAGAGAATCATAAGTCGCTTACATTGTTCTTGAAAGGATGAAAGAAACCGTCTGCGAAGCGGTGAGACCTCTGAAGTTGCATCTATCGTGCCAACTATCCATGGAGAGATCTGATTAAGCTCCGTTTCTTCTTTTGTCAACACAAGATATAGTTACCCTTTCCTTTCGGCATCCAATCATCTTCAATTGTGGGATCCGGATCTGGAACATTCTTATATACCAATATACCTGCATACGTTAGTGAACACACATACATATATATGATGGTCGACATCACCAAACAACAATCGACTAATAAAAGTCAATTCAACATATCAATCAGTTCATATAAAGTATGGGAATAATGTGTTTATCAAACTCTAATCATCTAATCCTAACAATCATATCCTAAATTCCTAGTCCTTCGACGCAGGCAAATATCATTTTTAATTAAGCACGTAGGATAATTAAGAAAGCCCGTTAGATGATATAGATTTGAAAACATTCTCCCCTCAATCAATGACTTATTTTCGAAAAATTTAAAAGCTGAAGTCATTGATTGAGTTTTCAATTTAATCCAAAACTATGAATCGATTGATTCACAAGCAACTCGAGAAGCACTATTTTGTTAAAACAAATATTTTTAAGAAGAATTTTAGGCGGAAAGATATTTGAGTAGGAACAATGATCCTTGACATACTTTCCTCATTTTGTTTTTAGGATAAGTGCTCGAAATATTTGAAAATAGGTTAAGTTAACACTTTCCTTTCTTGAAGAGGGTTGCTATACGAAATAATAGCAAACCATAGTTTTAAGCACGGTCACGATCAAGTAATGTGCAAGCCATTTTTGAGACATGTTTAGAAAGAAATATTTACACCTCCCGCTCGAACTTCATCTAAAGTCCCGTGCCATTATTGAATGACATTTCTAAGACCGTAGATGTTATTGATACCGGAAGACATGTCATGAGAAAAACAATATTTTTGGTATTTTTAAATTTTCTGATTTTTATGGGTTTTTGATGATTTTATATTTTTCTATTTTGATTTTGTTGGTTTTATATTTTTGTATTTTGTTTTACGATAAAATATGTACAGATAGAGTAATAGTTTAAGAAGATGATGATACAAGTACCGAGATAGGAAATCGTTCAGCACTTTGTAGAAGAAAGAAATCAACATCTCTTAAACTTTCACCACCAAAGCATTCGAGGCTTCTAAGAAAATCGTCTGAACATGAGCCTTCTCAATTTGAATCTTTGGTAGCTTCCCCCCAAACCGACAATCATCGAATAAAGACCATTTCCCTAAGAAGTAGAGTTGAAGATAAATCGGTCTCATTGAATGAAGCTCAACACCCCAAAGAAGACGAAAACACCGAAGTAACAAGTTGAAACATGGATCATTGCTGCGGTTATCAAACTCGGGATACATCATTAAGCCCGATCACATGAACCTGTTGTGCATCCTCGATGTAAACATCATTCTGCGGTTGTCTTTGTCGTGCATGCGGAGAACAATATATCAACATCTTGATTCACCAAATGCATTCTAGTTATCTTACATATAACCAATCGCCCAATAGTGTACATGTACCCACCGAGTGGAGACTATGACATCCAAGTAACATGTTGAATTATCGATTATCTCTATGGATATCAACTCAAATAATCGAATAAGCTCGATCAAGTGATCATGTTGTGAGTCCACGATGTACACAAATCTCTCCACGATGGTTGCGATCTCATCGAAATCATCATTACATAGTGTACATGAAGCAATAACGTAAGCACTTTATCATAACCATATTGAAGATGTCGATAAGCAATGTCATCTCACGCCCAAATATTCTTCTTATATTTCTTCCAATGAACACCAAGTAACACATACCAAAAGTCTCAGAGACCACTTCCCCAAATAGTTGGAATAATACATCCTTCCCCAAATAGTTGGAATAATATATCCTTCCCCAAATAGTTGGAATACACGGAAGCCACGAGTTAAACACGAGTTTCTCTGCGGTTATGACATTTGTCTCCGGAATAACTTCAATATGAAGAAGTATTTAGTTCACCCATGTACTCGTTGTGTGTTTAGATGTATGTCTCCTTCCCCTTCTTTGGTTTTGATACCTCGAATCAAGAAACATAATACACTCATATACTTGAAAAGAGAAGAACACAATTAGCTCAAATAAATCTTGTGAGAATCAAGCACTCTGAAACTCTCTCGACTATCCTTATCAACCCATATGAAGATAATTTGAAGTGACCATCAAGAAGAAAACCCGATATACCAAACTTGAAACCGAATTGAATTCCCATTTATATCTTAAGCTTGGACTTAATGATGGAAGAATGGTGTCGAGAATTTATGCTCCAAGAAAATCTCTAAGTACTCAATACTCAAACAAAGTATGAGACATTAACACCTCTTGTGATTATCCACAACGACATTTGCGTGTGTCACTGAGTAAAACTAAGTAACTCCTTAAAGTGATAGTTAACCAGGTCTTCAACCATCCACCCCGACTGTTGGTAACTAGATAAAACAAGTCTTCAACTCAAATTCTTAAGCCCGAGCAAGTTATCAAATAAGAACACGCCTTGGTGAAAGTCAACTTTAATCTCAAATAAGTCATAAATGATTAACTCCGAAGTAATCAACTTGTGTCAAATGCCCAACACGTGAATAAACATACAATCGGATGTACATTGATCCACTGAATGAACCGGAACAAATGATTCCTCAACATCAATGCCTTCTTCCTAAAAGTATTCATGTAGACACTGATCTGGAAGACTCACCAATAATATCTTTGAGCGGGTGAGGTAGTCATTTTCCTTAATGTTCATGTGGTTGATTTATAGCGTGCACAATGAGAGGAACAATAATCCGTGAAGATTTGGCAAAGGAATACCAAAGAGCGGATCATTACTCAATAGTGCAACTACAAAATCATGATAGTCATTATCAACGGCTTGTGAAATAACTAGAGGTAATGTTTCTTGAGGATTCCAAGAAGTACTTCTTAGATGGTGAACCAGTTGAGTCAGTAAGAACCGGAGCATGAGCTTTAGAAACTAGATGATCAACATTCGTTGGAGGTTGGAAGTACTCATCAAACATATCTTTAAAAACAATGAATCCCAGTTATCCTTAGTAAGTGAAGCATTAGGCGTTGAAGGAGAATCATATGACCATAATTCAAGCATCCATCAACATGTAGTATATGCACTCTTCTCCCTCAAAAATTGCATCCAAGTTGCCATTTTGATTTGAACAAGTGAATAAGAATAGACACCAATGAGCGAGATCCACTTAAGAGTTGAAAGAGCGTGGGAAAAACATGAAGCTTGTTGATGAAGAATGTCGATGAGAATGGTCATAAACATGAAGATTTCTTCTTTTGAAGATAAAGCGCCTCAAGCGTACACCTTTCTTTTCTTTGAGGAACGGGGCTGAAGTGTTATCTACGACGCCATAATGATGAAGTACGAGGCTGAATCGATGTGAGCAGGCGTCATAGCCGAATGAATATCAAGATTGAGTTACTTGAACCCGTGAGTTATGAGATATCAATCCATTTGTAATCCATACTTTAAGCCGGTCCATGTAGTGAAGGATCAAGTACTGCACTAATATTACAAACTTGATTGCATATATTTTGGTTAGTGACATTAGTATCCAAACCTTTGGGGTTTCACGGTCAACCTTGATTTTGTCATCGATGCTGACTTTCGGTGAGGCATCCACCTAAGTCCAACATCCTTAAACATTTTACCAGACGGAATCCACTTATGGCAAGGTCTAGGATTGTTGATATTCTTATGCAAAGTGGAAGACTTATCGTTATTCCTAGACTCCAAAGATTTAGCAGTTGGGATCCATCTAGACGAAGTTTTAGGTTTGTTTTGCATCATAACATGTTCTACCTTAGCCATGTAAGTAGTCTTAGTGGATTGTACCTTGGCATGTGAATTAGGAAAATGTTTCTTATTTGGAAAAGACTCAGAATTTCTAGGTTCATTTTCTACATTCTTAGCATTCTTCTTCATATAACTACTCTTAGATTCAAGCAGACCCCTAGTGTTTTGAATGTTCCTAGGTAATGGTTTACAAATACTAGTAGTGCCTTGAAATCTCGTGGAATGCATCACCCTAGGTCTTGCACCTAAAATTCCGTCTTTTCGAATCATGCCTTTTTCTAGCTTTTTCTATATAATAGTTCTTCCACAAGTCATTCATATCATATGAATTCGGGTTTTAATGCTTGGTTTTGACACTGTTTTGAACTATTCCTAGAGGTCTTTGGGAGTAGAAGTAGATGCTTGTTGAGGTTTAGAGGAACTAGAAGCATAATTCTTAGGCAACTCGGTGAAGTATTGGTTTGACAAAACTTGTATCGCATCAACTTGGGAGGCAAGCCTTGTCTTTAAAGATTTTGTTCTTCGGATATAAATGCAGATGGTCGCCTAACAATGGACCGGTTTCTAATGGGATGAGAAACTGGTTTCCCAAGGTTGATGGTTTTGTAAACTTAGTGTTCACACTTTTCCCTATTTCCTAAGCTCATTTTTAGGGCAACAATAGCGAAACTCTTTTCACAAGTTGAGCTTTAAAATCATCAATTTTTGCTATCAAAGAGTTTGTTTGTTCTATTGACTTAGTTCTAGCTTCTTTGACAGAGTCATTTAGTTCTATGTGATGCTTTCTCAAAGACTCATTTTCATTTAGTAATTTGGTCACACAAACCGCTAATTCATCATTTCTCATTTGAATATCATCAATAGCATTAACATCGAATTACTTGTAACCATATTACTTTTCACATGCATATCGAAATATGTTTCTTCAAATTGTTGATAGTTGAGTTTTCTCTTGAAGTCGAGCTTTCAAAGTGTTAATTTCAAAAGTTCACGAATTCGGGAAGTTAGGATTTTTACATGGTTTGTTAAGTTGAAAACTTTCTTCTTTACTCTGTATCGCAATTTCAAGTGAAATGCAATGTTTTTCAAGTTTTGAGAATTTGTTTGAAAGTTCATCAAAAGTCTTTTATCAACCATATCATATGTTTTGAAATTATTAGACTCACCTCAACCAAGGAACATATATCGAATCATGTTCAACATTAAAATCGGTATGTTTAGGTACATTAGCGATGCACTATGTTGAGCAGTTAAGGGTACCTCATCACATGACACTGTTCATTTATCCGTCTGATATCTCGCATCCACATCATGTGTAAAATGAGTTCTTGAACAATTTGTTGCATCATTCTTTGTTTTTTCGTTATTCGCATTCAACAACACCCGATTCTTGAAGCGATACATTACCCAACTCATCACAACTTTCATCAACCGCACTGACTCTCATCTATTATTTCATCCTTTTGAGTAACTTCCACAATATACTTCTCCACTTTGTCCATGAGATGGATAAGTGTCTCTATGAACACGCCAATTTCCATTCTAGTGTGTTTCTTAAAGACATTTCATCATGTCTTGATCATAATCGATGTACATTCCCAACGATGAATGGTGAAATTGGTTGTAGATCACTTTAGTGCAACTTTGGAACTATCCTTTTGAACATTTTCTTTATCAAGTTGTTGTTCCAATTGTTCTAAGTTCAACAACAAGTTTACGGTCGATGTAGGTAAATCCGGACGGAAGATGGCACTACATGTTCGATCCCTAATTGTGGACAAAAGGCATGACGAAAGTGAGAGTGAAGTAAGCGATAAGGTTCAATATTACTTTCCTTTAGCATAGCATTTTGTAGCCCGAATCGGTGCAATTCTCTCTTTAGAGTCCCAACAGGAGATATCAACATAAGAGAAGTCTCTCATACATATCCGTGAAGGCGTATTATATGTGGTTAATATGACCGCCACATGTTGTATGATCGACTAAGGTTGCCGCACGGATTGAAACCATCGCACCAACCCTAACCGGACGTTTCTTTTTCTTTAGCAAATTCCTTGAATACTTGATGTCAAATGTCTTCCATGCTTGACCATCAACCGGTGTTACATCTTACCGTTCTCCCTAGACCGCCTGCACGCATGCCAAGTCATATGTTTTGCGGTGTGTTTAGACTTGTACAAACGTTGTAGTCTAGGA
Source organism: Chrysanthemum lavandulifolium (assembly GCA_022545495.1). Classification (NCBI taxonomy): domain Eukaryota; kingdom Viridiplantae; phylum Streptophyta; class Magnoliopsida; order Asterales; family Asteraceae; genus Chrysanthemum; species Chrysanthemum lavandulifolium. Next base: position 55,870,423 of record CM040242.1, read on the forward strand.
ATGATAGGAAAGTGACGCAACACCTTGTTAGAACTTTCTTCCCAGTGTGTTCTTTTCTTTCCATCTACCGGTAGCAGCAATCGGACAAGTCGCAAATCTTAGTTACCGCCCCGATATAAAAGGAAATCATTTACACAAGCTTGTATCGATTCATATCCTAACCCGATAGTTTTAAATGTCTTCTTTATTTCATAGTATGACGATGGCATGTTGTATCCTAGAACGGGCGAGAAAACTTCCTTGAATAAAGTTAGTAACTCATTAAATGTGGTGTCACTCACTTTACCTTTGACCTTGATGTGTGTAATCATTGCCATAAAGTCTAATGAAGACATCCACTCACAGGCTGGGTATAGTTTTTCGTTGGCAATGGCAAGTAACTCCTCATACTCATTACGTTGAGGAATTGCGTCGTTAGTTGTCTCGCCAATATTTCCTTGAGTTGGATCATATGGTTCGTTATTCGGACCAATATCATGAAGGAACTCAACCATGTCACTCATCCTAGGGTGTCTTGTGTTGTGTACGACTGTTCGGCCATCCGGCTCACCATGATTATACCATTTTGTATAACTATGGTCCCAGCCATTTGTGTGTATGTGGTCAAACAAAAATTCATGCTTTATCCAGTTTATGTTTAAACAACGAGCACATGAATATTTTATATTCCCATCAATATTCACCAAGGGCTTGCAATAGTTTGTAAAGCTTTAAGACCAACTAAAAATTCTCTCTTGATGCGTGCTAGTGAGACCCAACTTTTATCAATTGGCATAAGCTGCGTTTTAATGAAGCAATAAATAATTATATAGACTTAAAATGTTCACCTAATCTAACTATGGAAGGCAATCCTAACCCATTATTTGAATGTTTTGTCTCATATATGAATGCATATAATTGAATTTACTATTTGAGAAAATTTGACATTTCCCTCGACTCCCCAAATATGTGCATTAAAGACATATTCGTGAGGAGTAAATGGGAAACATCATCGAAATTTTCACAAATAGTAAATCAATTATATGCATTCATATCCTAAATGAGACAAAACATTCAAAAAGATCCCAAATAGGACTTTCCGAAATTAATTTATAATAAATTAATTTCGGACGGAGTTCTATGGGATGATTAACCCGGACGGGACTTTCGAAATTAATCACTAAAGTCCTAAAATCATTTACAACAGTTCAACACAATCAAATACCATACATAATATACTCATATATCACAAGACTCAATTTTCTGGCTTATTTGGAGATTTATGAGTTTATATAAGTTTATCATATCATAATATACTTATATCAGCCCATAAGTTTCCAAATAAGCCAAAAAATTGAAGCTTATGAAATATTAGCAGGTGTGATATTGATATTGACAAACAAATGTATCTCAAATAGTTGCAAAGTTAGAAAAAAAATACCGAGTGTGGTCTTGGCTCTCGGCTAGCTGGTCTCGGCTCTCGACTGGTCTCGGCTCTCGACTGGTCTCGGCTCTCGGCTGGTCTCGGCTATAAAAAAAATCAAATTTATTAATAAAAATCAAATTTATTAATAAAAAGCATGTAACACAGATTTACTTAATCCTACTTACCTAAAAGCAACTAAAGACTATTAAATAAGCAAGTTTAACAACCTAATAAGCTAAGATGACTTAAAATAAGCTATGAACAGTCCTTTTGACCACTAAACACCTTGACCCAACACTAATAGCGATTGAGACCGCTTATTCACCTCGATTTAGGATAGGAGCAAAGCGCTTTGCGTAATCAACTCATTGGACCACAAGAGTCATCCGTGTAAGCATTTCCAAAATCGACCTTTTCAATGACATTTTTTCGGAAAAGTGGTTGGTGGCAGAGAGTACATCTTCAAGGTGGATTTTCAAGTGAGCAAAGTTATCATGATTGAGTGAAGACATCATGTAAGTATCTGTTTGTTTATCTGAACAGAAAAGGGTGTGCGGGTTGTTAGAAAAAGAAGCGAAGGAGTGTTTGGGTGATACACATAAATATCTTCGGTTTGTGTTTGTATATATAGAAGAAGACGTGGATAAGCGTGTGGGTTCCTTGTTATCTTTTATTTATGGACTATAAGATCAAAGTAATAAAATTTTGTGAAAACTTTTTTCTCAAAACTTGAAGAATAAGCAGCTGAGACTGCTTATTCACCTCAGTTTAGGATAGGAGCAAAACAAACACTCCTTTAGCAGAAATTAAGCACTAACAAGATTCCTAATAAGCACTATAAAAAAAAGGTGACTGCTGATGTGGTGGGACAACAGACTAATACTCGGCTGCTTTGGGTCTGTTAACCAAACACACCCTTTCCCGAGTTTAAACCAAACACCCGTAGTGGGATGTTGTTAACCAAATGCTTCTAATTTATTTTGCACCTCATAAACTTTCGCCGGGGACATGTCCCTGCTAACACATAAACAAGTAACAAAAAAAAAGTAACAAAAAAAAAAACCACCAAACTTACCTGGGTCTGAGTGTCGGCTTCGGTTCTCGACGATTCTCGATTCGAGTTTCGGCTTGTCTCGACAAAGATATCTTGTATAAAAAATAATTAAAATAAAAAATAAAAAATTAACAAAAATCAGTCTACAATTGTGACAACTCGTACTTTCAGGTCATTTCTCGAAACAATTTATGCTTCACCATTTCAACATTTATCGTAAACTAGGTTTGCGTGTTCCAAATTCGCGTAACCTTTATGGTTTAGCGGCGAATTCATGATCATATCATCACGAACATTTCATATGGACTAAGTTTAGTCTACATTTCATTAACATCATTTGCATCATATTAGTTCATTCATGACATTGCATTTCACATTAACCGCGTAAATTTTATATTAAATAAACGTTATCGCGTGAGTTATTATTTTGAACATTTAATCCGATACTTCCAAAAATGATCCCGATATATTTTATACTTACATTTAGTTTATAAAAAAAAACTATATTTTGAGTTTACCTAGTGTTTTAAATTTATTTCGTATATAAATTATTAAATTTATATTATTACGACGTTTTTCTTAAAAACTACACGATAATTATATTATCACTCAAATTATGCAAGAAATATATTTTTACAATTTTTATGATCTTAATATATTTTACTTTGGTCAATTAAAATTTATTTGATGCTAAAACTACTTTAAATACACAAGTTACAAACTATCCTTACTTAAATCCCTTTTACTTACACTTTATATACACATTTTATACATATGCATAATAAAAAAAAAAAAAAAAAAGATATTTGGGAAACCATATCCCCTAAAATCCGGTCAATGGGGAAGGGTAATCACATTGGGTAGATTTTTCTACATAACTAGATATACTCCTTGTAAGATTTCATCTCATTCATTCACCTATTATTTCAAAGTCAAGTAAAATTTTCTCTTGGTCTTTCCTCTCTCTATAACCGGTTCATCACTAGGAGTGCAAGGGATCATCATAAAATTTTTCAAGCTCAAGAGTTAAACACAATCTAGATTACACTCTTATTAAGGTTTTGAAATAAAAACCTAGGGTGTTTAGGTTAATCCTTGTTCTAATCACCTCATCATATTAACTTGTAAGCATATCACTTCATTTTTCATCTTCTCTTATCATTACATATGTATTTTATCATTTTCATAGCAAGCATGCAAGACTTGTGTTAGTTATACCATTTTTACCATTGATTTTTAGAGTTTATTACATAAGAGTCATCCTATAATTATTCCCTTGTTATATTTTGGTCTTGATGGTGTTTAGGAACCCATGACACCCTAAGAAGGTGTATGGTAGGATTAGAATAGCTTTGGAGTTGATTTGAAGGGATTGGAATAGGTTTAGTACGATAAAACTATTTTCGACAAGTATATAAAGTGTTCTGTCCTTATTTTGTTTTTCTGGAAAATCCGACAGTAGGCACGAAATTTTGGCCTTGATATTTAGAAAATATACTTTAAAACGAATCCGTGTCGCTTGAACGGATTAAAGCGGAGTTATAACGAAGAAGTTATGAATTTTTCAAGTTTGACGATTGAAATATATATTTTTCGAAATTTCAAGATACTATTTTTATCTTGTACGAGTCAAAACGAGCCTTAAGCTTCACAAATTATTTCGACTTATCAAAATATATTAGTATACTTTGATACGAAGCTAAGGACGTATACGTAGAAAACGGATTTGAAACGACTAAGATATACGTTTTCATAAAATTTCCGTAACTATTATTTTAGAAAAACTATATTATTTTTACGAGATAAGTGTTACTGATAACTAAAACGACCATGTTGACGGTGTTTTTATCAATGATGTGGAACTTTTGTAACGAGATGTCTTCTAATGAAATTAAGATCACCAAGCATATTTTTCAAAACGACCAACCGTTTGTATAGCGGAGTTTTAATAAATTAATTACGGTTGCTCAAACTTTGCGAAACTCACTTTTTACACAACATTTAGACAAAATCACCATCTTTAACCTTTATTATCTTTATGTTCGAGACCTTTATGTCGAAAACACCGAACTGAAACTTCTAGATTTTGATACAAGCTTTCCAAACCGTCGAGTTCTTTTCCTAACGATCGACGTACACCATTTTTCGACTAGTTTTTCAAAGCCATTTTGTCACTTTCATGAAATTTTCGACGACTTTATTTTACGATTTAAAAGTGAAAATTTCACCATAAATCATTACGAAACCATTGTAGGATGACATTTTGACGTAAATACTTGTAAAGTGATTTAAGAATGGTCAAGACGTCAAAAGAGTATTTTCGACGATAAGTATTATTTTCAAAACTCGCAAATGGTATAAATAACATACTGAAATGCATGCATAACATTACATTGCAACTCATTACATATCATATCATTCGTAATAGGTCCAGATTAAAGTTTCCGCTATACCTCGGTGTACTCACTCTTGTCATCATACCAATTTATCAAGTGAGTTTTCATAGCCCGTTTACAAGTTTATACATTATTTCAAACCTACGGGAGAATACATTGCACAACATTTTTATTACGATACCAAGTATGTTAAATTCATTTACATTGCTTGAGTTACCACGTTGCCGATTAAATGTCCCATTTCAAATGCATGAGCCGTTAATTTCCTAGAAGCGTGTGAGTGGATAGATCTATCGAGGTGACGCTCCATCCGGGTTGGTGAATCCCAACTAGTCATACGGATGCATTTCATTCATAAACATTATTAGAGTTGTTTGGCAAGACACTGCTAGCTTAACATCGACGGAGCTTGGTATCATGCGCTTAAGCAATTGTAACATTTTATGTGACATGATTGTCATACCAAGAATATTTTTATGTGACATGATTGTCATACACGATCTATACTTATGTAGTCGTATAAAACATTTACCTAAACCTATGATTTCTCACCAACATTATTGTTGACCGCTTTAGCAATGTATTTTCGGTAACTAAGGCATTATCATCATGGCATGGTTAAGGAACCACCTTTTGAGTCGTGCGTCGACTTACATCATTGTACATTATGGCATTTTCTTTCAAAACCATCGTTTGGACTTGTAATATATTTATATTTCCATAAACTTTGTAAACTTTGGGACCTATGTTGTAACTCGATTGTGATGCTATGACGATGATCCCGTGAATTCCATTCATTGCAAAAGCAGTAATTTGGGGTGTGACAACAATAAAATAAAACATTGCAAAATTAACAATCTCAAAAATTAACAAATAACAAAAAATTAACAAATTACCAAAAAATAACAAATTAGGTTCCGTTTGGTTTGGTTGAATGGGAATGTGACTATGACTTTCAAAGTCATAGTCCGTGTTTGTTTTGTTTTGTTTTGTGGGCCCGGTAATGAAATGAGTATTTCATAGTCATAGATTTATTACACACCAATTTGGTGTCTATGAAATCCATTCCCATGGGCCCCTCTTTTTTCCACTACAAAATTCAAATATCTATACACTTTTTCATACCATATTTTATCAACCAAACATAAACAATCGTAATGATACAGTTTTTCATACCCATTATCATTCCACCTCATTCCAAATCCGATACCCATTGTCATTCCTAGCAACAAACCAAACGGGCCCTTAAACTTACCTGGGTTTGTAAAAAAGGGGGAAAAGGAAGAAAGAAGATGGGAAAAGATAGAATTACATGAGGAGAGGGTTTAAGGAAAGAATTATATGAGGAGAGGGTTTAAGGAAATAATTATACTCGTGCACAGTGGTGCGTGTGTAGTGGTCGTGGAGCAGTGGTGGTGGCGTTGGTGAGCTGTGGTGGTGGAGGTGTTGAGTTGTGGTGGAGCAGTGGTGGTGGCTGTGGTGGAGAAGACGATGAGTGTGTGTTTTTTTTCCAAGTGTGACCAGATCTATTAATAATTGAGGTTAATATTTGCTTCCTACTTTTGCCGGGGACAAGTCCCCGGGGAAAGTCTTCTATGTCTTCTAGGGATACTTTCGCCGGGGACATGTCCCCTGGGAAAGTAATGGCGGGATAAAGTAAAAGAGATGAGGGAAAATGAAAATTTACGCCAAAACTTTCCCCGGGGACATGTCCCCGGGAAAAGGTTTAATTATAAAATTAAAATTATCGTTTTAAATAACTAGAATTAATAATAAATTATAAAATTATAAAATTAAATTTAACCTAAAAATTATAAAATTAATCTAACTTCTTTTAACCTAGGTTGCACGGACACGGCGATACGGCAAAGTCTAAAAATATATGACACGGACACGGCGTGGACACGCACACGGCAAAGTCTAAAAATAGATGACACGAACACGGCGTGTTATACGTATCATGTTAAACGACCAAGTATAGGTGCTATGGTATACGTATCATGTTAAACGGCCAAGTATAGGTGCTATGGTATACGTATCATGTTAAACGAGCGAGTATAGGTGCTATGGTATACGTATCATGTTAAACGACCAAGTATAGGTGCTATGGTATACGATCATGTTAAACAAGCAAGTATAGGTGCTATGGTATACGTATCATGTTAAACGAGCGAGTATAGGTGCATTGGAATCGATCATGTTAAGCGACCAAGTATAGGTGCTATGGTATCGTATCATGTTAAACGAGCAAGTATAGGTGCATTGGTATACGTATCATGTTAAACGACCAAGTATAGATGCATTGGTATACGTATCATGTTAAACGACCAAGTATAGGTGCTATGGTATACGTATCATGTTAAACGAGCGAGTATAGATGCTATGCTATACGTATCATGTTAAACGACCAAATATAGATGCTATGGTATACGTATCGTGTTAACGAGCGAGTATAGGTGCTATGGTATACGTATCATGTTAAACGAGCGAGTATAGGTGCTATGGTATACGTATCATGTTAAACGACCAAGTATAGGTGCTATGGTATACGTATCATGTTAAACGAGCGAGTATAGGTGCTATGGTATACGTATCATGTTAAACGAGGAGTATAGGTGCATTGGTATACGTATCATGTTAAACGAGCAAGTATAGGTGCATTGGTATACGTATCATGTTAAACGACCAAGTATAGGTGTATTGCTATACGTGTCATGTTAAGCAATGATATAGGTGCTATGGTATACGTATCATGTTAAACGAGCGAGTATAGGTGCATTGGTATACGTATCATGTTAAACGACCAAGTATAGGTGCTATGGTATACGTATCATGTTAAACGAGCAAGTATAGGTGCATTGGTATACGTATCATTTAAACTACCAAGTATAGGTGCATTGGTATACGTATCATGTTAAACGACCAAGTATAGGTGCTATGGTATATGTATCATGTTAAACGAGCGAGTATAGGTGCATTGGTATACGTATCATGTTAAACGACCAAGTATAGGTGCATTGGTATACGTATCATGTTAAACGACCAAGTATAGGTGCTACGGTATACGTATCATGTTAAACGAGCGAGTATAGGTGCTATGGTATACGTATCATGTTAAACGAGCGAGTATAGGTGCATTGGTATACGTATCATGTTAAATGACTAAGTATAGGTGCATTGGTATACGTATTATTATTATTATTATTAATATTGCTATGGTATACTATTATTATTATTATTATTATTATTATTATTATTATTATTATTATTATTATTGGGAAGCCTTGAAACTAACTGGGCCCCCACTCCTCTAGCAATAGCAAAATAAACCCTACTAAAAATATAGTTAGCACCACGGGCGCCAATCTCTTGAGTGACCGAGAACTTTCGAATTCACTTCAAGAGGTCATGACCTCCTTCTCGAGTTCACCAAAAGAAGAGAAAGAGAGGGATGAACCCATATCCAATATCGGTAGCATTTGGTTTCAGACTTGACCCGCTTGCATTGTGCAGCAATCAATCACGCCATACCGCCACAAAGTCGGTCATACCGGTTTGCGTCAGGCGATGACCCAAGAAGATCAACGCACACATCAAGACCTCTCTCCCACGAGTAAAGTAACAAGTCACCGGGCGAGGTGATTGTCCCTCTCGCCGAGCCCGATATCAACTTCTTTACGAGCCGAAACCCCTACTCGGGAGCAGATATCAGCGAGAGTATCACGCACCACATTATGTCGATGTTTAATGCCAATAATACCTGCGCATGATACAACATTATCTCCATAGATATTGTGGAAAACTAGAAGGGGGGGGGTTGAATAGTTTTACCAATTAAAAGTTCCTTTTAAACTATTTAGATCGACTTATGTCAATCTATTTGGTTGTGTGTGTTGGATGTTGATAAACAAGCATATAAAGATATGTAACGAAAAGATAAGAGTAAGAAGCACAAAACCACAACGCGAGTATTTATAGTGGTTCGGCTACAAGGACACCTTCCTTGCCCTACTCCACTCCCTGAGTCACCTACTCGAGAGTTCGTAAACACTACACCAATCTCCTTATGGCGGAGAAGCCTTCACAACGTCGCCTACCCTTTTTCCGGTGCTAGGCTAACCACCGGGTTCTTTCACTCCAAGGTAAACCAAACCTACACAATGTCGCCTACCCTTTATAAGGTACTAGGCTAAGTACCTAGTTCTTTCACACCAAGGTGAACTACACCTTCACAACGTCGCCTACACTTTATTAGGTACTAGGCTAAGCACCTAGTTCCATTGCAATGGAGGAACTACTACCACACTACACCAACGACTAATCCTAAAGGAGATCTACTCTTTTACAACATCATCAAGGATATCAATATCCTTGGATCTAATACTAGTCTATGTTGTACATCGAAACACACCATATCGAATGTACATCTAAGGCACCTTTCACTAATACCTTTGACTAGATCTGCAAGACACCTTTCACTAATGTCTTGTGTCTTCACTTCTAAGCACCTTTCACTAATGCTTCTTTGTCTTGACTTCTAAGCACCTTTCACAAATGCTTCTTTGTCTTGACTTCTAAGCACCAACCACAAGTGCTTATCCTATAGACGATAGATACCCTTCACTAATATCTTCGTCTTGACACTTGAGACATCTTTCACTAATGTCTTCAACACTACACTTCTTTGAAGAAAGAAAGGAATCATCAACAAGAGGACTTGATGGCCTTGATGATGAGGAAGCATGGCAACTCATGGACTTGAGCTTGCTCGACTTCAAAGGTGGTGATCTTGCCTTTAAGAGGAACCTAAAAGATCACACAAAACAAAACTACAAACATAGATCTCTTAGATCTAAGGTTAGTGAGATTTAACTCGGGGAGAAAGTGTGTTGGAAAGGGTTGGAAATAATGAAGAAATGGCTCACTATTTATAGAGGAAAAATCCTCATGTTCCCGGATCCCACGGATCCCTACCACAAGGGATCCGGCTAGCACAAAGCTAGGATCCGTGGAACGCCCTCTTGCCCATGGGTATTTTGGTTATGGGTCATGGGTCATGGGTTGAACCATGGATCTTTGGCTAGATACAATGTATCTTTGAGTGCAATGCACTTAGTCACTGGGTATGGGTTGATCCATGGGTTATGGATATTATCCATGTATGATATAAGCATGATGTCATGCAATGGGTTATGGGTCAAGATCCATGGGTTATGGGCTTTGGGTTGTACCCAACTACATTCAATGTATTTGCCCAATGGGTTGTGATACTTAAGTTTCTACCCATTTATATTACCCAATATACTACATACTAGTTATGTGTATATTTTATCCAAATATGTAAACACTAGTTGTTGTACATATGTATTACTAAATCATAAAATCACTTATACTTGTTTTAGTGTTTTATGTGAAAATGTGAATATGTTAGAAACTATTAGTTCAAACCATTTATTTATTTTATTTGTTTCGTTAATATGATTTTACGTTTGTTATCGACAAAACATTAGAAGATCGTAAAATATAAATAAACGTTTGTGCGGCTTATTTGTATTAACAATCTCCCCTTTTGTTGATGACAAAACATAAAATTATTTTAAGGAAAAGCTAAAATTGTAAAAGTTTGAATTGTAGTTTTACTTTTTCTCCCTTTTGTCGAAACAAAAGTGTTTGAAGAAAGCAACACATCGCTTTTAAGAAAAACATGTGAAAGAAATAAAAGTAAAAAGAAATAGAGAGAAAGTAACGGGAAAGGATCTCGTCTTTACTCCCCCTTGACGAGTCCATCCCTATGTAAAGGCGTCAAGTAAGTAATACTAATCTAGTTTGTTTGCAAATAAGTTTGCAAAAGATTTTGTCTGAGAGACGAATGTGCTCCCCCTTGATGATTGCAATTTTGCAAGGGGATGTAACGAAATGTACACCTAGTATTGCAAGTAATTTGCAATGTATTGCTTTGACATAAAGCTCCCCCTAGCTTTAGGATGTCAAAGTATTCATGTGTAAATTGAATAACTACAAAACAAAGGTTAGAAAGCAAGTATAATTCACAATTTCCTGCAAATGTGGTTCAAGTTAGTAAAAAAAATAGCTTTATGTCTCACGGATCTCGCGGTTCCCTCCTAGTAGGGATCCGCTCTAAGCAATTCGAGGATCCGAGGCGATTAATTTCAAAGAAAGGTGATATAACAAGTAATGTTATCACAAAATGAGATATGAATACAAGGTAATCATATGCTCGGAAAAATAACAAGTAGCATGTAATTCCATTCAATAAAACTAGAGTTATGATATACATGACTCTAAAACTAAGAAAATAAGAAAATACATGACTAGGAATTTCTAAACCAACTATCGCTGATGCTAGGACACCACTAAAATCTTCTAGCTCAAGTTTTGTTTAGGTTTGATCTCGTCGAAACGCCGAGGAGATGATAGAACATGAAACGTTGGTCTTCTCGTACTTCATGTATCAAACTTTCAACATGTTGACAATGATAGCAATCTTTGTCATGGCTAGAGTAGTGGTGGTGGAAGAAATGAAATGGCTTGATGCGAAGGATCAAGTGAAGCGGCTGGAGCTTCAAACGATGGAGGGATTGGTGGGGCGCATTTGAGAATGGCTCGACTAAGAATGATGGTGGTGGTAGAAGTGTCAACTTCCATATGGTTGGGTGGTTGACTTTGATGATTTCTCATAATCCAACGGGATTATATGATGGAAACGGCGAAAATGAAGCCGAGCAAGTGTTGACTCAACCCTTGATTTTGAACCATTATTCCTCCTAATGAGGAGAATGTTGTCGTGAGGAAGGATGAGATGGCCTAGAGGCAAATCCTCTAAATTGTAGAGGTGTGGTGATGATAGTGGGATGTAAATGAAATATCTCTAGAACCAATGGTGATGGTTTAGTGGAGATAATATTGTTTGGCCTAGGAGGTATGGTGGTGTTTGGCATTGGTAGTTTGTGGGTACTATCCTTTTAGGAATTGGTTTGATTGGATGAGGAAGGATCCTATCATTTGTTGGCTTGACCGGAGATGATTCGGTTGAAGAGATTTCGTGTATAACACCCGCCTTTTTCATGGGTGGTTCTTTGGTGGATAAGTTACTACTTGGGGTTTTCCTTATGATGAGATGATTTCAAGAGGTTTGCAAAGATTTCTAAAGTGCTTAAAGTTAGGATGAGAGTGATGACTATGGAGGTCCTAACAAAGTGGTTTATAAACCAAGAGATTTGGCAAGTACATTTAAGCCTTAAGCCACTAGGATTCATTGGAATGTGATGATTAACATGCACAAGAGTCAACTTCAGAGTTTGCACTGATTTATTAACTCATTTAAGATGAGATGGAGTGTTTGAGTTAGGAAGATGAGTTGAAATGATTGTTTTAGAAGAATTTGACATAAGCTGTCATCCGGATCCCACGGTTCCCTCCTCAAAGGGATCCGGCTCTCAGCAGCTATGAAAGAGTGGAAATGATGTTTCTAAGATCTAAGACCTATAACATCTTGAGTGTTTCAGTCTTCCTAAGTGTATTAAATGAAGGGGTGCTTAACTACTTGAAGGTAATGAGTGATGTAGCTAATGATTGTCTTTTATGGAAGGATTTGGAACTTTCAAGAGTACCAATGGAGGAGAAAGGATGACACTAAAAATGAGAGTGTCAATTGAAGCTAAATGATCCTAGAGATCAGGTTGTGACTTAGGATAGTGTTTTGGAAAATATCCTAGAAGCTTTGGGATGGGAAAAACTAGAGTTTGATCAACTTTGATCAATTTTGAGGTAAGGATGATTTATGATCAATTATGCCATAATCGAAAGATTTCTAAGACTAAATGTGAGGGATTAAGTAAAAAATGAAGTGTGAGTTTGAGAGCGGAAGAGTAATGGATTAAAAATGAAACGGTAGATCTACAAGCGTCTTAGAGTGTGATCTAGGTGAGTTATGTATGAGTAGGGAAGATCAACCTATCTTGATAAGGACTTAATTTGCCTTAAGACACTATGTTTAGCTTAGTGTGAGGTGTTCTAAGGATATGTTTGAAATATAATGCTTGCAATTGCATTTTTGCTTGTCGGATCCCACGGTTCCCAAGTGTAGGGATCCGTCTAGCACAATCTTTGGGATCCGTCTATCTCCGTCAAGCAGACCTTTACTAAAGGTATGCAATGGTCTTGACAATGCATTATATCTCAAGGATAGTCTAAAATGAGTTCTAATACTAAGATATCAAATGTAAGATGTTTTATTTCATGAAAGAAATTAGATTACATTGATAAAGCACGAGTACAAGGGAATTGATCCTATTTTGGAATACTACTAGGTTCCTTGAGTGTTTTCGCTAGAAGGATCATTATGTGATTGATGACTGTTGGTGGAATCAAGAATGAAGAAAGTCTTCATGAGAGATATGTTTAGCGGTTCCATCATCTTGTTCACAAGCACGCATAACGGACTTTGAAATTGAGGATGGAAGTGCATAACATTATGATGAGGCGTGTCAAGAACATTCCATAAGGGATGAGTTTATTCTGGAGCCTTGAAGATTTGCAACCGCCTTGCGAAGAAGTAGGCGAGATTGTATGGTTGTTGTGTTAGCAAACAAGACAACATGTGAGCACAACAAGCGGAAGAATTTCTCGATTTCCTAAGGCTCCAAACATTTTCACGAGGATGAGGGCAAGCGGCTTGTACTCTTCTCGGATATCCCTTGTAAAGATAATGTTTGGATCGGAGTAATATGGTCGAGGTTTGCATATTATGCGATTTAAATCTTCCTGATAGGGTATGTGAACAATATGGAGTATTTTCTTCACGAAAGTTGAAGAGAGAATCAAGAGATCAATCTTGGTGAAGGCACATTGTCCATGATTAGAATCCGGAGGATGTGAGCAAAATGCCCAACGGTTAGAGTGAACTTTGGTTTTGATATAAAACTAAAGGGATAGATAGCGATCCTCGTTATTTAACGAGTTCGACTTGATTGGAAGAATTCCATTATGAACCTTGGACATATCTTCTCGTTGATTTCAAGAAGACATTCTAGTCCTATGGCTCTAAGGAGGTATTGATACCTTCTTCGAATTGTAGAGAGGTGTCTACAATACGTCCTTCGTGGAAGTGACGGTTTTCGAGATTATTGAACCCACGGACATGATTGCCAGGTGTGTTGGGTTCGAGAGAGATGTTTGGAGTGTAGACGCTAGTGAGTGAAAAATCAAACTCATATTCATGCGTCATAGTTGAACCTATAGAAATGATGGGTTAATAAGAGGTGATGTTTATGGTCGACCTATAATTATCTAACGTTTTTATTAGATTTTTATTAACAATGATTTTTAATTTGCATAAAAAAAATTGTTCTCAAGTAGGACGGATCCCACGGTTTTTTTTCAAAAGGGATCCGCTAGTATAACTTCCGGATCCGTGGATCCAGTAATGTAAACAATTTTGATAAAACAAAGGTTTTACATTTTATACCACGAGAAGTGTTTTATCCTACATTTTCTTTTAGCATGCACACATGACTTCTAATGTATCACGAAGGAATATGAAACATAAAAATCACAAGAAAATAAATAATAACAAAGATAACAAGATTATTAGTAATATTGCATTTCAATGCTAAGGATGATACAAAGGATTGGGTATATGATCCCAATGTAGATTAACAACACAAAGTAAATGTTCCATATGTGAACTTCATCATAGGGAACACAAGTGCGATGAGTGTTAGGCGATAAGCACGAGTGCGATGTAAACCATGTTGATAATGGATCTTCTTGGTTTGGTTGAGATGGAATGAGGAGGAAGATGAAGTTTTTGAGTGAGAGGAAATTTTGAAATTGGAAGATTTGAAAAGTGAGGGTTTGATAGAGTGGTCGACGATGGGAGTATTTATGGGAAGGAGGAATTTTTGAAATTCGTGTTTTGTTTTATTATTGGATTAAAAGAAAACAAAACATAAGTTTTATATACCACGACTTTAGACGAGAAATAAGACACGTATGTAAGAAAAAGGCTTCCTAATGAAGCTTCATGTAAAACATGTAATTTGCACAAAAGATAATCGTATAAATACCTAAATAGGTATACTTAATTATCAAGCAAAGTAAAAAGAAAATCATACCTCTAGCGCATTTAGGAATGTCTTTACAAATGACACAGAAAATGTCACTTAGACTATTCCCGCTCCTTTGCGTTTAAGATACCTTCTTAAGGAAGGTATTCTTGTTACCAAGCGACTCCTAAAGCTTAGTGGGTATGAGCTTTGACTAATCAACATAACAAAGAAGATTAGTGCAATTAAAAGAAAAAAAAAATAAATAGGAAAAATGTTGTTATCAAATCAACATCCAAACATATAGTTTTAAAAGACATGGTGTTTGTTTTTATGAAAAACCTTCTTTGTAGTTTTCAATTAACCATGGATCGTATCAAGTTTTTAAAGTACAATATACTTCAAGAAACTTGGTAACGAAGCTCTGATGCCAATTGTGGAAAACTAGAAGGGAGGGGGTTGAATAGTTTTACCAATTAAAACTTCCTTTTAAACTATTTAGATCGACTTATGTCAATCTATTTGGTTGTGTGTGTTGGATGTTGATAAACAAGTATATAAAGATATGTAACGAAAAGATAAGAGTAAGAAGCACAAAACCACAACGCGAGTATTTATAGTGGTTCGCCTACAAGGACACCTTCCTTGCCCTACTCCACTCCCGAGTCACCTACGAGAGTTTGTAAACACTACACCAATCTCCTTATGACGGAGAAGCCTTCAAAACGTCGTCACCCTTTTTAGGTGCTAGGCTAACCATCGGGTTCTTTCACCCAAGGTGAACCAAACCTACACAACGTCGCCTACCCTTTATAAGGTACTAGGCTAAGTACCTAGTTCTTTCACACCAAGATGAATTACACCTTCACAACGTCGCCTACCCTTTATTAGGTACTAGGCTAAGCACCTAGTTCCATTGCAATGGAGGAACTACTACCACACTACACCAACGACTAATCCCAAAGGAGATCTACTCCTTTACAACATCATCAAGGATATCAATATCCTTGGATCTAATACTAGT
Organism: Chrysanthemum lavandulifolium; assembly: GCA_022545495.1. Lineage (NCBI taxonomy): Eukaryota > Viridiplantae > Streptophyta > Magnoliopsida > Asterales > Asteraceae > Chrysanthemum > Chrysanthemum lavandulifolium. The sequence goes on from CM040242.1 coordinate 55,886,369, forward strand.
CTATGCTGTACATCGAAACACACCATATCGAATGTACATCTAAGGCACCTTTCACTAATACCTTTGACTAGATTTGCAAGACACCTTTCACTAATGTCTTGTGTCTTCACTTCTAAGCACCTTTCACTAATGCTTCTTTGTCTTGACTTTAAGCACCTTTCATAAATGCTTCTTTGTCTTGACTTTAGCACCTACCACAAGTGCTTATCCTATAGCGATAGATACCTTCACTAATATCTTCGTCTTGACACTTGAGACATCTTTCACTAATGTCTTCAACACTACACTTCTTTGAAGAAAGAAAGGAATCATCAACAAGAGGACTTCAAGAGCCTTGATGATGAGGAAGCATGGCAACTCATGGACTTGAGCTTGCTCGACTTCAAAGGTGGTGATCTTGCCTTTAAGAGGAACCTAAAGATCACACAAAATAAAACTACAAACATAGATCTCTTGGATCTAAGGTTAGTGAGATTTAACTCGGGGAGAAAGTGTGTTGGAAAGGGGTTGGAAATAATGAAGAAATGGCTCACTATTTATAGAGGAAAAATCCTCATCGCTCCCGGATCCCACGGATCCCTACCACAAGGATCCGCTAGCACAAAGCTAGGGATCCGTGGAACGCTCCTCTTGCCCATGGGTATTTTAGTTATGGGTCATGGGTCGTGGGTTGAACCATGGATCTTTGGCTAGATACAATGTATCTTTGAGTGCAATGCACTTAGTCACTGGGTATGGGTTGATCCATGGGTTATGGATATTATCCATGTATGATATAAGCATGATGTCATGCAATGGGTTATGGGTCAAGATCCATGGGTTATGGGCTTTGGGTTGTACCCAACTACATTCAATGTATTTGCCCATTGGGTTGTGATACTTAAGTTTCTACCCATTTATATTACCCAATATACTACATACTAGTTATGTGTATATTTTATCCAAATATGTAAACACTAGTTGTTGTACATATATATTACTAAATCATAAAATCACTTATACTTGTTTTAGTGTTTTATGTGAAAATGTGAATATGTTAGAAACTATTAGTTCAAACCATTTACGTATTTTATTTGTTTCGTTAATATGATTTTACGTTTGTTATCGACAAAACATTAGAAGATCGTAAAATATAAATAAACGTTTTACGGCTTATTTGTATTAATGATATCACCGTAAAACCTTGGAACAAGCGAGAGCACGGCATCCGAGTGGAAAAGGGAACACCTAGACGATAGCATAAAACACACGGTAGGTTTTAGCATTCATAGTCTGTCGGTCCAACTATCGGGACTACTCGAGCCATCAAGTATGGTCTTCCATTTGCGATCTCCATAAGGCCATCTGTCTAGCAGATAAGCAAAATATGGATTCGGCCTCTTTTGTGACACGTGTGAAATATAAATCTGCCAATTTCTTCATGAGTTTGGGGGCAACAATCTCACAAGAGCTACCCAAAAGGTCGGTCTTCATTTTCTCATTAAAACATGCAGGAATCATCAAAGGAAGATCCGAAGCAACAACACCATCTGCGGAGAAGTTCGATCAGAGGGTGTGATTGGAGTCTAGAAGCAAGAAAGGCATAATTCAAGACATCACCAAGAACGTATACACCAAGCCCCAAATTCAAAAGGAAGAGTGGCCGGTCTCCATTGCCAATTTCCAAACCCGGGCCCAGAGGTAAGGACAATTCGCCCAAAGAGGAGCGAAGTGCTTCATCGAATGAAATCGAGCACGCTCAAAACACGGGGAAACATGTGCGCATAGAAATACAACTTGGAAATGCCGGCACAAGCACGGAGAAGCAGCAACTTACATTGGGGATCATTAAGCTTAGCAACAGCGTCCATAAGTTTAATGGTTTTAGCAACCTGTTTCAAAACGAGCTTACTGCTAAACTCAAGGTCTACACCAACAGGACCACCCAACAATTTAACACCATGTAGGGGCCGGGCAATATTAGGAGGGAAAACACCTGCAAGCCTGCTTCTAGGATCTTCCATTGGCCAAAAACCTCAGCTTTATCGACCGAGGTGCAAACCATAGCGAGGTCCATCCATCATAATGAGCTCCAGGGCCTTCCCAACAAACAGAGTATCTCCAATGATCATACCATCATCTAGGTACCAAGCTTGAAAGGGGAGAGAAAAGGAGTCTTTGATCTTGCGAGCCAAAGGATGTAGCACCAACGCAAAAATGAGAGGTCCAAGAAGGTCACCTTGCTGCACACCTTGGTGAGACCATAAGGTGTGTTCCCCATAATATAATCTGGCTGGGCTGGAGTAGCAAAATTCAACCCAACGTGATATGGCAGGACAATGGAGGCGAACCTCTTGTAACATCACCTCACGGTCCACCAAATTGAAGGCGTTTTTGAAATCCACCAACAACATCGAAAGACCCACATCATCTTCACGGTCTTCAACCAACCGATTCACGGCATGAAGAATGGTCTCAACTTCCCACCAAAAAAATGGCGCCAAGAATTCTCACAAAAAATATGGCGCCAAAACTTCCTACCAAAAGCTACCAGATCTGCTCTATATATCACATAAAGAAAACTTGAGATCTTATCCCACCAAAAGCTACCAAATCTTATCCTCAAAACCACTCAACCTCACAAGATCTTATCTTCACACAAACTTCAAAACCAGAGATGGAGCCATTTAATCCTTTTATGTGTTCTTGTGGAGCAGGAAATTTAAAATTAAGAACATCACATAGAGAACATTCATCTAGACGACAATATTATGCATGTCCTCTGTCAAAGGTGAACAATCATACATTTATTATTTATGTAAATATACAAATAATTGGGTTGTAATCTCTTATAATTTTCTTATTATGTAATGACCGAGAAAAGATAATGGGTGCGGATATTTTATGTGGAAGGATGCATTTGACGAGTACTTAAGAACAATCTCTTCTCAAGGTTCGGATCGCACCAAGAGTGCTCGAATTGCCATGAAAAGATCTTAGGATAAACTTGTTGGAATCACAAAACATGTGCTAGAGACAAGAGTAAGGTTCTTTGGAGGCAAGACTTGAGATGGCAAGGATTCTCGACGACCACGCATGTCGATCGGATGCATTACTTCGTGAAATGTTAGGTGACATGGAAAATCTTCGTAGTAGTAGTAGTAGTTGTTGTTGTTCTTGTAGTTGTTGTTGTTGCCGTTGTTGTTGTTGTTGTTCTTGATCAAAGTAGTAGTTGTTCTTGTAGTTGTTGTTGTTGATGTTGTTGTTGTTCTTGTAGTATGTATCTGTCAAGTATTTTATAAATCAAAGCACATCTTTGGATTTGTAAAGTCGACCATGTTCTTAGTTAACTGATTATGGTGTCCAAACACCCTTTTCCAATACTAAATTACATATGCTCAAAGAATGAAACGAAGAAACAATATCACATTTAACAAACACAATTAAGAACCATATTAATTCATCATAAATTTAATATTTTGTTTTCCCATAGCTATATATCTACTCTGTTTCGTCAAGTCTCATCAATAAATCCCAAGCGTTGGATAACCCGGAGATACAACCCACCGCTCAAAATTCAAGTCTTCGTTTCTTTTGACGAGATATTTTTAACGACGTACGATGGAACTAAAGATATGTCGTTTTAATTTTAAAATAGTTTAGGGTTTTACGTAATAAAAGACTATCCAAGCATCGGGTTTTAGTTATGTATTAATAGTTGCAATAAAGTGTATTTTTTTATAAATAGCGAGGTTTTTGGGGACATGTCCCCGGAAAAGGTTAGCGAGGAATTTTCCATGAACAATTAGCATGCTTTTGACTTTGGTCAAATTTTGGTAAAAGTGAAATATACTTTCGGGGGACAAGTTCCGGAGAAAGTTTACGTTGAATTTTGACTATCCGGTCAAAGTTTGATAAAAATCAAACTTACTTTCGCCGGGGACATGAATCAAACTTACTTTCGGGGACATGTCCGGGGACATGTCCCCGTGAAAGTGTCCGTTGAATTTTCCATAACAAGTCATCGTATTTATGTGCCACGTCATTTTATTTTGTTATTTAGTGACTTTATTTGGGACATGGTGTCCCCGTGAAAGTCTCTCATCATTCATCCGATTGTTGTAGTGATTACAACTTTTCTCATAATTGTTTTAGTTTATTTTGATATTTTCACGTTCATGTTTAAACGTTACACAAAACACTTATCACAATATCGCAACTATAAATGTTTGCCGTTAAAAAATTTCGTTTTTAGGCACGGATACTCGCCTAGTATTTTAATATCTAAGAGTTTCTCAAGATATTTAGATAGTAATTTTGCTAAAGCGAAAGTATAAAGTGCACTCTGACAAAGCTAAACAAGTAAAAGAGTTTGTATAAAAGTGGATTGGACACAATTCAAAAATAAAAACATTTAATGTAAATATACAACACCAACAAACACATCTTTGTTACCTCACAGATATGCACTTCGACAATGTTGCATAGTAGTAAATGTTCATCTGTTACATTAAATCATTCAATCATCAAGCATTTACCCTATTGAACTTGTTACTGAAACCCATTCAAGAGACATATTCATACTTAAAACATCAACTTTGATTTAAAATCATCGTTTAAAATCTTGTTAGATGAAAGGGACCAACATAAAATAAAGGAAAATAGTGGGAAACATGATTCTAAATGTAGTGTTCATTTGAGCAAGTGTAGTAGTGCAAAAGGTTGTTGAAATATGCCTGTCTCTTGACTCGGTTAGTTCGGGTCTCGTCTTGTTTATGGATAACCGGAACCGTAAACAAATCTCACCATTTATTGAAGCCTTTCGAAGCTTTGTCAAATTGGCACGAAGTATCAAACTCGACTTAGTATCACACTCGACTGTTAACGTCTTTAAAACCTTTGAATTTGACAAGACGAACTTTAGAAACTCTAAATCATGATAACCGCACCCGTCTTTGTATTTCACGGTCTTCAAGTTTACACGCATACAGGTTGGAATGGGCTTTAGATTATTCCATTCATAATCATGTAAAGCCTTTTAAACACACAAAAGACAGACAAAACCCAACATTAACTATACAGATATAAAATGAAAACACACATCAAAGCTGTAAGAAAAAGGCTAACGTAAATACCGTTCCAATGGATAAATGCTCCAGTTTTGGTGATCTTTCAAGGAATTGAGGGATTAAGTTCCACTGATGACCAACATAACCTTCTAACTCCAATTGCTTCAATTTCGGAAAAAACTTGGGCAAATCCAAGTGATCATCACTGCTTGACGAATCCTATAGTTGAATGCATAAAACCAGGAATCATTCAAGTTTAATATATTATCAATAAACAACAAATTGAAAATTAAACATTTTAAAAAGAAAGCCCTGATGGTCTTTTTTTCTTATTTTCTTAAAAAAAAAAACCCTTACCTTGATGTTTAGATAAATCAATTTAGCTTGACTGATTCCTTCTAGAATTGAGATGACATCTCCTCTATTACAAAAGGAAAGCCCATAAACCCGTCAAACAAGAAGTATTCTAAATTAGGGAGATTTAAAACGACGGTGTCTGTAAGATATTGAGAGACTTTCAAATTCAATCGCTTCAAAGTAGGTAACTTGAAGTAGGTGCCCCCTTCAATGTTCAAATAACCCATTTTCACATACAAATTTTCAAGTACCGGACACCCATGGATTAACTTGAATACACTTTCCCTATATATTCCATCAGTAACAACATCAAGGGTTTTCAAATTAGGAAGATTAACAAAAGGAAAGTCCATACACCCATCCCCATCAAACCAGAAGTTCTCTAAATTAGGGAGATTTAAAAGACGGTGGCAGCAATTATATTAGAGTAAGTACGAATTACTTTCAAATTCAATCGCTTCAAAGTAGGTATCTTGAAGTAGGCGTCCCCTTCATTTTTCCAATAACCCAATCTCACATACAAATTTTCAAGAATTGGACACCCATGGATTAACTTTAACGCACTTTCCCTATACATTCCGTCAATAACAACATCAAGGGTTTTCAAATTAGGAAGATTGATTAAAGATGGGCAATTGGGAAAGGCATCCATGCTAGGCGACTTGATACAATCTAATTTTAATTTTGTAAGCGTCTTGCAAGTGTAAAGGCTGCTAGGCAACCTAAGATACTTAGCTTTCATTTCAAGCTCATGAACCTTTAACCTAATTGCTTTACTAATCAGCTCTCCCGAATACGACTCAAAATTATAACACAAATCGGAAAATTGCACCCGAAATATTTTAATCTGAGAAGTCTTGCAACATTCAAGTACCCAATCCACGTCTTTTGGATCTAAATATTTATGGTCTTCATTTGTGTCAAAATCAAGGTTATGTACGAAAGTCCAGGTGTATCTCCATGTTTTGGACAAAAGGCTAGTTCTCACTGCGAATCTTGTAGGCATTAAGGAGAGTATGTATGAAAGAACATCTTGAGGCAGGCTGCTAAGCCTATCTACAACATGCTCACATATGGAACTCATTTCCTGATAATTTAAACACCCAAATTTTAGAATCGTGGTTATGTAAATCAAATTATTACTATCACAATGACATAATGCAAAAATGAAAAACAACAAACGATTTAGGGCCATTATGCAAAAATGAACAATAAGTTAAGGACTTGATGTGAAAAACAAACAAAGGTGATGCTATTTAGGATTTAGATTTTGATACTACATCAAACAACATTTGCAAGGTGTTGGTATCAGCACATAAAAATACAAGTAGGTATAATATACATTTAATAGCACCATTACGTTTTTAAAACCTAAATCCTAACTAACTGCTTATGAAAACAGTTGCAAATCAAAACCCTAATTCTTGTTTAACTTTTGTTACATTTACCTCCTGTGAGTATCGGAATCATGCTTAAACTGCTTAATCTTGAACCAAACACTTGCAGTAGGCATGATGTCATACCCTTCGGGGTGTTTGTTTAAGCTTATATATAAGTCAAGCTTATGAGTTTTTTGGCTTTCTAAAACTTCAATGAACGCATAAGTCGCTATAACAAGCTTACAGAAACATCTTATAAGCCCCATAACTTGAGCTTATTAGGGAAATTTCAAAATGTAATGGTATCAAATTTACTCATTAAAACACTTAAACAACTCTTATATGTGACCATTATACTAGATTTCCACAAATAACAGCTAGCACAAATACCTCTTCGAATCATAAACTTAAAAGATAATATACAGAGTAGATGCAAATAAAAACTGACTTTGATGAATAAGCTCAGCTTTTAAAGCTAAACTTTAATCGTAATCTTTGACAATCGATGAATGAGTATGTTACCTATGACGCTTAATCTAATTAAATATACCATCTTTTACCACTTGGTAGGTTTGCCTCTTCAACTGTACTCTATATTGTAAAAGGTTGTATTAGGCTTTGACGTCTTTTAGGGTAAGTCTGTCATCTTATGCAACTCGAAAGAAATATAAAGGGGTAATAACTTTAAAAAGCATTATATATACTTGTTCAAAAATATATTTCTGGGTATTGAACAAATATTTTTGCTTATGTGGGTACTAAACTTTCAAATTTGGTCTTCTTGAGATACTCTGTCACATTTTTGCCCTTCAAATTATTAAAAACTCAAGGGCAAAAATGTCACAAAAGTACCTTAAAAAGACCGAATTTGAAAGTTTAGTACCCATATAAGCAAAAAAAATTGTTCAATACTCAAAAAAGTATTTTTGGACAAATATGATGTTTTTTAAAGTTATTACCCCAAAAGTAAATGAAGAACGAGTTTGATCTAACTACATATGTATTATGCAATGATTTATTGAAGCAATAAAGCTTGATAATATTCTAGGATCCCAAATTTTGTAAAATGTAGTCCCTAGCTTGCTCATCGTAGTGACATTACATAGTGGATTGGACGTTGGGTTTAGACTTTAGATTAGTAAAATTATTAGTAACATCATCAATGTCATATTGGTCTTTCAAATAATATTAGAAATAGTAACTAGACTATTATGAGATTTGATGTTGTCTTCTTCGTAAGTATTTATAAATTAACCTAGTTGTCTAGCGGGTATGTAACTAACACACGAAACGAATATGATATATTTAATAACCTAACATCATTATATCCCAATGGCCTGCCAAGTTTCATGAACGTATAACATGTTATACATTCATAGAATCAATCAAACATCACCTGGTTTGTCCGACTAAAATGAATAGTTGATTAAGGATTCACCTAGATTTTAACCAAATCATACTTATACGCGATCTTCAAGTAAACTCATAAATACAAACCAATAACGTCAACACAATTGCATTAGTTAATCAAAACCACAAAATAAATACTTTAAACGCTAGGGTTCATCACGTTTAAACAAGTACTTAGCCTAGCATGATGAAGAACATAACACAAAAAAATAGTAGAGTATAGGTTCAATGTATTATCGACTACTAAGAAGATCAAACCTGCAAACAAATGTTACTGTGTTTCGAATCTCCAAATCTCTTTAGTTACTTGTGCTCCAATCGACTCGAGAAGGTAGATAATAAGAGATACTCGTATTCCCTTCTATATATTCTCGTGTATATACTGACCATTAAAAGTGAATTATGGGCTCCATGTTATGAGACTCATGGCCCATGATCATATTAATTGACAAGAGTGTAATAACCGAATATTAAGACATATTTAATGATGTTAAAAAAATGACATAGTTAATGATAGAACTATATACGGTAGGGTAAGATGAAAGGTTTATGGATAAATATTAATATATGTATGACCGGATTCGAACTCGAGACTTGAGGATTGCACACATTACGTATGAGAATCAATGTATAAATAATTAATATATAAATGTTATATTTAATTATTTGATCACGAAATAAATACTTAATGATATTTAATATTTGACGAGTTTTGATTATCGGTCATTAAATGTCAACGGGATATGAAGAAAAGTTAACAAGTCGAGAAGGTTTTAGGAATCCTCTTTGGGCTTGTGTTTGGCCGAAAACTATAGAATCCCACATCGGATACTATAGCAATCTTGACATCTACCATAAGGCTATAAATACATCCTCATGTATTCATCCTTTGGTACACTAGATTTCAATAGAAGGCCAAACTTCTTCTTTCTTCCTCTTGTTCTTGGTCGACGGTGAATCCCATTGTAAGGGATTTACTGGTGACCTTGAGCATAACAAAGGTGTTTGGTTAATCTATTGTGATCAAGAACCTAGCTTTTCTCATTAATTCGTTACTAATACGTGTGTACAATAACGAAGAGCAAATACACTTGTGTTTGCATATCTTGGGTATTCGACATCTAAGGTGGTCGAATTATATAAACCCTAATTTATTAGGGTTTAAAGTTTCTTGGTACTTGATCTTATTTGGGGGTTTTTCATAAACCCTAATTGCATTGATTCGCAAAAGGTGCGCATATACTTTTAATTCGGTTAATTAATTTACAAGTATTATTCCTATTACTTCATTGCATGCTTTGATGATGTTTACTTGTTTTCTATAATTGTTATGATTAGTAAAACCAGCAGTGGCATCACGAGCCGTTAATATGTTGTAATTAATTACCGAAACACATAAAAATTGAATCTTAATGATTACTATATGCTTTTATGGTTTCTAGGGTTTTGAAAATTGCAACCCTAATTTTTATTAATTGGGTCAATTACCCTTTAATTTTTTTAATTAGGTTTTATATTTTGTAAAACTTGTAGAAACCCTAGGATTGCATGTATATTTTTATGTGGTTATTATGAATAATTGTTATGTGCCATGATTATATGCGTTTCTTGGGATTATAATTGTTATGAGGAATCCATGGTGGAACATGCATGTTTTGCCATGGATTATTGTTTTGATTAATTGTTAAGTGATATACACATGTTTATTTATTTGATAATTATTGAATTGGGAAGACCTCAATTATACTAATAAAAATTAGTTATGTGCTATTTGGTGTACTATTGACTTTGGCTTACGTGATCGACTTGTCGATGCATGTGGCTCATCTACCTTGTAGGTGAAAGCCCTAGTTAATATATGCATGGTTTTACGCCTAGAATTGTTTATTAGGTTTTATCGAAATAATTATGCATGTGGCTAATTGTTTTTACATATGTTAATTGTTAAGTTATATGAATATTATTTGAGTTCCTTTTAATTTTATTAGAATGCCTTTTGTTTATATTGTATGACATGTCAGTAAGCAAAAAGGGTTTTTTTTAGAATAGAAAATTAAATGGACTAAATAATGGCGAAAATTTGATTTGTTTTTCTAAGTATTAAATCTTGAACTTTTAATCGATTGATCTGTTGTACTAAATGGTTAGAACGGCTCACCACTAGAACAAACTAAAAGGGTTAAAAGAAGTGCATACGATACACTGAAAGGATGTCTAAGGTTATGCTTGACACTTACACGGTCCTCGCCTCTGTGAGTTCGATTGGAGCTACCTACTATAACCATTCTATGTACGAAGCATCTTAGTGCAAAGTTGTAAGTTTCTCAACGATCGATTAAAACTTTGTAGAATTTAATCTTAGCAAATTTAAAACTATGAGTAAGGTTTTGAATTTTTTTGCTATAAAGTTGTATGCATGCTTCTTTATACATAAGTTTTGATTACACATAAAAAATTATACCCTTTAAAATTTAAGTTTATGCCATCTAATAATATGAAACACTTGAAGTTGTAATTTAGTTATGTGAGACCTTGAGCTAGATTACAATAACAAGGTGAATCTTTATGTTGTGTGAGACCTCATCTTAATAATTTGCAGTTTCTAAATTAGACAACTTAATTAAGTTAGTTAGTGAGATCTATAACTTAAGGCATAAGATGGGATAAAACATGCTTACATTTTGCATTAATTGTTTTGGCAAAATTGTAAATCCCATAATTTTGGAATTGGAAACTTGTTTGTCAATTATCGTTTTCAACGATTACATTCTATACTTTCATCACTAGCGATCAACCGATGTGGTGAAACTATGATAATGAGGATCAAAATTCAAGAAAAATACCGTGGTTAATATGAATATTGACCAAAGGGTATTTTATTTTCTTGAAAGATTTAATTATCGAAAATACTAAAATTGAATTTTGTTAATTCTTTTGATTGTATTAATGCAACATTAAGCGATGGCGTGGTTTGGGCTTTGGTAAATTGATCTAGTTACGTTTTCAAACAAATGTTTGATCAAGAAAAATTTACTAAAGACAAACATAAACTCTTTTCCATGGAAGAAGAGTGAGACTCAATCCTATTCCTTTTCATGATTGAGAAAGGTATGTTAGGAACATTAGAATTATCTAAATTCTAATATAACTCATAGCAACTTTAATAGTTAAGAAAATTGCATACCATGTTTTCCTTAAGAGATTTCATTACCCTCTGTTGGTGATTGAATTCTTATATGACATTTTGGTCAACTAGAAAACATGTTTGACATTTTATGAGTTATTAAATTAGAATCTAGACTAATTACTGCAAAATTGGTAAAAGACAAACTAGTATATTTTATCTAGTTGTTTTGTTTTGACTAATTGAAGGTGCTATACATCATTATGGCGATGGTAGACCCATTAAGGAAGAAATTGCATGCTCAATTTTTCAAGTTAATAGCATGATGGATGATTCATCATCTTCAAAGTAGAATACACTCTTTTAGTACCTAAGTAATTGTTACGAATGATCTTACAAAGGGGTAGCAAAGTAATAGCACGCTATTTTCTTTGGTTAATGAAACACTAACAATGTTGTCAAATACTGGTGGGAGTATGGTGTATTCTTGAATAAGACATTATTGTAACGTTGTCTAATTCAGTGGGAGTTACAAGATATACATCTACTTGTAATGCTTATATATATCTATGACACTATCATATTGTTCACATAAACAAAATGCAAGTCGTGTTGTTTGTGTGCTATATGGTGTTGTTCTATGCACAAGTGGGAGAAATATTTATTGTGTGCAAAGGAACAACACATATAAATATGATTAATGGATTCTCTTGAAAGAGATTAAGATTGTCTTGTTTAAAGAACATGTGTCAAGATTATAGCATAGACTACTTTTATGTCTTATGTCATTAAAATTATAGAAACACTTGAAGTTACATTTTAGGTTAAGTGAGATCTTGGCTAGATTGTAATCTCAAGGTAAATCACCACTTGTTGTGGGATTAGGCGTGGATGATTTGCAGTTTCTTAAGATGGACACTTCAACGGATGACATAATTAAAATAAAGTAATCTAATGCTACTTTAAATATTTGTGTATTCTTGGAATGACATAAATAGTTTATTAACTTGAAAATTAATTAATTGAAACCATGGCGTGGTGTTCATAATAACTTTAAATTAGACATGGTTATGTGTTTCTGTATAAACTCACAAACATGAAGTCTTTTAAAGACTTATAATATAAAGTAAGATAGTATAACTGTTATGTCTTTTGACTTGGTCAAAGAATACTTATGTTATAAAACATGCAATTGGCTTGGATATTCTATTATACCATTAAGTTGACTTAGTTTGTAAATAGGTAGGCCAAAAGGAATATGTTTATCTTACATATTGTTAGATTGTCTTACAATATTAATTCTAATGAAATAATATAGGTATATGGAATGTTCAGTTAGAAGAATCAAACATTTGTTGTATTGTTTGATTCAAGATAACTATATCTTCTTTTCTTCCAAAAGTTATCAAGGTTAGAAAATTGAGTATTGATTGGATATACTTAATAAAACTCAAACCTAGAAGATTATTAAGACACCATTTTAGTATGGAATGTGATGAATCACATTGAGTCTTATATTGAAGTTCTGATTTGTTAAAACTACTTATGGAGTAGGTTATTAATGAACAAGATTTACGAACTGTTAATGTGATTTGTAATATCCCAAAAGAAAACAATTTTGTGTTGTTCTACTTGCTAAAGTATCTATAGATAGTCTTTAACTTACAAAAGCAAGTGGGAGTTTTGTTTAGATCTTGAAGAGATTAAATTATAATTACAAAACACATAATCTTCTAAAATACACTAGTAAATATCATGATGAGGTCAAATATGATAGACCTAAAGATGGTGGAATTCTCATTCATAGATCCGCAAGGATATCTCAGATATTTGATATGATGAGAAATATGAATTACAGGATCATGGTAAACCTGTTAATCATAATGATATATTACCTAATATTGAATTGTGGTAAATTATTCATACTATGAATGACAAGATGTTGTTCATAAAGATAATCAACTTTGAAAACTTGGTTTATCTTAATAATGATGAGTTTCTTTAAAAGAAGGAAAACCCTAGTGGTTTAAATCTTTGTGTAGAAATCATATGGACAACATTGTACATGTGTTTAATGCATGACTTGTGACAAGATTATTAATCACACTTAAGCAATTAACTGTGATTGAATATTCTTTCCAAGACACATTAAATATATAATTATTATGATTGTCATACTTATTTTCATTGATATGAAAAATGACAATGGAATATTAAAACTATTTCTTATGTGATTGCTTTTGCGAGGACGATAAGCAATCGAAAGGAGTTTTATGAATTCACATAAATCTTTGGAAATGTACAAACTGCAAGAATCCATGAATGGATATATGCATGCATCTAGAAGATGATTCTTATGTTTAACTATTAAATCCAAGTTTTGGTTTTAAATTAAAATAAGATAATTTCTAAGTATTCTTGAAAGCTAGTGGGAGTATTATGTATATTTTCTTTAAATCTTATATGTTGTGGGTAGTAACATTCCATCTAAGATAAATGTTAGTTTAATTTGGAATGGAACTTCACTTGAAAGATTTAGAAAATAAGACATACAACATTGGAATATATGTTTATTATTAATAAACATGTGCGGTAAAATAAATGAGTCTAATAGAACATGATATATCATTTGGAAATGGATATGTAGAACATGAATTAAATCTTTGTTTGACATAAGGATTTTTCATGTACATCATGTTATTGTTGTATCATGCTTGAATGCAAGATGATTTGACAACATTGATATCTAATGAAGTTATTAGATAACTAGTGTAATGAATATTCTAATGGAATATGTTTTAATTTAGAATTACATTCCTCAGCCTGGATTTGCTCTCAAAATTCTATGGATGAGCAATACAACAATTGTTGTGAAATTGTCATAGCTAACAAACTTGAAAGTTTGAAGGCATCAAACATTACACTGTAGATGTTGAAGTTTACAAAATTTTTAAAGAGCATATTGTTGTTTGTATACAATGATGCTGGTATAATTGAGATGACACTCAATACTAGTCATGGGAGGATTTCATCCTTGCAAATGGCCATGTGAACTAGTTGCGCTCAACTAAGAGCATAGTTGCATTATACAATAAAGAATAAGAATACTTTAAACTTTAAAATTGTTTGAAAGTTTGATTGTCATAAATTGGTGCTTGAGGATGTCACACACTTTATGAAATATTATGTGGCAATATCAAGATATTTTGAATACACACATACAAGAACTTCACTAGTTGAATTCTTGAAATAAGTATTCTCAAAATTCCGATAGATCATAGTTAGTTGAAATTATGCCTTGTCAACAAGTATGATTGTCATTACTTGAGGCATAATTCATTAACCAGATTATCATGCCTTGATCTATTTAGTATTTGGATAAGGGATGTTATGAACAAATATTATTTAAATGAAATAAAATATTGGTTATGTTTATTTTCATTTTCTTAATATTATATCCTATATTTGCATGTTTAATCCGTGAATAACTTATGTTATTCTAAAGTCCGTTGTCGATCAATGATATGGGAATGTCATTGAATTAAGACAAATCGAGTTTTAGTAGAATATACTTTAAGTATATTGATCGTGGGACATGCCAAATTCACATGATATTCAATGAATTGAATATAGGATGATCCAACTTTACATGATGATACTTTATGGATCTTTGTCATTAATTATATCATGAAGTGTTTATCCTCGGACTTGAGATACCGGATAATCTGTTATGAATGTAGTGCATTTGTGTAAGATAGTCTAACCCATCCGTGGCGGTAGTTATAAGGGCTATTTTCGGAAGTGTTACAAAGTTCATGAGTTATGTTTGTAGTCAAGAGAATTTGTTCCTTTGAATTTGTTTCAAAGCATAATACTATATTTGGGCCCCTCGTAGGGTTGGCAAGATGTTTGTAAGGCCTTACCCAAGATCTATCTGGAATACGTTCAAATGATTATGGTAATCTTGTTCAATCAAATACAACGAGAAACAGAATATTAGTAACAAAAGGATAAGTAAAAATGATGAATCATTAAATGGTTTTTTCCAGGAGACCATACTCGATTCGATCTGGGGGCATTAGCGTGTTAAAGCTAGACTAACCAATGTCATTACTATATTAAGTAATATCCAGTGGGAATTTGAAAGGTTTATGGATAAATATTAATATATGTATGACCGGATTCGAACTTCGAGACTTCGGATTGCACACATTACGTATGAGAATCAATGTATAAATAATTAATATATAAATGTTATATTTAATTATTTGATCACGAAATAAATACTTAATGATATTTAATATTTGACGAGTTTTGATTATCGGTCATTAAATGTCAACGGGATATGAAGAAAAGTTAACAAGTCAGAGAAGGTTTTAGGAATCCTCTTTTGGGCTTGTGTTTGGCGAAAACTATAGAATCCCACATCGGATACTATAGCAATCTTGACATCTACCATAAGGCTATAAATACATCCTCATGTATTCATCCTTTGGTACACTAGATTTCAATAGAAGGCCAAACTTCTTCTTTCTTCCTCTTGTTCTTGGTCGACAGTGAATCCCCATTGTAAGGGATTTCTGAGTGACCTTAGCATAACAAAGGTGTTTGGTTAATCTATTGTGATCAAGAACCTAGCTTTTCTCATTGATTCGTTACTAATACGTGTGTACAAGAGCGAAGAGCAAATACACTTGTGTTTGCATATCTTGGGTATTCGACATCTAAGGTGGTCGGTTATATAAACCCTAATTTATTAGGGTTTAAGGTTTCTTAGTACTTGATCTTATTTGGGGTTTTCATAAACCCTAATTGCATTGATTCGCAAAAGGTATGCATATACTTTTAATTCGGTTAATTAATTTACAAGTATTATTCCTATTACTTCCGCTGCATGCTTTGATGATGTTTACTTGTTTTCTATAATTGTTATGATTAGTAAATCCCAACATAAGATTCATCGAGTCAATGTCTATTTAACATTTATTTTGTTTGAGTTTAAACGAAGCATATATATAACTCGGGAAAAGCGTTCAAACCTTATAAACTACGGCTATTGAATTGGTAAGTTATGAAATTGCACAACACCAAATTTTCACGTTTTAGAAATTAAAATTACAGACTGTCTTACCAAAGATTAATGTCAATGTTGATCTAAAAAAGAAGAACATTCGGGTTGATGAGGATAGTGATAGTGATGTGAACGAAGTGCATGATGAAACTGCAACGTCTATGAAATCTCATCCTCCTACGGCTACCACGAACGTGGTTTCAACTAACACCTCCAAGAGGAACAACCTGACAACCATGACCTCTCACGTTGGTGGTAGTAGCATAACGGAACCAAGCCTGTATGAGCAGTATAAAGAGAGTTATGAATCTGACACGTACAATCCTTATGATGATCATGATTTTGTTACTTTCAGCCTTCCAACCAAGAAATGGCTGATTTTATAAGCAAATATGGCATCTCTACACGTGGGAAGCTTCATTGATTGAAGTTTATATTTGGCTTTTTATTGTTTCATTTTGAGTCAAATGTAATTTTCGTTTTCTTTGTTTTATTGGGATGTAGTTGCCTATGTAACGGGCTCAGATGTAGGATTCACTCACATCCTTTTTACTTAACTGTTTATCGAGTAATACATTTATCGGGTTAAAACCCTTTACCCAAAAATCATAATATAACATTCATAAATAGCCAAACATTATAATGTGGCTGGGTTATTAAACTGCTTCGTGGTCATTACCATTTTTGGAAAGGAAAATTCTCTAAACGGATCCCGCCCAATGCCAATATGTCATGATTATATAATTTTTTATCACCTTCTTAAATTAGATCAGGGCAACTAGACGATTGAGCAAATCAATTTTTTAATATTAAATGACAAAAAGTGGGATGTATTGTAAGATATGTGTAAGGTATATTGTATAGGTCAACCAATACTTTTTGAGCAACTGTATTTGGGCAACTTATAATAAATTTTGTTACCAACTTCACAAATAAACACATATATACTCATCTTCCACCATCACAATCTCTCATATCATTTTACATCATCCA
Organism: Chrysanthemum lavandulifolium; assembly: GCA_022545495.1. Lineage (NCBI taxonomy): Eukaryota > Viridiplantae > Streptophyta > Magnoliopsida > Asterales > Asteraceae > Chrysanthemum > Chrysanthemum lavandulifolium. Next base: position 55,903,751 of record CM040242.1, read on the forward strand.
AGTAAAAAAAAACCCAATCTCTCGCCTCATGAATATGATCATCTTCCACCATCACCATCACCGGATCTCACTACCACTCGACCTTACCACCACCCAGCCTTACAACCACCTGACGTTGCCACAAGCCGAGGTCTCAATCAAGTTATGAAGGTTTTTTTTAGAGACTTGTACATCGTATTTGTAGATATGAGTTTTTTTGAATTTTTAAACTATGTTTTCTATTGTTATATGCGCATCTCCACCGCCACTGCCGTCTCGCCAGAAAGTTGACCCGAGATGTAAACGAAAAATGGTTATCAAAGGTCTGAGGTATTGTTTTTAGTTATTTAATAGAACTATTACTATTAATCAAGTTTTGAAGTTTTTTTTTCATACATTTGTACCAACTTATTTGTAGATCTGAGTTATTATTAATGTTTTTTTAACTGTGTTTTTTTACGGCCGCCACTCCGCTGGATCAGAATTTGGGGTTTTTTGAAGATCTTGTGGTTCTGGTGTTCTTGGGATAGTTCATGGTCACAATATCTCTAGACTAAGTGAATCTAGAGTATTGTTGTAGTCTTCCGCTGCTTGTGGGCTATAGCACTGTAAGTAACTGGTTTCTTCTTTTAGGATTAACTAGCTTTAAGTTTAGTGGGCGCAAACGGGTTGGCCAACTACTTGGTCTGCCCCGTCGAGTGGTGTATATACCTGCTCTGGCCAACCACAGTCTGTTGACTTGGGCTAAGTTAGTCCTAGCCTCCTGGGTGTGAGTTTTAATTTCTTTACTTTTAGTATTGGTTTTGAGTCTAGGTCATAGGAGTTTAGGATCTGGGCAGTCTTGGAAGTTGAGATTTGTTGGTTTGTTGGTAGTTTGTTTGTAATTGTTGGTTTGTTTCTGTTTGAGTGCTTAGTTGTTGCTTAGTTTATTTGTTGTGTTTTACTTTCTCGTTTCTGAAGAAGTTTTTGGGATATTCTTCAAGATGATGTTATGATTATATTGACGAATTATTTATCCTGGTGTAGAGATATTGCTTTTGCTACAAAAGTGTTTCAAGGAGAACTTAAAATAATTTAGGCATTTTTACCATAGTAGGCTAGTAGCTACCAAAAGCATTAAATAGTTTCTCAAAGGACCATAATACACGTTCAAAAAAGTCATGTCCAACAAAAAGGAAATGTATATTACCGAGTTAGTCACTTTACTGGTTTTAGTTGTACATATAAAAAAAAGTATTGAGTAATTTTTTTTTCACACATCATTTTTGCCAACCAATTTTTTTTATCTGGTGGATATTATAATAACATGCCTAAAGTAGTTGAAGTAATTTGTATCCACTATTATGTAGCGGGTAGTGTAAGAAGTAAGTTATAACACTTAGCGAAAAATTAGAGTTTATATATGTGAAGGCGTTACGTAAGAAATTTAAGGTTCAATATGGTATAGTTGTGGATTCTATAAAAGTGTTTAAACGAGAAGGTCAAATTATCAAGGTATGTAATAGGTGCCCGCATTACTTGTTGGGTGAATAGTTTAATTTCATAAATGAGACTGGAATTTAGAAAGTGTGCTTTAACACTATTATAAAATTATTTTGAATTTCATTCTTTTTCATGATCTAAAACCATCCATCCACCAAATAATGCGGCCATAAACACCTTCATACATTGAGCTTTAGCTCAAAACCTCAATAATCAGGGCACATCTATCTAACGATGTAGATGTGTTCCATTACTTAATTTGAACGCCAACTCTAGATGGGTTCCATTGCTTGATGGTACTAGGGACAGTGTTCAAATTAAGCAATGGAACCCATCTACATCATTAGATAGATGGGCCATGATAATTGAGGCGTGTTGATTGCGATAATGATATAGTGTGCATTGTTCACGACATGCCACACTCATTCATTATCCCATTAAACACGAGTCCTAATACTCACTCTTTTCTAGAATCTACAATTGTATCATACTTTAGGTAATCTTAATTACCTTAATTGCTTGACTTGCTCCATAGTTTTGTTGGCGTATAGCTCCCGACAACGGTAAGATAATCAACTTGAGAAATGCTCAACTGCTCGTGAAACAAAACTAAGGTCGCGATGTGAGATACCACTTGGTGGTTACCGGATATCACTTGGAATCGTGTAATCACTTTCCAAAGTAAACTATTCGACCCTAATGCCGGGTATCACGAATATCTACTTGGGATAAGACCAAATGCGATTAGAGAATTAGGCACAATTCTTTAACCCTTGCGCTTATAAGTGTTTTGTGTTTCGTGTCTTCTTCATGCATGTTGGATCTCTATTTATAGGAGGTTACTCTTGACCGTTCAATGGAATTATGAGTATTAATCAGCCCATTAATAGCCTCATAATTATCCCCATTATAGCCGTTAGTGGTTACATGACCAATTAAGCGTGGTCATAATGATGCGATTGTAATCGTCATTTATCGAGACTTATATCGGTACTTTCATAGTGCTTTCGATTGGTTACATCGCTTGATTGGAAACGCCAACGCTGAGTGTAAACACAACGGTGAGATACCACGGTGGAAACATCGATCTATTTAATCTTGCCGGTGGAAACAACGATAATCGGTGCTAACCACAACGATACTTTCACCAAGCACTACCAATAAATACCACTTTTAGAGTCAGGGTGTTCATGGACCTTATGGGTGTACACTACGTACCTCCTAACCCATTACAAGGTGTGAACCATCCCACAAGTGCACTAAATTTTCCAACAATCCTCCCCAAATTTAGTTCACTTCCTTTGCATGAAAAATAAACATCAATCAAAACATGTGCATAAACGAAAATGTCCTGAGGATTGAATTTCCATCTTAGTAAATTACACGTTCAAATATTCGAGAATCGAGTGTTCTAAGAATTGAACCCTTCAACCCATTTGAATACGAAGATAAAATACACACAAGTTTTCAAACACTTAAAAGCTCCCGACACTATACAAGCCATGTGTCCATATCCAAATTCATAAATGTTGTAAAAGCTAAAGTCAAGCTTCACAAGCGACAAAACTTCAACATTTACATAGGTGGTTCCTCTTTAGTCATGCTATTGCCAAGCACTTTTCAAAGAAAATTAACTATTAAGAAGTAAAGACTTCATCCTCCTTTCGGCGAGTTACGAGCACAACCTTGGGATGTAAATAAAACATGTGCTCAAATCCTTCGAATGTTCGACTTCCACATTAAACTCGGCTCCCAAGTTTCCTTAGGAAGGAGTTGGGTGTCCTAGCATTCGATGACTAAGTTGGACTTAAACCCATCCCTTTAGCGGACTTTATAACCAAGTCTCTAGCGGACCCTTCGTCAAGTGATCGGCTAAGTTATTGAGATCTCACAAACTCTATAGATACCACCCCATTCATGATAAGCTCACGAATCATGCTATGTACGACACCTAAGTGTCTAGACTTACCATTGTACATCGGCTATAAGCCTTAACCAATGTAGCCGCACTATCACATCGGATAGAAATAGGTGCTATAGGTTTAGGCCACTTTGGAATCTCGAAGCAAGTTTTCAACCATTGACTTCTTTACCGGTAATTGCTAGAGCCACAATTGATTCCATTGTTGAGCGGTGATGCAAGTTTGCTTCTTGGATGCCCAAGAAATTGCACCTCCACCAGTAGGAATACCCACCACCGGTAGGCGAATTGTCTTGATGTTCTTGATCCAACTTGCATCGGTGTAACCTTCCAACAACGATGGGTAACGATATGAGAGACTATAATCCATAGTTCTCTTCAAATACTTGATACCCTTTGAGCGCTTGCGGTGATGAGCACTAGGATTGCTAGTATACCGCTCAATTTTCCCTTTGCAAAACCAATATCGGGTCTTGTACAAGTCATGGCATACATCGGTGACCAATTACCTAGAATACTCGAGTTGAGATCTGACCTTGCCATTATTAGCATCGACTTCTCACAGTATCCATAGGTGTACTCACGAGTACAATCAAAGTAATTGAATTTCTTGATACCTTCTCAATATAATGAGGCGAGAGATAGAAATTCTATTACTTTCATGTTTAATCCTTATACCAAGGATAACATCGGCCTCCCCATGTCTTTCATGGAGAACCTTGATGACAAAATTCCTTTGTCGAGTCAACTGATTTTGGTCGATGCCAAAGATCAACATGTCATCAACATATAGACAAATGATGACTCCTTTACCGATTCATCAAATTTGCTATATACACATTTTTCGACTTGGTTAAGAACATAACCACTAGACAAAACCACTTCATCAAATTTTTATGCCATTGCTTAGGTGCTGCTTAAGTCCATAAAGAGACTTAATCGGTTTACACACCTTGTTTTCATTGCGAGCATGATGAAGCCACGAGGTTGGTTCATATAAACCTCCTCTTCCAATTCACCATTCAAGAAAAGTGTCTTCACATCCATCGATGAATAACCAGTTGTGAATAGATGCCATAGCAATCAACAGTCTTATGGTAACGATACGAGCCAGGGGCATAAGTATAAAAATAGTCTATTCGACTTTTGTTTAAAGCCACGAATGACTAGTCTAGCCTTGAACTTTTCAATAGTTCCATCTACCTTCATTTTCCTTTTGAAAATCCATTTGCAACCCGAGGTTTGCAACCGAGAGGTAGATCAACCAACACCAGTGTTGTTGCCCATGATGGAATCCATCTCATCATTGATTGCTTCTTTCCGAAAGCAATATCACAGGACTTCATTGCTTCTTCAAATGTCTTGGGATCATCCTCAACAATGAAGCAATAGGAATATTGGTCGAGACCTCATCCTAGTTCCTTCTACTAAGTATAGTTGAAACTCGGGTCCAAATGACTTTGGAGTCCACGATCCTTTTGCTCTTCCCGAGCACGGGTTTAGGTTCTTGAACCACAACCTCATCGGGGACCACCGATGGTTCATCATCGGGACCAACGATACACCGGTGTCATGAGTTCCATAAGGAATCCTCGACTTGGTCTAGGGATCGATGATAATCTATTCTCATCAAAGTGCATCCCTTGATTCAATTATTGAGTTAAGCGAAACATGTTCATTAGGTTCAATAACATAGAACCTAAAAGACTTGGAATGCTCGGCATATCCAACAAAGATGCGATCAATGCCTCTTTCACCCAAAGTCTTTGCTTTGGATCGGAGTCTTACAATGACCTACAACCCCAAACCTTGAGATAGTTCGGGTTGGGTTTCCTTTTAGTCCGAGTTCATAAGGGTAACCTTGTTCCTTTTGTTTGGAACCCTATTTAATAAATAACAATTTGTTAACATAGCTTCACCCGAACCTTGACTCGATCTGAATAGGACAACATGGAATTAACCATCTCCTTGACACCTGTTTTCCTTTCGGAAATACCATTTCTTTGAGGAGTATAAAGAGTAGTTGTTTCATGGATTATTCCAACGGTGAAAATCTTGAGTATCCATGTACTCACCTCCCTATCGATCCTTAATCTTTTGATTAAAGACCAAGTTGTAATTCAACTTGATTTTAAACACTTTGAATTTATCTAATGTTTCATCCTTGGTATGTAACAGATAGACATAACAAAATCTAGAAGCATCATCAATAAATGTAACAAAGTACTTCTTATTCCCCAAAGAAGGGTGGCATGCAAATCACACAGTCCATTGTGAATAAGCTCAAGATCTTAGTCTCACGACTAACACCACGAAAGGGTTTCTTGGTTATCTTGGTCAACATGCAAGTTTTACACTTTTCGGTGTCCATGTCAAAAGGGGATTAAACCATCCCTAGACATATCTTGCATCCTTTTATAATGTACATGGCCAGTCTTGCATGCCATAGGCTAGAATCGGTCACGATCATATGTGGTCATAAAAGTGAAATAACACTTGTCGGTGGTAACATTAAGTCTGAACATTTGATTACATAAATAACCAAAACCAATAAAAACACCATGCTTAGAAAGCACAAATTTATCGATTCAATAACTTGTTTATATCCATGATTATTCAAAACACTACTTGAAACCAAGTTTTCCTTATATGAGGAACATGAATAACATTAAACAAAGTTACAATCTTTCGAACTAAACCTAAGATCTACACAACCACGACCATGCACCAAGGCGGTTGACTCATTTCCATGTGAAGAATAGAACCATCATTCGATGACTCATAAGTCTTGAACGACTTCTATCTTTACACATGAGCTGTTGCACCAAAGTCGACCCACCACGCAACATCATCATCACGCGCATAAAAGATTGAGATACATATGTAACATAATAAATGCGAAAAGACTTATTAAACATATTCGACCTTTCGGTGAGTTGGTGAACCACCACTCCACGAACCATTAGTGCTTGATCCATTGGCTTTACCACCAATTTTAACACCCTTGCGGTCCCTTTTAATGTGACCGGTCTTGCCACATTTCAACAAGTAGGTGTTGCCTTCTTGTTAGGATCGCCTTGTGTTATCATGAAATTTGCGTTTGCCTTTGTTGTCATTGTACACGGTGGGTTGTTATGCTCCACCATATTGACAGCAGATGCACCGATAGCATTGCTACTCTTTGGCTTGTCATTATCCTGCGCGAGAGATTCCTCAATGTGCGGATGGTATCGCCTAACTCAACAAGTTAACTCCTCCTTCATATGTTTCAAGATATGCTTGAAATCTTTCCATGAAGGAGGAGTTTATCAATGACACAAGAGACTTTGATAGCCTCATCCATGTTCATTTGGTGTTGTGTAAACCTTCCAAGTATTCCAAGAAGTTCATTGTATTGTTCCATAAGCGGTCTTGAATCGGTCATTTTGTAATTTGTGAATTTACTAACAAGGAACTTCTTACTTGATGCATCCTCGACCATATATTTGGCATCCAAGGAATCCCATAGTTCTTTGGAAGATTCAAAGTTCGATAAATATCAAGCAGAGAATCGAGACATACCATTGAGAATAAGACCTCTGCATATGTAGTCATCATTCTCCCATTTGCTCCTCCTCACGATCCGCTCACGGTAGCATCATCACCATCATCGGGAATTGGAGTAGTTAGCACATAGACCACACTCATGCTTGATAGCAAGAAGTGCATCTTCTTACGCCACCTCTAAAGTCCACCCTTTCAAACTTGTCCGAACAGCAAAGTTTGAAGCCATGTGTTCATTGCGGCGGTTGCCATTGATTATCACAAAATAGTTTACTTTGATTGTTGGCGTATAGCTCCAAAGACGAGGTAAGATAATCAACTTCGCAGAAATGCTCAAGCTGTTCGTGAGAAACAAAACTAAGGTCGTGATATGAGATACCACTTGGTGGTTACCGCATATCACTTGGAATCGTGTAATCACTTTCCAAAGTAAATTATTCGACCACAATGCACGGGTATCACGAATATCTACTTGGGATAAGACCAAATGCGATTAGAGAATTAGGCACAATTCTTTAACCCTTGCGCTTATAAGTGTTTTGTGTTTTACGTGTCTTCTTCATGCATGTTCGGATCTCCTATTTATAGGAGGTTACTCTTGACCGTTCAATGGAATTATGAGTATTAATCGGCCCATTAATAGCCTCATAATTATCCCATTATAGCCGTTAGTGGTTACATGACCAATTAAGCGTGGTCATAATGATGCGATTGTAACTATCATTTATCGATTACTTATATCGTTACTTTCATAGTGCTTTCGGTGGTTACCTTTGCTTGATTGAAGCATGCTCTGCTTGAGTGTAAACACAACGGTGAGATACCACCGGTGGAAACACCGCCGGTGGAAACAGCGATCTGCTTTGAAATCTTTGCTTGATGGAAACAACGATGTCGATGTTAACCACATGATACTTTCACCAAGCACTACCAATAAATACCACTTTTAGAGTCGGGGTGTTCATGGACCTTATGGGTGTACACTCCGTACCTCCTAACCCATTACAAGGTGTGAACCATCCCACAAGTGCACTAAATTTTCCAACAGTTTTTCCTTTGGCACACCTGGGTACTTTGAGCTTCCCATCGAAAACTCATTCGTATGTCAACGTCATAGCTATGGGTTTGGTGCAAACCTTTGCACATATTACGTCGTCATGGCAATGGGATTTCGAAGGGAGCCTCAAGGTACCTAAGTGTGGCCACATATAATCTATGGTGGACAGTATGATAGACTCGATGGATTGAGAAAAGGTGTGACTAGCATGAATCGTGTTGACTGCGATAAACCACACTCCTTCATTATATCATTCTACATGTTTCGTACTACACTCGCACCTTTACTTTTTTAACTAACTCCATCACATATATAAACTCTACTTAAGAAATTTAAGGTTCAATATGGTATAGTTGTGGATTCTATAAAGGTGTTTAAACGAGAAGGTCAAATTATCAAGGTATGTAATAGGTTCCTGCATTACTTGCTCAGTGAATGGTTTAATTTCATAAATGAGACTGGAATTTAGAAAGTGTGCTTAAACACTATTACATAGTTCTATTTTTTTGAATTCCAAAAAACCATCCATCCACCAAGTAATGCGGCCATACACAGCTTGATACATTGAACTTCATCTCGAAAACCTTAATCATCAAGGCCCATCTATCTAACATTTTTGATGGTTTCCGTTGCTTACTTTGAACACCGTCCCTAGTGTCATTTGTGTGCTTGCTCTTGATCAAAACTTTTGGCTTTTTGTACCAAACCTTGTGTGTGGAAAACTAGAAGGGGGTTGAATAGTTTTACCAATTAAAACTTCGTTTTAAAATATTTAGATCGACTTATGTCAATCTATTTAGATGTGTATGTTGGACGTTGATAGATAGATATATAAAAGTGTAATGAAAGATAAAGAGTAAGAAGCACATAACCTCGACACGAGTATTTATAGTGGTTCGGCTACAAGGACACCTTCCTTGCCTACTCCACTCCCGAGTCACCTACTCGAGTTCGTAATCACTACGACACCAACTCCTTATGGTGGAGAATCCTTCAGCGTCGCCTACTCTTTTTCGGTACTAGGCTAACCACGGGTTCTTTCACCAAGGTGAACCATACCTACCACAGCGTCGCCTACCCTTTATCCGGTACTAGGCTAAGTCACCGGGTTCCATTACAATGGAAGAACTGTTACCCAACACTACACAACACCTAATTCCAAAGGATACCCACTCCTTATTACAACACCATCAAGGATATCAACATCCTTGAAACAAACTATCACTATACGTATAACGATGCCTCATCGATTATCGACCTTGACATTCTTCACTAATGCCCTTGACACGAGCGGCGGCACCTTTCACTAATGCCTTCGTCTCGACTCCTTTAGCATTCTTCACTAATGCTTATGACACAGACGTTAAGCATCTTTCACTAATGCTTTCATCTTGACTCTTTCGGCATCCTTCACTAATGCCTTCGACACAATGCTTCTGTGGAGAAAGAAAGAACTATCAACAAGAGAACCTCAGTAGTCTTGATGATGACGAAGCATGACAACTCATGGACTTGAGCTTGCTTGACTTCAAGAAGTGGTGATCTCGCCTTTAAGAGGAACCTAGAGAATCACACAAAAACAAAAGACAAACTACATAGAAAGATCCCTTAGGATCAGTGGTTAGAGAGTTACAATACTTGGGGAAAGTATGTGTGGGAGTAGCAACCTAAAAGGAAGAAATGGCTCACTATTTATAGAGAGAAAACAACTTCTGTTCCATGGATCCCACGGATCCCTCACTTGAGGGATCCGTCCAGTGCAATATCGGGGATCCGTGGGACGCTCCCTTTTGCCCAAGGGTTTTGGGTCATGGGTCATGGGTCATGGATCATGGTATCAAAGTAGATACAATGTATCTCCAAGATGCAATGCATCTAGTCCATGATTCATGGATTAAAACTATGGGCCATGGATTAAAACCATCTATGACTTAGACATGATGTCATGCCATGGGTTTTGGGTCAAGCTCCATGGGTATGGGTCAAGCTCCATGGGTTATGGGTTGTACCCAACTATATTCAATGTATTTGGTCAATGGGTTAAATTCTTAAGTTTCTACCCATTTATATTACCCATTATAATACATACTAGTTATGTATATATTTGCCCAATATGTAAACACTAGTTGTTGTACATATATATTATTAAGTCATAAAATCACTTATACTTGTTTTGGTGTTTTATGTGAAAACGTAAGTGTGTTAGAACTATTGGCTCAAACCATTTATGTATTTTATTTGTTTCGTTAAAATGATTTTACGTTTGTTATCGACAAAATATTAGAAGATCGTAAAATATAAATAAACGTTTTACGGCTTATTTGTATTAACATTGTGATCAAGATCAAGCACACAAATGCTACTAGGGACGGTGTTCAAATTAATCAACCGAAACCATCAACAACGTTATATACATGGGCCTAGATCATTGAGGTGTGTTGATTGCGATAATGATATAGTGTGTATTCTTCATGACAGTCGACACTCCTTCATTATCCCATTCAACACGAGTCCTAATACTCTCACTCTTTTCTAGAATCGACAATTTCTACTTTCAAGTCCATCACGTTCTTCATTTCTTAATATTGACAAACGATATTCAACATAATTACCCATTCTGAGTTCCCACTACAATTCCTTTTGTTATTTCAGCAATCTATCAATTCGCTTGGTGCAAGCTTTTGTGCAAGGAGTGTTGAAAAAGAAAATGAATTGTAGGGGGCTCGGAAGGGTTACCTATGTTGATTTTAGCTTATTAAAGTTGTAGGAACTAAGTTGTAATAGACATGTAACATCGTGTGTCAATATTGACAAATAAAGAACGTGATGTACTTTAAAGTCCATCACGTTCGTCATTTCTTAATATTGACAAACGATGTTCAACATAATTACCCATTCTGAGTTCCCACTACAGTTCCTTTTGTTATTTTAGCAATCTAGCAATTCGCTTGGTGCAAGCTTTTGCACAAAGAGTGTTGAAAAAGAAAAAGAAATTGTTGGGAGGGGGGCTCAGAAGGGTTAACTTTGTTGATTTTAGCCTATTACAGTTGTAGGAACTAAGCTGTAATAGACATGTAACATCGTGTGTCAATATTGACAAATAAAGAACATGATGTACTTTAAAGTCCATCACGTTCGTCATTTGTGCATATTGACAGTGTGTCAGACATGATGTTATACCGAGATGTATTTGGTTACCTAAACAACTACCTTTTTTTATTTATTATTTACCCATATTATATTGTAGGTGGATGGTTTAACCTCATAACTCATATTGAAATTTAAAAAAAAAAGCCTTTAACACTACTAAAGTCCTTTTTATGAATTCGAGCCTAATTTATGACCTTAAACCATCCATCTACGAAATAATGTGTGTAATGATCCACTTTCTTTTTCCTTTTTCTCCTTTTTTTTTATTTTATACATATTACAGTTTTTTAATGAAATTGGTTGGTACCTTATGAGTGCATCCTATTCAACTAGCATCGAAGCAATGACAGTATCATTGATAAAGCATACTCAATTAATATAGAGTGATAAGAAGGAAAGAGAGGATGTCGTAGAAGTGTATTTGGTGCAAATACATTTTATTTACCATATTCTCTTTTTCCTTCTTATCATTCTATAGATAAGTCTCTATTACGAGTGATCCTTGCTTGATGACGATCTAAGTTATTTATTGGGTACCCCCATTACTTAGTTGGTGACTAGTTTAAGCTTGTAAATGAGACTGTAATTTAGGAGAACGGGCTTTATGACTAGCATAAACTTATTTTCTTGAATCCAATCTAAATGACCTCCAACCAGCCATCTACAAAATAATGTGTGTACTTGAAAAATAGCGCAACGATGTTGTGTTATATTCAGTCTCATATAAAGATGTGAAACGAGTGCGTTCCACCAAAGAAAGATGTGAAACCAAAGAGAATGATGTGACAATTAATTTGGTGCAAATTATAGTTTCGCACCATCCTCTTTTGTTTCCCATCTTTCTTTGTGAACTAAAATCTATCATTTGATAAGGTCCTTTTGTGGATCTGGGTGTAGCACATACATTTCTGTATCTTTGGGGTAAATAGGACTGTTTTATATGGTTGTGTTATGTGGGTGATTTTCTGTCGTTGGAATATGCTTACATCGACGATGTTCACTATTTATGGAGTACCATCTGCATCTATTCTATGTGTGTTTTATAGTAAGGTAAATACTAATTGTTGGCAAAATAAATCAGAAAATGGAAAAGGCAAAGAACAAGTAGATGAAGCAACAGAAGATCAACCTAGCAAAACCAAAAAGGAAAAGGAGCAATCAAAAGTGGATGGAAAAGGCATACAGAGATGGTCAAATAATTTATCACAAGAATCGTCGGAGATTAGAAAGAATAAAAAACATCCAGATGAGCAGGGTTTATAAGTTTGACCAATTTGAAACAAGGTCAACTCCTGAAAAGGCTTTCGATGTTTCTGATTGTGATTAGATTTGGAAGTGTAATGTAGGTTAAAAATGTTTTAAGTCTTTCTAGGTGGATGATTAGGAACTTAAACTGCATTTCATGGCTTTTCTTTTGGACATTGTAGTTGGACAAAGTCATGTGGACACAATTTTTGTTGCATCTTTTGTAAACTGTTGCTTTTGACCACCTTGAATTATGGAAATGCAGTATTTGATGTATCTTATATTCCAGTTTTCGAGTCATTTGTGTGTTGTATCTTTGTGCAATTTTGCGTCTTTGTGCACTTCATTTGTAGACATGGAAATGTAGTCCATGTGCAATATCATTCAAATACTTTTTTGATTAACAAATGCAATATTCTTTTTTCTCTCAAATGGTGATATGATATTTATGAGTGAATCAGCAATTTACAAGAATTCCACGGCTAAATGGACATATACATAAAGCCATATCACAACAAACATTCAGTCTAAACAAATGCTGCATATGCATAAACAAGTTACAAGGATTCAACGGCTAAATGGACATATCCATAAAGCCATATCACAACAAATATTCAATCTAAACAAATGCAGCATATGCATAACATGTACAACAGTTTCTTGATTACAAAAACCTAGATTCCATTATATGTACATGAAATACATCATACAACTGATGTTTTTGATTTTTTGATTACAAAAACATCACAGTCCAAATAAACACTACTTCATTACCAATACAAACCAAGCGAAAACGACAAATATTATGACAGTTGAATTCCAAAAAGAAGTTTTTGTTTTACTTTTCTTCAAATCATTCTTGAGTTGCTGGATTTCAGCTTGAAGAAAAACAAGCTTTTGTTGGCTACTTATTGCATTTTGTAGTTCTTGTCTTTGTGATGGATTAAAAAGCGTATACATCTCAAACAAATGATCTATGTACCAATTATTATCCAACTCTGGATCAAACCAATCTCAAAACTTGCATTTCTTGATTCCAGTTTTGTATCCGTTAAGACAAACAAGAAATCGTCTACAAGGGTTTTCTTTGGTCCAAGAGGTGAGGCTCATAAGTGGAAGATGGCATTTACATTCAGTTTCAACAAGTTCATTTGGGTTCGAATAGTTAGAAGAAGATGAAGACATGTTTGATAGGGTTTGTATCGGGGGAAGAAGAGGATGACAACAATGGTGGCTAACAAAAATTAGGGTTTCTTTTTAGGTTCCTACAAAATTTGATAGTAACCATAAAGACATAAGCATACATGTTTCACTTTGTTACATAATAACATCATATTCAAACTAAAATGATACTATTAAACTACATAATCATTCCTTTTTTTATAGTTGTCATATGTTTTCCTAATAAAACTCCAAAATCATCAATTGTTTCTGTATACATCACACCAAAATCGAACGAAAAGCATGATTTTTGCATATTTTCAGTTCCAGTTTAGCAATTACAACCTAGCCTGAATAAGGATGGCTAATAGTGTGAATTTTCCTACTACAATCTTTGCATTGTCAAGTGCAACTTAGGTACACTACAAGGAATACTTTTAAAATCTATAGTCTCTCTGTTTCGGGTTCGTGTAAATGAATTTGATGCCTAATAGTGTCAATGTTCTTTAATCGATTGTTAATCATTTGCTTTAAACATACCAAACTCGGCTATTATTACATAAAATTGACATTTTGGTCATGCTACAAAAGTAGTAATTATTAAGAGAGCTTAGGCCATAGATATCACAACAACCACTGGATGAAATTTTGAGGCATGAACAGTCCACCACTAAAGAAAATTTGTATCTGGTTGCAAACTTTGAAGGTTCATCAGTGGCTGCTAATGAATCCAAAGACCTAGAAAACCATAGAACGATACAGAAGTTGTGCTCCAAAAACAATTGAGACAAGCATTCTTGATACTATTACTCTAGTGGTGGGAAAATTTGCCTCATCTATTATATATGGGCCGTTATAGGTTAAAATTTATCGTAACAAGTTAAAATTCGCCCAAAGTGTATTTCTGAACCGCATACATAACTTTATTCAAATAACTAAAGAAATCGACACACTAAAGGACAATTAGTTATAATAAAATATATTTGACAATAGTGTTTTGGTTCCAGCGGATCCAACCCACACATTTTGTCACCAATGTAAAAAATGCAGCCGAATTAAAGTGTAGCTAGAGAACCATCAAAACTCACCAGTCTACTGCTTCTTAAACACTTTTTGTGATCCACCTGGATGCTCGCAGTCAGAAACTTGACATTTAATTACCCCATCATCTGGTATGCTGATGCAGGCCTCACAGTACACTGAAGAGCAATAAATATATTAAGCGTACCACAACTTATGATCCAAAATTGTAATAAAAATGAACAATATCATTGACAATTAGAATCACAAGTTACCTCAAAACATTCGCAAAAATAGCATAACGATTGGTGATTATCGACAAACCAAGTTTCTCAAAAGTCTCATCGCAACAATGATAGTGATTACTGTACAGCAAAAATAATTCTAAAAAGTCAAAACTACAAAAAGGATGTAGAAATACAAGAAAAAAAACCTTCAAAACTTGATTAATAGTCATAGATCTATTAATCAACTAAAAACATTACCTCAAAACTTTGATAAACCTTTGTTGGTTGAAATATAGGGTTGTGGCAAGGTCCAGTGGTTGTGAGGTTGGGTGGTGGTGAGGCCGAGTGCTAGTGAGATCCGGTCGTGGTGATGGTTGAAGATGACAAATATGAGAGAGTGTTTAGTGTGTGTTTAATTTGAGACAGTGTTTAGTGTGTTTTTATTTGTTAGCCATTGTACTATATGGTTGTTTATTTAATTTTAAAAAAATTTGTTAAAAGTCAAAAATAAAAAGTTGTCAAATACAAGTCGCTCAAAAAGTACCAGTCGCCCTATGGAAAATACCTTACACATACTTACAAATACCTTACAAAAACCTTACACATACTTACACATACCTTACAAATACATTCATCCTTTTTGTCCTCTAATAATAAAAAATGACACATGTCGCATATATGTTAAAGTTGTCCAGTCATTCAATTGGCTCGATCTAATTTTGGAAAGAGAAAATTTCAAATCTAATAAAGCCCATAATGAACAATGCACGATCCATTTAGACAATTTCACAAACTGCAATTCCCTAAGTAGCCTAAACTAACCATCTATATTTAAGTGAATGTCAAATATGCCCAAACAAAGGTACAACTACCAACTAATATTGTGCAAGTTCGTTATCAACAAATGCAAAGAGTTCAACTCTTAATGGGATAGATTTTGTCATAAAATGCAAACATATTTTACGAGCACTGAGAATGGTTGAACCAATTCGAGGTGAAATCATATGTGGTGCCGAGGTGGGAGCAAAGAGGCCATGAGATAAAAGTCTCAACCCAAAATCAACTAACCAAGAAATGTCTCACCATCTCAAAAGTCGTGTTATTTGAAGAGTCAATAAAAAGATACTCAATGAGTAAAAGGTCTAATATTACCAATAGCAAGATACAAGTCTCAACTTATATTTCAACTATAAGGGGTGAGATCAATAAAGATCATAAAAACTAAAGATCAAATGGATCAATCTCAACCATTCATTTTTGATCAAATTAATTAAATTCACTTTCACCCTTTTATTTAAAAATTAAATATTTTACAAACCGTTAATAGTTAGATAAAACTAATTATACAATTGCGACAAGAATAAAATTATTTTTCTATAAATATCCAATATTGTATACTTTCGACGAACTTATTTTTTATCGTTTTTTGCGTGTTTCAGTATATTACACTATAAATGAAATTTTGAAAAATACTCTTTTGTGTTAACACAACCCCTAAACTACAAACCCTATAAACCCTAAAAAACCCTAAACCCCTAAAACCCTAACCGCTAAACCAAAAAAACCTAAACCACTATCCATTAAAGCGAAGAAACCTAAACCCTTAACTCTAGAAAACTCAACCCAAAAGTCAAACCCCTAAACCCTTAAAACCTAAACCCTAACCGTAAACCCTAAACCCACAAAAAAGTCAGAAAAGAAAATTCGTCGAAAGTATATGATGTGGGATATCAAATTAATGGTAATATTATGCTTGTCGTGATGGTATAATTAGTTCCATCCAAAGATCAATAGCTTGTGAGATATTTAGTTTTTAAAATGAAGGTGAAAGTTTCTTTAATTGTTTTGATTAAAAAATGAATGGACGAGAATTGTTTATTTGATTTTTAGTTCTTTGATTTTTATTGAACCAAACTCTCAACTACAAATTACATTAAAGTACTTCACTGATGTTGTATTGACATTGTAATTGGTACAAGCTAGGGGCGGAAACGAGCCAAGCTACTCGTGAAAAGCTAAGATCGGATCGGTAAAAAGCTCGAATGAGGCTAGCTTAAACTAGCTCGAGCCAAAGTTTGGGCTCATTTAATAATCGAGCTTGAGCCTAAGCTTTATATATAAAGATCGACTAGGTTCACGAGCCTAAATGTGCCCTAGAAATATATACGTATATATATTACGTATAACTATGTATAAACGAACTTAAAAGAAATAAAGATCTCGAGCCGAGTGTAATTAATAAGTCGAGTTTCATTTGAGCTTTATTTCCTTCAACACATCATATAAATTAGTCGAGCCCGAGCCGAGTTCAAGCTTGTGAAAATTTACACAAGCCGAGGTCGAGCTCAAACTATGAGGCTCAAAATGAGCTCGAGCCCGGTATATATATACACGATCCGAGCTCGAGCTTTGGCTGGCTAAGCTCGACTATCCCCAGATACAACTCATGAAAACCACAACTCGGCTATTCCCAGATACAACTCATGAAAACCACAAATACTCTTATAAATCCAGCCTCAAGTCACTCCAAACCTGACTAGTGCTTGTGCTAGCTCAAATAAATGGAATTATTGCCACTTGTAATCCTTTCACTTGTTGGAAAATTTAGTGCACTTGTGGGATTAGTTCACACCTTGTAATGGGTTAGGAGGTACGGAGTGTACACCCATAAGGTCCATGAACACCCGACTCGATAGTGGTTTGTATTGGTGAAATCTTGCTTGTGGAAAATCGCTTGTGGTTTCCAACGATAGGCATTGTTTCCAGCGATAGGCGGTGTTTCCACTAAAGTGGTGTATCCATTGCTAGTGCTATGAAATCTTGATAGGCGGTGTTTCCAGCGATAATTTGTATTTCCACTGCAAGTGGAAAGTCTTGCTAGTGGAAAATCTTGCTTATTGAAAATCTTGCTTAGTGAAAATCTTGCTTATTGAAAGTCTTGCTAAATGGCGATTACAAGCGCATTATGACCACGTTTAATTGGTCATGTAACCACTAACGGCTATAATGGGGATAATTAGGAGGCTATTAATGGGCGATTAATACTCATAATTCCATTGGAATAGCTCAAGAGTAACCTCCTATATAGGAGATACGAACATGCATGAAGGACACTGACGTAAACACTTATTAGTGAAAGGGTTATAGAATTGTGCCTAATTCTCTAGCGCATTTGGTCTTATCAGTAGATATTCGTGATACCCGGGCATTAGGGTCGAATAGTTTACTTTGGAAAGTGATCACACGATTCCAAGTGATGTCGGTAACCACCAAGTGGTATCTGTTACTACTAACAGTTTGTTTGTTTTCTTTGAAGAGTTGCACATTTCTTTGAATTGATTATCTTCACCTGCTTTGGGACGAATAACCACCAACAATCAAAGTAAACTATTTTTGATAATCAATGGCATCTTACGCAATGAAACACATGGCTTCAAACTTTGCTAAGCTAGACAAGTTTGAAGGGTGGACTTTAGGAGGTGGCGGAAGAAGATGCACTTCTTCATCGAGCATGAGTGTGGTCATGTCTTGACTACTCCAATTCACGATGATGGTGATGATGCTACGTGGGCGAGATCGGGAGGAGGAGCAAGTGGGAGAATGATGACTACATATCGAGAGGTCTTATTCGAATGGTATGTCGATTCTTTGTTTGATATTTATCGAACTTTGAATCTTCAAAGAAGCTGTAGGATTCCTTGGATGCGAATATATGGTGAGGATGCATCAGTAAGAAGTTCCTTGTTAGTAATTTCACAAATTACAAAATGGTGATTCAAGACCGGTTATGGAACAATACAATGAACTTCTTGGAATACTTGGAAGGTTTATAAAACACCAAATGAACATGGATGAGGCTATCAAAGTCTCTTGTGTCATTGACAAACTCCTCCTTCATGGAAAGATTTCAAGCATACCTTGAAACATATGAAGGAGGAGTTAACTCTTGTTGAGTTGGCGGTCATCGCACATTGAGGAATCTCAAGGTGCGGGATAATGACAAGCCAAAGAGTAGCAATGCTCTTGGTGCATCTGTTGTCAATATGGTGGAGCATAACAACTCTGCAGTGTACAATGACAACAAAGGCAAGCAGAGTATCATGACAACACAAGGCGGATCCTAACAAGAGAGCAACACCTACTTGTTGGAAATGTGCAAGGCGGTCACATTAAAGGGTGCATGGGTGTTAAAATTGGTGGTAAAGCCAATGGACCGAGCACTAATGGTTCGGGGTGGTGGTTGACCAACTGTTGAAAGGTCGAATATGTTTAATAAGTCTTTTGATTTATTATGTTACATATATCGAATCTTTTATGTGCGGGATGATGATGTTGCGTGGTGGGTTGACTACGGTGCAACAATTCATGTGTGTAAAGATAGAAGGCTGGTTCAAGACTTATGAGTCATCGAATGATGGTTCTATTCTTCACATGGGAAATGAGTCAACGACCTTGGTGCATGAGTCGTGGTTGTGTAGATCTTAGGTTTAGTTCGGAAAGATTGTAACTTTGTTTAATGTTATTCATGTTCACGATATCGGGAAGAACTTGTTTTCAAGTAGTGTTTTGAATAATCATGGATATAAACAAGTTATTGAATCGATAAATTTGTGCTTTCTAAGCATGGTGTTTTATTGGTTTTGGTTATTTATGTAATCAAATGTTCGGGGCTTAATATTACCACTTGACGTGTTATTTCGACTTTGTGACCACATATGATCGGTGATTCTAACCTTTGGCATGCTAGACTTGGTCATGTTCCTTTGTAAAAAGGATGCAAGATATGTCTAGGGATGGTTTAATCCTGCTTTTGACATGGACACTTGAAAAGTGTAAAACTTGCATGTTGACCAAGATAACCAAGAAACCCTTCGGGGTGTTAGTCGTGAGACTAAGATCTTGGAGCTTATTCACGATGACACAGTGTGAGTTGCATGCCACTCCTTCTTTGGGAAATAAGAAGTACTTTGTGACATTTATTGATGATGCTTCTAGATTTTGTTATGTCTATCTTTTACATACCAAGGATGAAGCATTAGATAAATTCAAAGTGTTTAAAGCGAAGTTGAATTACAACTTGGGTCTTTGATCAAAGATTAAGGGTGATAGGGGAGGTGAGTACATGGATACTCGGTGCTTTCGGTCTGTTGGAATAATCCATGAAACGCTTGGCCCTTATACTCCTCGGCAAAATGGTATTTACGAAAGAAAAAGCAGGTCTTTGAAGGAGATAGTTAATTCATGTTGTCCTATTCGGGGTGAGTCAAGGGTTACGGGGTGAAGCTATGTTATGACTTGCTATTTGCTAAATAGGGTTCCCAACAAAAGAACAAGGTTACCCCTTATGAACTACGGACTAAAGGAAACCCAACTTGAATTATCTCAAGGTTTGGGGTTGTAGAACATTGTAAGACTCACAGATCCAAAGCAAAAGACTTTGGGTGAAAGAGGCATTGGCGCATCTTTGTTGGATATCTTGAGCATTCAAGGCTTTAGGTTCTATGTTATTGAACCTAATGAGCGTGTTCGATTAACTCAATAATTGAATCAGGGATGCGGACTTTGATGAGAATAGATTCTCATCGGTCCTAGACCAAGTCGGAGGATTCCTAATGGAACTCATGACCTTTGGTGTATCGAGAGGTCCCCGATGATGCACCATAAGTGGTCCCCGATGAGGTTGTGGTTGACAACTGAACGTGCTCGGGAAAAGCAAAGGGTCGGGACTCCAAAGTCATTTGGACTGAGTTTCAACTATACTTAGTTGAAGGTACCGAGGATGAGGTCTCGGACCAATACTCCTATTGCTTCATTGTTGAGGATGACCCCAAAACATTTGAAGAAGCAATGAAGTCCCGAGGATATTGCTTTCGGAAAGAAGCAATCAATGATGAGATGGATTCCATCGTGGGCAACAACACTTGGGTGTTGGTTGATCTACCACCGGGTTGCAAGCCTCGGGTTGCAAATGGATTTTCAAAAGAAAAATGAAGGTAGATGGAACTATTGAAAATTCAAGGCTAGACTAGTCATTCGGGGCTTTAAACAAAAGTCGGGAATAGACTATTTTGATCTTATGCCACATGGCTCGTATCGATACCATAAGGCTAGCGATTGCTATGGCATCTATTCACAATACGGTTATTCATCGGATGGATGTGAAAAGCGACTTTCTTGAATGGTGAATTGGAAGAGGAGGTTTATATGAACCAACCTCGGGGCTTCATCATGCACAGTAATGAAAACAAGGTGTGTAAGCGATTAAGTCTCTTTATGGACTTAGCGGGCACCTAACAATGGCATCAAAATTTTATGAAGTGGTTTTGTCGGTGGTTATGTTCTTAACCAAGGCGACAAATGTGTATATAGCAAATTTGATGAATGCGGTAAAGGGTCATCATTTGTCTATATGTTGATGACATGTTGATCTTTGGCGACCAAAATCGAGTTGACGACAAAGGAATTTTGTCATCAAGGTTCTCCATGAAAGACATGGGGAGGCGATGTTATCCTTGGTATAAGGATTAAACATGAAAGTAATAAATTTCTATCTCGGTTTTATTATATTGAGAAGGTCGAGGAAATTCAATTACTTTGATTGTACTCTGTGAGTACACCTATGGATACTTGTGAGGCGATGCTAATCATGGCAAAACGTATCTCAACTTGAGTATTCTAGGGTAATTGGTGCTGATGTATGCCATGACTTGTACAAGGCTGGTATTGGTTTTGCGATGGGAAAATTGAGCGGGTATACTAGTAATCCTAGTGCTCATCAGCGTGCAAGAGTTCACGGTCTTGAAGTATTTGAAGAAAACTATGGATTATAGTCTCCATATCTTGGTTACCCATCGGTGTTGGAAGGATACCTTGATGCGAGTTGGATCGATAACACTGAAGACAATTCGTCTACCGGTGGTGGGTATTCCTACTTGGTGGAGGTGCAATTTCTTGGGCATCCAAAAGCAAACTTGCATCACCGGTTCAACAATGGAATCGAATTTGTGGCTCTAGCATTTGGCGATAAAGAAGCGAATGGTTGAAAAACTTGCTTCTTGAGATTCCATTGTGGCCTAAACCTATAGCACCTATTTCTATCGGTGTGATAGTGCGGCTACATTGGCTAAGGCTTATAGCGGATGTACAATGGTAAGTCTAGACACTTGGGTGTCGGACATAGCATGATTCGTGAGCTTATCACAGATGGGGTGGTATCTATAGAGTTTGTGAGATCTCAGCGAACTTAGGCGATCACTTGCGAAGGGTGCGGCTAGAGACTTGGTTATAAAAGTCGCTAAAGGGATGGGTTTAAGTCCAACTTAGTCCTTTGAATGCTAGGACACTGACTCCTCCTAAGGAAACTTGAGGCTGAGTTCAATGTGGAAAGTCGAACATTCGATGGTGGAGCATGTTTATTTACATCCCAAGGTTGTGCTCGAACTGCTTGAAAGGAGGATGAAGTCTTTACTTTAATGGTTAATTTTCTTTGAAAAAGTGCTTGGCGGGGAGCATGACTAAGAGGAACCACCTATGTAAATGTTGAAGTTTTGCCGCTTGGAAGCATTGGACTTTTAGCTTTTACAACATTTATGAATTTGGATATGGACACATGGCTTGTATAGTGTCGGGAGGCTGTTAAGTGTTTGAAAACTTGTGTATTTTATCTTGGTATTCAAATGGGTTGAAGGTTCAATTCTTGAACACCTTGATTCTCGAATATTTGAGCGTGTAATTTACTAAGATGAAAATTCAATCCTCGGGACATTTTCGTTTATGCACATGTTTTGATTGATGTTTATTTTTCATGCAAAGGAAGTGAACTAAATTTGGGGAGGATTGTTGGAAAATTTAGTGCACTTGTGGGATGGTTCACACCTTGTAATGGGTTGGGAGTGCGGTGTACACCCATAAGGTCCATGAACACCACGACTCGATAGTGGTTTGTATTGGTGAAAATGCTTGTGGAAATCTTGCTTGTGGTTTTCAACGATAGGCATTGTTTCCAGCGATGGCGGTGTTTCCATTGAAGTGGTGTATCCATTTGCTAGTGCTATGAAATCTTGATGGCGGTGTTTCCTTTGATGAAGGTGTATTTCCTTTGCAAGTGGAAAATCGCTAGTGGAAAATCTTGCTTATTGAAAATCTTGTAGTGAAATCTTTGCTTATTGAAAATCTTGCTAAATGGCGATTACAAGCGCATTATGACCACGTTTAATTGGTCGTGTAACCACTAGCGGCTATAATGGGGATAATTAGGAGGCTATTAATGGGCGATTAATACTCATAATTCCATTGGAATAGCTCAAGAGTAACCTCCTATATAGGAGATCGAACATGCATGAAGGACACCTGACGTAAACACTTATTAGCGAAGGGTTATAAATTGTGCCTAATTCTCTAGCGCATTTGGTCTTATCCCAGTAGATATTCGTGATACCCGGGCATTAGGGTCGAATAGTTTACTTTGGAAAGTGATCCACGATTCCAAGTGATATTCGGTAACCACCAAGTGGTATCTGTTACTACTAACGGTTTGTTTGTTTCTGCTGAAGAGTTGCACATTTCTGCTGAATTGATTATCTTCACCCTACTTTGGGACGAATAACCACCAACATCACTTTTAACCAACCTCAAATCATCATTCTTAAGCCTAGTAAAACCAAACATTTCCCATTATTATTATTTAATTCACCATTGTTCTTGAAAACAAATCCATCCCATAAACTCATAACATAAGGTGCTTTCAGAACAGGAGTTGCATATCCAGATTTGCAGCATTCAGAAAGCATGTCACGTAGAACTGGAGCTTGCTGATATCACTCCCAGAAGTGTTGATGCACTGCAAGAAGTTCAACATAAATATATCCACAGCTTAATAAAGGGAATATGCTTACGTCAATGATATGGTAGCAGCAACAACATTCAATTTGAGCAGAATATACATAAGCATATACCTTTTGGCAAGCCAAGTTGGAAAACTTTAACGAGTGCTACTTATATTTTGTAAACCTAAGGTCCAGTATTCTTCCTGGCATGAAGCTTTTTAGCAAGCAAAAAGTGTGACATGTGTTTGAATGTTTAATTGTCAGATCAAAAGGCTTTGGAGGGATTAATTGTCAGATTCACGTACTATGCAACGGCTTGTTCTACGTGGTATGTGATCATAACCATCATGTATTTTTTCACCTCTCTTGCTGCTTGTTACATAACCTTTGGAACTTTGAGCACTTTCACATTACCTATACAAAACGAAATTTTGAAAATTTGTTTAGCATAGTGTTGGGAATTAAGGTAAACTCGATTACGCGAAGTATCTGTCAAGAGATTCTGCAGAAGAAGAATGGATTCTCATTGAAGTTATACTTGACGGAAGTGTTAAGCAATCGTGATCTGTGAAAGTGCGAATCCACGTGGGAGAGATAAGCGCGATGTATGTAGGCGTGTCACGGGAAAAGTCACCATAAAGACACCTCGTCGGACTTTGAAAATGTGTACTATGTTAAGGAACTTGACATTTCAACTTGTTCTCCGTTTCACAAATCTGTGACACCAAGAACAAAGTACTCTTCTCGGAGAATGAATGTCTTGTCTTGTCTAAAGACTTCAAACTCCCGAAGATACTTCAATTCTACTGAAAGTTCCTCGAACTCACAATTTATACACATTCAACCTTAATGAAGTTCAACCTGGCTCTGATACCACTTGTTGAAAACACAAAGACCTTGATAGATCTTAAGCACTCGGAGATCGTTAGTGTTGCCTATGTAATCACAAGCAAACTAATAGAAGATCTCTACAACTCGTATTCTTAAGCGGAATGTAAATACAAGTTATAATAACTAAGAACTCTTAGATCCTCTATGGATCTTTTGATTATAGAAACTCTATGTTTCGGATATCTTACAAGACTTGAAAAAGACTTAGAAAAACTTATCTATTACAAACTATTATGGTTCCTTTTATAGGCAAGAAACCCTAATGACTCACGAGCGTTTACAACGTACGCTCCTAATACAAACATAAACTACGCATGCATCTAGACAAGCATGCAACTAATCATATTGTTTTGCTAATCATATTGTTTATTACGAGTAAGCTCTATACAATACGGCGTAACCTATCTTTCATACTGTACCGACTTTTCCTACATCTGACCTACATCTGCGCTTATCTCTCCTACGTGGATTCGCACTTTCGGCGGGATCACGATTTACTTTAACACCTGTAAGTATAACCAGTGAGAATCCATTCTTCTTCTAATGAATCTCTTGGCATATACTTGGCGAGAATCGGTGGTTTACCTTAATTCCCAACACATAGAGATTCTATTAATTCATACATAAACAAGTTAGCTCGAAATCAACAACACCAAGTGTCAAATACATTTAGAAAGCAGGGCGTTTACGCATCCTCTGATGGTAAATACCAATAACAATGAAGCTAAATTGAGATAGCCAATCTCCTAAGAAACAAAGAAAGAGCGAGAATATAATCCAACGTTCATAATGGAAAATAATGGGACACGAATCTAAATGCAATGTGCATGTGAGCAATTGTAGTAATGCAAAAGTTGTTGAAGAATTCCTATCTCTTGACCGGTTAGGCGGGTTGGACTTCTTATTGGTGGCCGGAAGTGTATCGTGAGGCCAGTTCCAACAAAGCGAATCTCGCATTTTCTTGAAGCCTTTGAAGCTTTGTCAATTTTGCGAAGCGACTTTAGATCTTCTTCTTGGGTTGGTAGACCTTAGTATTACAATCAGCTGTTAGCGTCTTTAAAACCCTTGAATGTGACAATATGAACTTGAGAAAGTGTAAATCATGATAATTACACCCGTTCGTGTATTTCACGGTCTTCAAGTTACGCATACAAGTGTGAGTAGACTTTAGTTTATTCCAGTAATAACCATGAGCCTTTTAATTTAACACACAAAAGATAGACAAATCCCAACATTAACTATACATTTATGAAAAGAAAACACAACAAAGCTAAGGAAAAGCCTAACGTAAATGTTCCAAATTTGGAGATCTTTCAAGGAATTGAGGGATCAAGTTCCATTGATGACCAACATAACCTTCTAACTTCAATTGCCTCAAGTTCGGAAAAAGCTTGGACAAATCCCAGTGATCGTTGCCCCTTTTCGAACGCTATATATAGTTGAATGAATAAAATCAGGAATCATTCATCAGTGTAACAAATTATCGATAAATAACAAATTTAAAGTTGCACATGATAAAATGCAACTAACTTATGTTTTAAAAAAAATAAAACTTACCTTGGTGATTAAAGAAATTGATTTAGCTTGACTTATTCCTTTTAGAAGCTCAACCAACCAATCACCACTATACACTTCACATGAAGCCTTAGCCTCAATCGAGATGACATCTCTCTATTATAAAGCGAACGCACCTTTTCCCATAAAACAAGAACTATTCTAAATTGGGAAGAGTTAAAACAACGTGGTCGGCGTTAAATTAGAGTAAGTATGATCTACTTTCAAATTCAATTTCTTCAAAGTAGGTATCTTGAAGTAAATGTCCCATTTATTGGTCTGGAACCCATTTCCACATACAAATTTTCAAATCTAGGACACCCATGGATTAACTTCAATCGTTTTCCCAATATTTGCCGTGAATAACAACATCAAGGGTTTTCAGATTTGGAATATTGACAAAAGATGACCGGGAGAAAGATGATTTGGGGATCCAAAACCAGGTGATACCAACTGTAATTTCGTGAGCATTTTGCAAGTCACAAGGCTCCAAGGCAAGCTAATAGAATTGGTATGTTCTATGTCAAGCTCACGAACATTTAACATAATTACTTTACTAATCAACTGTAAACAATATGAATCTGGAATTCCTTAGTAAAGGAGCACTCGGAATATTTTAACTTGTGATGTCTTGCAATGTTCAAGTACCCAATCCACGTATTCTGGACCTGAATAATGGGAATGATACGTATAGTCTTCAGTAGTTTTAAAGTCAAAGTTGTGTACCAAAATCCAAGTGTATCTCCATCTTTTGGACAAAAGGCTAGTTCTCACTGCGAACTTCAGAGGCATTAGCGAGAGTATACGAAAGAACATCTTGAGGCGAGCTACTAAGCCTATCTACAACATGCTCCCCTGTAGAAGTCATTTAATTTCCTGATCATTAAAACTCACAAATTTCAGAACCGTCCCAAGGCTTTTTAGAGTAAAATGATTATTGTTGAGTTCTTGGCTGGGTTCGGCAAAAATCATGCAATAATTCATATCATTTGTAAGGAAAAAAAGAGTCTAAAGTGCATCTTTCTTCGTTTGTCATACTAGTTTAGACTTTAATGATGAAACTAAAATAAAGGGCTAATTCCCAAAAGGGGACAAAAAGTTGGATATTGATCACTTTGAGGTACAAAAATAAAGCCTCTTCCCAATTTGGTCATGTGCGAATGTGCGATTCCACTAGAATATTGACACATGTCCACCAAAATGTTACACAATAAGTACTCTTTCAATTATTAGTTTCCCACTAACCGGACCATAGATACAATATCCGATGCAGCAGATGTGCGAACGACGGTGTGAGATTTCCGGCTAATGTGCGATTGAAAAAGTGGATCTGAAAAAGGTACCATTGGGAACTATCAAAATATTTTATCTGTTAATCAAATCCTTTTTGTTTTTTTGTTTTTTTAATTTAGCTTTAATTCATCAATTCAAATTTGTGCATTAGTAAATCAAATTTACACACACAAAATCACACACACATTATCCAAACCGTAATTCTTTCAATTTTTTGATACAAATGGTATGTTTATCCCTTAATTTATGTTTAATCTCAGATTTTGTTTTAATTACATTAATTTTTTGATAACCCCTGTTTTGGGGATAGGTTAATTTCTTTCATAGTATCTTTTTATGTGGGTTTTTGGATTAGGTTAATTTTTTGGTTCTTGATGATAACCCCTGTTTGATAACCCCTTAATGATAATCCCTTTAATTTGGTTTTTGGATTAGATTTGGTTAATTTTTGGGTTAATCTTTTGTGGGTTTTGGATTACTAATAATTTTATCAACATTTTGTTTAGTTTAAGTTACGAATGTTAGCCGTTTGTAACCCCTGTAACCCATTTTGTGGGTTTTGTAAGACATTATGGGTTTTGTAAGCATCTTATAATGGTTTTTATAATGTCCGACATTTGGTTAAGTTATGAATGTTAGCCATTTTGTAAAGTAGATGCCTCATCTTTTAAAATCATTTGTTTAATTTAGTCAAGAAATGCAAGTTGTGAATTTGATAAAGTCCATCATTTGTGAATATGAAATGTTGCTGAAAGATTCTGTTTGGTTACTAGTGACATATGACCCATCCATGCACTTGATACAAAAGTGTATATAAGGTGGTTTTTAACAATGAATGAATGGATTAGGGTGTATGTGAGCAATTATGTGTATAATTAGGATGAATAATGAATGGATGAGTGTGTTATACAAGCAATTTTTAAGATCTTGTTTAGAGAATTGTATGTACTTCTAGTTGCAGAAAAGTAGTGAGTTTTCTATTTAGTCATCTTCTCAGTTTTAGCACAGTTATTTTATTCAACATTAATTTGTCATAAAAAATTTTAAAAATAAAAATAGAAATTTAACCAGCTTATTTAACTTTTCACAAAAGGAAAAAATTCAGAAAAATAATTTTGTATTGCTGCTAGTCATACAAATATTACTGGGTTGAGGCACAGGTCGCATCGTTAGGGGCAAAAGCTCACCACTAGCTGTCATAAGCTCCTATATATAAGCTGGAATTAGGGGCAAAAGGAAAATGGTTAGGTTAACTATAAGATTTCATAAGCTCATGCATAGTATCACCCATAGTACTTATTTGCTTGGTGTACCTTATTTGCTTATTTTGCTTTGTTACTCTTATTTTGCCTCCATATGACTTCATGTTCATAATATTTATAAATTGCTTTGTATGTATAGGAATCTGATGCGAAGCTTCACGTTCGAAGCAAACTGCGTTACTTTCAATTGGTTAAAGACAGACTAAATGAAAACCATCGTAGCCTGTTTCGGTCAACATGCTTTGGTGCATGGTTGGATTTGAATTCTTTTGAGAACGATGAGAGTCTTATACATTATATGCTTCAAAAGCAAATTAAGTCTGATGATGACCACTTTGATTTGCCACTACTTTATAATGTTAATGGACATGATCTTCATTTTGAATGACGTCAATTTCACCTCATTCTTGCTTTTAAATTTGGAATGCCTAGTTTCGTAAGTTTATAATTGGTGATATCATATTTCGTGACGGGTATTTCCGCATAAGGTAGGTGAGAACTTAAAAGCATAGATCTTCTATGTTTGATTGAGGATGAAGTGCTTTTTACCAAAGTATCTGATGAAGACGCAGTCCGAGTTTGCCTTTTGTTATCTCTTGAGGTCATATTTATGGGGCGTGACTTGTTATCTGTGGTCGATGATACATATCTTAGGATGGTTGAGAATTTTGAAGACCGGAATAAATTTCCTTGGGGGGAACTCATTTGGAGACAGTTGTACGATGCCATTTGAAATATCAAGTCAACTCAGAAGATGGAATATTCGTTATTTGTTTTATGTTTCAAGGTTAGAATTGTTTCACGAAATTGTTTTTAACTATAATTATTTGTTTTAAGTATTGCTAAAAATCTGTTTTTAACTAAAATCTGATATTATAAATATATATATATATGTTTTTTTTTTCAGATATGGATCTTAGAGTCTTCTACACAGAGCTGGCTTTGGTGGAGTAAGGAAACAGGTGTTATCCCAAGAGCACTTTCATGGTCTAAGAACGTTTCATTTCAAAAATTGGAGAATTTCGGGCAGCTTTTTCCTGAGGCAAGTGTTTATACTATCTTTCTAAATGTACTAGTTGACTATCATTATGGTTAATGCTTATCTTACTTCATGTTTAGGACAAAGAAACAAACAATGATCTATATCCGACGAGAGCTGAGGCTGATTCAGAGTGGTACACATGAGGCATTAGGTTTTTTAACTGGTATGCACCTAGACCCCTTTGTTGTCCATGGAGATCTTTTGAGGATTATCTGTGAGAAGCGTAAGCTCGTTCGAAAATGCATAGTATGTCGAAACGAGCGGAAGGCTCGTGTTACTCTTCGAGGATCGTGTTAAGACATTGCGGGATATTTGCAATGGTTTGTTGATTTTACTGCAGAGGTCAAAAGTTTGAGAGCACGGGTTTGGAAACTTGAAACCATTATTCGGTATTTTATAACGATAACCATAAACATTCGTATATTTAAGAGTTTACTAACTGATTTTGTATATACGGCAGTGTTTCATAAGAAAAAAGTATGATGGACATACTCAGCAGTACAAATCACTGGTTAGTATTATTTTTTTTCTTTACATGTATGTAACAAGAGGCGGAGATAGTTATCTGAATTGCTTACATTTTATTTAATATATTTTACAGCATAGTGATGATAAGGTTACTGATCTTGGTGATGAGTATTGCTCAAATTTAAATGATAATTTCCTAAATTTGTTTGATTCGGCAATCAAATCATCACGGGAGAAAAGTATTGATGATTTCCAAGAGGTTTTTACAACTTTTACTTTTAATACATATTACTTTTTTTTATTTTTTTATTTTTATTTTACTTCATGCAGAATGAGTGTGTCGAAGATGAGAAATATGTCGAAGAGGTTTGTACAGCCTGAGCTACATTACATTTCAATGGTCTTTTAAAGTAAATACTAAGTTTGTTTTTATTTCCATGCACACAGAATGATTGTGCGTTTTTGGCTACCCAAGATCGTGTAGCAGCTGAAAAGCAAAAAGCTGAGATTCGACGGTTGAAAAGAGTCAAGAAAGAGAGGCTACGGGTCTTGATGGAAGAAGAAAAAGCGTGAATAGTAGAAACCATATGTTGAAAGCCCTCACATGAAGCTTGCTTTGCAAAATTATGTGTCAAAGAAGAGGCATCATCAACTAGTACCTAGGCGAATTTACTGAGTAGATGCTCTGTGAAAGTCCTCCTCGGAGCAACTCAAAAGAAAATGATATCTGCATCCTTATATGATTAAGGTGTGTAGTGAACTCAAACCTTGGCAAGAGGTATGTCATACAATAGCATATGTAGATGTTGTACTCAAGGTCATTTATGTATCAGCATCCGTGTATGTGTCTGTTGTTTCATGTTTATTTACTTATATTTTGTATACCATGTAGGATCTAAAAAGGCCATCCAAAAGGATTGATAAAGTTTTTGTCCATCGTGAGTTGGAGGATTTTATACAAAATTCTTGGTGTCCTCGTTGCAAGTTTCCTTGGTCCAATGATATTGTTGTTGATTGTCTTTTCTGGGACTGTTTTGTTGGGCTTGACGCTAATCGTGAAGGCTGGTTCCGTGACGAGGTAATTAAAATTATCCTTTTTTAGTATATGGTTTTCTTTTATGGTATTTAGTCTATATGCGCTTTGTTGCCTTTTAGACATTGTTGATGATTATGATTCTGTGTATGCTTTCTTGCCTCCATTATGCGTATGAATGCTTTACCTCTTTGTTTGTGGTTAGCTGTTTGTAGTGGTACACACAGTCTTCATCGATTGCAATTAGCCAATCTGTGGATATAATTTGTATGTTCCTTTTTTATGATTGGGTTTGTAGTGGGTTTTATACTGTTGGTAGTGGCCTATGTATTGTTCCTTTTATTTTGTATAAATGTTAGTTATGTCCTCCGTTCAGTCCTTTGTAGTTTGGTCCGGTTGCACATTTGCTTTGGTAGCTATGTCGCGCCCTGTACCTGGTCGTCTAGGTGAGCTTGGTTTTGCGTGCGATAGTGATTCTCTTCAGGATCAGATGTGTCTTTTTAGAGGAAGTCATTCTTTGCTCGTGAGTGGGAAAGTATGGTTCGCGTCTTGTTGTTTTGATATTCTTTCGTATTAGGTATTTGGATGACTTAATCCATGAGGTTCTTCGAGAGCGCTCGATCCAAGTGTCGGCTAATTCATTACGTTTCTCAGAGAGGTGCGGGCACATGAGCGTTCTAAGTAGGTCACGTTACAGGGAATGTTACGCGAGGCACATGCCGCTCTTCGTGCTGCATCGCGTTATATCAATAGTATTCGTGCGTTGTAATGGTTCACTGTGTGTGATTGAAATGTGATGTATCTGGAGCATAATTTAAAGTTAGAGTCTAGCTATAGTTAGTGTTCGTGTGATTGGTTACAGTTTAACTCTTTCGCATAGGTGTTGTGGTGTTTGATTTGTGAGTTGTGTGTGCTGGTCTGTGTTTGAATTATGTTTGTAAAAGTTATGTTTAATATAAAGTGCGGTGTTGCATTTTTTTCGATTTGTTGCTTTGTATTTCTGTATATAGCTGATGGTATTGTGTGGATATGTGCCTTACATATGTTTTCTTACATGTCTACAACATATTGAGCTTTGGGTGATGTATTTGTGGCACTTGGACCATCTTTTGCAGATTGGTCCATCGTTAGCGATTATTTCTTGACACTTCTACTTCAAGATTCGGCCCACTATTTTATGCTAATAAAGAAGTTTACCGGTTGGCATGGGCTGATGTTGATCGGTATATTTAATACAAAGCAACACATCTTATATAACTTTAATTTTTGCTTTTGGAATTGATGTTATTTTTATTTATATTGCTTGCGGTGTTCATTCCGATAAATGAACCTAAGAAGCATTGGTCGCTGCCCGATTTCACATACAATCCGGAAATGTTATATTTTATGACAATGCTTATCGTTGTGAAGATGAAGGTCGTGATTGGTATCTCAATATGAGGAATTGTTTGAGGTCAATCTTCCTTGATTCTCTGGAGCGGTGTGTTTGACAAAAAGAAATCGACCGAAAACCTACCATATCAAGTTTCATCTTGCAGAATGTTCCAAAGCAAGGAGGTTTATTTGGTGATTATGAGTCTTTGTGCATGTTTCTTTCTGAGTTAGTAAACCACCACGATTATATTTGCTATTACTAGTTTTGCCAGTCATAGCCTTACCACAAGTGTTTTGATTAAGATAGGCATGACACAGACCACTAAGATTAACATAAACATAAATTTTCATGAAACATACGATTACATGACAACTACTTAAGTTACAAACTAGTACCTAAACACTCGTGTTAGGCATCCTGAGCCCACAACACTTTTATTGGAAAACACACTAGCCAACACTGACATACACTCAGCTCCATCATCGACCCTACCATGGCAACAAACCCTTAATCTTATCTGTGAAAAGGTCAATCTCCCGACCCCTTAGTTCGAACTCGCTAGCCGAACCCTCACTCCATCGGTTTGATGTAATCTTTCCTTTGAAGTTCATTTGAAAACTCGCCATTTTCTTAGGTAGAAAGCTGCAAATTGCATCTGCAACTCCTCCACAAAATAACCCCTTTCACGATTCATCAGATCCACCTTCATGCAAACCCTATTAATATCCGCAGCCAGCTGCCAATACTCGACCGATGCCCTCCGACAGTACAAGATGAACATATCCTCCCATTGATAAGAATTTGTCGCCTCACGTAACTCATTCAACCTAAATTGTCCTGCCATAAATTTTGTTACTTTGATTCAAATATTAACCAAAACTTGAATCATGAATAGATGTATATCCATGCTTAAATAGCATAATCAATGACAAAAGATCCAAAAAATAATCACATGCAAAGCCTTAATGAAAGGCTGGGAATTAACCAAGGTAGAAAACAAAGAAACAAGCATATTTGGTTTGACCAACTTTATGAGGTCCGATTTATTCTTATCATTTGTTTTTATCTTAGTTTTTAAACCATTTTTGACTAGATACTGTTGAACATGTAAGTCATTTTTTAAAACCACAATTATATAGGCATCATAAACAGGTCATATAGTTACTCTAACCAAACTACAACAGTATCTCATTTGGTTGTATTTCCTATACTGTATACCAACAGATCCACATAATTAGAGTTGTATTGTATTTGTCGACATATTCATAGTCCTTATCTAAAGAAGTGAATATTGAAATGAAACTGTTTTGAGTCACTATTTTAGTCAAAAATCAGCTCTGTCATCATGACTGCATTTTGTATCACCAGCTTTGGTATTGATTATGTCAGCTTTAGCACAAATAATTGAGATGTTCTATTGTAATTCAGCTTTAGCATAAAAATAGGAAACTGGTTGTACAAAGATTACTGGGATATGGATTTTGGCATATATTTAGAGTTATATTGTAAGTATTCAAGGAAAAGTAGTAGTTGGCTAATATAAGTATAAAGGAAAAGTAGTAGTTGTGGCCTTGGGGCACTCAAAATGGCTTAGGAAACTGGCTTAGATGTGGTTCATTTGGGTAGGATGTAAAGGTGAAAACATGGATGGTTTGTGTAATGGGTCAAATGGGTAAAACAATTTTCAAGTCAAAGGTCGAAAAACCAGCTTAGGAAACTGTATAGTACTGGCTTAGGAAACTATAATGGTGAAAACCTTGATGGGTTGTGTAACGGTTGGGTCATTTAATGTACAGAAATGTCATTTTATGGCTAATAGAAACTTAATTTTGCTGTATTGTTCTGTATACAGGTTGGCTTATGGAATTCCTTTGCATGTTGATAATCCAACACAGGCGGCACTTGCATATCGAGAGTCATTGATCCGTTATTATTTCCAGAACAGGATATATTGTGCTTGAATTATTTGTGACTTGTTTTTTAGGCCACAATTTGTGACTTGTAGCAGGTTGACTTGTGTGTATGGTTGTCATGTATGTTGAAAAACTATCTGGACAATGTATGGTTGTAATGTATGTTGAAAAACTTAGTCCATTAAGACTTATGCATTACTTTGTCTACAATACTTGTCTAAAATGTGTGCCATTGGCACTTTGACCTTATCAGTTATACATAAAGAGAGGTCTCATACTTTAAACTACATTCTTGCAAGTACAACACAACTTCGTTCCAAACAAACAAACTCGTAGCATTGTGACATTGATTGTCTCTTGTTTTCTGGACTTCACTTCAATCATGGGTCAGCCAAGTTAACATGCTCGTAGCCTTGTGACATTGATGGTTGTAATCTTTGTGAGCTTCAGGGTGTGTTTTGTGATCGTCCGTGATTGCTTTGGGAGCCGCCTCCTATAGATTTCTTTGCCACGTAATTTATAAAACAATATTATCAAGCTAATACATTGTTCAATAAACCAATGACAAATAAAAATAATCGAGTTAGAACGTATTAGTTACCTTTTTTAGGCAATGGCGCATTACAAACTCCTCGGGTGTGACCACGCGTTGCACCGTCCGCATGCATTTTCTTCGGTACCTCACCTTGAGATCGAATCCGATCTCATTCTTGATCTTCCGTTTGGCGCTTATCCATATTTGGTGGCTTTACAACTGCAAACCCGTTGGAAGCTCCCAACTCGAATTTCTCCAACGGGATATACCAACCCTTGGTATGTAGCTTTTAGATTGGTTGTTCTAAACCAACCTTTAGCCAAATGATTACAACTTGTCAATCCTTGAGCTCTACAAATGCTATAGCATGACCACATGGCAAACCAAAAGTTGCCATTTCCGACATGCATGTATCATAATCTAGCCTTACAATATGTTTTTGTCTATCTACGATCATCTACCTCGTATATCCTTTTATGTTCAATGGGATTCACTGTCCAATTAGCACTCTTAAACGTTCTGTCCTTCACTTTTGCACTAGCCCAGTCACTAAGGTCACCCGGAGTTGCATCTAACGTTTGACATAATAATTAATTAACAATAACTATAATAATAATACATCTATAAAATAAAAAAGATATAGTTTAATAATATATAAACTAATTTAAGTGTATACCTTGATACTTTTGTCGTTTCTCACAAAACCATCTTTGTAGAAGCCCTCTATAGTATTCCATTAGCATTGAAATCGGAACTCTTCGAACATCTTTTGTTAAACTGTTGACTGATTCTGCACTGCACTGTTCGAAGTCATATAATTGTAACGATGTCCTGTGCAATGTGCCCTTGACCAATTAGTAATGCCAGCGTCCACCAGTTTGTTGTAAGCTTCCTGATTTCTTCGTTCAATTTGTGAGAATTCTTCTGCAAACTCGTCGGTTGTGTAAGATTTGCAAGTCTTCCAATATAAGGCCTTAATCTTTCTCCCTTGTCCGAAATTGCAATTTAACATCAAATGCCTACAACAAAAAC
The DNA here is from genome assembly GCA_022545495.1 of Chrysanthemum lavandulifolium. Taxonomy (NCBI): domain Eukaryota; kingdom Viridiplantae; phylum Streptophyta; class Magnoliopsida; order Asterales; family Asteraceae; genus Chrysanthemum; species Chrysanthemum lavandulifolium. The sequence goes on from CM040242.1 coordinate 55,939,759, forward strand.
CATGAAATGCATCCGGGAAAACCGTTTGACAAGCTTGTTGTATTCCTAAATGTCTATCAGATATTATAGCCAAATCTGCAACTTCACCGATGCATTCCTTCAAGTGGGTCAAAAACCATGTCCACGATCTCCTAGTCTCACCCTGAGATACACCGGTCGCGAGAGGAACAATTTGATTATTTCCATCCATTCCAACGGCGAGCATATTTGTACCTAGGTATGTACCTTTAAGATGAGCTGCATCAATTACTATTAGTGGTCGCAAATGGTCCAAGAAACTCCGAATCTAGAAACATTAACAAACTATTAGTTTCACAAATAATAATATAAGGAATATAAGCTTTTTATTAAAATAAAATAGACAGTAATAAATTATTACCGCAACACCAAAGCCTATAAAAACCATCTCAAAACGGTCTTCATCATTTGTCTCAATGTGTGTTACCCAACTGGGGTTTTTCAACTTTAAATTATAACAATAATAACGTAATTGTGAAAACGAATTTTTCGGGTCACCGGACAACGTCTCCAATGCTATATTTCTTCCTCCCCATGCCTTTTTGTAAGAAATGTCAATGTTGTACTTAAGGTTGATGTCGTTTACTATGTCCTTTGGCTTATATATCCGACTGTGATCTCCCATCTTTGGTATCAACAAATGACCCAACAATTTTGCGGTTGCATTTCGGTGATTAGGATAGAATTGTGTTCTCGAACAAGTGTGAATGTCATTTACTTTTCCTAATTTCCATCTTATATCATCATCTATCTTAGATGAAATTATCTTCCAATTGCAATTGTTATGTATACAAATTACATCATACCTATATGAATCGATTTTTGTGTTTTAAAGCGAAAACCTTCTAAAAGAGCTTTTCACCGATTGCATACATGCATAATTCTTTATTATCAAATTCAACACCTCTTTAGAAAACGTGAGCAATTTTGTGCGACCCTACTTTTGGTGTTTTAATATTTGGTGTTGGATGATCGGGAGTAGGCATATAGGTGAATGTGTTATTTTTCCATGCATGATTTGGGGAGTAGACAAAATAGGTTCGTTATTTTCAAAAGTTTCATTTTTTGGTTGATTATATGTGTTGTCAATTTCATCAGCAAATTCGTCGTATCCGTCACGAAGTGCATTAAGATCAAATTCAAAATTATTAGATGAAGAAGGATTTACCTTTAAGCCTTTTTTACTCTTCTTAATATACAAATTATGCAACACGGTAGACTTCCCTTTCAAAACTTGATGAACAAAAAAGGCCATATCATCATCGTAGACTATTTGGACACAATTATTTCCAACATGGTAAGAAATCCCAATATCATACTCTTCACCGATGTTGAACTTTTTCTTGGCTAGAGCAACAAGTTGTGTGTACGTAATATTTTTTGGAAGTGATACACCAAAGGTTAAATCTTGGCAAACCAAAAATACACTTAATTTACCATTCATTTTTTTTAGTCTACGAATTTTTTCTAAAGCAATGTGATTGTATATGTCCAAATTTTATGCATATTAGAATGTTCGCACATTTGTTCAAATAGGTATAATAAATTTATTTAATTAATTATTTAGACGTTTGTTCAAATCGCACATTCGCACATTTTTTTACTTAAATGCCCATGTACTCTCACCGCACCACATTAATTTACATAGTTAGGGGCAATAAATTTTAAAACCTACCCACTTTATTTGTGTATTTTAATTTCGGTTAAAAATATACAAGAGGTTTAATTGAAATGGTACGGTACAAGTGTTTTAATTGAAGTGGTTTATCGTTATGTCAAATATTATAACGATTTTTTTAAGGCACCGTGATTGTATATGTCTAAATTTTATGCATATTAGAATGGGTATAATAAATATTAGAATGTCCAAATTTTATAATAAATTTCAAAACCTACCGAAATATACTTAAATCTTGGCAAACCAAAATACACTTAATTTACCATTCATGTTTTTTTTTTAGGCTACACGATTTTTTTCTAAGGCAATGTGATTGTATATGTCCAAATTTTATGCATATTAGAATAGGTATAATAAATTTATTTAGTTCGCACATTTGTTCAAATCGCACATTCACATTTTTAACTTTAATGCCCATGTACTTTCACCGCACCACATTAAATGCCCATGGGCAATAAATTTCAAACCTACCCAAATATAATTATTTAGTTCAGACGTTTATTCAAATCGCACATTACATTTTTTTTACTTAAATGCCCATGTACTAGCACCACATTAATTTACATAGTTAGGGGCAATAAATTTCAAAACCTACCCACTTTATTTGTGTATTCTAATTTCAGTTAAAAAATATACAAGAGGTTTAATTGAAATGGTACCGGGTACAAGTGTTTTAATTGAAGTGGTTTATCGTTATGTCCAAATATTATACTACAGGATTTTTTTTAAGGCACCGTGATTGTATATGTCTAAATTTTATGCATATTAGAATGAGTATACTATAAATATTAGAATGTCCAAATTTTATAATAAATTTCAAAACCGACCGAAATATACTTAAATCTTGGCAAACCAAAAATACACTTAATTTACCATTCATTTTTTTTTTAGGGTACACGATTTTTTTTCTAAGGCAATGTGACTGTATATGTCCAAATTTTATGCATACTAGAATGGGTATAATAAATTTATTTAGTTCGCACATTTGTTCAAATCGCACATTCGCACATTTTTTAACTTTAATGCCCATGTACTTTCACCTGCACCACATTAAATTACAACTGTGAGGGCAATAAATTTCAAAACCTACCCAAATATAATTATTTAGTTCGCACGTTTGTTCAAATCGCACATTCGCACATTTTTTTACTTAAATGCCCATGCACTCTCAACTACACCACATTAATTTACATAGTTAGGGGCAATAAATTTCAAAACCTACCCACTTTATTTGTGTATTCTAATTTCAGTTAAAAAATATACAAGAGGTTTAATTGAAATGGTACCGGGTACAAGTGTTTTAATTGAAGTGGTTTATCGTTATGTCCAAATATTATACTACAGGATTTTTTTTAAGGCACCGTGATTGTATATGTCTAAATTTTATGCATATTAGAATGAGTATACTATAAATATTAAAATGTCCAAATTTTATAATAAATTTCAAAACCGACCGATATATACTTAAATCTTGGCAAACCAAAAATACGCTTAATTTACCATTCATGTTTTTTTAGGGTACACGATTCTTTTTCTAAGGCAATGTGATTGTATATGTCCAAATTTTATGCATATTAGAATGGGTATAATAAATTTATTTAGTTCGCACATTTGTTCAAATCGCACATACGCACATTTTTTAAGTTTAATGCCCATGTACTTTCACCTGCACCACATTAAATTACAGCTGTGAGGGGCAATAAATTTCAAAACCTACCCAAATATAATTATTTAGTTCGCACGTTTGTTCAAATCGCACATTCACACATTTTTTTACTTAAATGCCCATGTACTCTCAACTGCACCACATTAATTTACATAGTTAAGGGCAATAAATTTCAAAACCTACCCACTTTATTTGTGTATTCTAATTTCAGTTAAAAAATATACAAGAGGTTTAATTGAAATGGTACCGGGTACAAGTGTTTTAATTGAAGTGGTTTATCGTTATGTCCAAATATTATACTACAGGATTTTTTTTAAGGCACCGTGATTGTATATGTCTAAATTTTATGCATATTAGAATGAGTATACTATAAATAGTAGAATGTCCAAATTTTATAATAAATTTCAAAACCGACCGAAATATACTTAAATCTTGGCAAACCAAAAATACACTTAATTTACCATTCATGTTTTTTTTTAGGGTACACGATTTTTTTTCTAAGGCAATGTGATTGTATATGTCCAAATTTTATGCATATTAGAATGGGTATAATAAATTTATTTAGTTCGCACATTTGTTCAAATTGCACATTCGCACATTTTTTAACTTTAATGCCCATGTACTTTCACATGCACCACATTAAATTACAACTGTGAGGGGCAATAAATTTCAAAACCTACCCAAATATAATTATTTAGTTCGCACGTTTGTTCAAATCGCACATTCGCACATTTTTTTACTTAAATGCCCATGTACTCTCAAATGCACCACATTAATTTACATAGTTAGGGGCAATAAATTTCAAAACTTACCCACTTTATTTTTGTATTCTAATTTCAGTTAAAAAATATACAAGAGGTTTAATTGAAATGGTACCGGGTACAAGTGTTTTAATTGAAGTGGTTTATCGTTATGTCCAAATATTATACTACAGGATTTTTTTTAAGGCACCGTGATTGTATATGTCTAAATTTTATGCATATTAGAATGAGTATACTATAAATATTAGAATGTCCAAATTTTATAATAAATTTCAAAACCGACCGAAATATACTTAAATCTTGGCAAACCAAAAATACACTTAATTTACCATTCATGTTTTTTTTAGGGTACACGATTTTTTTTCTAAGGCAATGTGATTGTATATGTCCAAATTTTATGCATATTAGAATGGGTATAATAAATTTATTTAGTTCGCACATTTGTTCAAATAGCACATTCGCACATTTTTTTTCTTTAATGCCCATGTACTTTCACCTGCACCACATTAAATTACAGCTGTGAGGGGCAATAAATTTCAAAACCCACCCAAATATAATTATTTAGTTCGCACGTTTGTTCAAATCGCACATTCGCACATTTTTTTACTTAAATGCCCATGTACTCTCAAGTGCACCACATTAATTTACATAGTTAGGGGCAATAAATTTCAAAACCTATCCACTTTATTTGTGTATTCTAATTTCAGTTAAAAAAAATATACAAGAGGTTTAATTGAAATGGTACCGGGTACAAGTGTTTTAATTGAAGTGGTTTATCGTTATGTCCAAATATTATACTACATGATTTTTTTTAAGGCATCGTGATTGTATATGTCTAAATTTTATGCATATTAGAATGAGTATACTATAAATATTAGAATGTCCAAATTTTATAATAAATTTCAAAACCGACCGAAATATACTTAAATCTTGGCAAACCAAAAATACACATAATTTACGATTCATGTTTTTTTTTAGGGTACACGATTTTTTTTTAAGGCACAGCAATTGTATATGTCTAAATTTTATGCATACTATAATTATTTAGTTACTTGTAGAAAAATATACAAGAGGTTTAATTGAAATGGTACCGGGTACACATGTTTCGAAATCCCCTATAAATATTGAATGCACACTAACAAGTAACACACAAACAAACACAAACAAACAAAAACACAAAATTTTCTCAAAAATGTCTAAAAAGACTTGACCAACAATTTCGGAACAAAAGACTTGACCAACAAGTTGATGAAGATGAAATTTTAAGAGAAATGGAGCAGAGAAAGAGAAGTCGCTCTTAAGGAGGAATCGAAAGGGAGATAGCAAAAGAGAATCGCTCTTAAGGAGGAAGCGAAAGGAGCGACTTATGCTCCAAGATGAAGAAGTGTTGTTAGAGATGGAGGAAGTCGCTCGAAGGAGCAAGTCGAAAGGTGGAACAAGAACGTCGGGACAGAGAATTCGATGCTTTGTACAAAGAGTGGGATGAGAGCAGATTTGAAGGTTGTCATGAGTATCTTTACGACGATGGTTACGACTCTAATAACTCTCAAACTTGGGATCACGCAGATTATATTTAGTTGTGTCAAGTTTACTTATCATTTGTTTGTTTCGTTTCTTTCATGGTTTTAGTTGTGTTCTTATTTGTATTATTTGTATGTTTCGTTTGTTGTTTGTATTAATTTCTTTGTTTTGTTTCATGGATTATATCTAATCTAGATGTCATTTTTAAGAAAGTATATATTGTAGTAACAAAAAAAAATTTTTTTTTTTTTTATTATTATTATTATTATTATTTTTTTTGCATATTTTTTGGGCTTTTTTTTTTTTTTTTTTTTTGATTATCAATATTTTGTAATCGTCTGCTTACGCTATGACGGTTATTAAACGAAATACGTACTTGTTGTTTTTTAAGTTTAACTTCAAGTGTCATTGTTTCCTTGTGAGAAAGTTTCTTTTTAATGCTGTTGTTAGTTTTTTGTAAAGTTTATCTTTGGTTCGTAGTTGTTTATTTTCTTTGCGTGGTTGTTTACTGTCTAAAACGTTCCCGATTGTAATATTCAAAGATGTGTAGGGGGTTCATTATCACAGTATAGGGGCCTGTGAATTAAATTTGTATTGTTGTTTCAGTTCATAGTGTTGGAACTCTCTATTGTGTTTCCTTATTTTTTTCATATATACGTTTTCAGTTATGTTTTATAATCATTCTTTTCGATCTGGGTTTTACCATTTAAATGATTTTTGGATCTATATAATGGTACCATTACCTACGCACTTAATTATATTACGCCCAACTAACCAAATAATTTCTAGATCTGCTTTTTTCAACAACAATGGCCACTCCCAATCTAGATGAAGCAAGGCGCAAAATGGATCTGAAATCATTGCGACATGTTTCAAGCTACTTTTCAGCAGCGAGTTGGTGGAGGGGCGCAATCTTCTGATGAGGTTGGAGGTACTGGTTGGTCAGCTTAGGGAGAAAATCCAGAAGCACGATCGTACACAGACTGGGGTCGTCCATTCTTTGGGACCGTTTCATGAACAGGGGGTGGATGCCCTAAGTTGTCTTGGCAAGATTCAAATCGTGGAGCGTGATATCTTGCAATCTCTTGAAGGAACATTGGGCTTGATACGTGATGGGATCGAACAACAGGAAGAACATGTTACCTTGATGGAGATCAATGAAGATCTGTCAGACGGTTAGTTTCTTTGGGTAGATGTGTTTTGTGTTTTGTGTTTTGGTATATGGTAAGTTGGATTAGGGTTTATGAACAATCGCCTTCCTGTTTATTCACTATTGGTTTAAGGAAGCTGTAATTATAGTTGGTTTGTGGATTTATAATTGGGTTACAGTTTTGTGTACTCAGATGCTGCTAATATATGGTGGCGGCGTTCATGTAATCGACAATTAATCTATGAACAAATGTGGTGCTTAGTTTATCATATCTTGTTGTAGCTCGATTTTATTTTCGTTATTTTGTCATGTAATCGACAATTAATCTATGAACAAATGATGCTATTTTGTTCAAGTTGTCATGTTAGCTTGATTGATATAAGTAGAGCGCGTTGTCGTTTGATAGTGGGATACGCTAATCTAGGTATAAGTGGTGATTAATCTTGTTGTGTTATTTGAGTTCTGAAATGTGCAATTGAATATTGTGATGCTTAGGTGTTTTACATTCACAAAGATCTTTTGCTAAGGCTGCATTGGGTTGAAAGTGGGTCATTTGTCCAAATCATTGTTATGTGCACACGGGATTCTCCCAACTAGGATCTTTCTGACTTATTTATAAGTCAGAAATGATTATTTAGATCGATTTGGGGGCAAAATCAAGTCAGGTAGGTGGATTCCAAATTTCCATAAGCTCAATTGCTCACTCCCACTATAGCTTATTAAGAATAAGATCAAAAGTAAGCAAACAAAAATAGGAGAAACTGGTCCCAACGTTGTCGAGCCAGTTACATAGAATTTACAAGAGAGAATCCATACCACGAAAAAGACTTTGAAACCAACCAGCTGATATAACAGATGGCAATGCACAATACTTTAGAGTTGGCAATTTCGAGCCGAGCCAGTTACATATAAATGGGTCAATTTGGGTTATGTTAAAGGATTTAACTAAAAAGGTGGCTCAAGTTGGTCAAATTGGTCAAACGGGTAAAATAGCAATGTGCTTCAAGTCAACTAGGAGAAAACATGATGCTACCAAGTTCAACTAGAGTGTGGATTTATCATTCAAAAGAAAATGATGCTACCAAGTTCACCCAACCACTTATTTGTTTATAAATGACCCTTTTTTGGTATGCTACCAAGTGCCCAACGCCCCAACACACTATTTGTAATATCAATATTTTTTGTAATAACTTAATGATATGATAAAGATAAGCAACAAATGGGCACAAACAGTAGACATACAGACCATAAATGTTTACAAAATATCAAAACTGTTAGACTGTGTTAAGACACTGTGTTGCTACTAGACCTAAACTACTACAACACCTAAACTGTTACAGCATGATAACGCTACATGCGTCGTTCGGGGTCAAAGGAACTTCCTTTTCTTCAGCAAGTTTTATAACACCCTAAAGGAACCTAATAGTTGTAGTGTAGTATTAGGTAAGCCACGGGTATTGATATCGTTCTCTAGGGAATAGAAATGCTAGTGAGAAGTTACTACGCTAAGGTTGGGGTTGAGGAAGATTATTTTTATCTTTTTATGTTTTTAGGAAATGGAAAGGTACGAATCTCGGGTTTTGGATTTGGGGTTGGTATTGCTACCGATTACTCTACTTGTCTAATTATCTAATCTAAGGTGTATGTAGTCTATGTCTAATTATTGTGTGCTCGTATGATGGTTTAAAGATGTGTTCACTTAGGTTTTACTACTCCTTAATTATCCCTATTGATGGTTGAATTGTCACGTCCTTATTCTTAATTGCGTTGTGTGTCTAAAGTCGTAGGGTATGCGTTTATCCCTAACTCTTTGAAGTTACCAAAGGGTCTCGCCTACAAGACCCACTAGGTTTATAAACTCTAACTCTAAGGCCTCTTTGGATGGTTTAGCTTACAACCACTCTAAGTGCTATAACCTAAGGTTCACAAAGATTAATCAAGCATTATACACAACGAATGACCTATCGCATTACTAGATCATTAACAATTAAGATAAGAGACAACCAATCAATATTTAATAATTAAATTTCATATTCCTAAGCAAACACACAAGTAAATTAGCGGGACATGGAGAACATGCAAGCATACACACAAATAATCAAAGACATAATTGAATTAATGAAGTAAAACACTTATCTTGATGTAAGATAGGGTTTGAACCCTAAAATCTCGTACAAGACAGCCTTGGTCGGTTTAGGTTTTACTCCAAAAGACTACACACAACACCGAAAAATTGATTCTTTATATAAAATTACATATGCGACGGCGCCACCTTATGTTTTGTGACGCCGTCGGTCGCCGTCATTAGGGTTTCGCTTGGCCACGTTAGTCTTGGCGACGCGCCACCTTGTGCTTGTGGCCGTCCTTCGACTTATGGCGCCGTGCTCGATCGAATCTCGCCGTGCGAGTTGCGACGGTCTACTCTTTTAAAGCCCGACACCGTCACTTGAAAATAAGAGATTTGGCTTCGTCCGTCACAAAATCCTCCGACGGCGTCATAGATTAAGCGATGGCCGTCACCTTGTCTTTTCAAGGTGAGTGTCTCGATTCTTGACTTTGGCCATTTTCTTCAGATATCCACGCCTTTTCATCCAAATAAGTGCCATTATAGCAATTTGCCTTCAAGAGACCTAAAAGTGAAAAGGAACGATATTAAGTAATAACGGATACAAAAGTGATCAAATAAGGGCTTAAACGACCCTCAAAAGGTACATTTTAAAACCTTATCAAATATCCCTACACTTGGTATTTGCTTGTCCTCAAGCAAATTTGCTTTTAGCCAATTAATTTATAAGTTAAATGAAGCATTGGTTTAAAAACAGTCCACAACAAATATAAGCCCCGCAAAAGTCATAACAAGCACGGAAATTACATACTAGCACCTCACATGGGGTGTTTGGATACTCACATCTCTCTCGGGTGTATATTAAATATAACAAGTTGGAAATTGAAGATTAAACACTCATTAACCGGTCCTAGTACATAGATTACCATAGGCTTGAGAATAGATCAAACCTCCATCGCTTTGGCGTAAGCACCTAGGAAAGACTATCAAAGAGGTCTTTAAAGGGTTGTAACGTTAGGCTACGGTAGGAAACAAAGGGTTTGGTGGGATAGGCTATTTAGTGGTGGCAAGTCAAAAATCTTTATGTTACAAGCATACGAAGAATGGCGCTGCTAAGCCAAGACTCGACACTCTAAACTCTAGATAACTCGAAACAAACAAACATAAATTTAAAGGATAGATGTAGGATGGTAGCCCGTATGTTTTTTTTTTTTTTTTTTTCATACACTTTACTCTACCATCCTCTACGGTAACATCAAAATGATAGGGATTTATAGGCACATCCTACACTTGAGTTTTATTACTCTAACACTAATTTGACCCGAATTGAAAAGATCAAAACACTTGGGGTACGTTATTACGCAAATTAGGGAATTTAACGTTCCTTCCAATCATTTTATAAACTTTAAATTTTTCCCATGAATCCTAATCGTCCCAAAACTGTGTACAAAAGATATGACTCGACTTAGCAACTCATGCAAGTAACTAGATAATTGAACTAAGGGTTTTGGGTGATAACAATAATGCACTAAAAGTGAGTGCATACAAGGTAGGCTAAGGCGATTTGGGTGTATATTTGGGGTGGGGTGTAAACAATGTTTTCATTGATATTCGGAAAAACCGAAACATAACGAGAACCGCGAAAAGGATAGGCTCGAGGGGTTAACTAGGGTATCGTGTACTAAAAATGAGTACAACGCAAAGGGTGTGGGGAATTACTCAACCGATGTGGAAGAAGTAATTATATTACGGTATCAAACAAGGGTTATCCTAATGCCTCTTATCATTTAGTTATTCCTAACTACACAAGTGTAGTCTTACTAGCGATCTCGAATGCATCACAAAACAAGTTCTAGAATCTAATATACTACCGGTTCACACTCTAACCTTTGAAGATGAATGCTTTTAATTCCTACTAATCTAAGGCGATCCTCACATTTTGGGTGGAATTTAGGTGGTAAAGGGTTTTGTGCTAGTCATGCAACTTCCTATCGTTGAGACGCTTTTGTTAAGACTAATGGCCCACTTCTATATATCATGAAAATTTTCAAATTTGGTGCCAAAATTACCCTAACCGACATTTTCTCATGGTTTATTACACAAATACAATTGGACAAAGCAAATAATCAAGGATAAGCATAGTTTCAAAGTTCCCGTTTTATTTTCCCTCCCTACACTTAAACTGAACATTGTCCCCAATGTTCCTCGAAAGTATCAAAGTTATGATAACGGAAGGTAATAAAAGATGAAAGAAACTAATACTCCCCTAATTAGCTCGGTAGGATCCGTGTGAAGTAGTGGTTAAATCCTTTCCAAGAAGAATGTGTGCGTGAAAAGCTCCTTCAAATCTTTTGTTTCTTCTTCTTGATAAATAAAACCTGCATATTTGAAGAAAACAAACGAAACCTTCGTGTAAAATCGTGGTAATAATATATATAAGACTCTACTACACTAAGATATAATGCTTGTGGAATGGATGTTTACAATTTCTCGAAAATTAAGACACGAAAATTCCAAAAATTTACAAGTAGCTCGAAAACGAGAAAAAAAGTAATCTGTTGTTTTACTCCTTCCCGACGCCTCAGTTATCCCGACAAAAATTGGTCTGCGATTTTGGAAAAATTCGGAAAATTTACATCTTTAGAATCTGGAAAAATTTCGCAAAACATCCATTATGACTCGATACAAGCATTTGACTCAACAAACACATATATATCTTTTAATGAATTGCTATTCTCATGTTTACGTTTCTTTTTTGGCGTGTGTAATCCTCCCTACACTTATCCTTTATGTAAAATACCTTTATATGCAATTAAGACGAGGTTAAAAACAAAATAAATCATTTTTATAAATTTAAACATGAGAATAAACAATCAATAAAAGATATACGACACTAACAAGCAAACAATTAAGCATGGGTTGCCTCCCACGAAGCGCTTTTCTTTATTTAAGAGTCTTGTAGCTAGACTCGTAGTCGTGCTCCTACGTAACTTCATTACCGTCACCCTCTTCCTTATGACGGTCTCTATTGGGGGATTCTATGTTGTAGAAGTGTCCTATGATACATATTTCTAAGAGTTCGTCCTCTCCCCACTCGGTCCTATATTTTGGTCCTAAGTTCAAGCAATCCTTATAGAATCCGAAAATCTTAGCCATAACATAATCTACTCCTTTTTCCTTATCCTCATTATTCCTATAATAGACCGAAAGTTTAAGTTCCTTTTCCTCATTGGAGAGTGATGAAAGCTTCTCAATCTTAAACGGCATTTGGTAAGCTACATCATCGGTCTCATCCTTGAATCGCACTATTCCTAATGAGGGATCATAAGTCATCCCGGTGCTTTCTATGAAAGGTTTTCCTAGAATAACGTGGGACAAGCTAGGATCTATGGCCGTGCTAATATCATCCACAATTATGAAGTCTGTAGGAAACGTGAAACTACCTACATAAACGGGCAATCCCTTAACTCTACCAAGAAAATTGCAACTAACACTAGGATCATCGGGGTCTTGCCTAGTTGGAATAGGCTTCTTCACTACCCAATTGTAGTAGGTGCTAGTCATTATGTTGATTGGGGAATTGCGATCAATGTAGGCCTTTGCCACGAAAAGGTGTCCTAAGCAACATGGTATGTTAAGATTCCTAGGGTTCCCAAACTTGGTTCTAGGGCTTTTCCTAACATACATGTGACGGAGGTCACGTACTAAGTGAGGGTGGCGAGATAGCTCTTCTTCCGTAGGAAACTTATTGAAATAGTCATTGTCTACTTCATCTACTTCCTCGGTTGTTTCATTGGTCTCACGTGTACGGTCCTCTTCGTCATTTGTTCTATTCACTAAGGCGATGGTATTGACGAATTGGACATGCTTAGCTAACTTACTTGGGTCCTTAATCTCTACACCGGAAGGCTCGGGAGTTGAGATAGCATTAACCTTCCTATCACTATTGGTCATGGCTTTCAAAAGGTTATCTATCTTCCTATCCATTTCGGCTTGTTGTTGGTTAAAGTGGTCTGAGAGCTTAGCTATTTGGGCTTCTTGGTTTGCAACTAGGTTTTGCAACATCCCTTTAATGTTTTGTTGGTTAAGACCGTGGGGTGGGGGCCATGAAAAATCATTGGAAGTGAATTCCTTGGTTTGTCCCCAATAGAAGTCGGGCTTGCCCTTCCATGCTTCTCGGGTTTCATTGAAATTCCTAGGTCCGGTGTTGTAGGAATCTTCCTCCGTTCCATTAATCTGTGAGGATGCATAGTCAACGGAAGCATGTTCGGGGATCGGGTGCAAGTCGCGTGTTATGAGGATCACAAACGGCTCACACGAAGAAGAAACTTTGTTCACATGGCGTGAAGACTTAGGGTTTTGTAGGAACTCATTAGGAATTTAACTTGATCTTCAAGTTCGATCATCCTACGGTTGGAAGATTATGAGTCAATGGGAGGCAAGGAGATTGCCTTAACGGTTTGGGCAACTCACGGGGTCATTCCAACTTTCGTTGTCATAGAGAGCAAGGTCCTCTATTATACCCCATGATTCTTCCGCGGTGAGATCACTAAGTTTTCCACCGCCGCTTGGTCAATGTATCGCTTGGTGGGGAAGTTGACATGATCATAAAAATTTGGACTTGGAGCCAAAGATCAATGCCGTGATGAGGGACCTTATGAGTAAGTCCTTGAATCGAGTCCATGCTTCATAGAGATTCACCTTGACGTTGTTGGAACATCAAGATGTCATTCCTAAGTTTGGTAGTTCTCCCGTGGAAAAATTGAGCAAGGAAGCGAGAGGTGAGATCATCCCAACTTGAGAAGGAACGGCGAGAAGTCGCGGCGCGTGGTCTCCCGAGTAGTAGCATCGAGGTCGATGGAATCGGCGATTTTAAGAAATCCTTAAGATGTCGATTAGGATCTTGAACGAAGTCCATGGAATGCACATCCGCTTTGCACCAACCGGATGGTGTCGGATCGAAGGGCCGTAGTTTGGGCTTGGTCGGAAGCTCAATGGTGTTCCTATAGCCTAGGTGGCTTGGTCTCGAGTATTCACCAAGAGTACGGGCTCTTGGCGGGTCATTTGGTGGTGGGTTGATGAATGGTGGGTGGTTATCACCTTCCATGATGAAAAGTGATGGGGTTACGAACAAAGGTCACGAAAAAGGGGATAGACTATGAGGAAGCTAAAAATGAGAAAAATTTACTTGATAGGAATCAAGCAAAGAAAACCTAAAGCGAGGTGGACTACTAACTAGCTATTCTATTCCCGCAACGGCGCCTAAAACTTGATAACGCTACACGCGTCGTTCGGGGTCAAAGGAACTTCCTTTTCTTGAGCAAGTTTTATAACACCCTAGGCGGTGAACCTAATCGTTGTAGTGTAGTATTAGGGTAAGCCACGGTATTGATATCGTTCTCTAGGGAATAGGAATGCTAGTGAGAAGATACTACGCTAAGGTTGAGGTTGAGGAAGATTATTTTTTTATCTTTTTTATGTTTTTTTAGGAAATGGAAAGGTATGAATCTCGCGGTTTTGGATTTGGGGGTTGGTATTGCTACCGATTACTCTACTTGTCTAATTATCTAATCTAAGGTGTATGTAGTCTATGTCTAATTATTGTGTGCTCGTATGATGGTTTAAAGATGTGTTCACTTAGGTTTTACTACTCCTTAATTATCTCCTATTGATGGTTGAATTGTCACGTCCTTATTCTTAATTGCGTTGTGTCTCTAAAGTCGTAGGATATGCGTTTATCCCTAACTCTTTGAAGTTACCAAAGGGTCTCGTCTACAAGACCCACTAGGGTTTATAAACTCTAACTCTAAGGCCTCTTTAGATGGTTTAGCTTACAACCACTCTAAATGCTATAACCTAAGGTTCACAAAGATTAATCAAGCATTAAGTACACAACGAATGACCTATCGCATTACTAGATCATTAACAATTAAGATAAGAGACAACCAATCAATATTTAATAATTAAATTTCATATTCCTAAGCAAACACACAAGTAAATTAGCTGAGACATGGAGAACATGCAAGCATACACACAAATAATCAAAGACATAATTGAATTAATGAAGTAAAACACTTATCTTGATGTAAGATAGGGTTTGGAACCCTAAAATCTTGTACAAGACAGACCTTGGTTCGGTTTAGGTTTTTACTCCAAAGACTACACACAAATCTTGAAAAATTCGGATTCTTTATATAAGATTACATATGACGGCGTTACCTTATGTTTTGTGGACGTCGGGTCGCCATCATTAGGGTTTCGTCTTGGCCACGTTAGTCTTGCGACGGCGTCACCTTGTGCTTGTGACACCGCCCTCTTGACTTCGGCGCCGTCTGGATCGAATCTAGGCCGTGCGAGTTGCGACGGCCTACTCTTTTAAAGCGACACCGTCACTTGAAAATAAGAGATTTGGCTTATGTCCGTCACAAAATCCTCCGACGGCGTCATGATTAAGCGATGACACGTTACCTTGTCTTTTCAAGATTTGGAGTGTCTCGATTCTTGACTTTGGCCATTTTCTTAGATATCCGCCTTTTCGTCCAAATAAGTGCCATTACAGCAATTTGCCTTCAAGAGACCTAAAAAGTGAAAAGGAACGATTTTAAGTAATAGCGGATACAAAAGTGATCAAATAAGGGCTTAAACGACCCCTCAAAAAGGTACATTTTAAAACCTTATCACAGCATCTAATAGTTTTTCACATACAACACCTAAATTCGATGTACAACATCTGTTGGTTTGATTGGTTCTATTGATTCTACCTTCTTGTATTTCCAATAGAAAGATATCAATTGCTCACGATATGCTAGAGCAAAGTCAACAGGATCATCGACCATCAATGGAATACCGTTTGTCAAACGGTACAAAAAAATGCATAGCCATATACCACAATCTCCATAATAGCCACCTTGTAATGGCACATCTTTTGCATACCGAAAGGTTATTGAATAAGTACGTGGATCAATGTTTTTATTGGCCATCACCTGACTATCTTCGAGATAAACGGGAATATCCCTTGAAAAAGTCTGCATCCAAGGATCCCACCATGGACGGCCTAATTCATCGTGACCACCAAGGCTGTCATATATGGTAACAACACCTGATCGAATGTCTAACACCGCCAAAGCCTAGTGAATATTTGGCTCATTCACGAGAATGTAAACCTACAATACGAAAGGTGTATTAAAAGCAAACTCGTTCTAAAAAACAATGACAAACTGAAAAAAGATATGAATTTAGTTTGAAAAAACGAACACTTTGGTATCTAATCAATCAAACAGACGGAAACATCTAAATAAAAATGCCCATCTAACTACAGATTGACCGTTAGACAACCACATTACAAGGTATTTTTAGATTAATTTTCATATTTTTTAAACAATTTGTTACAAGGTTTATAGTTGGGCTGATTTCTAAAAACTCCCCTGTGCATCTAGCAAGCTCATAACATGTAAATCAGCATACCAATCAATCATAAGGGTTACCACAAGCATCTATGTAAAAACCATGTTGTCAATATGTAGTCATTATAAGACGCTAATTGACCGTAATGAATAAGTTGAAAACTGAAAACCAAAAGACTACTTTGTACCTTTTCAACATTTGGGCTACCCAAGGCACACCACAGGTAATACCATTTGCATAATACATTGATATATCTCTATTACGGTTTTGTGTCTTTGAAATATGGTCCGACCATCACCCAATCAAGATCTTCGTGTCTAAATTGCCACATATACAATACCCATACATCAATGTCTTTGCAATATCACAAGTATATAGAAGAAAACTACATTAGCGAAATGAGAGATGGAATTTAAACGGTTTCAGGGATAATAAGTAGGTTATAATTACATACCAAATTAGACAACCAGCCTTTCCTGTTGCCGTCCTTGCACACTAAAGCAGCCCAAAATGTATTGCATAGCTCCGCATTTGACCAAGGTAAACAAAATTTCATGTCCTTCTTTGAACGTAATAACATGTTAATGTCTGAATGACAATTGATTCTGGTGGCTGGGGAACCTTCAGGACGATTCAGTTCCTGTGAAATGATGAAAAAACTCCTATTTTACATCCACTCACAAGATTAATACTACACATACTGTTAAAAGGTTTCAATTTGCATGTTCGTATATGCCTGACCAAAATAAAGAAACATACGACCTACTGAAGTTGTGGTTTCATGTTCTAAGTTTGTCACTATGGAGTATAGCTGGAAACCACCTAGGTGAAGTAAGTGGGAGGTATTTGGGCATAATGATTGCACCTGTGGTACAAATGTATTGGGAAAATGTGATAGAAATGAAGAGACTAATAAAGTTGGGACTAGTGCAGGTGCAGGGGTGCAAGGTAATAACAATAATACTAAGCCTAAAGTCATAGGAATTAAGGGTCAATTCCATAAGAATCTTAAGATTAGGCTTGAATTCAGACCTGTCACTAGGAAAACCACAAACTTAAACCAAAAAGATCCAAATAATCATACTAACTAGGACTTGAATAAGGATACTGTTAACAAAGAATGTAATATTGAGTCTGAACCAACATGTTCTAAAGGAAATTAGAAGGAGTGCTAATAAGTATGCTATCTTGGAAGAAATTGGTAAGAGTGATTGCCCCATAGACAAATTAAAGAATGAGAGGGATATTGTTGATAAGTATTTCAAAGAGAAGTGGGAAGAAAAATTGGAAAATGATTGTCCTGGTATAGAGGATGTGTTTGATGAGGATAATGGGATAGCAAAAAGTATAACAGCTAATGAATTAACAGATAAGAATGGTGGAGTCCTGAATATGGGATCATCTAAAAAAAGCCTTCTATGTCAATAATTAATCTTGATTGTAAAGTGGTACCAGCCGAAATAAAAAAAGCCTTCTTCAGATTTATAGATCCTAGATCTAGGACGACACTTCTGGCCCTTGAAAATTCTATACTAAGGGCTACCAGCCGAAATTCTACATATTAAGTATATGACTTCTAATAACTACCATAAACTTAAACAAACATGAATTGAATACTAATTAAGTATAAGTACCTCTTTCCATGGTTCAACTTTTATCTCATTTCCATCATGACCAACAAGGGATTGTATCTTAGATTTATAGATCCTAGATCTAGGACGACACTTTCTGGCCCTTCTTGGTGTGGTAGGTGGTGGAGCTGTGTATGGAGAAGACACGTGGCGGCTCTTCTTTCTCTCTCGTTCAAACGGAACCGTTACAGTTACAACATCATCATCCATCGCCTCATCAAACAAAGAGTTCAAATCCTGAAAATGAGATGCAAAACTGTTTAATCCAGTTAATGATGAAATTTAAGAAATATAAATTGAACTAGGTACTAAAACTTGCATACCACAACTCCTGAGTTATCCGTGAAATCATCATCCATCTGCTCATCGATCAATCCATTCAAATCCTGAAAATGGCATAAAAAACAGTTTTATCCAGTTAATCATGAAACTTAATAAATAGAAATTGAATACCACATTAATTCCCAAGTTATATGTGCCACCAACATCCATCTGCTCATCGATCAAACCATTCAAATCCTGAAAACCATTTTCATGGTCAGTGTTATACAATTAATAATCAAACTTAAGACATAATTCATAACATTTCCATACCAAATTTTGTTCCGCATCAACATGTGTTACACCAACATCAACTTGCGGATCTAAACCATTGACATCCTGAAACTTAGATACAAAATTATACATATCAGCATACACTATTAACTAGTTATAATGATATTAAATAATATTATCCGGAAGAGAAATGTGCATACCATATTATCCGGAAGAGAAGAAAAATCAATCAAATCCTCCAAATCCTTTGTTGAATCCTGAAACAATAAATAAATTTAAATTTATATATATGATGGTCTAAACTTATGCAAATGGTACAAAAATGATTCAATAATTACCTGTCCAGTGGTCGTAACAAATATGTCTTTAAATACCAAATCTTCCTTCTGCTTTGCTTCCTGCTCAACATCAACTTTATTGTTATCTTCGGAAAACTCTTCCATAGGCTGCTTTGCTTCCTGCTCCACATCGACTTTGTTGTTATCTTTGGAATCCTCTTCCATAGGCTGCTTTGCTTCCTGCTCAACACCTACCTTTGAATGTTGAACATTTTCCGCCACTTTGTTTGGCTCATGGAGATCACCAAATAGTTCAATGACAATATTCGTTTCCTGCTCAACTGCCTCTTTGACTGGAAGGTTAATATCTGAATCATCAACAACATTAGTTGGACGGTCAATTCCTTCATTAGCTGGAAGGTTAACATCTGAATCATCAACAACATCAACTCCTTCATCAACAACACCAACTGGATCATTAGCCGGATGCTTATTTTGCTCTAATGCAGCTATACGAGTATTAAACGAAGCTTCCATATCAATCATCCTCTCGTAAAGTTGTCTTTTGGTCAAGTGTTTGAGGCAATCATCACTATCGCTTTCTTCAACAGCATGCTCCTCCACAACCTGAGTACGAACCTCAGTGCGGACGTGAACCTCCGTGCGAACCTCTTCATGAAAATATTTTCGGGAAACCCTTGACTTAATCTTATCCCGTTTAACGGGATTATAGGTTCTTGCACAGGAGGCATCTGGACTATTGAAATACTCTAAGCTGCTCATCCACCAAGTTGAACCTTGTTCCGCAGCAGTTGGAACCATTTTTTGTGGTGGAGGTTTGGTAACAAAAAGCTTGACATAATCACTTTTGTGAAAAGCTGTGACATTACCCCAAGCAACACCTCGGGGAACAGCAGTATCATCTTTGTCCCACCACAGCCTTGAGTTGGGAAAACTTTCAAGAACAAAAATCTGTAATATAAACAAACATTATGTTAGATGGCAACACATTTTAAAATATGACTTTTGACTTAGGAAATTTGATAATAACTTAAAAAAACCATGGAATGATAATAACCATAAATGAGCAATCAGAAAAACAACTACAGTGGGTAAAATAGGTAATTTTGCCTACATAAATTCAGGTGGCTGTTGCTACTACCTAATGTACTTTTGGGTCATAGCCTGGTACTTTGACTTATGACTTTCACTTTCACTTAAACAAACAAAACTAGTACAACAACTCAACCAAAATCAACTAACTAGAAACAAGGTTTTATAATGAAATAATCATAAACCTTGAAAAAATGCTTTCCACACAAACCATACAAGAGTGATGAATCAAAGTCATACACAAACCACTTACTTTCATTAAAAAATGGTTGTTCTTCTTGTAAATGGTAATTGATAAAATTCTTCTTCAAGACATGAATTGACATAATTTTATTTATGTGAGATTTTGGAATAAACCAACTAGTAACGTGAGATCTAGTTGGTAGGGAAAAGCAAAATATAAAATATGTTAATAAAGGACAGTTTGGTCATTTCAATTAAATGAATCATTCCTTCCAAAAAAATTTCAAATATGGGCGGGTGATTTGTGGTCCAAAATCCTATTAAATCCCCCCTCACTTTTCATAGCTTCTTTTCCTCTTCTTTCCTCAAAATTGCTTTAGAACACAAAAAAAATTTGTTGTCCATAGAGATCTTAAGAACACAAACAAGCTACAACTAACCACTATTCTAAACTCAGATAAAAACAGCAAAAGCACAAGCCTGGCAAAGAGAACTCAATGTATGCTGAGTTCTTTGAAACATGGCACTTTTTGTAAAAATAGCCTACTTTGAACACTTCTAAATCTGTTTTAGAAAATTATCAAAATTAATCTAAAAATATATTGATGAAAAACACCAACCAAATTCTCAAAATCCAAAATTGCAACTGATTTGGACTAATAATGAGGAATTTAAAAATACAAAAGTAAACACACTTAGCTACTGATGAAAGGAATTTTAACTGTTTCAAAAAAAGAGCATTTTAAATCACTAAATCAAATGGGTTGTAAAGTGGTCAAAACGATTGTATTTGACTAACAGTTTACATATGACAAAAAGTATACTAACAAACGCATTCACTTATATATAAACATTATTGACTTATATATAATTTGAAACCAAGTATACTAACCTTCGAGCAAAAAGCAAATCCAAACAAGTTATAGATCGCTTGAAGGTCAGCCCCTTTCTTGCATAGCCTTCCATGTACTTATTTCATTCTTAGAAACAAGATTATAGATCCGCTCATGAAACTCAAACCACATATGTTGCCCCCAAGGAAAAGAGTTCCATGCATCAAAATTGTCAGCTAAAACAACAATTTCTGAGGTCATCACATGCCTCACTCTTGACCCATGAAAACATAGTCCATCAGCTAAGAGAAGGCAAACACGGACAAAGATCCTCAACGGTTATGTGCATGAAATCCGACTCTCCAAAGATCCTCAATAGGTCCTCACCCTTCAAATGACCATAACCGAGGAACACACGCTTCAAAAAACTAGATTCAGCATCATGCAAATGGTCTAAAGAGATTTTACCGAATCGAAATCCAGTGATAAGGCAAACTCCTTTATACCTAGCTCTAAACTGTGTCCCCCCACATCAAAAAAAAGGGTGTATCAAATCTTGGATTCTCAACATTCCTTTGGTGTTGGAGCAGGAAATTAAGAACATGATTATCATGCTCAACTGTTCTAATATTTAACCACGGTCCGAACACCGTACTCCTAAACAGGTTAAATGAATTATCCTCCCTACAAGACAACCTATCACGTATTTTTGTCAGAAGGGATAACCTAGTTCTTATCGTGACCCGAGCATTTACCACCTAATTGAAAATCAAAATAGTAACAAAAATTAAAATTATGCAGTAAAACCCCCTAATAAATTAAAAGTAAGGGGACCCTAAATTGAAAATGAAAATAAAACTTACATGAACTGGTCGTGTTGGATTAGATGATGATGGATTAGAAGACATTGTTTGTGTTTCAAAATTTTGGTGATGATCAGGGGTTGAAGATGATCAGTGGTGTTTAAGAGTTTTGATGTGTGTGTTTAAGAAGATGATCGGTGTGTGTTTCAAGAGTTTTGATGGGTGTGTTTAAGAAGTTTAATGTGTGTGTTTTATGTGTAAAAGTGTTTTATGTGTAAAACGTGCCAAAATTAATAAGTATATTATAATTCGGTTTGTTCATTCCCGAAAGAATAAAAGTTAGATTTTGTACAGATTTGATTCCTTACATGTGTGCATTCCCCATAAAGTTATGTTAAATTCGCACATTCTCACATTCACCGTTCGCACATTTGTATAAAAAAGTCAAAGAGGCATTGGTTGTCACTGTACTTGCTAATAATTAAAAGAGTACTTGTTGTCTAGACACGTGTCAATATTTTGGTGGAGTCACACATTCGCACATGACCAAATTGGGAAGAGGCTTCATTTTTGTACCTCAAAGTGATCAATATCCAACTTTTTGTCCCCTTTTGGGAATTAGCCCTAAAATAAATTGCCTCAAAGAAAACCTAAAACTCAGATTATAACTAGCATAGACATAAACTAGATCTTCCAACCGTTATACCCTCCAATCTTTAACAACCAACGGCTAAGGGCCATTATGCATAATCGAACAACCAGTTGAGGTAGAAAACAAAAGAGGTAATACTAATTAGCACAAAATTATTTTAAGTATCTTCAATATACAAGTAACAAAGACAACCATAAATTTAAAACCTAGGTCAGAACCAAGTGGTTGTGAATTCATTAAATGACTCATAACCTAATCCCGATTCTTGTTTGTGAATTTTGTTACATTAATCTCCAATCAAGAGTTTAATAGCATAAGATTAAAAGTAAAATACCTAATGAAAAGAAGATAATGCATAGATATATTCATATATACAACAAATAAGCTTAGTTACACACCGATTTTGGTTCTTATATTTTTATAGTAGGGAATGTTATATGCAAATCAAAACCGAGGATGTGCAAATCACTTCCTATAAAACAAAAAGAGTGTACGAAACCAAAAACTTAATGTGTTTCATTTAAACATGGAATGACACCAAAGAATATAAACACAATTCAAACCGTTATAGACTTAAGGGTGTGTTTGGGTTGTAGATAGGAATTATTATGAGTATCTATCGATTTATAATATAGCGTATCGTAAACGGTATTGAATTTTAAAAAGTTGCTTGGATTAGTTAACTTATTCATAAACATTATCAGTGTCATGGTCTTCAACTAGCATTAAAATTAGTAACTAACAAACTCCAATCAACTACCAAAATCCAATAGCTCCAATTTCCATCCCACAAATTATAAATTGACATTAGTTGAAAAAAAAACATTTTTCATATTTATTACCAAAATTTTCTCTTAAATCAAACACTCAAAAATGTATTATACATACGACAATTAAATGGCTAATGGAGCTAAAAACCTCGATAAAGAATAGGGAGGCGTTGAATATCCAAAACTGTGGTAGAGGAAAAAAAACAAAAAAACCCGCACTGTTGCCTGGTCATGCATGTAGCTCACAACATAGCTCACAATAGGTGCATAGCCCAACTATTGAGATTGTTGACTCAATTACATCTTTGCTCGCTATGTTAGTCAAGAAAGTGGCTAGTCAAAATTGTGGCGGTGGAAAATGGCTAGGTGGTTGGACATTATTCCTCATTTTCACACATGAGATTTTTCCTATATAAGGAAATGAATGTGATGATGAGTGTCTAAATACTCATCATTTTGTCTCGCTTAGAATGCCAAAACATCCGAAAACACTCGTAAATGTATCAAAATGATAAAAATATCACAAATAAGTGTTCTATGTGTTTTAAATGCAAAATATCAAAATCGGATGAAAACGTATCAAGTTTGCATAATTGGCGCTTTAGTCCCCAAGTTTCAAAAGTTGTCAAAACAATCCTTGGTAATTCAAAATAAAGAAAATGTTATTTAAAGTCCCTAAGATTCATGAGTTGTCAAATTTGATCTTTGAAATTTAAAATTGCAAAATGACAACTTTGGTCCCTCAAGTTTGAAAATTGTCATAAATAGTCCTTGGATATTTTAAAAAATGAAAATAATCAAATATGGTCCTTGTACTATTAAATTTTGTCAAGTTTGGTCCTTGTGATAACTTTGGAGAAATTACAGTTTCAGTCCTTGAAGTTTGCAGAAATTGCAAGATTAGTCCTTGTATTAATAACAAACCAAATGGCCCTCTTTTGTATTTTGAACCCCAGCCAAACCAAAAGACCCCCTGTCAATATCCTTGAGCCCCCATTTTGGACCCCCCTTTATTAATATCCATTGGTCAAATATAGTCAACCCGCCAAAACTACTACCATCTGACATCTCCTTCTCCATCACTGTAGAAACCAAAACCAGAGGTGGTTTTTCCATCTTTTTCAACATTTCCACCTGTCTTTCCACTTGTATACCCACTCCCCTCCACCTCTACAACCTCCCAAACTTCTTTAAATGCCAAAAACCTGCTCTTGACTATTTTGGCGCCAAATCTACACATGGACGATTCTGATGATATTGACCAATCCAATGGCTGGAAATGAGTGGGATATGTTCAGAGATGTCGAAAAGCTCTAAAAAGATCTTTATAAAGGAGGAAGAAGCAATGTAAAAAGTTATCAAGTGTAATTTAGTTTATCTTATGTCGTTTTAGCTTAAATTTAAATTCCAGTGTATGTTTTAGCTTTTGAACTTTGTATTTCAAGTTTCGAGTACAATAAAGCTTTTGTGATAATCAATTTCAAGTTTAAGTCTTATTTTCTCGCTTATGCAAAATCTTACGCTTGTTCAAAATCTCAATGTGTTCTAATGATGTTTTAGTTGTTATTAAGGAATGAGTAAGATCATATAAGCTCTATAAAGCTTATTAAAGCTTTTAGTAACTTTAAAATTCAGTTTAGAAGCAAAAAGCAAAAATACAAGAAAATACAAAAAAATCAGTCAAAAATCAAAAATCACAAGAAATGATAATCACAGCTGGAGCAGGGTTAATAATGGATTGCCCTTGGGTTTAGAGCTTCTTGGGAAGCTATAGGAAGTGTTTTCAAGCATTGGTTCTCAGTTTTCACTTGGAATCCAACTTGTAAGCTTAATTCTCAATTTTGGCATTTCACTATTTGAGTTGTTCATTAGCTTAATTCTCTGTATGTTCATGTTTATTAGTCATAGTTAAGTACAATTAAACATTAAAAACAGTTGTTTGTTCTCTTTAATTTATAGTTAGTAAAAATCTCATTTTAACAGTTAATATAGCCTAAGTGTAATTTCTTAGTTATCTGTTGTTATTGTTATTGTTTAATGCTTAATTAGTCCTATTATATGATAATATAAGATTTTTAATCATCTGTATGGTCTTAATCCTAGGAATCTTTTGAAAAGTTTCAAAACGGTCTCATAAAGAACTGTTTGGTTTTGCTTTGTTAACTGAGTCAAAGGGTGTTAAAGTCAGTGTTCTTGCTTGATGTTTGTCACACTTGGTTCTAATAGCTCGATGAAACAAATTAAACCAATCCTTATTTGGTTAAAAGTCAAAATTCCTTTGATCACAACTTGTTAACTACTGTTGGAATTTCATGATCATTGATCTTGTTTTCATGTTTACAAGTTGATAAAATTGATCAAACAAGTCTCATATCGACTTATTATAACATATTCATCATTAAGATCAATCAAAAGTTCATATAAGTCAAAGTTTTAGTGTAAGATAAAAAGTCAAACTTTTCAATATAGTCGCTTTTGAATAAAATGGATAATTTTATATAGGACATAATATTAAGATTTAGTCTAAATGCTTTTGGGATATTAAAGTTTAGCTGCTTAACTTAATTAGAAAAATATTAGATTATATCTAATTAGCTTATAAAGTGCTTATTACTTAGCCTCTTTTGAATACCTTTTTACGAAAAGTGTGCCCTTGTATAAGTTATTTCTCAAGCTCTCATGAGCTTACGCTTCATAAGCCTAATTCACAAGCTTTCACGAGCTTATTAATGAACCTTATCTTGTGTATTTTGTCATTTTTAGAAAGCCAACCTAGTTTCTTGTGTCTCTAATCCAGTGCTTAATTTCACATTTCTAGCTTATTTATTAGGTCTGCTCATTGATTTTTGTTTGTTCCATTTCATATAGTACCCTGTGCAAACAGATAGACTTGTGCTTATTTTAAAGTTGTTTAAGTGCTTATTTCTTAGTAATCTTGCTTATTCAGTTGTTATACTAGCTTATTAACAATCACTTAGCTTATTTTCTCGTTAGCTTGTGCTTATTCACTAGCTTAATAGCATTTTGGCTTAAACTTGTGCTTATTACCAATTTTTGTCCATCCGAGAAATCATAAGTCAAATCGAGCTTATTAGTGATTTTCATAAAAGTTATAGTTTTGAAAATTGCTTATTATCATTAGCTTAATAAGTTTGTAAAGAAAAATAAAAAAAAATTTGCAAAAGTCATTTGGATTCAATCCCGCCACCCACCACCACACACACACCATACCAATCGCCTTGGGTCTTTGACCTGTAATCCTTTGCATAATTTAATACATAACATTTCTTGTCCATTTTAGCTTATACGCATAAATTAGCTTATTTCTAGCTTATTAAAATAAGTTGTCACATTTTTTATTTTTCTTAGCTTTGTATTAGTATAAAGTATTTTACAAAAAGTTTGATTTTTCTTAATAGTTTTAGTATTTTTAATCATTTAATTAGTCTAAAATAGTATTTAATTCATAATAAAAATATAAAAGTCAAAAAATATAAATCTTTTTCTAAAATTTTCTTTTGTCATATAGTAAGTAAGAAAATTGTTTTTACACTCGTAGGACTTTTATTTCACAAATTTTACGCTTTTTCTATGTACTGCGTAATTTTTATATATAACGCACATTTTCATTCTAGGTCACGTTTTTAGATAATTTAGGTTTACGCTTTAATTAAAATAGTTTATTTAAGTTATTTTGTTTTATAAATCAAGAAAACATCATTTTAAAAATAGTGATAGCGTTTATTTAATATAATTTAGCTTTTTAATTTTCTTTAATTTGCATTTAAGCCCTGTAATTTACAAAACTTTTTCTTTAGGTATAAATATTCCAAAATCCTTATCGATCACTATCCTTAGTGATTATTCGACATCCGAATTTGTTCAAACACCATTAAGTCTCCGTGGGACTTAACGACCGAGGTAACACTATACTCTCCGGATCTTAATTGCATTGCTTTCGAAACCTGCTTTTAAGTTTATTACGGTTGACCATTCACAAGTGGTTAGCTTGTGTGATTAAACTTGTTGTTTGGGAGCCAATCAAATTTTGGCGCCACGCCGGAGGTCGTAAGCGTGTCCTAAGCATTTTCGGATCCATTTGCACATATACCACTTTTGTAAATGATTTTTTTGTAAAGTTAATCAAAATCAAAAAGTTCATTAACACTTTTCCTAAAGTGTTAACAACACCAAACAAAATATAAAACAACAAAACAATCGTAACGTTCTCTATCTTGTATTTTCTTTAAGGTGATTCTTAAAGAGATACGATTTGGTTAA
Source organism: Chrysanthemum lavandulifolium (assembly GCA_022545495.1). Taxonomy (NCBI): domain Eukaryota; kingdom Viridiplantae; phylum Streptophyta; class Magnoliopsida; order Asterales; family Asteraceae; genus Chrysanthemum; species Chrysanthemum lavandulifolium. The sequence continues at coordinate 55,967,121 of CM040242.1, forward strand.
ACGAGACGATTCCAAAAATATTGTCCAAAAGTATTTAAACCCTTTGCACAAATCCATACCTACGTCTTTTCAGTGGTACTTAATAAATACATAAAAATCAACCACCGCAAATCAAGGCAGTACACCTACCAACTGGGGGTGTGAACATTAATAAGTTCCCGAACAAAAGATTTAAAACTTGCCTTTGTGTCCTTGTGATTTGGTGTACCTTTTTCAAAGAAGCCATTTCATTTGTGATTATTGGTTTAAGTTCACTTGTCGCTTTGCCTCGCATTTGTTTTGAAAACCGATTTTTATACTTAGTGCATGCGCACTGCTCTTCCAATTCTACAAGTCCACTTTTCGAGCTTGCAAATATTCCTCGAGACGAGGACGTTCGCTCCTTCACCGCGATCGAGGAACGCCTACCACCACCACCCCCGTCGTAATGGCGTAAGATAAACCTATGAATGAGCTTCTCCAAGCACCCATCGAGGGTTACGGAGATGCCATTATTGTCCCAAACCATCGTGGTCGATACCTTTGAGCTCAAAACCGGGTTGCTTAATCTTGTAACCCAAAGCCAATTTTATGGTTTTGAGCGGATGATCCTCATGCACATATTCGATGGTTTAACAAGATTGCATCTACCATCAAATACAAGAATGTCCCACATGAAGCAATTAAGCTTCTTCTGCTCCCATTTTCTCTAGAGGACAAGCCGGAATTGGCTTGAGAAACAACCCCTCGCTCCATTGAGACATGGGAGGATCTAGTCACTAAGTTTGTTAACTAATTCTATCCTCCATCCCGAACTACAAGTCTTAAGAATGAGATAATGAAATTTTCTCAAAGATTTGATGAATCATTCGGTGAGGCATGGGATCGTTATAAAGAGTTGCTCCGCAAGTGTCCGCATCATGGTTTTACCGAGTTAATGCAAATGGATACTTTCTACAATGGTCCGAACCATACTAATCAAGACTCTTTAAATGCCTCCATGGAGGTAATTTCTGAGCAAGACCACAAAAGAAGCCTTGAAAATCATTGAAAACAAGTCCAGTCCGCCTCTTTCCGAGCAAAGACATATCGGTCTCGCCTAATGTTGGACCTTCTACTTCATCTTCCGTGAGTACATCTAGCACCGATGCTAAGATTGACAAACTCACGGATATTGTTCGAGCTTTGGTTCTTGCTAACCAAAGAAAGTCACCTTCACACGCACACCATCACATGGTGAAGTGAAGAAAGTCGAGGTTTGTGTTACTTGTGGTGGCCCTCATGCATACTACAAGCTGATCGCCACCGATGGTAATCCGGTTGAAGCCAATGCTATAGCCGGTACTTCACATCAAGGAGGTAATCAATACCGACCACAAGTCGATCCTCACTACCGTGCACCTAGCAAGATGACACCACCGGTTTAACCGTAATCCTAGCATACAAAACCGAATCGAACCAACCTAGAATGAACCAAGGTTATCAAAACCAAGGTAATTTCTATCCGGACCAAATCAAGGTTTCCAACATCAAGGAAACCTTAATCAAAACAATTTCAATCGAGGGAATCAATTTCATGGGAATATGAATCCTAATCAAGGAAATTTTCAAAATCAAGGCCCTAATCCGAACAATAGAGGCCGTAATTTTCCTAATCAAACTCAAGCCATTGTTCCAACTGGACCATCATCCGATGAGCTATTGAAGCAATTCATGAAATCCCAAGATGAAATGAACAGTTGTTGGTCGGTCGGATCACGATCTAAAGAAGTCTTTAAATGATCAACCCTCGGGCTCTGAAAACTTCCGAGCAACACGATCGCTAACCCGAGGGGCGATGCAAAGGCGATCACAACCAAGTGGTGTTTCATACAATGGACCCGCTATTCCTACTACCTCTTCTTCTTCTCTCCCAAAGGTAGTAGAAAGTGAACCTAAGACGCACAATGGACCTTCGACTCCAATGCCTCCTCCACCGGGAGCAATGAGTCAAGTTACCAAGGATACAACGGACAAGGTGCATTTCTCAAGCCCATGGCATCAAGACACGTCCCACCTTCGGTAGTCCAAGCTTTAAGTCCGGAACCCAAAGTTCAAGACAAATTCGAGCGAAATGACTTCCATCCGGCTCAAAAGTCTAGTCAACTTCCTTACCCATCAAGATTGCATGATGAGAAGCTCAAAGACAAAACCAAAGAGCAAATGGAAAAATTTTCCAAATTTTCAATGAATCGCACTTTGATATAAGCTTCGTTGATGCTCTCGCTCTAATGCCCAAATTTGCATCCACGCTAAAGGCTTATTGAGCAACAAAGATAAGTTATCCGAAATGGCTAAAACCCTCTCAATGAGCAATGCTCGTGGTCCTTCTCAAGAAGCTTCCTAAAAGCTTGAAGACCCCGGCGGTTTTAATCCGTATGATTTCTTGGGTATGGTTCAATGCTCACCTTGGCCGATCTTGGCGCAAGCATTAACCTCATGCCACTCTCAAGATGGAAGAAACTGTCTCTTCCTAAACTTACATCTACTTGTATGACACTCGAGCTAGCGGATCGATAACAACTCGTCCACTTGGGATAGCCGAGGATGTCGTGGTAAAAGTAGGAAAGTTTCATTTTCCCACCGATTTTGTTGTAGTAGACTTTGATGCGGATCCTAGAGTTCCCTCATCTTGGGAGAGCTTTCTTGAGAACGAGCCGTGCTCTAATTGATGTATTTGTCAAGAGTTGACCATACGGGTTGACAACGAAGAACTCACGTTTAATATCAATCGAACTCCAAACCTCTATCCAAACATAGTGTTGCCACAATTGATCAAAATCGAAAGAATCAATGCAACACTCTCAAATTTCACGGTTAAGAGGAGTCACCAAAACGTGTTGAGCTAAAAGCTATGAAAATCAACCCCGGTTCAAACAAATGGTTTGAAAGTTGTACCAAGGAAGTCAAGAGTGTTCTTGATGATGATGATCTAGAATCGGAGACTTTATCTAAGTAATGGAAATTGCTAGCTCTAAGAGCACACCACTTGTCCCACCTCCGAATCGCTTTATCGTATTGAGTTTGTTAACTCATGGATGAAACTAAATTTCTTCAAATGATCCATCATCCATTTCATCTCTTGATCCAATTGTTTCCGACTATTCCATTTCTTCTCTCACACCGGATGAGGAAGATGACAACTTTGGAATGAAGTCGATGCTTTTCTAAGTGATGAGTCAATTCCAACAGGGTTGATGATACTTACTTGGATTCGAGGGGACATCCTTTTCTTGAAAGTTTATTAAACGAAGAATCGCTCCAACCCTCCTCCCGGACATCTTATTGACAATCACCATAAAAGCTTCAAGTTTAAGCTTAAAATGTCAAACATGGTGATTTGCTTCTCATCGATGAGGAATGGACATGCATTGTGATGCACATCTTTATTCCATTCTTCACGGATGGTGTGGTTGCTCGTTCCCTTTCTCTTTCGGGAATGAGGACACCATCTTTGACCCCGTATTATCCTTTATAGTTTTTACTATTAAAATACCGGTTGTATCTCGTCGGTGTGGAACTTTCTAATGTTCATATGTTTACTAAAGCGTGAATGAAAGTCCGATCGAGATTGGTTTTCCACGTTGCTTTCCCATGAACCAATGAATGCGGGATCGAGTCAAGCTAATGACTCGGTAATCAAAAACAATAGCACACACCACATGGGTTTTCACCCATGAGTACCACCTAGTGTGGGGGTGCCCCCACATGTTGTATATAAGTACTCTAAAAAAAGAAAATGTATATATCAAAAATAAAATAATGGTTGTAGTATTTCCCTTTTATGTTCTCTGTTTCGGCATAATCACGCGGTACTTTGAATATTGAGGGCAATATTCATTTCTAAGTGTGGGGGGGAATTCTCACTAATTTTATCATGTAATTATTCCACCCAATTCCCCGCTTTTGGCCAAATTTTTTTTTTTTGAGTAAGTGTTTTCACTTACTCAAGAATGGTAATCATCCGCCATGTCTAACCCACATAAGGATTGGCTAATCCAGGGCAAACGGCTCTTGGTAAAGATATTTCAAACCGTTGATGGCTTGCAATTTGCCCAAAATTGTATGGTGTTCAATTCACCATATCTTTAATTAGTGAAAAGTTGGCTAGCCCGCAAGTTTATGGCTTGTGGTAAAGGCGCTTGGAAATCCATAATTGGTAATCGACTCACCAAAGATAATATTGATAATTTATCTAAGAGTTGGCTAGTCCGAAGCAACGGCTTCGTAAAGACAAATCAAAACCGTTGAAAGTCGGTGATTTGCTCAAAATCATTTGGTTATCATTGTACCAAGGTTCTTACTTGAACTTAAACAATTGGCTACTCCGAAGTAATGGCTTTTGGTAAAGAGATGAAATCCATTAATTTTCTCAAAACATTGCTAGGGACTAGCAATATCTTAGTGTGGAGGATTGATGAGTGTCTAAATACTCATCATTTTGTACCGCTTAGAATGCCAAAACATCCGAAAACACTCGAAATGTATCAAATGATAAAATATCACAAATAAGTGTTCTATGTGTTTTAAATGCAAAATATCAAAATCGGATGAAAAACGATCAAGTTTGCATAATTGGCGCTTTAGTCCCCAAGTTTCAAAAGTTGTCAAAATAGTCCCTGGTAATTCAAAATAAAGAAAAATGTTATTTAAAGTCCCTAGGGATTCATGAGTTGTCAAATTTGATCTTTGAAATTTAAAATTGCAAAATGACAACTTTGGTCCCTCAAGTTTGAAAATTGTCATAAATAGTCCTTGGATATTTTAAAAAATGAAAATAATCAAATATGGTCCTTGTACTATTAAAGTTTGTCAAGTTTTGTCCTTGTGATAACTTTGGAGAAATTACAGTTTCAGTCCTTGAAGTTTGCAGAAATTGCAAGATTAGTCCTTGTATTAATAACAAACCAAATGGCCCTCTTTTGTATTTTGAACCCCACCAAACCAAAAGACCCCTGTCAATATCCTTGAGCCCCATTTTGACCCCTTTATTAATATCCTTGGTCAAATATAGTCAACCCGCCAAAACTACTACCACTGACATCTCCTCTCCACCTTTGTAAAACCAAAACCAGAGGTGGTTTTTCCATCTTTTTCAACATTTACACTGCCTTCCACTTGTATACCCACCCTCCACCTCTACAACCTCCCAAACTTCTTTAAATGCCAAAACCCACTCTTGACTATTTTGGCGCCAAATCTACACATGGACGATTCGATGATATTGACCAATCCAATGGTCGGAAATGAGTGGGATATGTTCAGAGATGTCGAAAAGCTCTAAAAGATCTTTATAAAGGAGGAAGAAGCAATGTAAAAGTTATCAAGTGTAATTTAGTTTATCTTATGTCGTTTTAGCTTAAATTTAAATTCCGATGTATGTTTTAGCTTTTGAACTTTGTATTTCAAGTTTCCATGTACAATAAAGCTTTTGTGATAATCAATTTCAAGTTTAAGTCTTATTTTCTGTTTATGCAAAATCTTACTTTTGTTCAAAATCTCAATGTGTTCTAATGATGTTTTTAGTTGTTATTAAGGACTGAGTAAGATCATATAAGCTCTATAAAGCTTATTAAAGCTTTTAGTAACTTTAAAATTCAGTTTAGAAGCAAAAAGCAAACATACAAGAAAATACAAAAAAATCGGTCAAAATCAAAATCACAAGAAATGATAATCACAATTTGGAGCGAGGTTAATAATGGATTGCCCTTGGGTTTAGAGCTTGGGAAGCTATAGGAAGTGTTTTCAAGCATTGGTTCTCGCCACTTGAATCCAACTTGTAAGCTTAATTCTCAATTTTGGCATTTCAACGTTTGAGTTGTTCATTAGCTTAATTCTTTGTATGTTCATGTTTATTAGTCATAGTTAAGTACAATTAAACATTAAAAGCAGTTGTTTGTTCTCTTTAATTTATAGTTAGTAAAATCTCATTTTAACAGCTAATATAGCCTAAGTGTAATTTCTTAGTTATTTGTTGTTATTGTTATTGTTTAATGCTTAATTAGTCCTATTATATGATAATATAAGATTTTTAATCATCCGTATGGTCTTAATCCTTGGAATCTTTTGAAAAGTTTCAAAACAGTCTCATAAAGAACTGCTTGGTTTTGCTTTGTTAACTGAGTCAAAGGGTGTTAAAGTCGATGTTCTTGCTTGATGTTTGTCACACTTGGTTCTAATAGCTCAGTGAAACAAATTAAACCAGACCTTATTTGGTTAAAAGTCAAAATTCCCTTTGATCACAACTTGTTAACTACCTGTTGGAATTTCATGATCATTGATCTTGTTTTCATGTTTACAAGTTGATAAAATTGATCAAACAAGTCTCATATCAGCTTATTATAACATATTCAGTCATTAAGATCAATCAAAAGTTCATATAAGTCAAAGTTTTAGTGTAAGATAAAAAGTCAAACTTTTAAATATAGTCGTTTTTTAATAAAATGGATAATTTTATATAGGACATAATATTAAGATTTAGTCTAAATGCTTTTGGGATATTAAAGTTTAGCTGCTTAACTTAATTAGAAAAATATTAGATTATATCTAATTAGCTTATAAAGTGCTTATTACTTAGCCTCTTTTGAATACCTTTTTACGAAAAGTGCCCGTGTACAGCTTTCATAAGCCTAATTCACAAGCTTTCACTAGAGCTTATTAATGAACCTTATCTTGTGTATTTTGTCATTTTTTAGAAAGCCAACCTAGCGTGTCTCTAATCCAAAGGCTTAATTTCACATTTCTAGCTTATTTATTAGGTCAATCGCTCATTGATTTTTGTTTGTTCCATTTCATATAGTACCACAATGCAAACAGATAGACTTGTGCTTATTTTAAAGTTGTTTAAGTGCTTATTTCTTAGTAATCTTGCTTATTCGGTTGTTATACTAGCTTATTAACAATCACTTAGCTTATTTTCATTAGCTTGTGCTTATTCACTAGCTTAATAGCATTTTGGCTTAAACTTGTGCTTATTACCAATTTTTGTCCATTGTAGAAATCATAAGTCAAATCGAGCTTATTAGTGATTTTCATAAAAGTTATAGTTTTGAAAATTGCTTATTATCATTAGCTTAATAAGTTTGTAAAGAAAAATAAAAAATAAAATTTTGCAAAAGTCATTCTTTGGATTCAACCTCGCCACCCACCACCACACACACACCATACCAACTGCCCTTGGGTCTTTGACTGGTAATCCTTTGCATAATTTAATACATAACCCTTCTTGTCCATTTTAGCTTATACGCATAAATTAGCTTATTTCTAGCTTATTAAAATAAGTTGTCACACTTTTTATATTTTTCTTAGCTTTGTATTAGTATAAAGTATTTTACAAAAAAGTTTCAGATTTTTCTTAATAGTTTTAGTATTTTTAATCATTTAATTAGTCTAAAATAGTATTTAATTCATAATAAAGAATATAAAAGTCAAAAAATATAAATCTTTTTCTAAAATTTTCTTTTGTCATATAGTAAGTAAGAAAATTGTTTTACACTCGTAGGACTTTTATTTCACAAATTTTACGCTTTTTCTTATGACTCGCGTAATTTTTATATATAACGACGCGTTTTCATTCTAGGTCACGTTTTAGATAATTTAGGTTTACGTTTTAATTCAAATAGTTTATTTACGTTATTTTGTTTTATAAATCAAGAAAACATCATTTTAAAAATAGTGATAGCGTTTATTTAATATAATTTAGTTTTTAATTTTCTTTAATTTGCATTTAAGCCCTGTAATTTACAAAACTTTTCTTTAGGTATAAATATTCCAAAATCCTTACTGATCACTATCCTTAGTGATTATTCGACATCTGAATTTGTTCAAACACCATTAAGTCTCCGTGGGACTTAACGACCTGAGGTAACACTATACTCTCCAGATCTTAAATGCATTGCTTTCTGAGCTGTTTTAAGTTTATTACGGTTGACCATTCACAAGTGGTTAGCTTGTGTGATTAAACTTGACTGTTTGGGAGCCAATCAGTGACATTCATTCATAATCCAAAAATCAACAAACATACTTGTTTGTCAAGAGAGTTAGTGAGGCTATTGTAGAGAAAATAGAGTGGTATAGAATTGTACTATAAAATTCTATACGAGTGAGCTTTTGAGGGGAGTGTATAAAATCTAGTGAGTGTCCAAAATACTTTCAAGTGAGTGTCCAAAATACTTTCAAGAGTATTTCTCGGAGTCTAGATTTTGAGCGATACACTGCGTAACCTCGGTACTCCATATTTGCTAGTGAAATTCCGGTCTTGCTTACGCCGTGGACGTAGGTGATTGTCGAACCACGTTAAATCACCGTGTCTTTATTTATCGCGTAATTGTTCTATTTAACTACTCATCTCGAAGTCGTTAATCACAACAAACTAGCATCCGAGCTAGAGTTGTGATTAATTATTTTGAGATGACGATAATTAAACCGATGTGGAGAAATTTAATGGTGAGAACGATTTTGGTTTATGGTGAATGAAGATGCAGGATCTCATCGAGCCAATGAGGATATTTATCATCCTTGCTAGGCGAGGTAAATTGCCCGAAAGGTTGGTGATGAAGAGAAGGATGAGCTTATGGAGAAGGCACATGGCACGATTCTATTAAATCTCGATAGCGTGTTGAGAAGTAGCAGGAGAAACTACTCCGGTGGACTTTGGCTACAACTCGAAAGTCTTTATATGACGAAGTCTCTTACAAACCAGTTGTATATGAAACAACGGTTGTACACTCGGGATGAAAGATGGTTCATCAATGATCACATCAATGAGTTCAATAAAATAATTTTGGACTTGAATAATATTGATGTGAGAATTGAAGATGAAGATCGGCTACCGATTTTATTATGTTCGTTAGAAAAATCATATGAGCACTTGGTTACAACTCTACTATACGGTAAAGAAACCATTTCAATGGAGGATGTTAAAGCGCCTAAATTCTAGCGAATTAAGGAAGAAAGTCTCGGTGGATTATGTTGAAGAAAGTGCTAATGGTTTGATGGTAAGAGGAAGGTGTAATGACAAAGCGTCTAGCAAAGAGAGGCCGTTTAGATCTAAACCAAGATCTAGGAAATTCAAATGTTATAATTGTCACATGGAAGGATGCATGCGAAGAGACTGTCCCGAGTTAAAAGGTAAAAGGGGTGCAACGGAAGCAGATAAAGTCACTGCAGTTGCAGAAGAAGATTCTGATGGTGCAAATGTTCTTAGTGTTACCGATGACCGCTCTAGTGATGAGTGGATTCTTGATTCGGGTTGTTCCTACCATATATGTCGTAATAGGGATTGGTTTTCCACATATCGAGAAATTGATGGTGGTAAAGTCCTTATGGGAAACGACGCACCTTGTAAGGTTGTTGGAATAGGCACGTTCAAATCGGGATGTCGATGGCACGGTGAGGGCGTTGACGAGATGATGAGTCTCTAAATACTCATCATTTTATACCATTTAAAGCGCAAAATCATCTGAAAACACTCGAAACACTTCAAAATGATAAAATATCACAAATCAGTGTTTTATGTGTTTTAAAAGCAAAAATATCAAAATCGGATGAAAAACGTATCAAATTTGCAAAATTGCGCTTTAGTCCCTAAGTTTCTAAAATTGTCAAAAGCAGGTCCACGAGCACAAAATTTCAAAGAAAAATCACCAAAGGTCCTTTTAAATCATAACTTGTCAAATTTAGTCCTTTGGTGAAAAATTTCAAAAGTTTGAGAAAATTACAAGTTTAGTCCTTCAACTTTCAAAATTGGCAGAAATGGCCCCCGGAAAATTGCAAAATGGCAACATTGGTCCTTATACTTTTTGAAAGTGTCATTTTCAGCCCTTGGATAAACTTTTCTGAATTGGCAGCTATGGTCCCTCTATTTTCAGAATTTACATGAAAGGTCCCTTGGTTATTAACCTTTACAAACCATTTTGGACCCTTACCCATATTCTGACCCCCTGTCACTTTAGCCATTTTGACCCCCCTGTTATTAATATATCTGGTCAAATCCATAGTCAAACAAACACTCCCTTATGGCGCCAAAAGTCCATCCTCTCAACTGCTTCGCAATTCACTCCAAACCCATCCCCCAGTCACCCTTGTCTTCTCCTTGTTCCCCACCTCCACACAACTACAAAACCATTAATTGCCTCACCATTTCCCTCACTCAAGCCTCAACCGCCATATATCCTTTTTCCCGCCAAAATGATCCTATGGTCAATCTTCACTCAAACTCATCCAATGGTGGTGGGATTATCTCGAAAGTCAAGGAGAAGCAAGTGGAGCTATAAAATGAGAAGAAAGAAGCCATTTGAAGAGTAGTTAGTTTTATAAAAATCTCACTTATGTCGTTTTTTATTGTCTTAGTTTTAATCAAAATAATGTAATTTCAGTTTCAATGTATCTCTTTTAAGTTTATAAACTTTTGTAAGTTACTTTTGAGCATTAACTTAAGCCTTTATATAAATTCCAATTTTCAAAGTTCACTGTTGATATTTGAAATTTTGAGTTTTATTTACAAGTTTCTTATAAGCTTCTGCTAGAATTAAATAAGCTCCCTTAAGCTTATTTTAGCTTTTGGAATGCTTGCAATCAAGCTTTTAAGTAATTTTGAAAGATGGTCAACGAAAGTCAATCGGTATGCAAATTTGGTTTGGTAATGAACAATGGTGAAGCGAGGTGTAAATGGATTGGAAATAGCATAGGTTAGCTTAGGAATGGGTTTGATGTTAGTCTCGCAATTTGGACAACGTGGTTAGTGATTTGCTCATTTTCCATTTTCATGTCAAATTGCAATTTCGTTGGAACTTGTATCCGTGATCTAAGGTAGTTCTACCGTTAATATAGTTCTATTATGATCATTTAAACCTGGTTTGATCAATAATGTTAGCCTAGTAATAGTTTAGTTCGGTTTAATATCTTTATAAAAGTTTTAAGGGTGTTTGGAATTGTTGCTTAGTGTAGGTTTAAGGTCTGTTTTTGATTTGAGACTTATTGGTTCATGTCTACTTATCACTCATGACCTCTTATCTATCTTCAAATTGAGTTTGCAACTCATAAAAGTCAAAAATTCTTTTAACTGTCATAACACTTAACTGTTGTGAATTTTACAAGATTAAAAGCTAATTTTGTGTTTAAAATCCATAGAGTTAACTTGTTCTAGTCTTATTACAACATAATTTATCATCATCAATCCTTAAATCCAGATCAAAACTCACTTTGGTCAACCTTTTGGTTTTTCTCAAAAAGTCAAAAATCTTCAAAGGGTCGTTTTGAATAAACTTGGAATTTCTTTGAAGGTTCATTAGTAGGTTTCAGATTATAAGCTTTTGAGGTATTGTAGTTTGGTTGGTGTAGAAAAATATAAAAATATTAGTTCTTGGTTTTTAGCTTTTAAAGTGCTTATTTTATAGCTTGTTCTTGGTACATTGCTCGCATGACCGCTGTGCTGCGAGATAGTGTATCCATTTTGATAAGCTTGCAACAAGCTTATTACTTGTCCAATTCTTGAGTTCTCTGGTTCTTTGGAAAGCCAACATGGTCCTCTTGAAGTTTCAAGACTTAGTTTTACTTTTGAGCTTGTTTGGTAGGTCGCTTCTAGCTTAAAGTTTGTCCCAATTTTTGCTTTTCACTAAATAAGCCAAGTGCTTATTTGTTTGTTATAGCTATCAGTTGGCTTCTTTGCATACTTTAGCCTCATTTCTGCTCATTTAGCTTGTTTGAATCCACTTTGAGCTTTTGCTCCATCTGTTAAGCTTGTTAGAGCTTATTTCCATCATATAAGCTTATTTTCAACTTTGTTGGGCTTTTTAGCCATCAAATTAGCTTATTTGAGTTTTGTAAAATTTTGTATTTATTAAAGTTTCTTATTATTAGTATTTAAGTAGTTTTCAAAATAAAATTCACAAAACATCAATATAAAAATAGTGATAAGCGTTTATTTAAGATTTTTAGCTTTTTGATTTTCTTTTCAACTTATTAATAAGCAAATCTTGTTTTTCTACTTTTCTTAGGTTTCATCATCTTATAGGATTTTTAGAAAAGTTTCAGATTTTTCTTTATCTTTTAGTATTTTTATAATTTTAAATAGTTAATAAATAATAAATAATTAGTAATAAATAATTAAAAAGTCTAAAAATATATTTTCTGTTTTAAAATTAGTTTTATCATATTTTAGATTTTTCAAAGTCAAAATTTTATTTTTCCAAGTTTATTTTCTATTTTATAGTATTTAAGTGTATTTTAAATAGTTATTAATTAGTAATAATTATATAAAAAGTGTGAAAAATATATTTTTAGTTTTAAAATTAGTTTTATAGTATTTTAGATTTTCAGAATCATAAGTTTATTTTTCTAGCCTTATTTTCTATTTTCTTCTATTTTAGATTATTTATTAAGTAGTTAAAATAGTTTTTAATTAATAATAATTAATTAAATAGTGTTAAAATTATTTTCTTTTTCTAATAATTTTCTTTTATTTTAGGATTCCAAAATGTCAATTTTATATTTTTAGGTCTTTTATTTCTTAGTTTTCACTTTTCATTTTGTGCGTCTGCGTAGTTTTTAAAACTTACGCTTACGTTTCTTTGATCTGGTTGTTGTGCTTTCCAATTCGTGTCCAATTCTATTCCAAATCAATCAAGAGTGTAATTTCTAATCATAACCTTCTTGATCGCTATCATTAGTGGTCATTCTACCGTCGATCTAGTGTTTAACACACCATTGAGTCTCCTGGGACTTAACGACCAGAATTCCTATATTCTCGATCTTCATTTGCATTTGTGTATCGAGCTGTTTTAAGTCTTTTGACTTGACTGCTTAGGCGAATCAAAATTTTAGGCGCCATTGCCGGGAGGCTTTAGCGTGTGTTTAGCCATTTTCGGATCCCATTCTTGCACATATCCCATCTTTTGTAAAAGTTTTTTGTAAAGTTTCGAGAATATCCAAAGTTCATTAACACTTTTCCTAAAGTGTTAAAAACGCCAAAAATATTTTCATTCTTTGTTTTTATCATCATGTTTTCAAAACACCAAAATATTCCTCTTTACCCTCTTACCTTTTGATTCTTCATTTCTTACCCTCGATAACCTTTGATTCTTTCTATGTCTTATCCTCACCCTCTTGGTTGTCAATGGTGTGGTGGTCCTTATAATGGTGGCAATTGCCCCGGTTGTTGCGTGGTGGAATCGTGAAGCGGGTGCATCTATAACCAAGATCCCTATTCCTACCATAACACGATCGATTCATTCCATCGCCTACCACCTCGTGAGACACATCGTTGTGTTGTTGTGAGTCTTGTGGTGGTTCACATTCCGATTCGATTGTCAATCGTGAAACACGCTGTCTATGAGCGATTCTCGATAACGATTATGACTACAACACATACCACTCACGTACCACATCGGTTGTATTCTTGTGAATTTTGTGGGGTCCTCATTATGATTACCAATGTCAATCATGGAATCAAAATTTCTATGAATCGATCCTTGTTATAACACTCCTTGTTTTGACAATTTCCAACCCCACAATTTTCCGTCATTGAACAATTTCCGTCATTGATCAACATCCTCGTGAGAAAAGTATGCTAGAAGAACTTGCCGAAGACCAAACGTCTCGCAACGAAAATCTATGCTAGAATTACTTGAAGAAGAGGAACGAGCCGCTAAGATTCAAAGATGTCTTGAAGAAATACGAATCGAGGAACGAGCACTTGCAAGGCGTGCCCGATGGCTCGCGACTTACATCGGCGATGATGATGATAGTGACGATGATGATGAAAGTTTGTCGGTGAAACCACACACGAAGAGCCCGCTAACTCTCTAAGTATGGGGACGAGCATCTCAAAGACTATTCGGAAGCGGAATCATCGAATATTGAGAACCTTATCCCGATCCCAAGTGAGTCCGAGGAATTCTTGACCAAGAGTGTGATGTGTTTTCTCCTCTTACAAATGATCTTGTTGAGACTTTCTCGATTTTGGCGGTGATTATAGTGATGCCAATTCTCTATATTCTAAAGACATAGAATTTATTGATGCATTACTTCCACATTCCGAGATCGTCAACTTAGAAGAGGATGTTGACTATGTTGTTTCCACAACGATTAATACGACTATCACTAATCCCTTATTCGATTCGATTCGAATTTACTCTAAATTCGATTAATCCAATCTTTGATAGTGATGAGTCGACACGGAGACTATAATGGACGAGGTGCATATTTATAGCCCACGGCACCGCACATGTCCCACCTCCGTATATTCTTCATGAGGAGTTCGCCGGTGAACTCTCTCATATCATATCTCCGCTGGAGTATGATTGTTTGGATGGCAAAAATCATGATTGGGGGGAGAGAATCTCAATTTGCATATTTATGTCAAATCCTTCCACCCTCCCCACCGAGATGCCTTCCAAACCTAAGAGCTCTACCAAGAAAATCCAAATAAGTGCAACTGCACTTAATCCCGAGGAAGAAGATCTATTCATGATTGTTATCATGATTCTCCTTCTTTCTTCACCTACCCGGTGACTTCCTCTCTTCTTCACTCCTTTGGGAGTGAGGACACTATCTTTGACCACGGCATTTTCGGTTATCATTTGTGAGCCGGGTGCTCTGCATTTCTCTATATCTCATCGTGTGGAACTTTCACGTGCTTCAAATGTTTGTCCAAACATCTTGAATGAAAGTCCGATGGAGATTGTATCTTCCACTTGCTTCCCATGAACCAATTAACGCGGGTCGAGTCAAGCTAGCGACTGAAATCAAAACAAGAGTACGCACTATATGGGTTTTCACCCATATTTCGTCTTCTTACCCCTTTCTACCACCTAAGTGTGGGGTAATGCCCACATGTTATATATATATATCTAAAAAAAAAAAAAAAAAAAAAAATCTTCTAAATAATGGCCGTAGTATTTCCCTTTACGTTCTTTGTTTCGCATAACCGCGGTACTTTGAATATCGAGGCGATATTCATTTCTAAGTGTGGGGAATTCTCACGAATTTCATATATTATCTACCCGATTCCCGTTTTTGCCAAAATTTTTTTTTTTTTTTTGAGTAAGTGTTTACACTTACTCATTTAGTTATCGATCCGCCATATCAGAAGACAAAAGGATTAGCTAATCCAGAGCAAACGGCTCTTGGTAAAGATATATCAAATCCGTTTATATGGCTTGCAATTTGCCCAAAATTGTATGGTTCTCAACTCACCATATCCTAAAAAGTGAAGAGTTGGCTAGCCCAAGATTATGGCTTGTGGTAAAGGCGATGGAAAATCCATAATTGGTAATCACTCACCAAAGATAATTCGATAATTTATCTAAGAGTTGGCTAGTCCGTAAGGTACGGCCTCGTAAAGACAAAATCAAATCCGTTGACAAATGGTGGTTTGCTCAAAATCACATGGTTATCAGTGTACCAAGGTTCTTACTTGAACTGAAACATTTGGCTACTCCAAGTAATGGCTTTTGGTAAAGAGTTTAAAATCCATTATGTTTTCTCAAATAATTGCTAGGGACTAGCAATATCTCGATGTGGGGATTGATGAGTCTCTAAATACTCATCATTTTTATACCATTTAAACGCAAAATCATCGAAAACACTCGAAACACTTCAAAATGATAAAAATATCACAAATCAGTGTTTTATGTGTTTTAAAAGCAAAAATATCAAAATCGGATGAAAACGTATCAAATTTGCAAAAATTGCGCTTTAGTCCCCAAGTTTCTAAAATTGTCAAAAGCAGGTCCTGAGCACAAAATTTCAAAAGAAAAATCACCAAAGGTCCTTTTAAATCATAACTTGTCAAATTTAGTCCTTTGGTGAAAAATTTCAAAAGTTTGAGAAAATTACAAGTTTAGTCCTTCAACTTTCAAAATTGGCGAAATGGCCCCGGAAAATTGCAAAATGGCAACATTGGTCCTTATACTTTTGAAAGTGTCATTTTCAGCCCTTGGATAAACTTTTCTGAATTGGCGACTATGGTCCTCTATTTTCGAATTTACATGAAAGGTCCTCGTTATTAACCTTACAAACCATTTTGGACCCTTACCCATATTCGACCCCTGTCACTTTAGCCATTTTGACCCCCCATTATTAATATATCTAGTCAAATCCATAGTCAAACAAACACTCCCTTATGGCGCCAAAAGTCCATCCTCTCAACTCGCTTCGCAATTCACCTCCAAACCCATCCCAGCTCACCCTTGTCTTCTCCTTGTTCCCCACCTCCACACAACTACAAAACCATTAATTGCCTCACCATTTCCCTCACTCAAGCCTCAACCGCCATATATCCCTTTTTCCGCCAAAATGATCCTATGGTCAATCTTCACTCAAACTCATCCAATGGTGGTGGGATTATCTCGAGAAAGTCAAGGAGAAGCAAGTGGAGCTATAAAATGAGAAGAAAGAAGCCATTTGAAGAGTAGTTAGTTTTATAAAAATCTCACTTATGTCGTTTTTTTATTGTCTTAGTTTTAATCAAAATAATGTAATTTCGGTTTCAATGTATCTCTTTTAAGTTTATAAACTTTTGTAAGTTACTTTTGAGCATTAACTTAAGCCTTTATATAAATTCCAATTTTCAAAGTTCCTTTGTTGATATTTGAAATTTTGAGTTTTATTTACAAGTTTCTTATAAGCTCGCTAGAATTAAATAAGCTCCTAAGCTTATTTTAGCTTTTGGAATGCTTGCAATCAAGCTTTTAAGTAATTTTGAAAGATGGTCAACGAAAGTCAACTGGTATGCAAATTTGGTTTGGTAATGAACAATGGTGAAGCGTAGGTGTAAATGGATTGGAAATAGCATAGGTTAGCTTAGGAATGGGTTTGATGTTAGTCTGCAACAGCTGGACACTGTGGTTAGTGATTTGCTCATTTTCCATTTTCATGTCAAATTGCAATTTCTGTTGGAACTTGTATCTGTGATCTAAGGTAGTTCTACCCTGTTAATATAGTTCTATTATGATCATTTAAACCTGGTTTGATCAATAATGTTAGCCTAGTAATAGTTTAGTTCAGTTTTAATATCTTTATAAAAGTTTTAAGGGGTGTTTGGAATTGTTGCTTAGTGTAGGTTTAAGGTCTGTTTTTGATTTGAGACTTATTGGTTCATGTCTACTTATCACTCATGACCTCTTATCTGTCTTCAAATTGAGTTTGCAACTCATAAAAGTCAAAAATTCTTTTAACTGTCATAACAGTTAACTGTTGTGAATTTTACAAGATTAAAAGCTAATTTTGTGTTTAAAATCCATAGAGTTAACTTGTTCTAGTATTATTACAACATAATTTATCATCATCAATCCTTAAATCCAGATCAAAACTCACTTTGGTCAACCTTTTGGTTTTTCTCAAAAAGTCAAAAATCTTCAAAGGGTCGTTTTTGAATAAACTTGGGAATTTCACTGAAGGTTCATTAGTAGGTTTCAGATTATAAGCTTTTGAGGTATTGTAGTTTGGTTGGTGTAGAAAAATATAAAAATATTAGTTCTTGGTTTTTTAGCTTTTAAAGTGCTTATTTTATAGCTTGTTCTTGGTACCTGTTCTGCATGACTGCTCTGTGCACAGATAGTGTATCCATTTTGATAAGCTTGCAACAAGCTTATTACTTGTCCAATTCTTGAGTTCTCTGGTTCTTTGGAAAGCCAACATGGTCCTCTTGAAGTTTCAAGACTTAGTTTTTACTTTTGAGCTTGTTTGGTAGGGCTGCTTCTAGCTTAAAGTTTGTCCCAATTTTCTGTTTTTCACTAAATAAGCCAAGTGCTTATTTGTTTGTTATAGCTTATCAGTTGGCTTCTTTGCATACTTTAGCCTCATTTCTGCTCATTTAGCTTGTTTGAATCCACTTTGAGCTTTTGCTCCATCTGTTAAGCTTGTTAGAGCTTATTTCCATCATATAAGCTTATTTTCAACACTGTTGGGCTTTTTAGCCATCAAATTAGCTTATTTGAGTTTTGTAAAATTTTTGTATTTATTAAAGTTTCTTATTATTAGTATTTAAGTAGTTTTCAAAAATAAAATTCACAAAAACATCAATATAAAAATAGTGATAGCGTTTATTTAAGATTTTTTAGCTTTTTGATTTTTCTTTTCAACTTATTAATAAGCAAATCTTGTTTTTCTACTTTTCTTAGGTTTCTGTCATCTTATAGGATTTTTAGAAAAGTTTCAGATTTTTCTTTATCTTTTAGTATTTTTATAATTTTAAATAGTTAATAAATAATAAATAATTAGTAATAAATAATTAAAAAGTCTAAAAATATATTTTCTGTTTTAAAATTAGTTTTATCATATTTTAGATTTTTCAAAGTCAAAATTTTATTTTTCCAAGTTTATTTTCTATTTTATAGTATTTAAGTGTATTTTAAATAGTTATTAATTAGTAATAATTATATAAAAGTGTGAAAAATATATTTTAGTTTTAAAATTAGTTTTATAGTATTTTAGATTTTCAGAATCATAAGTTTATTTTTCTAGCCTTATTTTCTATTTTCTTCTATTTTAGATTATTTATTAAGTAGTTAAAATAGTTTTTAATTAATAATAATTAATTAAATAGTGTTAAAAATTATTTTCTTTTTCTAATAATTTTCTTTTATTTTTAGGATTCCAAAAATGTCAATTTTATATTTTTAGGTCTTTTATTTCTTAGTTTTCACTTTTCATTTTGTGCGTCTGCAGTAGTTTTTAAAACTTACGCCACGTTTCTTTGATCCGTTGTTGTGCTTTCCAATTACGTGTCCAATTCTATTCCAAATCAATCGGAGTGTAATTTCTAATCATAACCTTCGATCGCTATCATTAGTGGTCATTCTAAAATCGATCTAGTGTTTAACACACCATCGAGTCTCCTTGGGACTTAACGACCCGGGAATTCCCTATATTCTCTGATCTTCATTTGCATTTGTGTCTGAGCTGTTTTAAGTCTTTTTGACTTGATTGTTTAGGGCGAATCAACAGATGTCAGGCATGTTCCAGAATTAAAGAAGAACCCCATTTCCTTGGGTACATTGGATTCCATCGGCTGTAGCCACGATTACTAATGGAATTTACTTGTTGTGATGAAAGGTTGAAAGACTAATGGAATTTACTTGTTAAAAGGTAGCACGATTCTCGGTCTTTGCAGGGTTTCTTCATCGTCAACAAATTTAGACACTACCAAAGTTGTAGCACATGCGCTAGGCGCATGGTGAGAGAGGATGATGGAACTTAGTAAACGAGGTTTGTTGTGCAGTCGATATAGGGAAGTTGGAGTTCTATGAGCACTGTGTATTCGGAAAACAACACCGAGTAAAGTTTGGAACATCAGTTCATCGGATTAAAGGTACGTTGGACTATATACATTCAGATTTATGGGGTCCATCTCGTGTTCCTTCTAAAGGTGGTGCTAGATACGTGTTAACCTTCATCGATGATTACTTGAGAAGGGTATGTGTATACATCTTGAAATGAAAGGATGAAGTATTTGTCAATTTCAAGCAGTGGAAGACGATGATAAATAAGCAGACTAGAAAGTCCGTCAAACGGTTGATAATCGACAATGGTTTGGAATTACGCCAAGGAGAATTCAATGGGTTTTGCAAGAATGAGGGCATTGTGAGGCGAACACGTTGAGATATACACCAAAACATAGCGGAGTTGCGAGCGGATGAACAGGACTCTCTTAGAGAGAGCGCAATGTATGCTTTCAAATACTGGGTTACCAAATACATTTTGGGCTGAGACTGTCAACACAAATTGTTATTTGGTAAACCGGTCGCCATCAACTGCGATCGATTGTAAAACTCCTCTGGAAAAATGGTCAGGTACCCCCTACAAACTATACTGATTTGAATATTTTTGGTTGTCCTGCTTATGCTCATGTTAATGATGGTAAACTTGAGCCGAGGGCAAAGAAATGCATATTTCTAGGATATGCATATGGGACAAAGGGTTACAGGTTGTGGTGCCCTGATGGTAAATCATCTCGGTTTCTTATCAGTAGGGATGTGACATTTGATGAGTCGCTATGTTGAAGAAGAAAGAAAAGGAATAAGTCGATCTCAAGAAGACCGGAATTTGAAGCGGTGGAGCTAGAGATACAAGTTACACAAGGAGTAGTACGAGGTATTCACGATGAGCCCGTTATACAAGATGCACATGAGTCTAGTGATGATAATACAACACTAGAAGAAGTTCACCATAGGAACAACATGATCTCCATAATTATAACCTAGCCGAGATAGGCAAAGAAGAAATATACGAGCACCTCAACGATTCGGCATGAAGATCTAGTAGATTATGCCTTCAACATGGTGAAGATATTGAGGTTCAAGAACCTATTACATATCGCGTAGCTATTAGCGATCGGGAATCGATGCAATGGTCCTTAGCCATGAATGAAGAGATGGAGTCTCTTTATAAGAATAATACGTGGGAACTTGTAAAACCGTCAAAAGATCAAAAGATTTTTGGATGCAAATGGGTATTCAAGAAGGAAGGTATCCGTGAATTGAAGATGAAAGGTTCAAAGCACGCCTTGTTGCTAAAGGCTTTACTCAAAGAGAGGAGTTGACTTCAATGAAGTTTTTCACCGGTAGTAAAGCATAGCTCTATTTGTGTGTTACTTGCCATGGTTGCTTTACTCGATATGGAGTTGCGAAACTAGACATCAAGGCGATATTCTTGCATGGTGAGTTGGAAGAGCGAGATCTATATGTGCCAACCACATGGGTTCGTGATTCAAGGAAAGGAAGACCATGCATGTCTATTGAAGAAGTCGTTATCGGCTTAAAGCAATCACCTCGACAATGGTATAAAAGGTTTGATATATTCATGACTAGCAAAGGTTACTTAAGGAGTAATTATGGTAGTTGTGTTTATCATAAGAAGTTTCCAGATGGGTCGTATGTTTACTTGTTGTTATATGTGGATGATATGTTGATTGCTTCTAAAAACATGTCAGAGATTGATCAACTAAAAGCTCAACTCAAAAGTGAGTTTGAGAAGAAAGATTTGGGTGCAACTAAGAAGATACTAGGAATGGAGATTATAAGACATAGACGCGAAGGAATATTGTATTTGTCGCAAAAGAAATACATACAAAGGTACTTCAACGCTTTGGGATGATCAACTCCAAACCGGTTAGGGTTCCACTAGCGCACATTTCAAACTTTCATCGGTCTTTGTCACGATCTCGAGGAGGAGGTGGAGTACATGTCACGTGTTCCATATGCTAGTTCCGTTGGTAGCATCATGTATGCTATGGTGTGTACTAGACCACATATTGCACAAGTCGTAAGCATAGTGAGTAGATATATGGATTGTCCGGGAAAGCTCATTGGTAAGCGATGCAATGGATTCTTAGGTACCTCGGGGAACAACCGATTTCGACTTGGTATATGATAGCGGTGGAAACACCTATGTTCACGATGCGTTGATTCGGATTATGCAGGTGATTTAGATCGAAGAAGGTCTTTGACAGGGTATGTTTTCACACTCGGCGGATGTTCTATTAGTTGGAAAGCAACACTACAGTCAATAGTTTCTTTGTCTACCACTGAAGCAGAGTACATGGCCATGGCGGAGGGTATAAAAGAAGCAATTTGGTTGAAAGGTTTGGTTGATGATCTAGGAATGCAACAGGATCAGACTGTGGTGCATTGTGATAGTTAGAGTGCCATAGACTTGTCAAAAACCAAGTGTATCATGAAAGAACCAAGCATATTGATGTGCGGTATCACTTTATTCGAGAAGTCATATCGAAGGGGTTATTAATGAGAAAGATTAGTAGCGCAGATAATCCAATGGATATGTTGACTAAGCCGATTACTACTAACAAGTTCGAGCATTGCTTGGACTTGGTTGGTATTCATGACATATAAAGTGATGAGCCCAAGAGGGCTGCCGAAGCGGAGATTGAGAATAGATAACAAAGAATGGAATGTTCGTCAAGGTGGAGATTTGTTGGACGGTGGTCATGCATGTAGCTCACAATAGGTGCATAGCCCAACTATTAAGATTGTTGACTCGATTACATCTTTGCCGCTATGTTAGTCAAGAAAGTGGCTAGTCAAAAATTGTGGTAGAAAATGGCTAGTTGGCGGACATTATTCTTATTTTCACACATGAGATTTTTCCCAATATAAGGAAATGATCGAAAAATCGAAAACATACTTGTTTGTCAAGAGAGTTAGTGAGGCTATTGTAGAGAAAATAGAGTGGTATAGAATTGTACTATAAAATTCTACGGGTGAGCTTTTGAGGGAGTGTGTAAAATCTAGTGAGTGTCCAAAATACTTTCAAGAGTATTTCTCGAGTCTAGATTTTGAGCGACACATGTGTAACCTCAGTACTCCATATTTGCTAGTGAAATTCTAGTCTTGCTTCCGCCGTGGGCGAGGTGATTGCCGAACCACGTTAAATCCCTGTGTCTTTATTTATTGCGTAATTGTTCTATTTAATTACTCATCTCGAAAGTACGTTAATCACAACAGCACCCCGCACGAATGGAACAAAAACCAACCTTCCGTGGGTTTGTTCATATGTGTCATGTGTGTAGGAATTAATCTGAAAATAATTTTAACCGAAAAGGAATTAGCCAATGCATCGTAAACATCGATTTTGTGGAAGTATCTGAAATATCGTTGAACTCAAAGAATGGTTATTCAATCCTCGCCTGTCAATTGATTTATAATGAGTTTTGGTTGGCTAACTAGAACTAAGATTGGGTTTCTTCCTTAAGAGGGGTTTTAGTTGTTAGTATGTTATTGGTACTCTAATAATATAGCGCTAAGGTTATTCGTTCCGTCCACACTAAGCACTCTAATAAGTAGCAAGTAATGATTAATGGAGCTATGAAATGAATAAGATAGCTTCAATACATGCACATTGGTGACTGTGTTCGATGCCAATTTCGGAGGCTTTATTGTTTGAACTTCGGATGATGATTTCATTAATTAGTTTCACTTGTTGATTTAAATGAGCGCTATCAATGCAACAAAACTACTTTCGGTCACGAGATGCAGGTCGTCGCTAAAAGTGTTATAGGACCCACATTTTCAACCTCATTCACGCCAAAACCTATAATCCTGTAGCAAAAGCCCAACTTTTCAAGAGGTTCACTTAAATCCTCGAGCTTGCTCAAAACATTTAAGAATAAGAATAAAATTTCTAGCATTCGTTCTCGAGCACTCACCAAAGAAAAGGTCATCGTCTGCATATTGCAAAAGCAAAACATTTGATCCTTCTTTAGCTAGAGACACACCACTGAATAACCCCTTTATTAAACGCATCAATAAAGGACACTTTGACGAGTAAAAGGAAACGAAACGGTGAGAGTGGGTCACCTTAACAAGGACCCATTTTCATTTGTTGTTCATTCGAGGGGACCATTAACTAAAGCCTAGATAGAAGCTGGACACACGCTTGTATCCCTCTTTTCCATCTAATACCAAATCCAATTTGAGCCATAATTTCGTGAAGAAAGCTCTAACAAACATCTCTTGCATTAAATCATTCAAGCATTTACCCTTATTGAACTTGTTACTGAACCCTGTTTGGGAGATTGAAATTCATACTTAAAACATTAATTTTGTATTAAAATTATCGCGTAAAATCTTGTTAGATTATTAAAGGGACTAACATAAAACAATGGAAAATAATGGGGACCGTGAGTTCAAATGCAGTGTTCATGTGAGCAAGTGTAGTAGTGTAACATGGAAAATAATGGGGACCGTGAGTTCAAATGCAGTGTTCATGTGAGCAAGTGTAGTAGTGTAAAAGTTGGTGAAAATGCCTATCTCTTGACTCGGTTAGTTCGGTCTCGTCTTGTTTATGGATGACCGAACCGAAAATGAATCTCACCTTTATTGAAGCCTTTCAAGCTTTGTCAAAATGGCACAGTATCAAACTTGACTTAGTATCACACTCGACTGTTAACGTCTTTAAAACCTTTGAATTTGACAAGATGAACTTTAGAAACTCTAAATCATGATAACCGCACCCGTCTTTGTATTTCACGGTCTTCAAGTTCACACGCATACAGGTTGGAATGGACTTTAGTTTATTCCATCGATGATCATGTAAAGCCTATTAATTTAACACACAAAAGACAGACGAAACCCAACATTAACTATACGGTTATAAAATGAAAGCACATCATGTTGGAAAATTTAGTGCACTTGTGGGTTGGTTCACACCTTGTAATGGGTTAGGAGTGCAGTGTACACCATAAGGTCCATGAACACCCGACTCTAATAGTGGTATGTATTGGTAGTGCTTGATGAAATCTGTTGTGGTTAACATCGATTATCGGTGTTTCCACCAAGCGATGCCAGCGGGATCGATGGTATCTCATCGAAGTTGTGTTTACATGAAGCGATGGCGTTTCATCAAGCGGTGTAACCACCGAAAGCACTATGAAATCTTGATATAAGTCTTGATAAATGAGCGATTATAATTGCATCATTATGACCACGTTTAATTGGTCATGTAACCACTAACGGCTATAATGGGGATGATTATGAGGCTATTAATGGGCGATTAATACTCATAATTCCATTGGAGCAGTCAAGAGTAACCTCCTATAAATAGGAGATCCGAACATGCATGAAATATACACGAAAACACATAACACTTATAAGCGAAAGGGTTAAAGAATTGTGCCTAATTCTCTAAGCGCATTTGGTCTTATCCCAGTAGATATTCGTGATACCGGGCATTAGGGTCGAATAGTTTATTTTGGAAAGTGATCACACGATTCCAAGTGATATCCGGTAACCACCAAGTGGTATCTGTTACTACTAACAGTTTGTTTGTTTCTTTGAAGAGTTGCACATTTCTTTGAATTGATTATCTTCACCCCGCTTTGGGACGAATACACTCCAACAATCAAAATAAACTATTTTGTGATAATCAATGGGCTAACGCAATGAACACATGGCTTCAAACTTTGCTAAAAGTGGACAAGTTTGAAGGGTGGACTTTAGGAGGTGGCGGAAGAAGATGCACTTCTGGCTTTGTCGAGCATGAGTGTGGTGTATGTCTTGACTACTCAATTCACGATGATGGTGATGATGCTACGTGGATCGGATCGGGAGGAGGAGCAAGTGGGAGAATGATGACTACATATCACGAGGTCTTATTCTCAATGGTATGTCGATTCTCTGTTTGATATTTATCGAACTTTGAATCTTCAAAGAAGCGTGGATTCCTTGGATGCCAAATATATGGTGAGGATGCATCAAGTAAGAAGTTCCTTGTTAGTAATTTCACAAATTACAAAATGGTGATTCAAGACCGGTTATGGAACAATACAATGAACTTCTTGGAATACTTGGAAGGTTTACACAACACAATATGCACATGGATGAGGCTATTCAAGTCTCTTGTGTTATTGATAAACTTCCTTCTTCATGGAAAGATTTCAAGCATACCTTGAAACATATGAAGGAGGAGTTAACTCTTGTTGAGTTGGGCGATCCGCACATTGAGGAATCTCTCAAGGTGCGGGATAATGACAAGCCAAAGAGTAGCAATCTTCTTTGGACCATCTGTTGTTAATATGGTAGAGCATAACAACTCTACCGGTACAATGACAACAAAGGCAAACGCAAGTATCATGACAACACAAGGGCGATCCTAACAAGAAGGCAACACCTACTTGTTGGAAATGTGCAAGACCGGTCACATTAAAAGGGACCGCAAGGGTGTTAAAGTTGGTGGTAAAGCCAATGGATCGAGCACTAATGGTTCGGGGGTGGTGGTTGACCAACTCACCGAAAGGTCGAATATGTTTAATAAGTCTTTTCGATTTATTATGTTACATATGTATCGAATCTTTTTATGTGAGGATGATGATGTTGCGTGGTGGGTTGACTCGGTGCAACAGATTCATGTGTGTAAAGATAGAAAGCGGTTCAAGACTTATGAGTCTTTGAATGATGGTTCTATTCTTCACATGGGAAATGAGTCAACGACCTTGGTGCATGGTCGTGGTTGTGTAGATCTTAGGTTTAGTTCGGAAAGATTGTAACTTTGTTTAATGTTATTCATGTTCACGATATAAGGAAAAACTTGGTTTCAAGTAGTGTTTTGAATAATCATGGATATAAACAAGTTATTGAATCGATAAATTTGTTCTTTCTAAATGTGGTGTTTTTATTGGTTTTGGTTATTTATGTAATCAAATGTTCAGCTTAATATTACCAGCGGCGGTGTTATTTCGACTTTTGTGACCACATATGATCGGAGTAATTCTAACCTTTGGCATGCTAGACTTGGTCATGTTCACTATAAAAGGATGCAAGATATGTCTAGGGATGGTTTAATCCCTGCTTTTGACATGGACCTTTGAAAAGTGTAAAACTTGCATGTTGACCAAGATAACCAAGAAACCTTTTCGGTGTTAGTCGTGAGACTAAGGTCTTGGAGCTTATTCACGATGACTGTGTGATTTGCATGCCACTCCTTCTTTGGGGAGTAAAAGTACTTTGTGACATTTATTGATGATGCTTCTAGATTTTGTTATGTCTATTTATTACATACCAAGGATGAAGCATTAGATAAATTCAAAGTGTTTAAAAGCGAAGTTGAATTACAACTTGGGTCTTTAATCAAAAGATTAAGGATCGATAGGGAGGTGAGTACATGGATACTCGGTACTTTCGATCTGTTGGAATAATCCATGAAACGATCGCCCTTATACTCCTCGACAAAATGGTATTTCGAAAGGAAAAGCAGGTCTTGAAGGAGATGGTTAATTCCATGTTGTCCTATTCAGATCTGAGTCAAGGGTTACGGGTGAAGCTATGTTATGACTTGCTATTTATTAAATAGGGTTCCTAACAAAGGAACAAGGTTACCCTTATGAGCTCGGACTAAAAGGAAACCCAACTTGAACTATCTCAAGGTTTGGGGTTGTAGGGGCATTGTAAGACTCCACGATCCAAAGCAAAAGACTTTGGGTGAAAGAGGCATTGATCGCATCTTTGTTGGATATCTTGAGCATTCCAAGGCTTTTAGGTTCTATGTTATTGAACCTAATGAACATGTTTCGATTAACACAATAATTGAATCAAGGGATGCGATTTTGATGAGAATAGATTCTCATCGGTCCCTAGACCAAGTCGAGGATTCCTAATGGAACTCATGACCTTTGGTGTATCGAGGTCCACGATGATGAACCATCGGTGGTCCTCGATGAGGTTGTGGTTCAACAACTTTGAACACGTGCTCAAGAAGAGCAAAGAGTCGGGACTCCAAAGTCATTTGGACACGAGTTTCAACTATATTTAGTTGAAGGTACTAGGGATGAGGTTTCGGACCAATACTCCTATTGCTTCATTATTGAGGATGACCCCAAAACATTTGAAGAAGCAATGAAGTCCCGGACATTGCTTTACGGAGAAGCAATCAATGATGAGATGGATTCCATCATGGGCAACAACACTGGGTGTTGGTTGATCTACCTCACAGTTGCAAACCTCGGGTTGCAAATGGATTTTCAAAAGGAAAATGAAGGTAGATGGAACTATTGAAAGTTCAAGGCTAGACTAGTCATTCGGGGCTTTAAACAAAAGTCGGGAATAGACTATTTTGATACTTATGCCCACGTGGCTCGTATCGATACCATAAGGCTGGCGATTGCTATGGCATCTATTCACAATCGGTTATTCATCGGATGGATGTGAAGACGACTTTCTTGAATGGTGAATTGGAAGAGGAGGTTTATATGAACCAACCTCGGGGCTTCATCATGCCGAGCAATGAAAACAAGGTGTGTAAAGCGATTAAGTCTCTTTATGGACTTAAGCAGGCACCTAAGCAATGGCATCAAAAGTTTGATGAAGTGGTTTTGTCTAGTGGTTATGTTCTTAACCAAGTCGACAAATGTATATAGCAAATTTGATGAATACGGTAAAGGAGTCATCATTTGTCTATATGTTGATGACATGTTGATCTTTGGCGACCAAAATCGGGTTGACGACAAAGGAATTTTTGTCATCAAGGTTCTCCATGAAGGACATGGGGAGGCGATGTTATCCTTGGTATAAGGATTAAACATGAAAGTAATAGAATTTCTATCTCTCGGTCTCATTATATTGAGAAGTCTTGAGGAAATTCAATTACTTTGATTGTACTCGATAAGTACACCTATGGATACTTGTGAGAAGGCGATGCCTAATCATGGCAAGGTCGTATCTCAACTTGAGTATTCTAGGGTAATTGGCTGCTGATGTATGCCATGACTTGTACAAGACCGATATTGGTTTTGCGGTGGGAAAATTAGCGGTATACTAGTAATCCTAGTGCTCATCACCGCAAGCGATTCAAAGTCTTGAAGTATTTGAAGAGAACTATGGATTATAGTCTCTCATATCTTGGTTACCCATCGGTGTTGGAAGGTTACACCGATGCAAGTTGGATCGATAACATCGAAGACAACTCGTCTACCGATGGTGGGTATTCCTACTTGGTGGAGGTGCAATTTCTTGGGCGTCAAGAAGCAAACTTGCATCACCGGTTCAACAATGGAATCAATTTGTGGCTCTAGCATGGCGGTAAAGAAGTCGAATGGTTGAAAACTTGCTTCTTGAGATTCCATTGTGGCCTAAACCTATAGCACCTATTTCTATCCGATGTGATAGTGCGGCTACATTGGCTAAGGCTTATAGCCAAATGTACAATGGTAAGTCTAGACACTTAGGTGTCGGGCATAGCATGATTCGTGAGCTTATCATGAATGGGGTGGTATCTATAGAGTTTGTGAGATCTCAATGAACTTAGGCGATCACTTGACGAAGGGTGCGGCTAGAGACTTGGTTATAAAGTGCGCTAAAGGGATGGGTTTAAGTCCAACTTAGTCATTGAATGCTAGGACACTGACTCCTCACGAGGAAACTTAGGAGCTGAGTTCAATGTGGAAAGTCGAACATTCGGTGGACTAGAGCACATGTTTATTTACATCCCAAGGTTGTGCTCGAGAACTGCTTGAAAGGAGGATGAAGTCTTTACTTCTTAATGGTTATATTTTCTTTGAAAAAGTGCTTGGCGGGAGCATGACTAAAGAGGAACCACCTATGTAAATGTTGAAGTTTTGCCGCTTGAAGCTTTTGGACTTTTGGCTTTTACAACATTTATGAATTTGGATATGGACACATGGCTTGTATAGTGTCGGGAGCTTTTAAGTGTTTGAAAACTTGTGTGTAGTTATCTTGGTATTCAAATGGGTTGAAGGGTTCAATTCTTAGAACACCACGATTCTCGAATATTTGAGCGTGTAATTACTAAGATGGAAATTCAATCCTCGGGACATTTTCGTTTATGCACATGTTTTGCTTGATGTTTATTTTACATGCAAAGGGAGTAAACTAAATTTGGGAGGATTGTTGGAAAATTTAGTGCACTTGTGGGTTGGTTCACACCTTGTAATGGGTTAGGAGGTGCAGGTGTACACCCATAAGGTCCATGAACACCACGACTCTAATAGTGGTATGTATTGGTAGTGCTTGATGAAATCTTGTTGTGGTTAACTGCGATTATCGGTGTTTCCTTTGAGCGATGCCAGCGAGGATCGATGGTATCTCATTGAAGTTGTGTTTACATCGAAGCGATGGCGTTTCCTTTCAAGCGGTGTAACCACTTGAAAGCACTATGAAATCTTGATATAATCTTGATAAATGGCGATTCATAGCTGCATCATTATGACCACGTTTAATTGGTCATGTAACCACTAACGACTATAATGGGGATGATTATGAGGCTATTAATGGGCGATTAATACTCATAATTCCATTGGAGCAGTCAAGAGTAACCTCCTATAAATAGGAGATCCGAACATGCATGAAATATACACGAAAACACATAACACTTATAAGCGAAAGGGTTAAAGAATTGTGCCTAATTCTCTAAGCGCATTTGGTCTTATCCCAAGTAGATATTCGTGATACCGGGCATTAGGGTCGAATAGTTTATTTTGGAAAGTGATCACACGATTCCAAGTGATATCCGGTAACCACCAAGTGGTATCTGTTACTACTAACAGTTTGTTTGTTTCTGCTGAAGAGTTGCACATTTCTGCTGAATTGATTATCTTCACCCTGCTTTGGGACGAATACACTCCAACACATCAAAGCTGTAAGAAAAAGGCTAAATTAAATACCGTTCCAATGGATAAATGTTCCAATTTTGGTGATCTTTCAAGGAATTGAGAGATTAAGTTCCACTGGTGATGAACATAACCTTCTAACTCCAATCGCTTCAAATTCGGGAAAAACTTAGGCAAATCCAAGTGACCGTCACCGTGTGACAAATCCTATAGTTGAATGAATAAAAAAAAAGGAAGCATTCAAGGTTAATATATCATCAATAAATAACAAATTGAAAATTAAACAGGATAGAAAGAAAGAGCTGATGGTTTTAAAATAAAAAGAAGATGAAAACTTACGTCAAAGTTTAAAGAAATTGATTTAGCTTGACTGATTCCTTTTAGAAGCTGAACCAACCGATCACCATCACCCTGATATACTACACATGAAGCCTTAGCCTCAATCAGAGATGACATCTCCTCTATTATAAGAGGAACGCGCATACTCCCATAAAACAAGAAGTATTCTAAATTAGGGAGATTTAAAATGACGGTGTCGGTAATTGATTCACGTACTTCCAAATTCAATCGCTTCAAAGTAGGTATCTTGAAGTAGATGTCCCCTTCATTGTTCCAATAACCCAATTTCACATACAAAGTTTCAAGTACTGGACATCCATGGATTAACTTGATCACACTCTCATCTGTAACAACATCAAGGGTTTTCAATTTAGGAAGATTAACAAAAGGAAAGTCCATACACCCATCAAACAAGAAGTTCTCCAAATTAGGGAGATTTAAAACGACGGTGGCAGCAATTAATTTAGAGTAAGTATGAATTACTTTCAAATTCAATCGCTTCAAAGTAGGTATCTTGAAGTAGGCGTCCCCTTCATTGTTGCAATAACCCAATCTCACATACAAGTTTTCAAGAATTGGACACCCATGGATTAACTTTAATGCACTTTCCCTATACGTTCCGTCAATAACAACATCAAGGGTTTTCAAATTAGGAAGAAGAACTAAAGATGAGCAATTAGGAAAGGTATCCATGGTAAGTGACTTGATGCAATCTAATTTTAATCTTGTAAGCGTCTTGCAAGTGTAAAGGCTGCTAGGCAACCTAAGATGCCAACCTTTCATATCAAGCTCATGAACGTTTAACCTAATTGCTTTACTAATCAGATCTCCCGAATACGACTCGGAATTATAATTGTTATCAGAAAATTGCACGCGAAATATTTTAAACTGTGAAGTCTTGCATCGTTCAAGTACCCAATCCACGTCTTTTGGATATAAATATTTATGGTCTACATTTGTGTCAAAATAAAGGTTTTGTACGAAAGTCCAGGTGTATCTCCAGGTTTTGGACAAAAGGCTAGTTCTCACTGCGCATTTTGTTGGCATTAGGGAGAGTATGTATGAAAGAACCTCTTGAGGCAGGCTGCTGAGCCTATCTACAACATGCTCACGTATGGAACTCATTTCCTGATAATTTAAACACCCAAATTTTAGAATCGTGGTTATGTAAATCAAATTATTACTATCACAATGACATAATGCAAAAATGAACAACAACAAACGATTAGGGCCATTATGCAAATCTGAACAATAAGTTAAGGACTTGATGTGAAAAACAAACAAAGGTGATGCTATTTAGGACTTAGATTTTGATACTATATCAAACAACATTTGCAAGGTGTTGGTATTAGCACATAAAAACGCAAGTATGTATATTATAAATTTAATAGCACCATTACGTTTTTAAAACCTAATCCTAATAACTGCTTATGAAAACAGTTGCAAATCAAAACCCTAATTGTTGTTTAACTTTTGTTACATTTACCTCATGTGAGTATCGGAATCATGCTTAAACTGCTAAATCTTGAACCAAACACTTGCAGTAGGCATGAAGTCATACCCTTCGGGGTGTTTGTTTAAGCTTATATATAAGCTTTTGACTTTTTTTGGCTTTCTAAAACTTCAATAAACACATAAGCCGCTATAACAAGCTTACAGAAACATCTTATAAACCCCATAACTTGAGCTTATTAGGGAAATTTCAAAATGTAGTGGTATCAAAGTTACTCATTAAAATACTTAAACAACTCTTATATGTTATATGTGACCATTATACTAGATTTCCACAAATAACAGCTAGCACAAATACCTATTCGAATCATAAGCTTAAAAGGTAATATACAGCTTAGATGCAAATAAAAACCGACTTAGATGAACAAGCTCAGCTTTTAAAGCTAAACTTTAATCATAATCTTTGACAATCGATGAATGAGTGAATGAGTATGTTACCTATGACGCTTAATCTAATTAAATATCCCATCTTTTACCACTTGATAGGTTTACTTCTTCAACTATACTATATTGTAAAAGGTTGTATTAGGCTTTGACGTCTTTTAGGGTAAGTCAGTCATCTTATGCAACTCGAAAGAAAAGTAAATGAAGAACGAGTTCGATCTAACTACATATGTATTGTGCAATGATTTATTGAAGCAATAAAGCTTGATAATATTCTAGGATCCCAAATTTTGAAAAATGTAGTCCCTAGCTTGCTCATCATAGTGCCATTACATAGTGGATTGGACGTTGGGTTGAGACTTTAGATTAGTAAAATTATTAGTAACATCATCAATGTCATATTTGGTCTTTCAAATAATATCAGAAATAGTAACTAGAATATTATGAGATTTAAGTCTTCTTCGTAAGTATTTATAAATTATACTAGTTGTCTAGTGGGTATGTAACTAACACACGAAACGTATATGATTTATTTAATAACCTAACATCATTATATCCCAATTGCCTGCCAAGTTTCATGAACATATAACATGTTATACATTCATAGAATCAATCAAACATCACCTGGTTTGTCCGACTAAAATGAATAGTCGATTACGGATTCACCTAGATTTTAACCAAATCATACATATACGCGATCTTCAAGTAAACTCATAAATACAAACCAATAACGTCAACACCATTGCATTAGTTAATCAAAACCACAAAATAAATACTTTGTTTAAACGCTTGGGTTCATCACGTTTAAACAAGTATTTAGCCTAGCATGATGAAGAACATAACACAAAAAATAGTAGAGTATAGGTTCAATGTATTATCGAATAATAAGAAGATCAAACCTGCACACAAATGTTATTGTGTTTCGAATCTCCAAATCTCTTTAGTTACTTGTGCTCCAATAGACTCGAGAAGGTAGATAATAAGTGATACTCGTATTCCCTTCTATATATTCTCGTGTATACACTGACCATTCAAAGTGAATTCACTACAAGAAAAAAGGGCTATAGTGACGACAAGAAAATTATCACTAAAGGTGGAAAAGTCGTCACTAAATTGGTTTAGTCACGAAAATCAAGGTCGTCACTTGTCGTCACTATAGCTCCGTCACTAAGTTAATAGTGACGAAACTGGAATTTGACACTAAATTTAGTGACAAGCTAAAGTCGTCACTTATGGGTTTGTGACAACACATTTCGTCACTTAATTTTCGTCACTGAAGTGGCTAAAGTCGTCACTATTTGATGCGATTAGTGACGAAAGAGAGGCGTCATTTTTGGCTGAAACTAACGGAACCTTAACGTCCAATAATGACGAAATACATCGTCACTATTGGTATCATATGACAAAAAAAAATTAAATTTCTTCAGTAATGTTTCAATAACCACAAGCAGAAAAAAATATTAGTAATATAAATCGAAAGTATCATTCATCTAATGTCTAAGTATCTGATCTAAAGCATACAACATGTCACAACTGTGTCCACAATGTACCAACTTCGCTATGTGCGTATGCTGATTCAGTCTCGAAAGGCTTCTCTGACTTCCTGTCAGCATTTGAATATGAATCATTAGAAACATCATCTATAGGAGCTGAGTTTTCTGCCTGAGATGTGGATTTGGTATTTGCAGGCACCGTAGCATCAAATGAGAAACCTGTCATTACAAACTAGTTTACTGCAAAGTACAAATGTGGTTGAAGAGAATAATATGAGAACATATGGTATAGGTAGCAAAATAGACTAATTAACTAATAAAATATATTGTTTGGGTCAAAACGGATTTTGTGTAGAACACAGGTCGGATTGACCCACCAACGCTGATATCTTTTAACAAAAATGAGCTGACATTGCTTCTTCTCTGATATATAGTTACTACGAATATAAAAGAAAGTGTCAAACCTTCATCTTCGAATTTATCCCAATCCTCATCCCACGCTGCAGATATATCTGGAACTCCAAGTTGCCCACCTTGACAAACAAATTGGTGAACCATACTGCAATATCAATCATTTTATTATAATATTATACATATACCGACATTATTGCTAGTGAAGTAACTGAACTTACTTGAAGGATACCATCAGCGCTGCCACCCTGATCCATTTTCACAAGTGCCTGACTCAACTCCATCTTCCTCTCCTAAAAGTCAACAGAAAATTCAATTCAATAAACAAAAAGATGGGATTAACTCCAAGTTACAATTAATGTGCTTGAATACCACATTAAGCTGACAGACTGCACTACTATTAAAGAGATATGTGAGGGTTTGTTAGATTCTTGATTGGCAAAATAATATGTCTAACATGTCAAACGGGCCAAAAGTCAAAATTCTAACATGTCAAAGTAGCCAAAAGTCTCCAAAATCATGTTATTCAGTTATTCCAAATTAGCCTGTCACTGATATTATATTTTCATATCATATATTATACTTTCGGGTGAACCAGACCCGACCTGACCCATTTTGTCTTGAAAATAAAAGTTATCCCTTGTGACCCAAACCCATGACCCAGCTCATCCACTTTGCAACTTTTAGTTAGACCTTAACAGATGACAACCCATAGTAGAGAAACAAACCAAAACTGAATAAACAATACTACATTAAAAATGACAAGATCTAATACCATTGACGAGATTTGCAAAGGTTCTTTCACGCTTGTGTTGTTTCATCCAAGTCGATATTTGAGAATGTGAAGCATTATCATCTCCCAGTGAATACGTTTTATAGCCCATTTCATTCAACATTTTCCCGAATTTGACTGCAAGAAATCAACAAACAATGATCATGAAACCTTAAATAAAAAATTTTGTGCTTTACAAGAAACCTTAAATAAAATGGACCTGTAGGACTACCTTTTATATGCTTCTTAATATCGATACCAGCTTTCTTAGACTATAAATCACTTGAAAAGCATGTGTTAACACCAAGCAATAACACCCTTGTGATCCTCCATCTTTTTTAGAGCATCACCTAAAGCAATAAGAATTGGAATGTGTTAAACACCGAGCAATGCAAGCATGTGGCGATAACAGTAAAGATTAATACTATATAATAATGACCAAGTATGCAAACATTTAAGTCTTAAACTAAGTATTGCTCTCAAATATTATATGTCACTTAAAAACTTTCACTTAACAACTTTCATGGGCAACACGTCCATCGGAAAGATCCTACTCATATAGTTAATTCCTGACTATATACAATCATACAGGGATGAGCACGGTACCAAAATGGTACCGAACCGGCACCGTGTTGGTGGTACCGTTATTTTTCCCGGCCACAAATGACGGTACCGTTCCAGGAACCGAGAGTATGTTCGGTACCGAAATTACTTTATAGAGTAAAAAACCAAAACTGCACAACCACATTACATGCATCCTACTATTACTTGATGAAAAGAAGATCCTTCTGCACTTTTTCAATGTAATCCGACACTGGTCTTCTTTTAACTTCCTTCTAAATTAACAATTAAAATAACAAAATATTCACTTAGAAGTAGCTTCATAAGACTAAACAAAATTGGCGAAAGTCAAAATAAAGATGGACAAAACAAAATGCTTACCTGAGATATGTGTTCTGTAGCAGCGACTTTTGGCTTCACCACATCACAGTTAGCAATTACTAGTGTATTTGGAACACTTCCATCAGTCTGAAGAAAAAACACATGACATCAGAATACTAACCATTGTCAACAGAGATTTAGTGTTACCTTTGCTACCAAAGTTAGACCTTAACCTTTCGTTCTTTTAGATTAGCTGCCATGCTAGTTGAACATGAGACTCTATCCTCAAAACAGGTTTTGTTTTTTCATTGACTTGATCTTACAGTAAACATATACACATGTCACACAAGATAATGCACCATTTGAATATTATTGAATATTGATACGAGTGAGTATGCAGGTTCCTCTGTTACTAGGCATAGGGGAAGAGGATACGGCCCTTACAAAGTCAACTGAAAGTGGTGATACCGATCTTATTTATCTTGTTCTGTTTCACATATGGCAAAAGGTATTACTTCTGTTACCTTTCATTCACATAAAAAATTAGTTTAAAACTGAATAAGAAAAGGTGAAAACCTGAAATACTGAAAAATTTTCAGTTCAAGTTAGGTTTTATGTTGGGGCGTTACTTAATTCCAAGAAGTATTCAACAAAGAAAAGGCAAACTCAAAGAGTTTATTCACAGGCTCAACCGAAGCTTTAAACAGGTTGATCTTTTATGAGCAACTCAAGTAAGTAAAATTTTATACTATTGATTTATTTTAAATGCCACGAAATCTTGAATTTTCATTTCTAATTATGCATTTGAGGCCTTAACTATGAGTTGGGTAACAGGTCAGAAAAGTTTCATTATTAACAAACATGTCATTTCCTACGAGAAAAGTAAACAACGCAATTCATAGGAAGTGTATATCATTAACATTTTTTTATCGGAAGTAAATTTTGAGGCCCCGAATATATAAAGAGTTTTACATTTTGAGGCCCTTAAAATTTTGAGGCCCTCAAATACGACGTTGCGTGCACATATCAGATATAGTACTTCATTATCTTTTATAATCAAATCCTAATTTGCCACTTTATTTGATCAAGTTAAATATAAATCAGCTTTCAAAACAGATAATAAAATAAAAAATTCATTGCATATTTGCATGCATTTGTGTTTCATGGTTCGCAATAATCACTTTTATAACACACATTCAAACACTATAAGAGAGAGCTACAAAATATTAATGGCAAAAAATCAGTTTTGGTACCGTCATTAGGCATGTTTACACCATCTACAGAGCTAAAAGAGCGGTGCCTTCTATAACCATTTGTCTCCTCTTCTGCATGGGTAAAAGCAACAGTGGGAGAACACATTGCAATCACAAGACAGAAGATAGTTGAAATACCAAATTAGCTTACTAAGGGATATGAACAAGTGCATAATATTCACAATCAAAACCAAGATTTACCTGGATAAGCTCTAGGAGCAAATTGGTCATAGGTTCCTATATCTACAGTGGCAGCTTGCTGGAAATATAAATTGAAAGGTTATAGTTGGTTCAGCATATGTCATAGTTTACATCCAAATAGGTCAAGCATGCTCAGACTTTAGACCCATGAAATGCACTCAGGAAGAGAAAATAATAATGGCACAACAATCTTACAGTTGAATCATTGCCGTTTAGTGACTGCATTAGTTGTCTCTTAAATGTCTCCAGCTGTCAAAAATAAAGTAATCAAATTATAGTCACTCTGCTATTAAAATAATATCATAATGATCGCATTGCCACATTTGAAAAGAGATGCAAACTATTTATTCAATAGATATGTAGGTTACAAAAACTTTGGTTCTTAATGTACGGGCCAATTATCCTAAATTTCTTCAACAGAATTATAATCTATAGAAAATGTCATGTACTCGACAAAACAGCATGTGCACACATGCACATGATATAGAAAGTTGCAACAGCTTAACAATGTTTGAAACTTAACTAGACAATGTCAAAGGAATGGGGAAAGGTATATTTTATAGTTACCATTGGTGTTTCCTTAAGCTCTAATACTAGTGTTAATGGTTGATGTCGTATCTGAACCATTAGTTCTAATCAAGCATGTCGTAACAGATAAACAAGTTCAAAAAGAGAAAGCACAATGATGAATGACAACTCGAATAGTAGCATATGTCAGATGCCCCAAAGACAACTAACTAATACTCTCCCTGTCACTTGAAAGAATTTGATCTCTGCATACTTACTAAACAACCCAAAGTACTGGTCATGTGCAGGTTGGTAAAAGGCTTGTTTATAGTTACATTTGGAAAACTTAAATTGTTAGATGTCACTATATTTACAAGGATCCCGGCTTAAAAAAGCAGAAAGTTTCACATATTACAAGTACATGACCACTATATTTACATTGACAATCACAGCTTAATTGACTTAGTCTAAGCTAGTACAAGTACATGACCATTGTTGACGGCTAAAGCATGAGCTTACCATTGAACACAATACAGAATATGCATGTAAACTGATGTTAATGTTGCTAGAAATTTTATCAAACAGTTTGTAGGCAATGATTTAATAGCCCCTAAACCTAAGCTTTGTGAACTCAAATTTAAGTCAAAATAATCCGCTAAACGTAAGCTTTATGAACTCAAATCAGCAAGTAAATAACCACAATATTTGCCCTAAACCTTATCGATATTAAGTCAAAATGATCCTTTAAACCTAAAGTTCACTGACTCAAATACGCAATCAAATTAAATTGAACACAAATACAATTAAATTAAATCAAATCAACAATCAGCATAATATCTTCCTAATTACTAAATGAAATTAGCTCTTAATAATTAGAGATTAGATATAACCTCCGAAAAATTAGGGCAAAATAGTGAAAATGAGATTCGGAAGATGTCAGCCATGGCGGAATAGTGCTAGTGTGTGTTTTTAGTGTGTGAAACTGTGAACAGGTGTTTTTAGTGTGTGAAAGTGAAAATTAGCTCTTAACTGTGAAATAGGCGTCCATTTTCGTTGTGTTTGGTGTGAAATAGGGGAGAAGAAGATATGAAAGAAAAATGATGCTCTCCGTGTTTTATATATTTAGTTATTTTGTCAGTTTAAGTACTTGCACTTTTAAGTGTTAGATAGCAAAATAAGAATCATATTTTTGTTCAAGTGAGTGACGAATAATTTCGTGACTATTAATCTAAAAATAGTGACGAAAATTTCGTGACTAAGAACCATAACAAGAAATGAGTTACACGGTGACGACCGTACTTTACTTAGTGACCGATACTTTCGTCACTAACGTGTATGTTAATGACAACTTATTACTAATCACTAAATATATGCAAGTGACGAGATATAGTGACGACAATTTTATAAATCACTGAATTGTGTTTTTAGTTACGAAAAATGTATGTCGTCATTAAATTCTCGTCACTATAGCCCCTTTTTTTTGTAGTGATTATGGGCTCCATGTTATGAGACTCATGGCCCATGATCATAGTCATTGACAAGAGTGTAATAACCGAATATTATTAAGACATAGTTAATGATAGAACTATATACGGTAGGGTAAGATTCATCGAGTCAATGTCTATTTGACATTTATTTTGTTTGTGTTTAAAAGAAGCATATATATAACTCGGGAGAAGCGTTCAAACCTTATAAACTACGGCTATTGGTAAGTTATGAAATTGCACAACACCAAATTTTCACGCTTTAGAAATTAAAATTATAGGCTGTTTTACCAAAGATTAATGTTAATGTTGATCTAAAAAAGAAGAACATACGGGCTGATGAGGATAGTGATAGTGACCTGAACGAAGTGTATGATGAAACTGCAACATCTATGAAATCTCATCCTCCTACGGCTACCACGAACGTGGTTTCAACCAACACCTCCAAGAGGAACGACCTGACAACCATGACCTCTCACGTTGGTGGTAGTAGCAAAACGGAACCAAGGCTGTATGAGCAGTATTAAGATAGTTATGAATCTGACAAGTACAATGCTTATGATGATCATGATTTTGTTACTTTCAGCCTTTTCCAACCAAGAAATGGCTGATTTTATAAGCAAATACGGCATCTCTACACGTGGGAAGCTTCGTTGATTGAAGTTTATATTTGGCTTTTTATTGTTTCATTTTGAATCAAATGTAATTTTCGTTTTCTTTGTTTTATTTGGGATGTAGTTTGCGCATATAACAGTGAGGCGTGGGATTCACCAAGTGATTCTATTAATTCATACATAAGCGAAATTTTGAAGAATTTGTTTAGCATAGAGATTCTATTAATTCATTCATAAACAAGTTAGCTCAAAATCAACAACACCAAGTGTCAATTGTCAAATACATTCGAAAAGCAGGGCGTTTACGCATCCTCGATGGTAAAATAACTATAACAATGAAGCTAAATTGAGATAGTCAATCTCCTAGAAACAAAGAAAGAACAGAATATAATCCAACGTTATATAATGGAAAATAATGGGTCACGAATCTAAATGCAATGTGCATGTGAGCAATTGTAGTAATGCAAAAAGTTGTTGAAGAATGCCTATC
Organism: Chrysanthemum lavandulifolium; assembly: GCA_022545495.1. Lineage (NCBI taxonomy): Eukaryota > Viridiplantae > Streptophyta > Magnoliopsida > Asterales > Asteraceae > Chrysanthemum > Chrysanthemum lavandulifolium. The sequence goes on from CM040242.1 coordinate 56,007,557, forward strand.
TCTTGACCCGGTTAGGCCGGGTTTGGACTTGCTTATCGGTGACCGGAAGTGTATCAGCAGGCCAGTTCCCAACAAAAAGAATCTCACATTTTCTTGAAGCCTTTCGAAGCTTTGTCAATTGTGCACGAAACAGCTTTAGATCTTCTTCTTCAGGTTGGTAGACCTTAGTATTACAATCAACGTTAGCGTCTTTAAAACCCTTGAATGTGACAATATGAACTTGAGAAAGTGTAAATCATGATAATAACACCCGTTCGTGTATTTCACGGTCTTCAAGTTCACGCATACAAGTGGGAGTAGACTTTAGTGTATTCCAGTAATAACCATGAGCCTTTTAATTTAACACACAAAAGATAGACAAATCCCAACATTAACTATACATTTATGAAAAGAAAACACAACAAAGCTAAGGAAAAGCCTAACGTAAGTACCTTTTCAATGGATAAATGTTCCAAATTTGGAGATCTTTCAAGGAATTGAGGGATCAAGTTCCATTGATGACCAACATAACCTTCTAACTTCAATTGCCTCAAGTTCGGAAAAAACTTGGGCAAATCCCAGTGATCATTGCCCCTTTTCGAACGCTATATATAGTTGAATGAATAAAAACATGAATCATTCATCAGTGTAACAAATTATCGATAAATAACAAATTTAAAGTTGAACATGATAAAAATGCAACTAACTTATGTTTAAAAAAAATAAATAAATAAATAAATAACCTTACCTTGGTGATTAAAGAAATTGATTTAGCTTGACTTATTCCTTTTAGAAGCTCAACCAACCAATCACCACTATACACTTCACATGAAGCCTTAGCCTCAATCAGAGATGACATCTCCTCTATTATAAAACGAACGCACCTTTTCCCATAAAACAAGAAGTATTCTAAATTGGGAAGAGTTAAAACAACGTTGTCGGCAGTTAAATTAGAGTAAGTATGATCTACTTTCAAATTCAATTTCTTCAAAGTAGGTATCTTGAAGTAGATGTCCCATTTATTTGTCCTGGAACCCATTTCCACATACAAATTTTCAAGTACCGGACACCCATGGATTAACTTCAATGCGTTTTCCCAATATTTGCCGTGAATAACAACATCAAGGGTTTTCAGATTTGGAAGATTGACAAAAGATGGCCAGGAGAAAGATGATTTGGGGATCCAAAACCCAGGTGATACCAACTGTAATTTCGTGAGTGTTTTGCAAGTCACAAGGCTCAAAGGCAAGCTGATAGAATTGGTATGTTCTATGTCAAGCTCCCGAACATTTAACATAATTACTTTACTAATCAACTGTAAACAATATGAATCTGGAATTCCAGTGTAAAGGAGCACTCGGAATATGTTAACTTGTGATGTCTTGCAATGTTCAAGTACCCAATCCACGTATTCTGGACGGGAATAACGGGAATGATACGTATAGTCTTCAGTAGTTTTAAAGTCAAAGTTATGTACCAAAGTCCAAGTGTATCTCCATCTTTTGGACAAAAGGCTAGTTCTCACTGCGAACTTCGTAGGCATTAGCGAGAGTATGTCTGAAAGAACATCTTGAGGCAGGCTACTAAGCCTATCTACAACATGCTCCCCTGTAGAAGTCATTTCCTGATCATTAAAACTCACAAATTTCAGAACCGTCCCAAGGCTTTTTAGAGTAAAATGGTTATTGTTGAGTTCTTGGCTGGGTTCGGTAAAAAATATGCAATAATTCATATCATTTGTAAGGAAAAAATAAGTCTAAAGTGCATCTTTCTTCGTTTATCATACTAGTTTAGACTTTAATGATGAAATTAAAATAAATTGCCTAAAAGAAATCATAAAACTCATATTATAACTAGCATAGACATAAAGTAGATCTTCCAACCGATAAACCTTCCATTCTTTAACAACCAACGGCTAAGGACCATTATGCATAATAGAACAACCAGTTGAGGTAGAAAAACAAACAGAGGTAATACTAAATAGCACAAAAAATATTTTAAGTATCTTTAATATACAAGTAATTAACAGCACAACCATAAATTTAAAACCTAGGCCGTAACAAGTGGTTGTGAATTCCGTTAAACAGACTCATAACCTAATCCCTGATTCTTGTTTGTGAATTTTGTTACATGCATTAATCTCCAATAGAGAGTTTAAGAGCATAAGATTAAAAGTAAAATACCTAATGAAAAAGAATATAATGCATAGATATATTCATGTATACAACAAATAAGCTTAGTTGCACACACCCGATTTTGGTTCTTATATTGTTTATAGTAGGGATTGGTATATATGCAAATCAAAGCGAGGATGTCTGAATCACTCCCATAAAACAAAAAAAGAGTGTCTGAAACCAAAACTTAACAGGTTTCATTTAAACTTAGGAATGAAACCAAACAATATAAACACAATTCAAATCCGCCATAGACTTAAGGATGTGTTTGGTTTGTAGATAGGAATTATTATGAGTATCCATCGATTTATAATATAGCAGAATAAAAACAGGTGCTGAATTAAAAAAAAAAATTGCTTGGATTAGTTAACTTATTCAAAAACATATCAGTGTCATGGTCATCAAATAGCATTAAAATTAGTAACTAACAAACTCCAATCAACTACCAAAATCCAGTAACTCCAATTTCCATCCCACAAATTATAAATTGACATTAGTTCAAAAAACTTTTCTCATATTTATTACCAAAATTTTCTCTTAAATCAAAACTCAAAATGTATTATCGACAATTAAATGGCTAATTTGTGGAGCTAAAACCTCGATAAAGAATAGGAGTGTGTTGAATATCCAAAAGTGTGGTAAAAAAAAAAAAAAAAAAAAAAAAAAAAAACCCGCACCCTTACGAATGGAACAAAAACCAACCTTCCGTGGGTTTGATCATACGTGTGTAGGAATTTATCTGAAAATAATTTTAATCGAAAAGGAATTAGCCAATGCATCGTAACACCGATTTTGTGGAAGTATACGAAAGTAAGATCGTTGAACTCAAAGAATGGTTATTCAATCCTAGGCCTGTCAATTGATTTATAATGAATTTTTGTTGGCTAACTAGTACTAAGATTGCGAGTAAATAAAAGAAAATAAGTTAACTATGTAATGGAAGCAAACAATCAATGTCTATGAAATAATCAAGATTCTCCAAAAGGTTTAAATCAACAAAGAAACACCAATTTCATACACCCGTGGGTGTCGACTAACCCTTCCCCAAGTTGTTTAGCATAAACCGGGAGAGTTGGGATTAAATCCATTACATATTCCTCCAAAAGCAATGTTCACTAAGACTTCAAATGCCCCTATTAAGTATCACTAAACGATATATTACACATTAAGCGGTTATATATTAAGGTAGAATAGACTACGGTCCAAGTTATCTAAATCTATAACTATTGAAACGCAACAATGATGTCCATCTAGAATTGACCACCTCAAGTTACGCATTAAAACCGGTTCTTAAGTATTATGAGATTTAATCTTGTAAGCCTTATTTTACGTAAGTACTTCCTAATTAATTCAAGGCCGTCTCATGAATTGTTGCAATTTACGAGGACCGCATCTGAAATTATATAATGAGGTCTTCGATAAGCAATGTTATATATAAAGTGTCGCGTTTATAAGATATAATGCAATTAGTTTATAAGCGTTTTAACATATTAATCATTTAAGATAATTTTCATCTAAATACTTTTTTTCGTGAAAATATGTCTGCGTCATACAATTATTAAGACACATTTATGGCCCTAAAAATTTTGCGGCGCAGCGATCATTTCGCTTCTGCGCGCTCGAGCGAATTATCTAGTTGTTCCAGCGGATATGTAATTAACGCATGAACCTGGCGTCAATCAAATTATCTGTCGAAGTTTGTCATGAATATATATAAAGTTACACCTGGTTTGTCTCACTAAAGTGCACAAACAATTACAGATTCGCCTAGATATTAACCAAATCATTAACTTCAATTAAACTTAAGGGTTCATCGTGTGCAAGCAACTATTTAGCCCTAGCATGATACAAAACATAACACAAAGAGTCAAAGAATACCAAAGTACCTAAATACAAATGTTATTGTTGTTATGTGTTTCGGATCTCCAAATCTCTTAAGTTAGTTGTGCTCCAGTCGACTTGAGAAAGTAGAAAATAAGAGATACTCGTATTCCCCTTCTATTTATTCTCGTTTATAAACTGACCATCAAAAGTGAATTGTGGGCTCCTTGTTATGAGACTCACGGCCCATGATAATTTGTGCATGCTTGCTTACCATCCAAACACTCCTTTTAATTCATCCATGTCTGACGTTTATTTTTTCAAAATACCATAACAATATTTTACAATGACTATTCAAACGTGATCAGATTTTTAGCTTAAAAGTGTGTTTGTTTTTTTTATATCATTAAGAGTGATAAAAGGTATCAATGTTAAGAGCGTTTGTTTTTTCACGATCGTTAAGAGGCGATTATAAGTAAAGGCATATATCTCGCATGAATGCAACGTTTATGTTTAAATTGCAAAAACTGATAGTTTGACACATTCAGACATTCTTACAAAACAAACAGTTGTATTTAAATTATATTCGGATTTATCAATCACTTATTCAGATTAAGATGAAAATTTTCAACCACATGTTCAGATTCAGATGTGCAACTCAAATTTAGATTTAACGACTCTTAGTAAACAAATAACACCTTAGAAATCATAATAATTCTAAAATAACCGATGTTAATAAAATAAAAAATAATAATAAAATAGTAAATGATTGAACTATAATTGTAAGATTCATCGAGTCAATGTATAGTTGACATTTATTTTTATTTGAGCTAAAAGAAGCCTATAACTCGATAGAAATGTTCGAACCTTAAAAATTATGGCTATTAGTAATGTTGGTGATTTTAGTGTCATCGCTTATATTTTGATATAATTGTGATTTACTTGAGATCAAAGGCTTAATAGGTTTAAACTACGGTGAGTTAGGAAGTGCAGAATCTTGCACTCATTCTAGCTAACTTCGATGCCGCCACAAGCGAAGTGTGGGGCCGCACCCACTGCAATTGTACTTTTAAGTATAAGCGTTTTAACTTCTTGCCGGTGGAGTGTTCTAATAAGACTTGATAGTGTGTTAATCACTTCCCTTCATAAATAGGACAACATAATAATGGTGGTTGATGTTATGAAAAATTATGCATAATTATCTTGTTAAAATATATACGTAATATTGTGAGAGAAATATATTGCTTTGCTTGTTATAATGTTGTGTTTATCGGATGATAATCTGTAGTCCCATTCATAAAAAAATTTGATGATGATTGGATTATGTTAAGTTAATGTGTTCAATATACTAAGCTTATATGGTTATGGGTTGTTTAGTAAGAGCGTTCGGTGTGGGAATACCAACAACGTGTCATTCGTTAGCCATCCTACACCGCTCCTTTAGTCATTCGTGTGCCACTGGTCATTTAGCTAGAGAAATCACATCGCCATTTTTTTTTTTTTTTTTTTTTTTTTTTGGTATGTGTTTTTTGTAAGTGAATGAGTATTTTAGTGAGTATTTTGAAGGACCTACTAAGTGTTATTGGGTTTCTTCCTTAAGAGGAGGTTTAGTTGTTAGTATGTTATTGATGCACCATGATGATGTGGCGGCGTTCAGAACAAATAACGTGTTATTATTCGTCCACACTAAGCACTCTAATAAGTTGCATGTAATGATGAGTGGAGCTAGGAATGAATAAGATAGCTTCCATACATGCACATTGGTGACTGTATTCGATGCCAATTTCGGAGGCTCTACTGTTTGAACTTCGGATGATGATTTCATTAGTTTCACTTGTTGTTGATTTAAATGGGCGCTATATGTTGATACAAAAGTTGGGCGTTCCTTGTTTGAACTCCGGTTCTCGTACCAATTGAATCTTGATGCTTGAGACCTGCGCACTAAGTAAACAGAAAACACTGTTATCGGTTTATTGTGGTTATCACAGTAAAAAAATTACCCTATTGTTAACAAAAATTCCTCGGGGTATGAACTGATGGGGATGCGATTGGTTTATTGTGGGATTGTCTGCGATTATCCTCCGTGAGAGTAAATAATCGGTTTTAGGGTTAATGGAGAGTTAGGGTTTTTAGATTGTACCTTTAATGAGGATGGGGTCCCTTTATATACACACGAAATCCTTATTGGTTTCGTGTTCCCCGACTCAGCGTATCCGCCTAAGTCGGTTGGTAAATGATTATCTCAAAGTTAGGAGGTATCCGATATCTTATTCCATAAATAACCCGGACTTGGGCTTCGTGAGCCCAGTATTGGATTAGCCCATTCGTAATGGGCTTGTTGAGTGGCGTTCATTGGTGGGTTCATGACCCGAATACGGACTATCGTCATCATGTCCCTCAGGTCTAGTATCGCGATGACTAATTGCGGATGCTAGACTAAGTGTATCATTTAAATTCCTCGTAGCGTAGCGGAGAAGTTTCCGTTTTGAAGAATATACGGTGAATCTAGTCAAATATCTTCAAGCGAATGCCTCGGAATTCGGGAAATGGCGCCCCTGTCAACCTCAACGTATCCTAGCCACTTATTCGGAGTTATTGGGATCCCGTGTCGTGCATCGCGTGGATATGAAAACTATATAACGTCTACCTTCCTTTTCACGTGATTATCACGGTAAAAAAATACCCATTGTTAACAAACCTTCAACTTGCACCCAGAACACTCTTATCATTCCAAAGGTAATGTAGCGTGCACCATAAAAACTTTACCATGGTTCGTGGTTTATCGATTTCACGTCCGACATAGCGAGGGCCGAACTTCTAAGTTCGCTTCGATTATTATATTCCCTCGCGGTGCATCCGGAAGTTCCGGGTCGGGCGTCAGTGCGGACTTCTCAGAAGGAAAATAGGGGTATCTGGCGCGTTTTTCGAGTTCGCGAATCAACGTGTGCCCATATCTTTATTCTTGGCGCGTGTTAAACTACTACCGTGCGCATATATCAGCGCCTTTGCGTAGGTGCGGCTAAAATCACCAACCCGAGGTTAATTGCCGCTGCGGCATTAACCCGACTATCCACTGTTCGCGTTTTACCACTGGCGTGGTCAAGCGGGTGGGTATCGTCGCTAAGCGTATTTGGCGACTTGATGTTATCTTGAAAAATTAGGCGCGCTTAGGAATTGGAAAACATTTTTACGGGTCGATGGGCGTGCTTCCCATCGCGCTGACTTCTTCACCCAGGTTCCTTTGCCCGAAGGATGGCGCCCCTCACTAGATAAATGCGGTCTGAAGGATGCGGATACAATAAACACCAATCGCATCCCAGTGATTCATACCCAGGAATTTTTGGTGCACATGGGCATTAGCCGCAATTATTTTAGTAGACTGATGAGGTTCCAATCTTTTTAAGCGCGAGATGGCGGGGTGGGTGCTCGTCCTTTGCATTCCGTTGTGCTATATTACTGTGAGCTTTTACCTTTCTTCTTTGTACTTGTCGTAATCTGTTTTGTTGTTTGTTTTTTGTTGCGCATAAATGGACCTATTCAGAGTCGTGCAACTGGCGAAGCCGCGCCATGTTAATGTAGGGACGCGCCCGCTGAGAGAGGAGGAAGAGCCCATTCTAGAGGCTACAGCAGGGCGTACCCTGGAAATGGAAATAGGAGAAGCGGGGGCTAGCTCATCTATCGCACTGGAAGCGACCCCACTGCAAAGCATGCCGAGCCCTAGGGTGCCTACCCCATTAGTGCAGCCGTCACAAGTAGGAGTGGCGGAGCACATGGAAGAAAGAGGAGGAGGAGGAGGAGGACCAAGTTTTGAGCGCGAGATCGCTTGGAGGTGATGGCGCGAGCTCATCGAGAAAAAGCCCGTTATCACAGTTGTGGAATCGTCGTCCGGTGGCGTTGCGTCGCCTCCCGCCGGTGATACCAGGTCCTGATAGTAATGTCATCAAAGTGTTTTGCGCGTCCCTGTTTATGTGAAACAATTACTAGTGTGCGGTTTGAACATTACCGAAGTCGCCCCGAGGATAGTCTGTACGCTCTGGTTTTCCTAGCGAATAGCGAGCCGAGCCATTGGTGGTGAGGGATGCGCCAATGGATCGATTGTTGAAGAGTTGAATGCTTGGCGGCGCGTCAAGCTTATTTGGTGGAGAAGCTAAAGGCGAGCACTCTTGAGAAAGGCGGGCGCTCAAAGGATCAAAAGTTGCGTCATTTGGGCGCGGTTGGTTAGTGCCAAGGTTGAAGCGGAGGGCTGAGGTTCGTCGCCCAGCTTCTTTGAAGAAAGATGGCGATGGGTCAAGTAAGTCGAGAGTGTCTTTGCGTCATCGGGGTATAAGGCTTCGTGTCTCTGGTATTTGAAGTATCTTGAGAAGGAAAGGAAGAGTTGGTCTCATGGTTGGAAAATTTTGGTGCTGCTGTGGCGGTTCATTAGGCCGAGGAGATGAAGTTGCATGGCTCGACCTTGAGTATGATGAAGAGTTATATCCCCGACTCTGTCTACTATCGGCGAGCACGGGTGGCTCATCGGCCATGGTCTGCGACTTCGCGCCCTCGGCACCTTGGGTCGCGAGGAGTAGTGGGCGCTTTTGGGAGTTTTCGGTCTTGGCGTTGGCGCGGGTAAAGCAGTTGAGGAGCTTGAGGGGCGGTTGTTGAAGGTGCCTGCGATAAGGTGCCGGTTATAATCGCATTCATACGATGATCGGTGGTGCTATGGAAGATGAAGTCATTGGAGCTTCCTCGATTCTTGATTTAAGCGCGACGAGGATTATCCCATAGGGGTCATTATGGAGGGTGGCCTTAGCTTCGACATCATGTTGAAAATCGGGCCTTGACTTGACTATTTTGAAACCCGATGAATCCCAACTTCAAGTGCACGTGTTTGCTCGCCCCAAGGATATCTTGAATCCGCCACCTGGAGAAGGAAGTGCCTTTAAAGCAAGTGTTGAGCGCATGCTACAAGACTTGCCAAAAGAAGGATTAAAGATAAGGCCATTTGTGCGGTATTGGCGCAACTCGTCTCCGAGATCGGCGGGATACGGTTAGTGTTGCCACGGTATCTCGCCAAGACTCAAACCTATTGAAGAAAATTTGAGCAGATTGGGGGCGCTGCAAGGCGTGTGGGAGTTCATCTCTTAGGCGTTGTAGGAGTATGTAGATAGTAACTTGTATTGTAAATATCATTTGTAGAAGCATGGTGTAATGAAATATTACTTTTGATGAATGTTGTTGCGACTTATAATATTTGTACTTAGTTTCTTGTCTTTCCATGAAAAGCGTCGTATTGTCTAAGAAGCAAAATGTTGTATAATGTGATTAATCTTTGTTGTTCATAATTATTTATGAACTATCATACTATAAAATTTCAAGTATTTCTAACATAGTCGTGTATGTTATTATCTGTGACGTCTTGCAAATATCATAGTAAGGGCCAAGTGTCTTGATTCCTAATTTGTTAAGCGGGCATAGTATGCATTGTTGCGCATCCATCGTGGGATGCGCACCTAGCTATTCAACGTCTTGAGAATAAGGTGTTTAACAGGATCGTGATCCACCGTTGATGGGTTTGCAACCTCTTACTCAACGAGTTATTTAGTAGGTTTACTCATCCTTTTACCATCATTGGGTTTATTAAGTGCATACCGCCATGTAGGCAAAAGATAAAAATGTTAAGACATAAGTATATGGAATCAAATTGAAATATGTCACGGAGTTAGCTAGAAACCATAGCGTTTATTAATACTTGCAAGTTTTGTGAAAGTAAATAAATAAGACATTTGCCTAAGTAAAGCGAAATGTAAATACACGGATTTTATTTGGGCCCTATATTAAAGTGTGAGAGTGTCCGTGCGTTGGGCGTGGCCTTTCTAGAGATAGCATCGTTTGAGATTGCGGATATTCCATGTGCATGGTAGCTCGACCATCCATGTCACGCAACTTATACAGCGCCTTTTCCTAATGCTTCAGCGACCTCATAGGGTCCTTCTCATTTCGGTCCAAGCTTCCTGTATCTTCTGCGTGGCTCGCATCATTGGCGTGAGTATATGAAGTCGCACAGTGCAGATGAAACACTTACGTACTTTAGCGTCATAGTATCCCTTCATTTTGACTTAGCTCTTGCTTCACATATATAGCGGCGTTCGCGTCTTTCCTCGATAGATCCAAGTCGACCGCATGGTTCATTGTCATTGGTTGCAACATTGACGGGCGAATAGTTGGCATCAATTTCGGTGGTATGGCGACTTACATCCCATAGACCGGAGAAAATGGAGTGTCTCCGTGCTAACCTTGATTGAAATACGGTGTGCCCATAACATGCGATAATTCCTCCACCTACCTTCCTTTATGCTTGTCGATCGTGCCTTCATTCCTTCGCCCGAGACTTGATTTGCGCATTCGACCTGGCCGTTGGTTTGTGGGTGTTTAACCGACGCCAGTCTGCGTGATTTTCAACTTTCGCACCGATCCTTGAAGGGGTTGTCACAAAATTATTTACATAACGCCCGACCGACAAGGGTAAAGGAATCACAAATAATTGTGTCATATCAAAGCAAACATAAATATCCAAAAAAGTCTTAACATAAATCGGAAATAATTCAAGTCAAAATGACTTCAATACATAGGTCAGTGGAAAATAAACTCCAATAAAATATAAAATAGTAAGTCTTAAATGGCATCATAAGATCAAATCTAAATATCTCTAAGGTAAGTCCACTCAGACTCATCCCAAAGCAAAACCCAGCTCAATGCTTAGATACATCATCGGAAGAAAAGAAATGCTATTTGAGCTTCAAAAGCCAGTGAGCAGGATATACAAGCAAAGAGAATACTAAAAGCAACGAATCGGAATATAGTGAAAGAAAGATAGCAAAATCATAATCATTTTCAATGTATAAATCGAATTATCGAATAAGTTTTATAGTTAACTACCTCGAGCGAAACAAATATCGGATCATAAACATATTCATATTCATATTCACACAAGGCAACATTTGTAGGGAGACCTACCGAGTTATGAAGGGCGTGCATGCGCGCGACATCAATCATCGAGATAACATATAACATATAACATATAACAAATAACGGATAACGGATCTAGGATGCATCCATCGCCCCAAGCGAGATATTGGTCATATAATATAACTTGAGCTCGCAAGAAATAACGAGATAAGGGGCGTGGCGAGAACATCACTCTCTCGCCCTAGAGTCATGTCGAAGTGCATCAACGACACGGACATGGAACCCCATGACTAGTTAATATTTGGCTCGGGTGTCAAACTATCTTAGGTCAATCGAATGTCAAAGCCGCCACGGATCATATTTTATCAAAAGATTAATCATATTTTCATAATCAAAATTTACATATCATATAGTTCAAAATCATATGTTTCATAACTCAAAATCGAGTTCAAATAAGCAACAGCTCGAACAAAGCAGAATGGGGTTCATGCAAAGCGTTTCACACCCCTAGCGGCGAGACTTTCAAAAATACGATCTCAACCCGAAATTCTAAATCACGACGATGCTTGTCGGTATAACTTTCAGCGAGACCTAACTTCCTTCAACTTTTCTCTAGCAATGCTACTTTCTCATTCTTGATCTCGATCATTTAGGACCTTCAATTAAGCGTTCACCTACTTCATCCCAACAAGTAGGTGCTCTACATTCCTCCATAAAGTTCAAGCGGTCTTTGCCTTAATGCTAGCATGCCAACTGTTGTTGTATGCAAACTCTACTAAACACAAATATTCATCCCGGTGCGGGTCCATTCTAAAGCACAAGCCCTTAGCATGTCCTCTAAGGTCCGAATAGTCCTCTACATTGACCATCATTTGAGGATGAAATGCCGTCTTGAAATTAAGTCAGTACCCCAAGCTTTTGTAAACCTTTCGAAAGCGAGAAGTAAGCGGATCCCTATCGAGACACAATAGATGGGAGTACCATGAAGTCTAACGATCTCTTCTTGAAAAATCTCCGCCAATCTACCAATACCATAATCTTTTCTAATTGGTAAGAGTGAGCGGATTTGGTTAGTCGATCAACAACTACCCAAATCACATCATGCTTCTTCAGAGTAAGAGTGATCGGTCACAAAATCCATAGATATCTTATCCCACTTCCATGTTGGAATATCCAATGGTTTGTAACAATCCACTAGCCCTTTGATGTTCAATCTTAACTGTTGACAAATCATACACCGACACAAGCGTCGCCACATCTTGCTTCATGCCATTCCACCAAAATCGCTTCAAATCCTATACATCTTGGTAGAACCGGGATGGATAGTGAAAGGAGAACTATGAGCTTGATCATAACTTTCTCGCGGCACCGGATCATTGGGAACACAGAGCCTATCTTCATACCATACAATTTCGTCATCATCAACCTTAAACTCCGTTTGCTTACCTTCTTCAACATTTTGCGCCACGGCCACGACTCACCATCATCTTTCCGAGCTTCTTTAATTTGCGATATAAGGTTCGACTCCACCTTCATACTAGCCCGGTATCCATCAAAACCTCGTGCACGCGACAACATCCAAGCGCTCTAAGTCACGAATAGTCCTAGGTTCAATCTCAATACTTGCAAGAATGCACGATTTAGGCTAAGTCGTCGGCAACTACATTAGCCTTACACGGATGGTCTTGAATGTTGGTGTCATAGTCCTTGAAGTTCTAACCATCTTCTTTGTCTCATGTTCGGTTCATACGGTGAAGATATACTTGAGACTCTTATGATCGGTGAAGATATACTTGAGACTCTTATGATCGGTGAAAATATCACGTCTCTCCATACAAGTAATGTCTCGGATCTTCAACGTGAACACCTTGTAGCTAACTCAAGGTCATGAGTTGGGTAATTCTCTTTATAAGGTTTTAGCTTGAAGCATAAGCTATTACCTTTCCATGTTGCATCAAAACACACCCAATCCTTTCTTAGATGCATCACTATAAATTTGAAAACCTCGAACCGGATGGAAGAGTCAAAATAGGAGCGGACACCAATCTCCGTTTCAACTCTTTAAAACTCTTTTCTCGTTCATCCGTCCATACAAACTTTTCACCTTTTCTCATCGGTTGGGTTAGGGGCAAAGCTAGCGAGAGAAACCTTCAACAAAGCGTCGGTAATAACTAGCAAGTCCTAGAAAACTCCTAACCTCGGTCAATGTCGTAGGTCTTGGCCATTTAGTGATAGCCTCAACCTTAGGCGGATCCATGGTGATACCATCGTGGATACAATATGACCAAGGAAAGCGACTTGTCTTAACAAAACTTGCACTTGAAAATTTGGCATACAACTTCTTCTTCCTCGAATCTCTAAAACTATCCGGAGATGTTCTTCATGCTCTCTTCGGACTTAGAGTAAACCAAAATGTCGTCGATGAAAAGCGATAACGAACTTATCGAGGAACTCATGGAAAACACGATTCATTAGGTCCATAAACACCGCGGTGCATTTGTCAAACCAAAAGGCATAACGAGGAATTCGTAATGACCATATCTGATGCAAGCGGTCTTAGGAACATCTTGCTCCCTGCGCGTGGCGATGATAACGGATCTCGGATCAATCTTAGAAAAGAACTTCGCTCCTTGCAGTTGATCAAACAAATCATCAATACATGGCGAGAGGATAACGGTTTGAATGGTATACGGTTGAGTTCACGGTGAGTCGATACATAGAGGCATGCTTCCATCCTTCTTCACAAATAAAGCAGGTGCACCCATGGAGAAACTTGGGTGAATAAATCCTTTCTATCATCTCTTTGCTGCTCTTCAACTCCTTGGTTCTATAGGTGCCATATGATACGGAGCCTTGAAATCGGTTCAAAGACGAGAATTAACTCAATGCTAAACTCAACTTCTCTAGGTGGGGAAGACCGGGAGTTCATCGGAAAAAGCGTCGGTAAATTCACAAACAACGGAAAGATTTTCAATGTTAGGACTCTCCAAAGATGTGTCATAACGGATGCCGAAAACCTTGGCACCCATGAGCAATCATGGTCCGTGCCTTCATAGCGAAATGAGCTTATGATTTGAAGTTGAGAACCAAAATAAACAAATTCGGGATGTTTCGTCTCAAAGATCACCGTTCTAGCATAGCGATCAATTGAAGCTCTATGATAAGCCAACCAATCCATGCCTAGAATGATATCAAAGTCGACCATATCGAGAGGATCTGATTTGCGAGGCGAATCGATCATCAAAGCGAAGGGCACTTAGCGTATTTATGATCAATGATCATGTGATTTTTCATAGGCGTAGAAATCGATAAGTGATTTGTTAATGGTTTGGGCTTCATATTAAGTTTCTTAGCAAATGTAGCAGATATAATAGAGTGTGTGGCACGATATCAAATAAAGCGAGCAGAATAATCATCAATGAAAAGAGTGCCGTAATGGTACACGAAGTGCGCTCCTTTGATTCAGTAGTAGCATAAACACGTCCGGTGGTAGTTGGCGGCTTGATGTAGTTTCCGAGGAATCACGGGTTCTTCTTAGGGCAATCCTTGATCTTGTGGCGGTAGAACCACAAGAGAAACATCCGCGATGGCCTTGAAACACGGTCCGGATGAGCCTTTCCACAAGTAATACAGATAGGTGGGGAGGCAAAACGATCGTCCCTGCGACGGAAGATCACGAAGCACGACCACGATTTGATCCTCGAGCGATTGATCTTTGTTTACGGCGGTTGTTGTTACCTTGATTACGCGATCATTTCCATTCCTACCGGCGGTTACGCTATCGACTCCCTCGCCTCGGGCGCTAAGTCCCATTCCTTCTGGTGACCCCGTGATCATAACTCCTATCCACTTGACCCTCGAATCATAACTCCTACCGAATTTCCTTATAATCATTACTTTGAGTCCTACCTTGAATCCGATCACCATCGCGGTTCGCTTGTTGGAACCGAAACCTCATGAAAGATCTCAATGTTACGAGTTGCGTCATTGCGGCCGATACATTCTCATACTCAATATTAGCGGTCGGTCCAACACCCACTTCTTGGTCCCCGGCTTGAAGTGCTTAGCTTGGCGCCTACCATCTCCAAACAATCACTCCCACAAAACTTACGATCTCATAAACCTACTCATGTACTCATTAGAGTTCTCATGATCAAGTGGTAGATTACACGATAATCCTCTCATATCTTTCTTTGCTCGATCATCGAAATGTGGTTATAGAAGATAGTCAAAACTTCGGTCCAAGTACAAGTAACAGAAAAGCATCTCATCATCTTGCTTGTTTGAGTGCCTTCCACCAATTCAAAGCATCACCTTCCAACTTAAATGCGATGAACGAGCTCACATTGATACTTAGCGACTTCTCAATATGAGTGATCAGGTCCTCGGCCTCGGTGGGAAGTAGCGGCGGTGCTAAGCGAAAGAGGCTTGAGCTTACAGGCCGCTCGAGGCAAGTGTGAATGACGACGGGTTGATTTCCTCCACCACTACCGAAGCACCGGTCGATTACGAATGTTGTTGATCACTGTGCCATCATCGGTGTAGTAAGACCGAGGAAAAGAGTGTTGAGAGCATTAGCAATCGCAGCATCAATGTTAGGAGTATCATCGTCTCCATCCGCGCTACCGTTAGTACGAGTTGAACCATCGAGCGATATTCAAGCGATTAGCAAAATGAACAAAGGTGAGATACGAAATGGAAGTGCGTAGAAGGAATCCTAAAGTCTACCCAAATCCTCACGGTCGACCTAAGCTCTAAGGGTCTCAAAACCTAGGCTCCATATGTCACAGGTCCACGACTACAAGTCGTAAACACAGGCTCGATACCATAAATTATAGCGCCCCAGAAAGGGTAAAGGAATCACAAATAATGATGTCATATCAAAGCAAACATAAATATCCAAAGAAGTCTTAACATAAATGCGGAAATAATTCAAGTCAAAATGACTTCAATACATAGGTCCCAGTGGAAAAATAAACTCAATAAAAATATAAAATAGTAAGTCTTAAATGGCATCATAAGATCAAAGCTAAATATCTCTAAGGTAAGTCCACTCAAGACTCGTCCCAAGCAAAACCGAGCTCAATGCTTAGATACACCGCGGAAGAAAAGAAATGCGGTGAGCTTCAAAAGCCAATGAGCGGATATACAAGCAAAGCGAATCTGAAAACAACGAATACGGAATATAGTGAGAGAAAGATAGCAAAATCATAATCATTTTCAATGTATAAATCGAATTATCGAATAAGTTTTATAGTTAACTACCTCGAGCCGAAACAAATATCGGATCATAAACATATTCATATTCATATTCACACAAGGCAACATTTGTAGGGAGACCTACGAGTTATGAAGGGCGTGCATGCACGTGACATCAATCATCGGATAACATATAACATATAACATATAACAAATAACGAGATAACGGATCTAGGATGCATCCATCGCCCCCAAGCAGATATTGGTCATATAATATAACTTGAGCTCATAACAAATAACGAGATAAGGGCGTGGCGAGAACATCACTCTCGCCCTAGAGTCATGTCGAAGTGCATCACTGACACGGACATGGAACCCCCATGACTAGTTAATATTTGGCTCGGGTGTCAAACTATCTTAGGTCAAATCAGAATGTCAAAGCCGACCTGAGATCATATTTTATCAAAGATTAATCATATTTTCATAATCAAAATTTACATATCATATAGTTCAAAATCGGATGTTTCATAACTAAAAATCGAGTTCAAATAAGCAGCAGCTCAAACAAGCAGAATGGGGTTCATAGCAAAGGCTTAGGAAACCCTAATATAAAAGCTACGAAAAGAAAAGCGTTATAAGGAACCTTTCTTGAAAAGGTCGAATATCATGCCTTATTCCAAAGCAAATGATCGGCAATCTGAAAAGCAAAGGATTACTCCTTCTTCACGAACCTATACACATTAACGGTCGTACATGTTATTTATGATTCCATAATTGTCGAAATGATCTTTTAATATTTAGTGTTTATACTTAGTGTATTCAGAGATCTTAATACTTTAGAGATTTATGATTAAATGAGACTTAAGTGTTTTATAAACAATATCGAAGATTAAGGTTCATTATGTCATTTATTAAAGTGTAGGGTTAAATGTGAAAATAGTTTAAACGTCATAACTCACACATGAAATAACGAATTAACACACTTAGTTTCAAACCTAATCGACTCTCATTTATGTCCTAGGGTTTCTCATTATTTTAATATCACATCAATGTGCATTTACTTTATATGTTCGTCATTTAATGACTCATTGCTCTTGTTTATTTCGCAACACATTCATGTCTTAACCATACGATACTCATATTCATGTTATCGTCAACTTTTATATCCATGCACGTTTATGATTTCATGTGACAACCAAAATTACTTATTACTCGGATTAGTTACAAATCGACACACACATGCACAATAGCTTCGACTAGATATGACCACGTACTACGTTTACATATCAACAAGCTCACTTGACTTATAAACACACGCATGGTTCACAAACCATTTAGGTTATTTCACGCTTCAAACTAGGGTTTAGGTTTACATGACCTTTACTCGTTTAACACGTTCAAAACTCTTACATGTTTCGGTTTATATATAGGGTTCGGCTAACATGTTTTACGCAATACCTTAACTCATCTACGTACTTTACATATTCACGTTTGCATGTTTATATAAGGTCCGATTATATATATATATGGTTCGGTGTATATATAGCTTGACATACTAATGATCCGATTCACAAAACATATTCAATACATGTTCTCTTAATTCTTATAGGGTCCGATTTATATTTGTTGTTCTCGGTTTCATAAGGCTCGACAAAACACAAGCTTCGACCAAACAAAACATATACAATATATATTAACGCAAGGGTATCAAAGGAAGACAAATAGAAAACGTTATACCTTAGCTTATTGGAAACAAAACTCTCGACACCAAAAGAATTGGTTCGGCCGAATAGGAAGAAAAAGAAAAGAGAGAGGCAAACAAAACTAGGGTTTCAAATTATGTTTAATGTGCTGTATTTATAGTTAGTACAAAAATGTTTCTAGGCTTTAGAGTGTGTGGGCTTGACCTCTTGACCCAAACGACACAAAACAACGCCCACCTTGGGCTCTCTTGGTTCTCGGTGGCGGAAGAAAGCGAGCCCAGTGGTTTCCCAAATAACGAAAACAAGGTCCAACTAATCGCCCAACACTTTAGCGAGGCGTTAAAATCTTACGTCGTACAAAATCGATCACGTCTACGTATTAGTTAAGTTTTAATTACTCGTAAGTTTAGTTTTAATTTCGTTAAATGATTATAAGCGTATTTTACGTATTTTATAATTTTCGATTCCAAGGGTATTTTAGTCTTTATCTATGTTTTAGATTTTCGGGTTTCTGGTTTCTCATTGTCCGAGATGATTTCCCAGGGTAATCCGGCGCATACAATATTTTCCCAACGAAGGGTTTCACTTGATTGCCGTGATTGTTACCTTGCCTTTGCTTATCCATTTGGTGAAGTAGTCTATGGCCGCTATGAGGAACTTCAATCCTCCTCTTGCAGCGGGAAGGGACCCGCAATGTCGATACAGCTTGTAGAATAGCCATGGCGCGTGATAGGTATTAGCTCTGTTGTGGTTGGCGTGGAGCGGGTCTATGAACCCGTCGATCGCCGCACTTTCTTATTTAGTCTCGCGCATCACGGTGCATGGTGGGCCAATAGTATCTTGACCGTAAAGCGCGCCACCACGGACCGTGGTCTGAATACATCTTGCATGATCATTGTAATTTCGAGTACATAATTTGCTTGCAGGGGCCGACACAGTGGGGCCATGGTTCGAGGAAGGAGCGTCGATATAATATACCGTCTCGAGTTCAAACCTACGTGTTGTCGCCGTATTCTTGGGCTTCCTTACTCTTGGGGCATACGCGCTTATGAATTCCATTATTGGTTTCATCCACGTGGGACCTTCCTCCTATTACAGTGGATATTTCCATCTACGAGATGGACTTGCTCTTCAACGTTTCCACCAACACTTGTTTTGTGGTGAGCAAAGCTTGTGGATGCAATCTTGCTTAGTGCATCCGCTTTTCGATTTTCCCCTCCGGGAACACAGCTGATTGTAAACTGCCGAAACTTTGGATTAGTGACTTGGTCTTGTCGAGGTATTGGATCATGTTTTCTTCTTTAACCACGTACTCGCCCAACACATGGTTGGCTACTAGCGGGAATCCGCATTCCCTTCCAGGTTGCGTACACCCATTCGAGTGCAATCGTAGTCCATGATTAGGGCTTCATACTACGCTTCATTGTTTGTCGTTGTGAATTCAAACGCGCGGTGCGTAAGTGAATTCCATTCCTTACGGACTTGTGAGGATGAGGCTGCTCGACCCATCCACGCATGAAGATCCATCCGTGAACAAGATCCATGGATCTTGTAGTTCCTTCTTGCAGTGCGGGTGCATCATCGATGTCGGTTTTTCGATGATGAAATTTGCTAGTATTTGCCCTTTTCTTGCGAAGACGTGGTGCATAGGAGATGTTGTGCTCACCTAGCAACACGCTCCATACGTAGTCGTCCCGATCGTCGGGTTTGGAGATGATTTGCTTGATAGGTTGATGCGTAATTACCGCTATGGATGCGCTTGAAATACATGCGCGGTCTTTTGGCGAATACCAATGCTAGGACCAACTTTTCCATGGCGCTATAGTTAATCTCCGTTTTCTTGGCGCTTTGCTTACAAATACAGGTGTTTGTCTTGAGTTCCTATCCGTCAATAACACATTGATCGCTCCATGAGTCGCAGATAAGTACATAATTAACTCTTCCCACAGTGGGGTGCTACTGACGTGGGGGCTGCCGCCAGTGTTGTTTAAGTTGTATAAAGGCTTCTTACGCCTCCGTAGTCCGGTGAAAATCTCCCTTTTTATGCATTTCTTGAGTGTTTTGAAGAGAGGGAGTGACTTGTCTACTGATTTGGACAAGAATCTATTTAGACCGGCCAGTTTTCCATTGAGGGACTGGACTTCTTTTAACGTGTGTGGTGAAGGAAGTTGGATGATGGCCTTAGTTTTCTCTGGACACGGTTTAATTCCATCGGGTTCTATCAAATATCCAAGGAACATGCCTTCTGTAGCGCCAAAAGTGCATTTCTTAGGATTTAGCTTCATGTTGATATCTCGTGAGTCTTAAACGTTCCTACATGTCGCACCAATTCATCCTTGGTATGGCTTTTATGACCGGTCGTCCGTAAACCTCTAGGTTCGGCCACATGTTTTCAAATCGTTATCTACCGATCGTTGGTAGGTGGCGCTGCGTTCTTCAAGCCAAGGGCATTTTGGTGTAGCAATAGGCGCCTTGGCTTGTGTGGAAGGCCGTTTTTCCTCGTCTTCCTTAGCCATCGGATTTGGTGGTATCCTTTGTATGCATCTAGGAAGCATTTAAGTGGGTATCCACACAAAGACTCTATCTTCCGATCTATCTCCCGTGGCGGGTATGATCTTGTGGACATGCCTTGTTGAGATCGTGAAGTCCACGCATCCTCCAACTACCATCGTTCTTCTGACCATCAACGGGTTGGAAAGCCGGTCATGGTAATAGACCTCTTGCATGATACTGCGTCACAAGTTTGTGTACTTACGCCATAATTGCTTGCGCGCTCACGGGGCTGGCAGCGCTTTTACGGCGTCTTGGAGAGTATCCTTGTCGGATTCTCGGTTTGTGTTACAGAATCGGCGTGGTACACGGTCATGTGTTTTGGTTCCCATGCAAGATATCGATTC
Organism: Chrysanthemum lavandulifolium; assembly: GCA_022545495.1. NCBI lineage: Eukaryota > Viridiplantae > Streptophyta > Magnoliopsida > Asterales > Asteraceae > Chrysanthemum > Chrysanthemum lavandulifolium. The sequence continues at coordinate 56,028,278 of CM040242.1, forward strand.
CTTTGCAGAATGCGCATCGGCACCACACTTCTATCGAACGGCGATCCCCGATCGATACTTCTTAGTGCAGGTATTCGGGATGAATTGCGATCTTGAGTTTGGTACTTTAGGTGCGCTACTGCTCGAACTGTCGCGCCGTCTCACATGTAATCTTGTTACATTATTTGGGTGGTACGGTGGCATTGTAGAGTGACAATACCTCCTTCCACTTGGGAACTTAAGCATCCCATGTCTTTGTGAAGCGATCTGCGCGTATGGGTGATATCCTGGTCTTCCAATAATGCCATTGTATGGCGAAGGGATTGATCACCATAAAATTCATCTAGGCGTCATGGGTGTTCTTTATTACCCGCATTGACTAGTAGGCGTATTTGCCCATAGGCCATATCTTCTCTCAGTAAAACCGATCGGTATTTGTCATGGCCAAGGCTTAGCGGCTGCGTATCTCGGATCGCGATCGCTTGAAGCGATGTTCGTACATTATGTGCGGATGCTCCTCCATCAATATACATGCGGTGGATATCATGACCCCGCATTAATTTCGATGGTGGCGGCTCTACAACTGCGTTGTCCGATCAAGTGGGAAAGGAGATTTCACTTCCACGGGAAAACTTTTGGCTGATCTTCTGTCTAGTTACTCGCTGCCATGATTGTATCATGTATATGGTGTCAGCCTTATCCTTGGGAACTTCTTTTTTATTCCCCGTTTTCTACTTATCTTTGCCCTCCTTGATGTTTTTAACCAAATGATCCAATCTGCCTTCCTTCACTAGTTTATCAATGAGTTGGCGTAGTTGGACACATTCATTGGTGGTGTGGCCCTTCTGCCCATGATAGTCACAGTATCCACTCCCCACGCGTCGATCTTCTGGAGTGCGCATTGTTGGGGGTCTTGGGAAGTTCGCGCCTTCCGCCGCGAATATTTCCTTTGGAGTCTTAGTCAGCGGAGTGTATCTGTCATTATCCCATCCGCCCCCAGCCACGGTAGTTCTTATTACGGTTGCTATTACGGTCGGTGGATTGTCTCGAGGTTGTTCTGTGGTGATAGTTTGAGTAGCCTTTCTTGCTATCCGCCGCCGCTTCTCCTTGGATAAAGGACCTTGTACGTTTTATAAGTTCATCAAAGGTTTGGGGAATCTTGTCGTTCAACCGTTTGATGAGTTACGGGTTATTGATTCGTTCATGAACCACGAAATTTTGATTGACCGGGCATGCCTTAACTGTATGCACTCATCTTTGAGCGCCCACATAAGCGCATAGATTCCCCCAGCTGTTTCACCTGGCGAGTTCGACGGGGTTTTAGCAACTTCTTCCGTTGAGTGAAGTTTAGCGGACGCCTTCCTTAACTCTTCAAAGCCATCATTGCTTACGCGTGGAAGCTTCTTGAACCGCCCGCCGCGCATTTACCACTAATGTAGAATTGAACATGTGGCACCGCGCGGTGGCCAATTTTCAATGGTAGCAGTTGATTCAAAATTTTCGGTGATCATCGGGATCACTGTTCCATCATAGGTTTTACATTAGCGGGCATCGCGCCTTCTCTTATCTTCCGAGAAGTTCTTGATCGTCGGTGAACGATCCACTTTTGGCGGCGCCACGGAAGAGACATGTCTCCTCCTCACAGTCGCGATATTTTCTTACGGACTTCGGTGTCTGTTTCGCTATCCTCGTTGTCGAGGAGTTACCGAGGACGAATTTTCCCTTTTCGGCGTTTGCGCCCGTGTCCTCGAATCGCACTTGAAGGGCTTTCACTGGGAGTCTGGTCGCCCAGTCCATCACGAACCCCGCCGCCCAAGCCTAGCGTGGACATTGGTGCGTCGTCCATCCTCTTCGCTTTCTTCCGGATCTTTGCGAGTTAGTTGTCTCATCACTCTCTGACTCTCCTCCCGATTCTGTTAAACAGGGGTCATGGTATCCCCTTCCGCTTCTCTTTCGATGTGTGGCGGAGATGTCTCGTATTCAGTATCGAAATTAAGTCGGGCTTGCGAGGCTTGACTCGACCACTTTTGCTTCCTCTTGCATGAGGCGGCCAAAGTTTCGTAATTTTGAGATCTGAAATCTCCGGTGCTAGTTCGGTCGACCCTTCAGAAGCAAGTGGTGCTTGTTTCTACCACCGGGCCCTTGTTTACGTCGGTGCATCTGGTGCCTTCGAGAGGTCGGTTTTAACACCGATTGGAGGGTGGCAAAAGGGTGTGACGGATCTCCTACTGTTGGTGGTGGTTCGATGCTGGGTTGTCCCGGCGTTGTTCCACCGTAGGGAAGACCGTGTTTGGGCACGATCCTTGGTTTTAGCGACCTTGGTTGTTCGAATCCGCTTAGAAGGCGATCCACTTTGCATCTTCTTTCTTGTAAGGTCGGTTGCGATCGGCGATTTAGTGCTTCGTCATTCTAGTTCTTAGTTCTTAGTGATGGTCCCGCAGATGGCGCCACTTGTTGATCAAAAAGGCGTTCCTTGTTTGAACTTGGTTCTCGTACCAATTGAATCTTGATGCTTGAGACCTGCGCACTAAGTAAGCGAAAACACCGTTAGGCTTATCGTGGGATTGTCTCCACGATTATCCTCCAGCGTGAGTAAATAATCGGTTTTAGGGTTAATGAAGAGTTAGGGTTTTAGATCGCACCTTTAATGAGGATGGGGTCCCTTTATATACACCAAATCCTTATTGGTTTCGTGTTCCACACTTTCATGTATCCTCCAAGTCGGTTGGTAAATGATTATCTCAAAGTTAGGAGGTATCCGATATCTTATTTCATAAATAACTTGGACTTGAGAACTTTCGTGGCGGCAAACCATTAATGGATTAAATTCGTAATGGGCTTGTTAGTCAGCGTTCGTTGGTCGGGTTCGTGACCCCGAATACAGAATATACGTCGTCACTATCAATGAAACAAAAACCAGATTCGGTCACTGGATGCATGTCATTGCTAAAAGTGCTATAGGACCCACATTTTCAACCTCATTCAAGACAAAACCTATAGTCATATACCAAAAAGCCGAACTTTTCGAGAGGTTCACTTAAATCCCTTAAGCTTACTCAAAACATGTAAGAATAAGAATAAAGTTTCTAGCATTTGTTCTCGAGCACTCACCAAAGAAAAGGTCATCGTCTGCATATTGAAAAAGCAAAACATTTGATCATTCTTCAGCTAGACACACACCACTGAACAACCCCTACTACACGCATCAATAAAGGACACTTTGACAAGTAAAAGGAAACAAAACGGAGAGAGTAGGTCACCTTAACAAGGTCCATTTTTTTGTCATTCGAGGGGAAACCATTAACTAAAACCTAAATAGAAGCGGGACACACGCTTGTATCCATCTTCTCCATCTAATACCAAATCCAATTTGAGACATAATTTCGTGAAGAAAGCTCTAACAAACATTATCAAAAGCCTTCTTAAAATCGAATTTAAAAATTGAAAACTTATGATCTTTGAGATTTGCCAACAACCATCAAGGATTTGTCTCCGAGCAGAAAAGCCATTAAATTCGGCCTTATAATGGATGAGCTTACCTTAGCCAATTACAAGAATAAAATTTTCGTGGTCACTTTATACACACAACCAATAAAGTTGATTGGTTGTAATCCGAAAATCCAATAGGATAACATTTCTTAAGAATGAGAATGAGAAGGGTGAATGAGGGGTTACAACCATTGGCAAAATTTCCAGATAATTCGAAGTACTTAATATACGCGAAATCACAAATTTTAAAATCTCCCAGTAAGCTTTAGGTGACATTTTCTCAGGAATGAGAACGATGAATGAAGGGTTACGACCATAAGCAAAAATTTCAGATAATTCAAAGTACTTAACACACTAAATAAAAACAGTTAGTGTTAATAATTTTTGTTGATCAAAGATAAAGCCCTACTTGAGATATCTCATAATCGTCTATGTCAATTTTCATAGCCACTTCGGGATGTGTATTTAGTAATTTTTGAACCACAGACTTTCTAAAACGATGTTAGTGCGCCTCAACACTAAGTTACATGGTGGTTATGAAATTGTACTACATGTCAATACCGAGAGGGACTGCATAAATTTCCACCAATTTTCATTGTTTAAAAAATTAATGCTATTTTTTCTAAAACAAGAATTAAGAACTTAATCTTGCATCATATGTAGCAAAATTTACCTAACATACATCTATTGAATTAAGAGTAAATTACATGGATGGTCCTTGTGGTTTACTCAAAATTTCATCTGTCGCCCCTCAAAGTTTAAAGTTGCATGGACAATCCTTATCTTTGTAAAAAATAACATTCGTGGTCCTTTTTTTAACTAGTGTTACAAGAATTATGTTATCATTTACACGTTAGCCTTTTTGGCTAACGACGGTTGAATCATCTAGCCTTTAAAATAACGGCAGTTTATAATTTAAAGGTTTTCAATTTTAGGTACGTTATAATAAAAACATATACGTTTTCGTCGTTTTTTATATGTTTCATCTGTTTTCATACGTTTTATCCGTTTTTGTACGCTTTTGTCCGTTTTTATACGTTTTCGTCGATTTTCTTACGGTTTTATCTGTTTCTTACGTTTTTATCTGTTTTAGTCCGTTTTCTTACGTTTTTATTCGTTTTCATCCTTTTTCACGTTTTATCGTTTCACCGTTTTATCGTTTAGTCATTTACTTATGTTTTCGTCCATTTTTACTTGCTTTATATGTTTTTTTACGTTTTCATCTGTTTTTATACGTTTTATATGTTTTCTTGCATTTTTGTATTTATCCGTTTTTATACATTTTTATACGTTTTTATACGTTCTCACCCATTTTTATACTTATTCTTATGTTTTCATACGTTTTTATCCGTTTTTGTACAATTTTGTACGGTTTTTGTACGTTTTGTACGTTCTTAATTTCCTTACGTTTTTGTACATATATAAACTGATAAAAATGGTTAATAACGGACACAAATATATAAAAACATATAAAACCTGATGAAAACGTATAAAAATGGATGAAAACGTATAAAAATGGACAAAAACGTAAAAAACGGACGAGATGTATAAAAACGGATAAAAACGTATGAAAACGGATAAAGTGTGAAATGGATAAACCGTATGATAACGTATAAAAGCGGATGAAAATGGACGAAAAAGTATAAAACGGACGAAAACGTAATAAAACGGAGGAAAACGTATAAAAATGGGCGAAAACATATGAAAACAGATAAAATATATGAAATCGGATAAACTGTACAAAAACGGATGAAAGCATATAAAAACGGACGAAAATGTAAAAATGGACGAAAACGTATAAAAGCGTATGAAAACACAAGAAAACGTATAAAACGGACGAAAACAAACAAAAACGGATATAAATGTAAGAAAACAGGTGAAAACGTATAAAAACGAACGAAAATGTATGAAAACATAGAAAACGTACGAAAGCGGATAAAAACGTATATGTTTTTTTTTATAAAAACATACCTAAAGTCTAAAAATTTTAAATCATAAACGGCTGTTATTATAAAGGATAGATGATGCAACAGATGTTAGCGAAAAGGACTAACATATAAATGATAACATAATCTACTTAACACCAGTTAAAAGAAGAGCCATGAGTGTTATTTTTTACAAACATAAAGACTGTTAATGTAACTTTAAATGTTGAGAGACGACAAATGAAATTTTGAGTAAACCACATGAACCATCCTTGTAATTTACTCTTGAATTAATTCAGGCACATCATATCTTACTTTATCTACATGTATAATGATCTATGCAAATAAAAGAACAAAATATGCAAATCATCTCTATTCTCACATACTCAAAATCAAGGTTATAAATAGCTAGATCATTGATCATTGTAATAAGCCTCACACTTTAGCGGTTAAAATAAACTTTGTGTTTATAAGGCGTCTATAAAGCGACACAAAATATGAAAATATTTATATATTTATATTATATTTTATAAATATCGAGTTTACAAAAAAACAAAGCATAAGACAATATAAAGTGTTGCATTACTGCATGATCAAGCCTCATACTTTTACGAGATACTTGCATGCTTTTTAGAACCATGCTTAAAACCGTAAAACATTAAACTTTTGGGCTATGTTATACAAACCCTCTCTATATTGTCAAATCAAGAGGTTTTGATCAAACCGTACGACCCGCGATGCACACCGTAATGTAGATAACTCACCCCTAAAATTTTATCTATTGGATATAGTTTAGCTTTTGAGCACGTTGACGGCAAGAGGAAACGATGACAACTGACAAGTGTCAAATATAGTAAGGCTAGTCGCAGTCGAGAGGTGCAAATCGGTTGGGCATAAAAAATATGCAACCTCAACCGATGTTTAGATCGGGCGTCTCGACTGTGGGTGTCGGTTGGCACATCGGTCGAGTGGCCATAAAATGCAACATCGGTCCTTTTTACGCTCGATGTTAACTCTTCCTATTCCCATGTTAACTCTTCCTATTCCCATGATTTTTTATGTAACCAGTACTTATCACAACTTAATATCTTGTTAAATACAGTAATGTTCTCATTTTGTCACAAACTCACTATACTTATACAACTTTTATTATTTCTCTAATTTTTATCACATGATATTTGTATGAAGATTAAAAAAAATAAATAAAAAAAAATAATAATAAAAAATTCCTTGGGTGGGTAAATTTGGGCGTCCGGGTTGTCGGTCATTTGTGAGAAATGACGTGTGTAGCAGGTTGACCCAGATCTTGCAGTCACAACTAGGACTAGCCTAATGGTTGTTACTTGTTGGTTTATCAAAGAGTAAATTTCAAACGAAGGCAACAGGAAATGCTGACAACCGACAAGTGTCAAACATAGTAATGATAGTTGGTTGTAGTAAATTTCAAATTTTGGTATATATAATCGCACATTTCATCCTTCCCGCAAAATAAGTATACTAACCATCCCTAATCTTATCAGTTTTTGCAAGTTTCATCCTTTTCATGGGCTCACGTAAATAAAATGTGAGGTCATTTTTGTCCTTTCGCATGTCATTATTGCAATATAATTACAATAGATATCCCTAATCTTGTCAAAATTAGTAAAATTCGTCCTTTTCGTAAAATACATTACAATGAAGATAATTTTTTAAGAATTTTTTTCAGCGATCCTTACTTGTTTTACCTCTACTATCTTGTCAATTTTTTCATATTTCATTTTACTAAATCCATATTGTAACATAGGCGAAGACTGCAAGTGCAAGAACTGAATTTTATAATGACGAATAATTTTATTGATAAAAAAAAGTTTATGGGGTTATAAACGAAAAATAATAAAAGTTTGAGGATTAAACATTATGTTTTGAAACCCGGTTCGACCGGGTGGCATTCAACAGTTGAGCTGCTCCGGTCAAAAGCAGGTCAATTTAAACCGGTCAACTCGACGGGTTGGGTCAAAACAGGTCAAATTAAACCGGTCAACCCGTCCCGATTCAACCCGGTTTTTATGTGTATTAATAGTTTTCTTTTGAAACATATGTGTATTAATAGTTGAAGTTCCTCATAATTAATTGTTTCAACATTTACTTTTTAATTTTTTCACATTTCACTTTCTTGACTTTTCACTTTTCACTTTGACTATTTTTGTTTTATACATATATAGATATAGATTATTGCAATATAATTACATTAGATATCCCTAATATTGTCAAAATTAGTAAAATTCGTCCTTTTCATAAAATACATTACAATGAAGATAATTTTTTTAAGAAATTTTTTCAGCGATTCTTACTTGTTTTACCTCTACTATCTTGTCAATTTTTTCATATTTCATTTTTACTAAATCCATATTGTAACATAAAACTTAGTAAAAAATTTCAACCGTGAAGAAATTATTTTTCAGAAACTTTTTTAGCGATATTGCATCAAGTTCAATAAAGTTTCGTGTCAAAATTTTTCAGAATAAACTATACATTTTTTTTATATAAACTTCACATAATCACAGTGCATTCTCACTGATAAGATAACTTTTTTTTGGAAGATAGTAGATGTAAAAATAATATGTAAAATATAAGTATGAATTGTGAAAAAAAGTATTGTACATTTTTTATTTCATACTTGAACTTTTTTTTTTCACATATGAAAATTAAAAATGTATAGTTTTTTTCCCGCAATTATTAATAGTTTTTTCTTTTTTTTTGTTTTTTTTTAACCTCTACCATCTTCTAAAAAAACAAGTAAGGATTGCTTACAAAAACCTATACATTTTTAGTTTTTTACGTCTTTATAGTGAAAAAAAAAAACAATAAAAAAAAACCTATCTACATTAGAAGATAGTAGAGGTAAAAAAAAAATGCTGTAAAAAATAAGTAAGCATTGATGAAAATACATTTCTAATTTTCATACATGAAAATTTTTCGAGGTATGATTAGAAATATGGCTGGAAAAAATTTCATAAAAATTAAAAATATACAAATTTTCAATGATTCTTACTTATTTTTATATATTTTTAATCTCTAAAAATATTCTAAAAAGTTACCTTAATATGATGAAGATGACTATGAAGTTTACGTAAAAATATGTAAAGTTTATTACGGATTTTTTGGCATGAAACTACATTGAATTTGAAGCAAGATCGCTAAGAAAGTTTCTAAAAAGTTATTTTATTATTATTATTTTTTTTCACAATTGAAAAACTTTGTTAAGTTTTATGTTAAAATATGATTTTATTAAAAAAAAAAAAAAACTAAAGATATTCGACAAGATAGTAGAAGTAAAATAAGTAAGAACCGCCAAACAAAATTCCAAAAAAAATAATAATAATAAAAAAAAATCTTCATTGAAATGTTATTTTTTTGCGAAAAGGACGAAAATTGCAATTTTTTTTTACAAGATTAGAGACAACTAATGTAATTATTCTGCGACAAGACGAAAATGTGTTAACGTTTTCTGCACGTGAAGGGGATTAACGGAAGCCATAATCGGCCGTTCATGAAAAGGACGAAATTTGTTAAAGTTAACAAGATCAAGAACGGTTAGTGCACTTACTTTGCGAAAAAGACAAAAAAAAAAGAAAAGAAAAAAAAAAAGAATGGAGATTGTATGTAAATTATAAAGACAGAGTTTGAAATTTACTCTTTATTGAAAGACTATTAATTGGTCATTGCCATTTTGGAACCAGTGTATTTGAGTGAAGGTCAAATATGGCCCAAACAGTGTGAAACTTGAACCAAATTGTTGGAAATGAAATATCAATTTCTAATTTCACGGGGCCATATTATCAAAACGAAATTTTTAGCGATAAACTTAGTTCTAAAATACATAAAGATGATAAATTTTGAAGGTAGGGCATCCTCGCCCTATGAAACTTCGTCTCGGCCCTAGAGATGTACATCAAGAAATATTGTACAAGCTATATCAACAAATACAAAGAGTTCGAGTGTTCAACTCTCAATGGGATAGATTTCGGTAAAAAAAAAATGCATACATGTAATAAGGAAACCTCAAGACCGCTTTTATTATCGTCATCTTAGCACCACATCAGTTATCTCTTTTTACAACCAACTTTATCACCAACTTTATCACCAACTTAGTGTAATAAGACAACCAACTTCACCACCAAAATATACCCCACTTAAACACATATATACCCCAACAAAACGCCGGCACAAACACAAAAACATATAGTGCACGACTCAGTCGTTCAAAAGATTGAGTCTTGCATTTTCTTGGTTGAAGATGCGTGGTCATGAGGAAGTGAAATAAGGAGGACCAGGTCTTGGATGCTCAAGACTCGATGCTTGAATCTCCTATTACAGATGATCTTAGGAGCAGCGGGAATGGTTGAACCATCTCACAAGGAAATCACATGTGGAGGCAAAGGCGAGATGAAAGTCGAACCCATAAGCGAAACCAAGAAATGTCACGTCGACTCACAACTCGTGCTAGAAGAGTCAATAAAACAAGGATTTCACGTCGCATAAACTTTCATGAAAAATCTCCACCACCGACGTGTCGGTGGTGATTATTTTGTGAGATCGCATCCCACAAAATCAATCACCCACGACACGCATGGTAGTGGAGATTTTTGTGGAAAATTTATGTCACTGGCAAGATCTTTCATAAAACAATACTCAATAGTTAGATACTTGAGCAAAGGTCAAATATACTCCTAGGAAGATACAAGTTTCAACCCATATTATACAGTGCTAGAAGAGTCAATAAAACAATACTCAATAGTTAGATACTTGAGCAAAAGGTCAAAATTTTTTTTTTTTTTTTTGAAAGGTAGCAAAAGGTCAAATATACTCCTAGGAAGATACAAGTTTCAACCCATATTATACAGGTAATACATGATACTATGATATAGTACTAGTAGTGTACTACTACACTCAATGTAACGTGGTTGGTACAGCTCATAAAAACCACAAATGCAATTATATACATCAGCCTCAAGTCACTCCTACATTGACTAGTGCTTGTGGTAGCTCAAATAAACAGAATTATTGCCACCTGTAGTCCATTATCATGTTCTTTCACTTTTTACCAACCTCAAATCATCATTCTTAAGCCTTAAAAACCACACATATTTTCCCTTGTTTATTACTCTATTTCATTCGCCCATTGTTCTTCACAACAAATTCCATAAACTCATAAAACTAAGCTGCTTTTTAAACCCCTTTTCATCTCAAAAGTCAAAAGTCAAGCATTAAAGTCAATATTAAGATCATATACTCAAATCTGAAGTGGGATTTTCTTGATTTTCAACATGCTGATTCTTGGTGAAAATGTGAACAATCTTAAAGTTATAGATTCTTCATTAAGGTTGATTGTGGTACCACTATGTATTGCTACCATGTGGTTAACTTTGACTAACCATGAAGAAAATGAAATATATGGAGACTTGAAGTTCAGTAGTGTCAAGGGTCTCAAGTAAGTAACTTCATATCTTTTTAACATGTTTTAAATTATACCCATTAAGATTTCTTACAGATTTGGTGTTTTTTGATAGGTTGTTTGTCAGCATTAGTGCTATTTCAGCTGGCTATGCTTTGGTGTCTGTTATTTCTTCATGGGTCAGGAACTTGATGAATAAAGCTTGGATCTTTTTTGTCTGTGATCAGGTTAACTACCTTTTTTTAATCTTTCATTCATAACAACTTTAAGAGATTTTATTAAAACTAAAGATAACTCATGGCATAAAATTTTTGGACCATGTGGTTCACTTGCAACATTTAAACACTTCTAGCTTATTATGTTGTGTTTACTGGTTCTAGCTAAAATAACTAACCAAAAAGATAATGATTCAGCAAATAAAGAAGTGTGACATATGTTCGAATGTTTACAATATTTAAACACTTCTTTTGAAAAGTTGGGAATATTTTCTCATAACTTTTGTAGTGATAATATAATATTAGTAACTAGGGGATCTTATAAAAGTATCATCCAAAAGCCAGTAGCCCAAATCCCATAAATCATAAAGAGTGACAAAAATTCATATGTAGTTATCTAGGTTTTGGGTCTTGCAAAATCAAATCATAATTTTTAATGTTTTATGATAAAATCATAAAGTATCACATAAGATTTGAACTTGTGTTTATAGGTTCTTATTTATTTATTTTTTCTAAATAATATCATACTCTAAAATCTTAATAAGGCCCAAAAAGACCATGTAAGCTTTTTTCAGTCCAAGACGATTCAAAGGTTAAGACAAACAATGCAAGGTTAATAAGAAGTATAGCCAATTTGTAGATTTTGCTAAATATAAGTATCATCTCTTAGTTTCACCAAACCACAATGTAACTCACTTTAATAAGAATTATAGCCAATTTGTAGATTTTGCTAGTTTTTCATAGATTTTATGTCTTGGTTACTCATTGTACTTATTTGGAAATAATGATATAGGTGGTGGCTTATTTGATGGTGGCATGTGGGGGTAGCATTGGAGATATAGTGTATTTGGCATATAATGGCAACCAAAAAGTAACATGGAGTGAAGCATGTGCTACATATGGAAAATTTTGTGGAAGATTAAATATCATTTTGGTTCTTCATTTTATTGCAATGTTTTGCTTCTTTGTGCTTTCTATAATTTCAGCTTATAGGGTCTTTAAAAGATATGAACCTCCTTCAATTGCTTCCAAAGCAGTTGAAGATACAAGGACCTAAATTTGTGTACTACTGAGTTGTATCATAATACCATATATTTATCTTGACTTTTTTTTTTCCTTTTGTTGATTATAGTAACATTATAGTGTGTTGATTATCTTGATCAACCAAATTTAAGATCATTAAATGCTTTGTTTTTTTTGTTTGTCTTTTTGTTTTTCCATTATTTTGAGGAAAGTGATCAGGACACTTATATTATTGATTGGGACTAGAGGTGGCAAAACGAGCCGTGCGGGCACGCAAGACGCAAGCTGGTACCAAACAGTAGCATATTATACAAATCGCTTAATAAAAGATTTAAAACTAGCGGAATAAATTCCTTAAACGTAATATCTTATTTATATTAAAAACTTAAATATGTTATATAAAAAGTATTTTTTAAAACGATCGAACTTCTACAATCGGAAAAAAAAGTCTTCGTCGGTCTTAATTAAAGTTTTCGATGGGTATATGCTATTCAAAAAAAAAAAAAAGAGTATTAAATATACCAAATCTTTAAAAATTTCTTTATTTAATCTTTTTCTTGCACATTTCACACCTCTAATTGGGAAACTCAATTGTTCAATTGTACAAGTAGTTAAAATACATTGTAAACATTATATAAGTATACAATACATACAATGAAGTGTCTCAATCAAAAGATTAAATGCGCAAATCATTTCTATTATTTTGGTATCAACTACTATTGCCTTCTCATTAAAAGGTGCAAATAGAACGATAATTATGAATCTAACAGATGGAGGAGTATTATCTAACATGGTTGTGCCCAGTGCCCACTTTGTCTTTCTAGCCCACTCTAAGATAAGAGTTATAAGTTGCTTATAACAAGCTAATAACATGTTTAAGCCTTAAATAATAAGAGGTACTTACCACCGTTATTGAAGATGGTCCCGCAATTTCCGGTAGAGATGGAAGAAAACGGTGGGAGGTAGCAGAAGTATCTGGAACCCATCACATGTATTTGAGTTTAGCAGGCCAGCAGATGGGCTCACTGAAATGGGCCAGGTTGCGCTGAAATATTGGATGTGAAGTGACGTCGTTTTAAATTCCTTTTAATATATATAGTAATGCAAGTGATTTTATGTGCATCATTGGTTTCTTTTTTATCTTTTCTTATATCACAAATTCTTATGTTAAGATTGTTATTATGCCACTTGATTCTTGTTACTTGTTTTGCTATAATTCTGAATGTTGAATTGGTTATTAAAATTTTCCCTTGTTATAAACTTATACCAATGTACTTTGTAAAGTAGGAAAGTTGTGCAAACACATACCAGATAAGGTTGCCTTCAGTAGTGTGTGACGATCGATTGAAACGATTGATTCACAATCGATCGCCCATTTGTGGGCACTCGATCGTCCCCCCTTTTTTACACAAGATGGTCGCCTGGCCGATCGACATACTACCCCCATTTAATTTACTAAAAGTGAATTTTGAAAAAAAAAAAAATAATAAAATTTTTTTTTTTGATCATGGTCATTCTTACTTGGGCACCCAATCGTCTGAAAGTCGCTGGAGAAAAAAATGACGTGACAGAAAAAATGAGAGAGATTGAGTTGACTTACCGGGATAGCCTAATGGATACCCATCTTACTTTATTTATGATGATTAAAATATGAAGCAACAAATTGATACCTAGCTATTATTATATTCACACTATTGGTTCATGTTGCAAGTAATCATTTATTTATAGAAAGTGCTAGGTTGATACGAAAAGTAATTATAGTATAATCCTAATAAACCTAATGTTATATCCAAACTTATTAGCATACGTAAATTAACAAATAAAGATATTGTGTCTACCCATATAGTTTTCTTAAGTTAGTATCTAAACTTCAGGTTTAGGGAGTATTAAAAAGGATTTATGTCAATTTCTTTTTTCTTATAATCAAAACATGAAAAAGACGAATCGTATTACATGTGAAACTTAAAAGCTCTTGAAAAATACATAAATATATCTGAAACTTCTTATTTTATTTTATTTTATTTTTTTTTTCTTTTTATTTATTTATTTATTTTTTTTTAAATGTTCACTTGAAATTTCAATTGATCAAAAATAGTTTAGTGAGTGAGATGATCAGTGACGAAACCAGGGTGGGTCCCGGAGGTCTCGAGACACTCATGGATTTTTGTGTCGTAGTGTTAAGTTTGTTAAAGAAACTCAAATTTTCTTGAATGCACCCGGATCCTGAGAAATTGTGTTCGTATTATTGTTTAGTTTATTCTAAGTGCATCTGATCGCTTCGCGCATTGGCTCCGTCTTTAGAAATGATATTTGATTGTTAGAGAGTGTATACAACAAATGATTATACTTTTCGCACAAAACTCTCGACTGAACTTGTTAAGTCCTCATACTTCGTCCTGAACATGATTAGTGTGATTCTGCAAGAGCTCTTAGAATTTGTGCCTCACAATTCTCTGTGAAGCGACCTCATTTCTCTCTCACATAATTAAAATCATATGGTTTGTGTTTTCATTATGAATCAACTTATTTGCTCCTTTCGACTATTTTAGTATTCACAATTCTTAAATGATACATGTATTTATTGTATAGTAAAATGTGATTTTTACTCTGAAATTAAATGAGGGCAAAACATTTAAAATAGTCAATTGTAACCATCAATTTCATAAACCGAACAAATATTTTAGAACAAACTAAATAAAAATATGAATACCTGAAATGAAGAGTATCAACTACACAAGCAGTTACTCATAGGTTCGGTTATCAGCTGTTTTTTTAGGTACAACCAAAAATCAAACTGAAAAAAATTCAAATCAGAATAAACTGAACCGTAAATTGAATTTGAATTTGATTTGGTATTCGGGTTGATCCGAATAACCCGAACTACATAATTTATATATTTTTTCATTTAATTATATAGATGTGTAGCAAATTTTTTTTAAAGCTTAAAAAGTGTTATATTTATATTAGGATGTTTTAATGATTTTTTTTATACTAGTCGAAAACCCGCGCACAACAGCGGCGAAAAATATATAGTTATATTGTAAATTTAGTGAATTAATTGCTATTCCAACTCTCCTACAATTCCCTACCCGTTTAGTGAATTCGTTACACAACACTCCGTATATTTGTGTTCATTGTATATGTTTGTTTGGGTTTCTCCTAACTTTTTCGTGGCATCATTATCCCCGCATATAAAGACCCTCACAATTTCTTACCCGTCAAACACTCCCCCCAAAAGTTTTAATTTTGACGAATCAAGTTTGTATTTATTCAAATAAAGGTTAAAGTTATAAAAATTTAAATCAAAATAAACCCATTAAAAATGTAAAAACTAAAAACTTATAAAAGTATATCAAAATAGATGTTGTATTAAAGAGCACAAAATTTTAAAAAATATGGTAAAATTAGATCATTAAAAAAATAAATAGATAAAAAGATATTTAAATTTGAAAATAAATATGATTTTTTAGTTGAAATGTGACACATGTTACTCCATAATTGGAGCTGCTTATTTTAATTTTTAGTGAAGCTCACAATTTAAATGATTTTATATAGTAGTATAAATAAATATTTAAAAATTATATATATTTATATGAGTTCGGTTTTCGTTGTAAGTCGATTTTCATTTTCCTAAAATCATATCCCAACCAAAAATCAAATATTTAATTTGGTTATTATAGATTCAATTTTATTTATGTGGGTATAACCCGATTTATGAGCACCCATCTCCTCATAGCTCATACCAGTAAACCTGGCTATTGGATATTAATTGTACATTAGCCCATTAACGCGTACTTAATACTAACATATATTAAGCCCACTATACCATAATGGCTCAAAACCTAAATTCAACAATATAAATAGAGGAGACAACAGGCAACGGGAATAGTTCCTTCAAATTGGAGCAACCACTTGGTAATTTTTTTTACTTGTTTCTTTTTTAAATATCTTATGAGTTTATCTGATTTTAGCTTATGTTTAATAAGTTCTACTTTATTTATTTATTTTTTATGTAGTTTATTACTCCCTTCGTCTCTAAATTAATGTCCGATGTTGACTTTTAAAGTCTTTTTTTTCAAGTTTGACTTTAAATTATTTAATTTGTGTTAGAATATTTGAAGAAAATTATGTAAAATTAATATACATTTCAAACCCAATCTATTCATATATTTTACATCAATTATTATATAAACACAAATAAAATAATTTACGGTCAAAGTTCAAAAGAGTAGACTATGAAAGTCAATAGTGGACACTTGTTTAGGGACGGAGGTAGTATGTGATAACAAACTTATATACTGCCGCAAGTTTAAAATAAGCCTAAAAGGTCATAAGTCAAAAACAGATAAGCTTGAAAGCTCATAAATAAGCTTAAACAAACACACCTAAATAACTAGGTGGTGGGTGTTTATTTAAGCTAATTTGAGTTTACTAGCTTATCCGTTTTGGCTTATGCTCCATGTTTCTCTTTATTTTAAGACTTGTGGTCTTATCATAACAAACTTGTATGAGCCAAGAAGTTTTAAAATACACCAAAAAATTGAGCTTAAAAATAAACTCATTAGTTCATAAATAAGCTTAAACAAACACACGGTGTGGTAGTGGTGAAATTTGGTGGTGTCGTGTTTTGGCGTAGGCTGTTTCTGGTTCATGTAGTGTCATTGTTTCGGCTCTAATGGTTGTGGTTAGGGGTCGTTGTGGTCTTGTTTTGAGTCATGGTTCGTAATGCTAGTTTCTGGCATTGTGATATAAGTTCAAGTCAGGTTTTTGAGTTGGGCTTGCCAAGGTTTATAAGGTGTGGTTGAGAATTGTGGGTCAAGCTGTTGCGTAAGTGGTGTTGTTCGTAGTTCAAGTCAAGGTTCGACATAGGTGTGACAATAGCAAATAGTCTTAAAGGTTTCTAGTGTAGAAGAAGAGCACACATAAAAGGAATGTTTGTGTAACCTCAATGCGTGAAATAAGTGTATCGCTCCCTTCTTTTTCTCGACATTGCTATATTCATGTATGCAAGATGTTCAAGTATGTCTCTCACAACAAGAATTAACACTTTTAGCGACGCCCCACACTTAGCGACGACAAATATCGTGCCTAAAGTGGTCGTGGGTCCCACTTTGGGCTCACTTTTTCAACCCAGTTTTTTGTAAGACGTTACATGTTCTACATTTAGTTAAATTTTATTCTATTTAAAAAAAGATTTAAAACAAAATAATATACATGTTTAAGGGATGACATTGTCATCCCTAAACATTTATTCCAATTTAATAATTTTGATTTTCTTAAAAAAAAGTTTTATAAAAGATTGAAAAAAGATTTTTATTTAATAAACATTTCTTTATTACCAAAACGTTTAGGGACGTTTCTATAAACGTTTAGGGACGTTTCTATAAACGTTTAGGGACGACAATGTCTCTGTTCTTACATGCGCGTATTTATGAGTTCTTTCACTTGCACACTTGCACTTGCCGGAGGTTTTCCTATACCCCGCCTGACGGGATTGGGTATGTTGTTGATAATTGAAGTGCTATATAATGCTCTTTGTGTGGTAAATGTTTATGCTTTTATATTTTGTAAATATTTTTTACTCATAATCTCATATACACAAGTATAAATGAAGGTACTTGTGGTCTCTGAATTTATTATAAATCTTTTTGCTGCTAGTCATTGCTCGTCATTTGTTGATAGAATGTCATTTGCTTACTTACAATACAGAGATTTTTTACTTTAGAAACTTATTGGTAAAAGTTGTAAGTTTGCTCATTTAAAACAATCACATAAACCACATATTTACATATCATAGTTTGATACACACTCTGCATATATTTCTGATTTTAAGTTTTTAACTCTCATGTGTTTCTGTTTTGTGCTACTTCAGGAGCAAAAGGGAAGGAGAGAGAGAGTGATCCGAGTATAGAGGTACACTCATATATCTTGTGCTCACTACAAAAAACAAGTTCAATTTGCCACATTATAAAGGCCTATTGGCCACGGTTAAAAATGTGTAAAATTATAAATGCCACACTTACTCATGTGTGGTAATATTGGGTGTGACAAATTTTCCTACACATATAAGTGTGGAGATATTATCTAAATGTCTATGGTTAAAAGTGTGGAAACATTCTATGAATGTCCACACCTTGAAGTGTGGCAAAATTGCAAAAGATGCCTACAATTAAAAGTGTAGAAACATTGTTAGATATTCACACCTAAAAGTGTGGACAAAATGTCAATGCTACACTCATAAGTGTGGCATATTTTCTGGTACAAAAAGAAAAAAAAAATCAATATTTCAAAAATCTAATGCTATTTATTTTCTACACATATCAAACATTTAGTAATGTAAAACCACTAATGCTATTTATACATGTAGCTTCATTTTTGCCAACAGTAAACACAAGTATAGATTTTCTAGTAATGTAAAACAATAAAATTTCTTTGAAATTGCGGTAAGAACCAACAAGAAACACAAGTTCGATTTTCTTGGCTTTTACTACCGGTCTTGTCTTCATTATTACGTTGGCAAATCGACATATACTAGATTGCCACAAATTTTGCATTTTGCCAAAGGCACTGTTGTCTTTGGTGATATTGTTGTTGCTGCTCCTGCTTGTGTTGTCTTTGGTGTTGGTGTTTGCATACTCAAATGCTCTCACCTGCAATGAGCTTAAATGACCAATCAGTACCAAATGCTCTCAACTTCTTGAGGTATGACCTTTTTGGTTCAACAACATTATATCAGTACCAAATATTTACGCTAATATGATCTAATTCCCAAAAAAGCTATACATAATCAGCTTAAATAACATATCATATACTAAATGAACCAGGCTAAAACTTATACTCTATTATAAAGAAATTATAAAGAAATCAGATACAGTTATAAGTATAAGGTTCATACATATCAAACTAATTTGCAGATATTATCATCTGAACTTAAATCTATATATAAACATACATATCAAACCATACTTAATCTGTTGCTAAATGAACTTATCTACACCGATTAAAACTATAAAATCATACTTTATAACAAGTATCTTCACAGTTCATCCGTTAAAACCCAATGATCAAAACAAACTATATCAAGACTTATTACAAACTAAAACACATCAAACTTGAGATCAAATTTCTTCATGGTTTAGAGCCTAACTTATCTAAACCTATGCCTAATCATAACTATAATCAAATAAACTAACTATACAGTTATCTTCACATCTAGCCTAGTTTCAAAATCACATCAGTTCAAATCACATTCAAATGGACAAGGAGGGATTTCTGTATATTACCCAGTCAAATTCAGATTCTAAATTTGCTTAGAGTAATGATATTGGCTTATTTATCTAAGACATTTGGCTGTACTATCTTAATTCATGAATGAGCACAAACAAACTGTTGACCCATATGGATGATATACATTACACCAAGTAAAAACACACTTATTTTCAAGAGTTGCATGTTTCGACCCGTTCCTATATGGATAAGCTGTTGGCGAGGTATGATGCAGAACAAGTGGATCAACTGCTCTGCCACTTCACCAACATGTGTTTTAATGGTCTCGCGGCCAGTGGAAGGGTCAAAAATGGTGAGGCTTAAGTAAGAGTTAGAGTAAGCAGAGTGGAAGAGACAACTGAGGCTACTGCATCTGGTGCACCCCATAGCTTGAGCATACGGTAGGTGTCAACAAGGTGGTCTAGGAAGCTGCAATGCTTGTGCCAGCACTCTCCAGCCCCAACCGATTTCAAAACGGCGATTAGGGAGGTAGATTGACGTCGATGTTCTCAAGTTCCCCTTTGAGGAATGGCTTGGCTGATTCCAACAAGGTTTGTAAATAAGTGCTTTGTGGCTCAGAGGTTGTTGGAAAGGTCGCTTGGTTTGTTAGAGGATCACAATGACATACTAGAGTATGCGCATCAGTTTGGATATTGGTATTGAGATTGTTTATTGAGCGAGACCAAGGAGAGTGGCGCAGAGGCAGGGGGAGGGGGAGGGAGAGAGTGACTATGTGGGCGGGACATGAGAAAGAAGGCAGCTGCTGGTGCAATTGACAGTGGCCAGCAGTAGTGAGTGGAAGGCGAAATGAGTTGTCTGCAAGTCTTATTGCACAGTCCAACCACATCATATTCTTGAGGGCTGGATTTCAAGATTCAGGTTATGAAGCGTGGATGGGACAGAGGAGTGGCACATGTAACAGGTTGCTGGTGCTATATATAGAGAGGAGAAAACTCATGTGCTGCTAAGGTCTTTAAAAAACAATACAACACCGACTTTGAATTTGTGCTCTACTAAGATCAACAAATATTCTATACAATGTATGAATGGTACAAGGTAACATTTTACACAATGATCAAATGAGACCGAATTTTTATTTGTAAAACAAAGACAATTGCTACATGCTTTTAGATTCAGCAAGAGCATGAAGCCAAAGAACAGTTACGTACTACAGTTAACCACCCATATAAAAAACGATATCGTGAAGACTAAAAGATGGGGTTCAATGTCACTGGAAATGTTTTAGAAGCAACTTAAGACCATACTGGTTTTCATATTTGCTTCTAGAAATTGCATAACTGATTCATCCTTCTTATCTAATTGACTAGTTGTGTGAAAAGTCTATGCGACTTATAAATTAAACGTAAATAAATCCCACACATTCTTCTATTATATGAATAAGCATATAACATTTATATGAATTTGCTAAAAAATAATAAAATTTGCTAAGCCACACTGACACAAACATCAGTAGCAGAGGTTTAAATCTATGCACTTAATTCTAACTGGAAAAGCCCGTACTTCAGTAAAATGAAACTAAAAGAACATAGCTGATGGAATTTACCTTGTTTGTCTCAGCTAGTGTGAGGACAGTGAGTTGCTTTAGCTTGAGGACCTGATCGGGTGCCAATGGTGGAAGATTACTAGCATTGCCTACATATCATAAACATAAGAAGACTATCTCATCAGATGATATTTCATATCCAATTGATTCTGGTTGATACAATAGATGCAAAGAATCACCCTCAATTTAAAATATAAGCTACGATATTGTTAGAGTGTAACATTGGCATTTGTTTTATCTTTTGAAGAATGTGTTTATGCTGGCATTGTCAAGTAATTAGATATCTTATAACACATTATAGACAGTATCTCATTTAAAACAGAGGTAAAGCTAAGCTAGCCCATATTTTAAACTGTAAAGTTTCACATATAGTAACTTAAGTGCTTAGACAGATCCAGATAAAAAAAGGCTCAAATTCTTTCCCACTTATAAAGATTGTACCTGTAAATTATTGCTTCAATCGAGTAGGAAACGTCGCCAAATTTAAACAGAAACAAAAATTGTAGACGTGACAGAAGATGAAAACAGAAACATATGTTAGACTACCAGAAGTAAAAGGTTCTAAGTAACTTCTAAAAGCACGAACTAAAAATACGGAGGGAACTCTCAACTTTTTTTAGGGGCGACATCAGTTGTAATTGCTGTGGATTTTAGTCTGTTTCGATCCATCTCATACTTAGTTACTGGAATGAAGTTCTAAAGATAAAGAGGTAAAAAAGAATAGCAGCAAGAACAAATGTGTTTGACGAGGGTCAGGGTACTGGTGGAACCCGATCCCTGTTGCATTTAGAGAGTTCAAGCAGAAATGTGTATGGTCAAGGTCAGCAGGGTATGCATTCACAATCAGTCACTCCAACGGCTACTCAATATGATAATAGCTATACAACATATGAACACAAACAAACCAACAATACTTCAAAGATAAGCACAAATAACGCGAAAAGCAATCCCAAACACCTTCTAAACCTATAATCTACTATATCAAAATGCGGCAAGTGTAATTCTAATCTAATCACCAATCCCAAACACTCCCTATAACAAACTGATAGATACTGATTGTTCATAGAAGCACAATCCATATCAATTTTATGACTCAAAAGTCCAACCTAGCAATTTCGCCTATAACACCATTACAAAAGCACCTTACACATCATTGATATAAACAGTTATGTCTCGTACTATCACATTTCAACATTTCGCATACATCATTATACAAATTCGGCATTTCACATTTTCACCTAAAGCTTTACATTATCCACACATTTCGCACCAAAATCACATCGACAGCACTACTAATCATCATATAAATCAAACCTGTATAAATATCTACTAAAAATTTATCAATTCTATCTACTAACGCAACATATAAATCAAACCTGTATAAATATCTACTAACGATACGCAGCTTAAATTACAATAATAATAGTAATATATGGGGAAAATGAAAACGAAAACTAACTTATTAGAAGAAGAAGAAGATCCACGGCGGACCACGGCGGCGATTACAGATTCACGACGGCGATTACAGATCCTCGGCGGCGATTACGAAACCACGACGATTACGAAAGCACGATAATATCCAAGACGCGATAAGATTTTTATGTTAGTTATGATTTTTATGATCTTTAATCCACGGCGAGACGCCATATATACAGTGTGTTGTGATGTACAGTGGCTTTTTAATTCTAACGGTGTGTTGTGATGTATGTGATCTTTTAAATAAACGAATTTAATTTTACAAAAAATTAAAGCTTCTAGAATATATATCCATTGTTAAAAAAATTGATTATAAGTGTTAAAAAATTAACAGTGATAAAATGTCTTTTAAAGAAGTGTAGCTTTTTTTATGGCTTTTCAATAGGTGTAGCTTTTGTTTCCACAATTATAAATGTGGCTTTTTTATGTAGTTATTTTTACATTTATAAGTTTAGCATTTTTTAAGTGTTTTATTACATTTATAAGTGTGGCCTTTTAAAATTTTGTTTTACTACAATTATAAATGTAGCGTTTTTGTAATTGTCCACACTTATATACGTGGAGTATTTTTTAATAAATTTGTGACACCTATAAATGTAGCAAAGTTTTGATTTATATAAAAAAAAAAGTCCACGGTTGACTATACCGTGGAGAAATAAGTGTGGAGAATTCAACTTTTTTTTGTAGTACTAAATTCAGAGCACACTTCGATGATTATAGGGTTTTATCCATTGAAATGCGTAAATATGTTTACTTTTCAGTTATGTATTTGATGATCGTTTTTGTTTTAAGTT
Source organism: Chrysanthemum lavandulifolium (assembly GCA_022545495.1). Lineage (NCBI taxonomy): Eukaryota > Viridiplantae > Streptophyta > Magnoliopsida > Asterales > Asteraceae > Chrysanthemum > Chrysanthemum lavandulifolium. Next base: position 56,051,443 of record CM040242.1, read on the forward strand.
TACTGATGACTTGCTTTTTTATAGGAGGATTGTTCTAGACCACATGTGATGGATTTCATCAGCATAATGCCAGATGGGGTTCTTGTTAAGATACTCTCTCGCCTGCCTTTAAAACAAGCGGTGACCACCGGCGTTCTCTCCCAAAGATGGAGGTCTGTGTGGTGTTCTCTAAACAAACTGGACTTCGTTGGTTCCAAAACTCTAGATAAGATGGATGGGAAACTCTGTGATCTAGAGCGGGCCAAGTATATCAACCAGGTGAACAGTGTCATTGGAAGTCTTAAAAGTCACAACAGTACAATGGTTCAGTCCTTCAAAATTAGTTTTGATTTGGATAAGATGTATTCCAAAGATATTGATAACTGGCTTCGGTTTGCTCTTGACAAGAAAGTTGAGTTTCTTATTCTGGATTTTAATAAAAATGGTCTCAAGGCTGGTACTGATGGTCGTGATACAAAGCAATACTATGATTTCCCTTTACCTTTGTCAGATGGAAGCATGGTACACGTGTCTGAATGCCAGTCATCCAGTTCCATGGTTGTAGAGACTTTGACTTTTAGAAATATCTCCTTGTTGTATGTCAACGTGAGTGATCTAACTCTGAAATTACTACTGAAAAATTCTCCACGTCTTGAAACGCTCTACATCTTTGGAGGTGGTTTGTTGACTGATGTTAATGTTGGTGGACGTGACATTAACATGAAAATCTTTGTGTTAATGGGCTCTGAAGAGATCCAATCCGTTTCTTTACATGATTTCGATCTTGAAGAGTTTCACTTTAACGGTCTAGATGCAGAAATATGTCTCACGAATCTTCCAAAGCTTAAAGAAGTTGATATTGGCCTAGTAAGTCTGGGATTGAATAACAAGGTGTTCAACACGATCTCATCTGTTGCTTCCTACCTTGAGGTTCTTTCCTTGAGCATAGATCGTCAACTGGTTAGTAGTTCTTCCCTAATTTTTTTATGTGCTTTTTTATCAAAAATGATAAGATGATGAGATTGTTTCTATGTTTTTCCAGGAAGATTTGGATGTTGAAGCGATTCCAAAACTACTACCAAAAGTCAAGACATTGAAACTGACTTTGCCAACTGAAGAATATGATAATCTAATAGCATATATCGAAATAGCTAAGAAGTGCCCGATGTTGGAAACTTTTAAAGTAACGGTATGTTTTTCGTAAACCACATAGCTACTTGTAAATAATGTGCATAAATAGAATCGATGTTGATATTATGTTTATAAGGATGTTGTTTCTGACTTTATCTAATTCATAACTATGTTGATATTATCTTTTTGCAGCTACATTGGTCTTGGCCAATCACAAGGAACAAAGCTGAGTATCCTGCTATTGGTCACAATTTTTCACACCTCAAGCATCTTGAGATTGGTGGTTATCGTGGTCTACTTAGTGACTTTCAGATTGCTTTGTACATGATAGGCAATGCTGCTGGTACACTCAAAAAGATTGTGATTGATCCTTCCATCCATCCTTATGATGCACGTTTTTTAACTACAAAGGAGTCTTTGAAGATAAAGCACGCCTGTCGATCCCATGCCAGAACCAAGCTATCGCAATGTATGCCTCCATGGGTGGAGTTGGCCATACTCTAATCTAAATTAAGATGGTGGTTTGCTGAAGCTTGTTATTGCTCTGATTCTCCTTATCAGAAACTTTCTAGTTGTTTTTGAAGCTACTGTAGAAACTTGTTAATGATTTTGGATCATGTTTCGATCGAGATATTTTAGTGTGTCATATGGTACTTGAGTTGCTTTTAGAGCTCTTATGCATGTTCCTTTACATCGTCTTGCTTGCATTCGGTAGGTATTAGTAGCAGCTTTGTATTTGTGTTGGTTGAATGTTTAAAGTCCTTTCACAAGCTTCATTTAAATGAAGCATGCGTCAACATTTAGCTCCTTTGTGACCCTAATGGATTCTTATATACTAACGACGGGTCAAATACAACTAAGCTAATGCTCGATGGAACGAGCGCAAGTAACCAGTCACCTGCATAAATATATTGTTTTTGACCCTTTGCCAAACCTTCCGATTTTCCTGTGTTATGGTTTCTTTTTAGGTCAAGTGGAGTATTTTACTTCTTGTAGGAATTGTCTTAAGGGTTTGACATCTTTTTCATCTTGGTACCATGCATGACACTTGCAATTTTAGGTAGCCATAGTTTGGCTAGTTGTAGATGGAGATATCCGAACATGTCTTATAAGTTTTATGTGTTCCACACAAATTTCCTATCTCATCCAAAATACCACAAGATAGAAAATGATGTCTAACAAATACAAGTTTTTAAGACTTTCGAGTCTCTTGATGTCTGATTTGAAATCGTTAAGTTCAATTCTTCATCATTATTTTCACAAAATTTGACAAATTAATTTTTTTTTAATTTTTTAATGAACGAAAAAATAAGACACCAATTTGGGACCACCCACTTCAAGTTGGTTGGACATATAACCTCTATTGCAAAAATCGGTCTAGGCGACCGATTAATCGCCGATTAATCGCTAGGCGGTGATTAGCCGTTCCGATTTTCATTAATCGGTTACTGATAAAAATCGGATTAATCGGCCAAATCAGAGAAAATCGGATAAATCGGAAAAAATCGCCACGGTAAAATGGGCAAAATCGGAAAAATCAGAAAATCGAAAAAAGGGCCAAATCGAAAAAAATCGGCTAGATCGGCCAAATCGAGCATATAGTTTCAAAATTTTATAATTTTATATATAAAATCCAATCCGATTAATCCTCGATTAATCTCGTCTATAGATTAATCACAGCCTCTTACCCTACGCCCGCCTACACACTAGCGATTTTGCAACCTTGCATATAACATCACTTAGTTTTTATGGCTTTAATTTTCATACTTCGAAACTTTATAGTAGCAATTAGTCAAGTGCCAAAGCATGTATAATCCGGTAATGGATTATGAACATTACCTAAGAGATGGTCTTTAGGGAAAGGTCGCATGTTGGTGATTTTTGTGTCATTAATCATTTTGTGCAATGGTAATTTACTCGAGACCAATTAGATTTCAAGTTAAAGTTCTAATACTAGTTTGGAGGTGTGGACTGCACGCTAGTATAAAGTAATCAACGTGATTTCGGAGACGGTTGTGAATATAAGTCAAAGGGCAGGATAGTGACAGAATTCGTGTGGTCACTAAACCGTCGGCGATGACATATATTTTTGATGACTTCATTTAGCGACGGTTCGAAGTGTTGCAAAACTGTTGCTGGCACATTTAAAGGAAGTGTTATTATTTTTCATCAAAGGGTGTGACTTTTCATCAAAAGTAACAACTTTTCCTAACAACCACAAACAAGTTTATATATATGTAAACATAATTTGGTCTTCCACATGAAAATATTAATATTAACAATAAATACAACAAATTCTTATGTTTTGCTCTCTTTCTTTTGTTAGAATTTGAGTGTTCATTCTTAACCTATCCCTATACATATTTCTTGTAACCCAAAGCAATCAATAAGGTAGAAGTGGACTTTTACACGATTTAAGAATTATCCAAGTAATCTTTAATTATCACACCCTAACATCATAATCACAGTGGGTCTAAAAATGAATCTCGAGTTGAAGTTGCTTATGACACTTACCTTTTTGTGATTATGTGTTACAAAATATTGTTTACGCCACACAATCATCAATAACAAATTAGCAGGAAAACCAACCAAGAGTCGGATGGTATTTGGCCGAATATATTCACTATATGCCAATTTGTAACAAAACCTAACAAGTTCAATTTTCCAATCACTTTTGAAAATATACAGAAATGTCGACGAATATTGAACTGTATTTGGTTCACATATCTTGAAATTTTACTTATATACCTATAAAAAAGGCATCACTACTAAATTTCTTAAAAATTAAACATTTGTTTCGGAACTCGTTATAGAAAGTGCTAGCTAGGTTGATACGAAGAGTAATTATAGTATTTTTAAAACTTATTTAACAAAACATAGTAATTTCAAATTTATTTAACAAAACATATTACATTTACATAAACCTAAGTATTTTATAAAACAAACAAACTAAAAGCACAACAGAAAAAACTCCCACATATGACGCATACAACTAAAGAAAAAGTGGGAAAAAAAACCAAAAGTCATCCTTCTCAATATGATCGGTATCTACTCCTCATCATGATCGGCCGCCCCTCAATATAGTCACCAACCGATTCGTCATTATTTTTCGATCTCCCACTGTGTTGTGGTATGATCGCTTGCCTTTACCCTAACTATTAATTGTTTTCTTTCAGTTTCAATAAACCAGTTACGTATTTGTGAGACATGCATAACAGTTACGTATTTGTGAGATATTGCCACTCGAAACTGTAAATGCTTAACTTTCGGTAAAAACACTATCAAAGCAAATTTAATTCTAGCAATAATATGATTATGGGTTTGTGCGTGTAAAAAATAGAGCCACTTGACATGCTATATCTTATCTAAACTTATTTCTTGGACCCATTTATAATACTAATGCAAGATCACAAGCAATGGCAAGCGATAAGTATAATTATATGTGTTTTACACTGTTTAGTGAATTCGTTTCACAACACTGAATGTATATGTGTTAGTTGTAAGTGTTTGTTTGGGCTACCAGTAACTTTCCGCCGACATCATTATTCCCGCATATAGAAATACCGCAATCTCTTACAGCGTCAAACACTACCCCAAAAGTATATGATTTTGACGAATCAAGATTATATTGATTAAAATAATCGAAATAAAGGTTAAAGTTGTAAAAATTTGAATTAAAATAAATAAACCCATTAAAAATATAAAAACTAAAAACTCATAAAAATATATAAAAATGGATGTTGAATTAAAGAGCATAAAATTTTAGAAAATATGATGAAATTAGATTATAAAAAAAATAAGTAGATAAAAAGATATTTTAATTTAAAAATAAAAATGAATTTTTAGTTGAGAAATGACACATGTCATTTTATAATTGGAGCTCTTTATCTTAATTTTTAGTGGTTAGGAGTTAGGTTTGGAGTTTGTTAAGTTAGACTTGGGTTTGTTAAGAAGGACACATGTCATCTCATGATTGGAGCTCCTTATCTTTATTTTTGTTAGAAAACTCTTTCCATAATAAGTAAGTAAAAAGTCAATTTTTAAGCTTTCTAATTTTAGAAGGCCTAAATGCATTATAAAGTAGTATAGATAACAATACCCAAATCGACCACTTTATAAGCAAATGGGTCGCAACAGTCACCTCTAAATCATGTAGATATTCAGTAATTGGACGTACAAGAGTAAAGAGCATCGTGTTGTCGTGAACAATGCAGTTACAAGGATATCTGTAGTTATGACACATGGACCGTCGTTCGACCCTCGATACAGTGGTGAAACCGGCTCATCAGTTGGTGGATGAAAAATTGTTTAGACCGGGTTCGGGTACATGAGTAAATGTAGGTTATAGAAAATAAAGCTTAAATACTCATCAATTATACTAAGCTCGAGCTCATTTATTTTTTTAAGCTCGTTAATCACAAAAACCTTATCCCTTCTAAATTTATCATTTTTCCCTAAAAAAATCACAAAACACTTTCACGCTCAGTTCTCGAGTTGAAAAGGAAGAGGAAAGTAAAGGAAACGGAAAGTTTTTTGTGTTCTTGAGTCTTTTTTAAAGGAGGAAAGGGAAACGGAAAGGAAATAGATAGGAAGATTTGATAAGTAAATCTTCCTCCCACTTTTGGGAGGAAAGGGAAAGGAAACGAAACTATATATTGTGTAAAGACTAATATACCCTTTTTAAAACATTTGACATTAATAATTAAAGGGCATATATGTAATTTGACCAACTTATTTTCCTTTTCCTCTCACTCAAGAACGTGATTATGATTACTTTCCTTTTCCTTTCCTCTATCTCAAGAACATAACAACTAACACTTACTTTCCTTTTCCATTTCTTTTCCCTTTCCTATTCTTTTCCATTTCCCTTCCCTACAAACTCGAGAACTGAGCGTCACTCTCATTTTCCCCTCATTTTTCCATGTAAATAATTTCTCATTCCCTTCTATCTCCGTTGCACTTCTCAACCTCACGCCTGCCGTCGACTACTCTCACAAGGTGTAATTATTCAATTTCCCCAATTAACTACTATTAAAGATTGTGTTTGGGTTGTTTATTATACAGTTAGACCTAATTGAAATGAAGTCAATTTATCAAATAAAACTTATTAATTTTGTAGACCTAATTGAGATGTAGATATTTGTGTAATTGTATCTCTTTTTATGAAAGTGAAACATGATACTTGTAGGTTCAGTTTTTTCAAATATGGATATTTGGTATAGGAAATATTCATGGACTGGTTTTTGGATCATTGATAAAGGTATCATGGTATTTTGGTTTAATATGGTCTCATTGGTTATAAATTTGTAAAGAAACCGTGGTGGTTTTACTATACTTTAGCTGCTTATACGGTTTCATTGGTTATTAAGGATTCAAAGTATTGATTCAGGTTTGTTTGATTCTGATGGTGCTTCAGTATGTATTTGTTATTCAATTGATATTAAGTCAATGAGTAATAAAGCTTCAGTGAGTTATTTTGTTTCATTTTACAGAAAACGTGATGTCTCCTCAAAGTGTTCAACTCAGGTGTATATGGCTCAGATGGAACTGGTGACAGATGGTCATGATATTAATCCAACGGTGAAGTTTGGCCTATTTTTGGGTCATAAAGTTGTCATTAACAAGGTCATTGTTTTACATGGTGATGTAATGTGCTGGTGCAATTTGTGGTGCGCGTGTTGTAAAGGGCTTCAAAGAAGAAAGGATTTTGAGCTCCACGGTGGTGATGCCAATGTGGTTGCCCACGGATATAGCAAAGGCTATATCCTTGGGGCTGAAATTGTCAGCACGTTCGTCCTTGCTTACACCGTATTTTCTGCCACTGACGCCAAATTTAGTGCTCGTGACTCTCGTGTCCCCGTAAGTACAACATTAGGGGGTGTTTGGTATAGATTCTCAATAATTTTATGCTTTGTAAAATTATCAGGTGACATTATAACAACTTTGGACTAGGAAATTTCACATATTTCATCTAAAAAACCGGATAAACATTTTGAAGAAGCAAATTTAGAACATCATTAGAACTCATTATGTGTTGTAACTTATACAAATAACCTCTTATCTGTTGTACTATAATTTCTAGGAAATCTCCTATCTGTTGTATTATAACACCATAATCAGATAAGCAGTTTTAGTATGGAGTAATAAACACCCCTGTATAATCACTCTAAAAAATTAGCTTATCAAATTTGTTGATATAAATGCGATGATTACGTGTGGTTAATTTATTTCGCAGATGTTGGCGCCTTTGCCTATTGGGTTTGCAGATTTTGGTGCAATTGGCGACAATTCAATCAACGGAAAAGGGATCAATCCAGCAGAGTCTGGGATCTGCCATCATTTATAACAAATAACACGCATGGAATGACCATGTAAGTCCATTTTAATCAAGAATCATATGTTTTTAATTTGATTTTTACCAACCATACACTAACGGTTCAGGGTATACTGTTATTTCAGTTTTGGTTTTGGTATGACATTTTTTGGTTAGTAATCATAGAACAATCACTAATTGCTTTTTGAAAATACGCACTTTTGCTGCGAACACAAAAGTGGTTCATAAAACCTTATAGAAGTTAAAGTGGTTTATAAAACCTGCATCAATTCAACTTCAAGGAAAATAATTTTTAAGATTTGGAGTTTAGGTGTACAAGGGGTGAATAGTTGGTCAGGGATGGAAGTTCAAAATAGAGAATACGCACATTGGTTGTTTCTTCAAAAACAGTGTCTATAACATAAATACATAGAGACATGTTACCTAAACAACAGTGTCTTTGATTGTGTAAAAAGACAGGTATTTAACCGCAAAACCAGTTTTTATGCGTTTTGTATTATGAAAACTAGTTTTTTCAAGAAAACCAATCTCGGTTCCTACCATTCCCGCTTGTTTTTTATCATAGGAATAGGGTTATATGTAACCAATCTCTATTTAGGGGTTTTTATAGCCTTTTGTGTAGTAGTGATTGATGCGTGGGACATGCCAAATTCACATGATATTCAATGAATTGAATATAGGACATATCCCAACTTAACATGATTGTACTTTATGGATTTTAGTCATTAAGTAAATCATGTATATTTATCCTCACACTTGAGATACCAGATAACTAACTGTTATGAATGTGACACTTGTGTAAAATAGTCTAACGCTATCCGTAACAGGTGGTTATAAGGGTTATTTTCAGATGTGTTGCAAAGTTCATGAGTTATGTCTTGTAGTCAAGAGAATTTGCTCCTTTGAATTTATTTCAAAGCATAATATTGTTTGGGTCCCTCGTAGGGTTGACACGATGTTTGTAAGACCTTACCCAAGATCTATCTGGAAAACGTTCAGATAATTTGGTAATCTTGTTCAATCAGATACAACGAGAAACAAAATATTAACTTGTGAAATGACTCGATCCATATTCACAGTTAATTAAGTATTAGAAGTAAAAGGATAAGTATTAATGATGAATCATTAAAATGGTTTTTCCAGGAACCACACTCGGTTCAAATCTGGGGCATTGACGTGTTAAGCTAGACTAAACCAATGTCATTACTATATTAAGATATATCCAAGTGAGAGCTGAAAGGTTATGGATATAAATAAGTATGACGGATTCGAACTCGAGACTTCGGGATTGCACACATTATATATAATTAATATATAAGTGTGGGTGGGGTTAAAATGAAAAGATGTTTAAAATGAAAGAATGGGAAGCCATCTCAACCATTGGATTAGATTTCAATCTTAAAAACGCGAGTGGCATATTTGTAAATTTTGGAAACTTGTGGGCGAAATCTAAACAAACAACAAACGCGAGTAACTTTTGTGTACGTTTAATCAAACCGACAAAACAAAATCAAAACCCTAGATCTCATTTTCAAGACATCGCATCAAATCACAAAAATTGACGCAATCAAAATTACGATCGATGAAAACTATTATGAAAAAGTTTATACCTCCTCGTAAGTTCTTTGAAATCCTTTTTAATTTTTATAATCCCTTTGCATCATAGTGATTTTAATTCATCGAAATCGTTTCTTAATTTTTCGATTTAGCTACTAGAAAAGTGGTAGATTAATTGTCATTGGTGGATATATAAAAAAATCAAACATCTCGGAAAAACTATTACTATCTCCGACAAGTAAGTAATCGAATGATTAATGCAATAATACTTAAGAAGAGATGCATTAGATTTTATTTTGAAAAGTATAATGTATGATTTAGACTAGCATATTGAGTTTTAATTGTGAATATGTGCGTGAATGTGTCTTTGAATGATTAATGCAGTAGTACTTAAGAAGATATGCAAGAGCTTATGTTTTGAAAAGTATATTTAAGTTTTAGACTAGCATAATAAGTTTTAGTTGTGGAAATGCGTGTATGTGTTTTTGATAGATTAATGCGAGTATTAAAGAAGTGATGCAATAGCTTTTGTTTTGAGAGTATATGTAAGTTTTATACTAGCATAATGAGATTTAGTTGTGTAAATGTGCATGTATGTGTTTTGAAAGATTAATGCAAGACAAGTAAAGAAGAGATGCATTAGCTTATGTTTTGTATACTATAATGTACATGAGTTAGGTTATCTGAGACTATGTTTTGTTGCGTATGAGTATGAGTTAGGTTTAAAAAATTTGTCCGATGCACTAGCAGTTGAAATGAGATGCAATAGCTTTTAATTTGTATGTATGAGTATGAGTTAGGTTAGACGTAGTCTATGTCATGTGCTAGAATGAGTTTTATGTTTGATTTTTATATGATGCACTAGCGCTGAACCGAGATGCAATTGCTTTTAATTTGCGGTATGAGTATGAGTTAAGGTTGATGTAGTCTATGTCATGTGCTAGAATGAGTTTTTATGTTTGATTTTTATATGATGCACTAGCATTGAACCGAGATGCAATAGCTTTTAATTTGTGGTGTATGAGTATCGTTAGGATAGATGTGGTGCGTGACATGTGCTAGAATGAGTTTTTATGTTTGATTTTTATATGATGCACTACCGTTGAAATGAGATGCAATAGCTTTTAATTTGTGGCGTATGAGTATGAGTTAGGTTAGACGTAGTCTATGTCATGTGCTAGAATGAGTTTTTATGTTTGATTTTTTATATGATGCACTAGCAGTTGAACTGAGATGCAATTGCTTTTAATTTGCGGCGTATGAGTATGAGTTAAGGTTGATGTAGTCTATGTCATGTGCTAGAATGAGTTTTTATGTTTGATTTTTTATATGATGCACTAGCAGTTGAACTGAGATGCAATTGCTTTTAATTTGCGGCGTATGAGTATGAGTTAAGGTTGATGTAGTCTATGTCATGTGCTAGAATGAGTTTTTATGTTTGATTTTTTATATGATGCACTAGTAGTTGAACTGAGATGCAATAGCTTTTAATTTGCGGTGTATGAGTATGAGTTAAGGTTGATGTAGTCTATGTCATGTGCTAGAATGAGTTTTTATGTTTGATTTTTTATATGATGCACTAGCAGTTGAACTGAGATGCAATAGCTTTTAATTTGCGGTGTATGAGTATGAGTTAGGATAGATGTGGTGCATGACATGTGCTAGAATGAGTTTTTATGTTTGATTTTTATTTGATGCGAGAATGATTGAACCGAGATGCAATAGCTTTTAATTTGCAGCCAGATAAGAATGAGTTAGGGTTGATGTAGTCTTTGTTATGTGCAAATTTGACTTTGTATGCATGATTGTTAATATAATGTACTAGTTTTTAATTGGATCGAGAACTTTGTATGCATGTAGTCTACGTCACGTGCGAAAATGAATTTGAAATGAATGTGTTTCATTAACCCTTGTTTTGAAATCTACTAGAATGAATTTATGAATGCAAAATCATTGATTTAAAAATAAGATATTAAGTAGTTTATGATTTAAAAGTGAATGATGTTATTTTTAGATTAGTTAATGAAGGAGTTGTACTTGATCGTAAACCGGAATTCGTGGATGTAATAAGAGAAAAAAACTAAAAGTACCGAAAAGAAACGTCTGGGGTAGTCCGGAAGGGATGTGTTTTAACTTCACTTGTTGGGGAATGTGATCTAGTCATTAAGGGTAAGCGTAGCTTTTTGATGTCTGTAAAATTGTTTGTACCTTTGTCTGTTAAATAGTATGTGTTTATATAGTAGAGATTAAGATGAAAATTTATGATGGTGTGTTATTGATGCAATTGAAAAGTCTTTTTGTGCTATTAATGAAATTGGTTTAATGCAATTGTAATTTTAATGTGGGGTATGAGTTTAGTTTAAGTTATTCGATACAATTATAAAGATATAAAACTGCATTTTAATGCAATTATTGTAATTATAATGATGAAGTGATGCAAGTAGAATTTGTAAAGTGATGCGTAGTTCTAATGAAGTTATTGAATGAAGTTATTTTTATTTTAAATATGTTTTCATGATTTGATGCCGTAGCTTTAATTTTCTGTGTAGAACTTATGAAGATCAAACAAATGAACAAGTCAAGTAAGTAGTAAAATCAAAGGTAAAAGAACAAGAGAGGAAATTAAGGAAATGTTTGAAATAGAAGAGGAATCAAAGAGACCGAAAAAGAAGATTAAAGTAAAAGTCATTGAATCATATCGATAAAAGCATTGTAGTCATGATAAAAGAATCAAGAAAACGTACTCCAAAAAGAAGATCAATGTTAAAATACCGTCAGAAGAAACGTAAAAATGTGAATCGGAAAATGTAGAATCGAAAAGGAGAAGATGGTAAAAGTATGAACCCCGCAAATCGCAAATAAGAGGGTCTCCAAAAGTTTTGCGAATGTTATTGGAAGTTGTACAACCGGTGGGTTCTGACTTTTGAAGAGATGGGGTTTGGACATTATTGGAGAATTCAAATTTGAACAAACACCGTGAGTATTAGCAATGTGGTTATGTAAAATTTTGATTCGTAAAGTTGTTGTTTGGTTTTGAGTGATGAAAGAAAGATTAAGGTCACCGGGATCTAATTCATGAAATTCTTGGAATTCCAATGGGGAATATAAAGGTTGATGCTCTTCCGAAAAACAACAAATGCAGATGCAACAACAATAAAATGGAGGCAAACACTACCTTTAGAAGTATATGATCCGATGGACCTTCACATAAAAAGAAAATCCCAATAAGCGGTGTTAGAAACATATATTTGTGAAAGTACGATGATGGTTGGGCATTCAAAGTAGCTTTCTTGGTAATTTTCTTCACTATATTTGGATATGGTAACAAAGATGGATCAAGAATCAAAGGTTTCTACCATCCGTTGAAGACGTTGATAATATTAGAAGTTTGGATTGGTGCTCTTCTTGTCTTGAATGTCTGCAAGATTCATTAAAGAATTTTAAACCGAGATTATTTTCTCGGGACCAATTCTTCTTTGACGGTAAGTTATAAAAATTCATTTTTGCATCTCCCTTTAATTATTATCAGTATAATAATGTGATGCAAGAGAAAAATAATGTGATGCAAGATAATAATATAGTGATGCAATGACTTAGGTCTTTGTTTGATAAAAATATGATTTAGTTGAATGACTCAAAGTCTTTGAATGATTCCAAGATCTTGAGTGAACCCGATTCGAGTGAAATGACTGCTTGATATTTGTTCTGAATGAGCAATCTGAGTTGCTTGAAATTACCAATTTAACCTTCTGTCTGATTTTGTGTTTAACAAAATATATACTGTTTGATAAATAAATTATTAACTCGAATAAAAATATAATATAAATAAAGTAATGTTGGAATAAACAAAAAAATGTAAATAGTCTTATCGAAAGATCATAAAACAATATAAATTACGAACTAATCTTAGGTTGAAGCATTTAAAAATAACTCATTAGCAATCTCATTACGGAGATTAGCCATATATTCATTGCCTTGGGGACCCCATTGTATGTCGTCCATGCCTTGTCCCCCACTTCCTTCACCTTGTTCTTCAGTAGTAAACATGGTGTTTGCATCGCTCTCCAAAAATAATTGATCGTGAATGTTGCATTTCCTTATGAAGTTGTGGACCGCAAAGCAGCAATCACTACATTTCTTTGACATATTATAATAACAATACTCATGCATCAAGTAGATGGTCGACACTAGCGATTCACACAAGATCCAAAATTTGCATGCTTCTATTGTTTATATTATTGGATAAAATAAAGAGAATATATATGTACTTGAAAAACTATAAAAATTATTAGTTACCTGCAATAATTGTATGACAGTGGAATCAAAGCATGAGAGAATATCTAGTTAGTAGGGGCGGCTGTAGGGTATGAAAAAAAAGGTTATTTAAGAGAATATTAATGTTGCTGAATCACAGAGCAAGGCAGGAGGGGCGGCCCATTCAGGACTGGGTTGGACCACTCAGTGTACCTTTTTTCTCTACCAAACAAATCAACCTTTGACCGAATCAGATTTGAACACTGAATTGTTTTATTAAGTAGGTATCAAACAGCCCCTTATACTTGCAATTAGTTTTAATATATTGTGATGCATCAGAATATTCATTATTACTTTTGCTGATTCAGTAACAAGAATTTATTTAAAGCTTTTATAACTCATCGCATCACGCTTTTTCTTTATCGCAATATATCTTTTCTAAATCTAATATATGTTTTTTTTTTTTTTTTTTTCTTTCTTTATTTTGAAGCTTATCTACGTCAATTCAACTGCTTCGAGACTACAAGGGTGGATAGAACGATTACCGAAGCTTCCTAGCTTGGAGTTCAAAGTTGTTGAAACAAAGGAGAAAGAAGAAGTTGCGGGAGGATTTGGTCAACTTCCAATTGTTGAAGGAATGCAATTTATTGAAACTCCAAAGAAAAAACAAAAGAAGAATTTGAAAAAAGAAAAACAAGACGATTGAAACAGTATAAATTATAAAAATAAATTTGTAAATATTATTGTTATATCATGTGCATTAAAACATAAAATAATATAGTACTAATTATTGTTTATTCTTTTAAAAATAATATGAGGAGAATGATAGAAAAATGAACCGAGATGCGTAACTTGAAGATTTCAAGACAAAATCGATAGAGGTATTTTGAATATATTATGATGCAATACATTTAAAACAAATTGATGCGATAGATTAATATATTGTGATGCATGTATCATTGTGATGCATTATATCTATAAATCTTGATGCAATAAATTAATATATTGTGATGCATTAAACTAAAAAAAATTTAACATGCAGGAAATGACAGACTGCTTACAAGATATTTGGGCAGAGAGCAAAGATTTAATGATGCATACCAATGATAAGCTGATGTTAGCATTGAAAAAATATCCAGAAGATAAGAATATCAACAAAATTCTTATGGAGAGAAATATACTTATGAACAAGTATCTTGATGCATCGTTTATAATGATTCCAGAAGATACTGATAGAGGTAATGATGTTCAAGATGATACGAAGATAATGATGAAGAAGAAAGCGTTACGGAGATCTTGAAAATCTTGTTCAATGCGAGAATGTTATCGATGGAGTTAAGAATGATCTGAAGATAATGATGAAGAAAAAGCGTTATGAGGAGATCTTTGAAATTCTTGTTCAATCGAGAATGTTATCGATGGAGTTAAGAATGCATACGATGTTGAAACCGCAATCTTCAAAAGAAGGAGACAAAGCAGAAGGTCGATGGCAATCAAACAATCGACAAAATCTTGCTATTGTGTTGTTTGATTCATCTTTTCGGATTCATCTCGACATCACAAGAGAGCGATCAAGCATTGCTTGGGTATGATGAAGTTCAAGCATTGCTTGGGTCGGATGAAAGTGAAGCAAAGATTGGGTGTGATGAAGGTCAAGAAAACAAGGGTCTACGATGAAGGTGGGATCATAGATAAAAGTATTGAAATAAACCCAAGAAGTGAAATAATTTCACTTCATCAAAGACAATTATAAAATATGTAGTAATGTGTAATAACTTATCTAAATTTGGATATGTGTAATAACTTAACTAATTCTAATTTAACTATTAGAATTACGGAAAAACCGTAATTCTAATTTTGGATATATGAATTCATTTAAAGTTTTAGGATAAAATAAACTATTAGGCTTTAAACTTTATACTGTGATGCAGTGAATTTTAGATATGATGCAGTACTATAATAATATTTTTTGAATCATGGTTATTTATTTACTGCATCACAGTAAAAATAAAATTAAAAGAAGTGCATCAAAATTAAATTAGTACTGAATAAAATTTTATGAAAATTTAAACTTTTACATATTCTTGGTTACTACATCAAACCTATTTATTTATCATATATCTGGTTACTGCATCACATTTACTTGGTTACTGCATCAAATGTACTTGGTTATTGCATTCTATTTATCATAATCTTTGCTGCATCATCTTTTGAAACAGATGATGGATTTGTAGAAGATTCATGAGTATGATTTAGTTTCAAATAAGATTGATGGAATTTTGAATGAAATCCTTCATCAAGAAGCTTCAATGGAAATTCCAAAATGAAAAATCCTTCAATGAAAAGATTTAGAATGGATCTAGTAGATTCTCTTCTGCAGCCACCACCACCGTGTACCCATGAAAATCGCAAAAGATGGCCCATTTATGTGTACCCGTGAAAATCGCAAACACAAGGATTTGTCGGTGAGATGCGAAAAATTATTGAAAACAAAACAAGGAATCCCAAAATCTTTTCATAGTATAAAGTTGAAGTTGGACTGAAACAGATCTAGAGTGTGTGAAGAACATACTATCAAATCAGTTGTACCTATTCAAAAAGAGAGACAAGAAGATTTACCAAGTGAGATTCTGATATCTACTGAAATACAGAAAGAAGGCACTACATATACATCTAATGGTACCAAATTAAGGTTAGTGAAAAACAGTGAAGGAATCTTTGAAAGCGTGAAGCTAAAGTTTTATAAAGACAAAACTGATGAAGCACAAGGTATATCGTCAACTAATAAAATCGAAGATGTTAAAAAGCCACAGGCTAAAAAAAGAGAAGCTAAAAAACAAGAAGAAAAGTCAAAGGAAGAAAGACCAAAAGCTAAAAAGCCACGGGCCGAAAAGAAACAAGCTGAAAAGCCAAATGTGGAAAAGGCAGGAGCTAAAAAGGCAGAAGCCAAAAAGAAACAAGTTGAAAAGAAACAAGCTGAGAAACCAAAAGTGGAAAAGATAAAAGTCAAATGTGCAAAAAAGCAACTTGGTGAAAAATTCGAATGAAGAAAGGGAATTCTAAATCACCAAAGTTAAAAACCCACCGCACGTAAACGGAAAAACACAAAAGTTATTGAGAATGAAGATTTTGTTGATGCATCTCCAATAACATTCGTTCCTCCCGCAATTGGAATTCAAAGGAAAACGTGAAGTTAACCCTTACGGTGCTTTAGTTTCTCCATTTTATGAAAGGAAAGTTATCTTGTACAAACCATTTTCAAGAAGAAAAGAGAGTACTTGAATACATATGGAGCACAAGTAATGATGGAAGGTATAAAAATTTCACAACTCGTCATCGCATCACGGTTTATTTAGTCTTGCATCACCTTATAGTTATTAATGATACTATTATTAATGTTCGCATCTCAATTTGTTGAATGTGAATAATTTGTTGAATCTTGAATTACTTTATTTTTACTTGAATCACAAGTGAAATTGTTTTAAGAAAAAGACATGGAAATGGAGTGGACATTTTCGAAAGCTTTTATCCCGATGTCCAAGTTGCTACAAATATACTTGACATATGGAGCCTTGTACTAAACCACGAAGAGCGTCTGAGACAAGATTTCACGAGGTGCAAATGTATATTGTCATTCCGTAATGTTGGTGAGTGATTTAAATACACTATATAAGTAATTGTAAGCTGTAACTTTAGCCATTTCTGTTGAAGGGTTTATCTTTTAAGAAACTTAAATGTCTTGCATCACATATACAAGTCCGGATAAAGTTATGGATCTCAATTATAAAGTTAATGCATCTCGCTTAAAATTTTAGTGCATCATAGACTTTTTATTACATCCCATACTTGTGTGTCATAATAATTTATTGATTAAAACAACCTCATCACACGATTGAAAGTAAACCGCTAAAAAGAAGATATCAAAACTAATGGATGAAAACATGCATGTTGTTTTGAAACAATCGCCTCACAAGAGTTTAAGTGATGTTGATTTGGTAAGTATTCTTATTAATTTGATACTGAGACATTCCGTTAGGAATTAGAAATTCCAGTAGTAAAGAGTCGGTCACCTCAAGTATATGTAATCGCGAAAGCTCGTAGTCGTAGTTCATTAAGTTAAGTAGTAATTTAGTTTAGTAACACCGTGGAGGACGGACGGTCTTTACCCACTGTATGCCCGATCCATGACCCGTAGTGTGGCGAATTATGTAAGACTATAAATACTCTCTACCTTCCAAGGTAGAGAGTTGGAGCTCATAATAATATTTTCACTTTCTCTCACTAAGTTCCCTAAACCTCTAACTTTTCTCTCTAGAATTCCATCTTATTCGCCACCTTGTGTTATGGTTTGATGTGTATGTGAAAAGTTATATCTTACAATTGGTATCAAGAGCCATGGTTAGATCATATCTTGCACATCTTTGGATTTATAGTGGTTTTAGGTGGTTTTGAGTTTGAAAAGTTTAGTGGTTTTGCATCATTTGGTTGATTTCTTGTGTTAAAGTTTGAATTTTGTTGGTACTTTTATGTTTAGAATCATCAAAAGTGTTTAGGTTTTCATTTGGTAGCTTGAATCATCTTGGTTGGGTTGTTTTTGGATTGAAAAGTGAAGGTTATTTGGTTTTCAACTTTGGCGAATTAGCTCTGACTAGTTTTCTTCATAGCGACTTACGGTGTTAAAAGTTAGCGAGTTAGTGCTAGCGAGTTAAAGTACAAGTAGTGGAATCTCCACTACGATTAGCGACTTGTGGTAGCTTAATTAGCCTCAGAGCGAGTTGCTCTTTAGCGACTTGCATATCTAGCGACTGTGTAGCGATCATCGCACAAATTTGACTAGCGACTTAGTGCGTAGCGAGTTACTACTTAGCGACTTGTTTTCCTGCTGGCGACTTGGGACTCTAGCGACTTAGACGTGTAGCGAATTAAGGGTTAGCGACTTAGTGCATTAATTTCTAGCGACTTAGTGCACTAATTTCTAGCGACTTAGTGCATTATTTGGTAGCGAGTTAGCACGTTATCATCTAGCAACTCGAGTGATTGTTTACGGTTTTCTCTTGATTTAGTAAAATCCGTGAAAGAATCTATTTCGGTTTAATCATAGAGTTATAAAATCCGTATAATCATTAACATGTCTACCAACATTCCCATTGTTCCCTTTCGTCATTTCCATCGTTGTCGAGGATGTTCAAGCGGTGGCTCGGATACTCGTCCACCAATGCTTGACAGAATCGACTACGATTCTTGGGCTCAACGAATCGATTGTATTGCCTTGGAAAGGAAAATGGTGTAAACATTCTCAAATCCATTGATGAAGGACCATATCGGGTTGAAACGACTAGAGACATACTTGATACTAATGAAGATGGTACTCTGTCTCACGGAATGGATGGACCTAAGATGTACAATGAGCTTGATAATGAGGAGAAAAGAGATTCGATGCGGATATCGTGGCTTCAAACATTGTTCTTCAAGGTCTTCCCAAAGACATCTACAAGTCGATCAATCATAACACCGATGCAAAGGTTGTTTGGGATAACGTTAAGATGCTTCTCTCCGTCTGTAATTAACTATGGAAGACAGGGAATCCCAACTCTATGATGAATTTGAGCACTTCAAGATGAAACCGAGATGAGAGTGTTTATGAGTACTATGTGAGATTTCATAAGTTAGTGAATGACATGAGGAACATCAAGATGACTATGCCTAACATTCGAGTTGAACTCAAAGTTTGTGAACAACATGAATCCCGAATGGCACAAGTTTGTCACATCGTGAAACTCACTAAAGGATTGAAGCATACAAACTATGAGCAACTCTATGCCTTCCTCCTTCGAATGAGAGACATGCTATGTTTGAAAAGTTGATTCTCAATCGTTCAAAACCAACGGTGAGACAAGTTCGTCTAATGACTCAATGACTTTCTACTCAAACATTGGAATCACGACCAAAGCATCACAAGTCATTCCTTGGGTAATGGTAATCACAAACTCATCCCCGATCCTCGGTTCAAACAAGTCGATGCCGATGCACGCGTGGATAACATCGTTAATCAACTAGCTCTACTCATTAGTCAAAACATGAACTCTCCCACAAACCAACAACAACCTACGAACCGCATCTAACCCACATAATCAAGCATTTGTTAAAGATGGAAGGATCGTGGTGCAACCATTCAGAAAGACAAGATGATCGGGGAGAGGTGGAGCTGGGAGAGGTTATGTTGGAAACCGTAATCGAGGAAGAAATGGTAACCAAGGTCAAGCTAAGCCAATCAAATGCTTTAACGTGGTGGTGAGGACACTTTGCAAGGAACCGCACATCTCCAAAGCGCCCACAAAATGCCGAATACTTGAGAGATAAGATGTTCTTGGCTCAAGCTCGGGACAATGGTGCTACTTTGAATGAAGAGGAATCATTTCTTCTTGTCAAGGCAATGCCAAGACCTATGATGCGAGATGTAGATGAGCAAGCCCATTCGTGAGATAGGTCACAATCATCAAAATGCCTTTCAAGTCGGTGATTGCGATGCTTACGACTCGATGTGGATGATGGACCCCTCTGCACACACAATATTTATGGCTAGCATCTCTCCCATGGTGTCTCCCAGGTCACTTCTTCACCACAAGTCGGCCCATCAAAGGACAAACTCATCTACGAGGTATTAAAGCTATATGATGATGTCGATGTGCAACAGATGCATGACAAAGTACAACCAACCGAAACTTTTGAATCAAATATTGAAAATACGGGTAATATCAATATTGTCCCATATGATCAATACGAGAAACAAAGTGAAAGTGAAGTTGTACCTAGTGATGCATCTTCTGCGATCAACAATGACTATGTTTTGATGAATTCACCGCATGTGCTCCGATGATTCCATTATCTCGAACTAAATGCCTATAAGGAACGTGTTGCCATTTATGAACAACGCAAAATTTGAGTTGACCACTCGTGAGGTGAAATGGATGACCAAGCACGATACGAGAATTAGAAAAGTAATTTTAGAAGAAGTATTGAAACAAGAATTAAATTCTTTGCAAGAAAAACTTTCTAAAACATTAAGCAAAACAAGAACTTCAAGAAAGCGTGAAAATGCTTAAGCAAGAATTTAATGCAAAAGAATCAAAGCTCTTGAGAGATTTTTCTAATCGAAAACTTTGAAAAACAAACTTGAAAACAAGTTGTACATACAAGGAAACACCATTCGATCGCTCACATGGTCACCAAACATCGAGTATTAAGCGATAAGCATAGCATTCCCTTGTTGAGGAACCAAATCAGAGGTAATCAAAAAGGCTAGAAATGCTCATAAGGTGATTTATGATGGTAATGAAATTCTTAAGCCTAGGCGAAACCTAGTTGCGTTGAGTGCACCGAGGAAGATAAGAAATCGATGAAGTCACTAGGAAAGGATGAACAAAAACTAGATGACCCCAAATGCAAAGAGAAGAACATAAATATCACTCCTCATGATTATAAGAAGGAAAACTGGATTGCATTAAACAAGTTTAAGCCTCGAGACTTTGTTGACTCCGAACAAGTCTTCGGAAAATGGATTTAGATAAGTAAAGTCGAAAATATTGTAAAACAAATCCTCCCTTTGGAAAATGCCTAAAGCTACCATGTATCCTCCTAACACACCAATGCATCTTGTTCCTAGAACAATTGCCACTAAAAGCAATATCTTAATTAGCCAATACGTTATTTTTCAACTATTTGTTGATTTTGAGAAAACTTGCAAGAAAAGGATCACACCCACCGGCATTCTTGAAGGAGAAAGGGTTTGAACAAATGAAAGAATGTTATTTAACCGAGGTCATGCCCTTCTTTAAACTTTTAAAGGATCACTTTGAGAGTCTTAAAAGGGATAGAAAGCAGACATTAAGGGATGGAAAAGGAATTTGATGCAATAATAGTTGAAATTAGTGATTATGAGCGTGCATTAAAATATAATGAGATCGAGAGGAAGAACTCATACATTGAATGAGAATCTTATTCTTGAATGTGTTGCTCAAGATGTCTTTTATCGCTTCAAATTGCTCTATTAATGCTTCCAAATTTCATGAACTATCTGGCCTACGAAAGTCTCCCATGATCGTGTCATTGAGCTTGAAAAACTATTTCTAAACTTAATGAGAAAATTGAACGGATGATCATGACAATTTGGTTAAACATTTTCTAAACTAGAAGTTGAGTATTTTAATCTACAACTAAAATATCAACATCTCAAAGAAAATGTCAAAACTTCAAATTTCAAGACATCTTCGATGTTCCGAGTTTGATGCGATTTTTCAAATAAACAAACGAGATGAACAGATTCATGCTCGATGTAACACGATCGTAAAGTTGAAAGTCCAAATCTCTCAATTAAAGGGTCAAACGAACAATATGACAGGTTCCCAAATGCCTCCTTCTTTAGATTCTCAGAATTCTCAAACGTTTCATCTTCAAAACCTAGTAAATGCTTTACAAAAGGAAAACGAAAGTTTCCTTGAAGAGAATGAAAAGGTTAAACGTCATTTCAATGAGTTGTTTGAATCAATTAAAGTCACTCGTAACAAAAACAACGAACAAATAACTTCATTGCAAAAGGAAATTGAGAATCTGAAGAGTCGGTAAAAGGAAAATGCCAATGATCAATGCAGAATGTTGTATCTAAGGTTCCTCTCGGTAATAAATCTACTTTATCCGTGACATATGTCCCCTCACCTAAGGAACAACAAACTTGCCATTCAAACATATTTCTCATCCCTTAAGGATTGCTTAGAATGCTGCGTGAGATTGTTGAAGAGGATAAGCTAGAGAAACCTCATGATAATGCAATTGGACATGCATGCTTATATGCCAAACGATCTCAAGAAATCTTAGAATGTTTGATCACTATATGCCCAAAGACATTAGGTGAGAGAGTTAACCCTTGATTCCATGCTCAATGCCTAAGGCCAAACATGACATGCACTCGATTCCCAATAGTTTGAATGTGAGAGTAGTGCACAAGTGAGTAGTTCGATTTTAGATCCATCAATACTAGGAAAGTGAACTCAAATGTGCCTTCTAGGAGTACTAATCTCAAGACCTCTAATGTTAAGAAAGTGAACCTGAGTGCACCGCATGTAGTTCAGATCCTAGCACATCTAAGCAGTGGTGCAAAGAGTAGTAAAACAAACTAATGTTCCCATTCCTCTACAGAGTAATCGGTGACATTAAAGGGAGCGGTCAAAGTCTCAAGACAATACAAGGAATGATAGGACCTCTCAAGCTAAGAATGTGCACCGGAAGAGTAGAAGAACAATCTAGGAACCTTAAGTTCGAATCGAATAAAACGAATCGTGTTGATTCTAGTATTAGCCATAGGCGTCTTGTGATTAATTCAATTCGATGCTATTTGCAAACCTTGTACCGATGATTGCTTGAATTCATTTCTAATCATGAATGTGATGTTAATGTTTTGCCTAATGATGTTAATTGTCCGATTAATGTTGTTAATGCTAAAATTCATGCTAAAAGGCTAAAAGGCAAAAGCGAAAGAGTTAGAAAACAATGAAACCCTGGGAAGAACATTCGTGAGAATAGGCTTTATTGGATACCATTGGTCATAAGACTAATCGATAATGCCCACTAGAAAATGGATGCCTCTTGGTAGAACTATTCCTTAAGAAGTGGTCACATCAGTAAATAGGGCTATCTGAGACACTAGTATTGCATCTATTCACAATGATTCCATTACTTCACCGTCGATATGAATGCTTCTATTTCGATGTGGGTGGTCCAACTGTTGTTACTAACCAAATGGAACCCATTCTTGCATGGGGATCCCAAATATCCGATTATCCATTCTTGTTCGTGTTCAATGCGCAGATCGTTCAAATCGCTCGTGGTACCGGACTCAGCCGTTCCAAGCATATGATGGAGACCGGTCACGCTCATGAACTCGTGAGCAAATTCATCGGATGATAGATTTGGTAATGATCATTTCAAAGCTATATGGGTTATGGAGATTATGTTGTTGGTGATAGTGTCATCTCCGTAGTGTATTATGTGGAAGGTTTAGGTCATAATCATTCTCGTTGGTCAATTACGTGATTCTCGATCTAGAAGTGGCCTTAAAACATACCCTTTGTTAGAGATCTTAATGGTAAGGAACCTGTTGAAAGGAACTCGTGGCTCAAACCTTTACACTATCTCTATCGATGACATGATGAGAGCTTCACCAATATGCTTGTTATCAAAGGCTTCAAAAACAAAGTCATGGTTATGGCATCGTCGTCTCAATCACTTGAACTTGGCACAATCAACGATCTTTCGAGAAAGGACTTAGTTGTAGGTTTACCTAGACTAAAGTATGAAAAGGATCATCTTTGTTCAAGATGTCAATTGGGAAAAAGCAAGAAGTATGCCCATAAACCCAAACCTACTAACTCTCACGAAGTTCTTCATATGATTCATATGGATTTATGGACCAATGAGGGTGCGAATATCTTTGGGAAGAAATATGTGTTAGTTGTGGTTGATGATTATTCTAGATTCACTTGGGTCAAGTTCTTAAGGACAAAGGATGAAACTCGATATCATCATCAAACTCATCAAACATTGCGAGTTAGACTAAACAAAAGCGCCGTAATTATCGAGCAGACAATGGAACCGAGTTTGTCAACAAACAACTTAGTGAATTCTATGAAAGCGTTGGAATCACCATCAAAGAAGTGTTCCACGAACCCTCAATGAGCGGTGTAGTTGAAAGACGAAATCGTACTCTTGTTGAAGCCGCTAGAACAATGTTGATCTACTCAAAGGTTCCAATGTTTCTCCGGGTCAAGCTATTGCCACCGCATGCTACACACAAAATCGCTCCTCGATTCACACCACTCATGGAAAAACTCCATACGAACTTGTCCACAACAGAAACCTAATCTATCTTTCCTTCGTGTGTTTGGTGCATTGTGCTATCCAACTAATGAGGTCAAGACTTGGGTAAACTTAGAGCTAAAGTCGACATTGGAATATTTGTAGGATATGCACCCAACAAAAGGGATACCGAATCTACAACAAAAGAACCCGAAATATCATGGAAACAATTCACGTTACGCTTGATGAGTCGACGGTCAAATGGCTCTGGACACTCCACTCGGGACCCGCACTTCATAATGATCCTATTGGTTCATCCTTGTTCCAAACTCCTCTCAAGAAACACCATATGTACCTCCATCAAGATGATGTAAAGAAATTGTTTGATCCAATGTTTGATGAACTGTATGAGTCTACTACTAATGAGGTCTTGATCCTACTGTGAGAGGATGCTCGATTCCGTGAATGAAGTCAATCCATCGGCCAATATCCGTAAGTCAAGAAGCACCTGTCACGATCCTTGATCTCATCAACAAATCATCATTCTTCAAATGTACATCATGGAAATGCTTCGCATCAATGATGAAGTTAATCCCTTGCGACTCTCAAGATGCTCCATTTGAAAACATATTTGCTACTCACGAATCATCAATGAGAACCATCTTCTTGAGGAGACATCGACTCGCCTACTCCCGCCTCAACAAATGCCACATGAACACTTCGAAAATGGACTCACGATCATCCATTAGACAACATCATTGGTAATCCCTCTCGTCTGTATCAACCCGAAGCAACTCGCAACCGATGCCTTATGGTGCTTCTTCAACTCCGTACTATCTAAGATCGAACCAAAAGATGTTAAAACTGCTATGAATGAAGATAGCTGGTTCAATGCTATGCAAGATGAAATTCATGAGTTTGATCGTCTTGATGTATGGGAGTTATAGCTCTAAAATGGATCTTCAAAGTAAAACTTGATGAGCATGGTGATGTGTTGAAGAACAAGGCTCGATTAGTTGCTAAAGGATATCGTCAAGAGGAGGGTATAGACTTTGAAGAATCTTTTGCTCCAGTTGTTCGAATCGAGGCCATCGAATCTTTCGGCTAATGTCGCTAGCAAAACATGGTGGTTTATCGATGGATGTGAAGACGGCATTTCTTAACGGAGATCTTAAAGAAGTCGCTCACGTCGACCAAACTGAAGGATTTGTGAATCAAGAGCATCCTACACACGTTTATCGTTTGAAGAAGGCTCTTTACGGTTTAAAGCAAGCTCCAAGGGCATGGTATGATACACTGTCTAAGTTTCTTCTATCAACCGGATTCATCAAAGGAGCGATTGATCCTACATTGTTCACGTGAAGTCGTGCAAACATTTGATTCATGTTCAAATTTATGTTGATGATATTATTTTGCCTCGACCGACCCAATGGAATGTGATCGTTTTCAAATGAAATGAGTTCAAAGTTTCAAATGTCAATGATGGGACAAATGTCATTTTCTTAGGATTACAAATTTCACAAAGTCCCGAGGCATTTTCATAAATCAATCTAAATATGCAACAGAGATTTTAAAGAAATTTGGATTTGATTCAAGTGACCTGTTGACACCCCATGATTGACCGAACCAAACTAGATGAGGACCTCTCGGGGATCATGATTGACCAAACGAAATATAGGAGTATGATTGGATCCCCGATGTACCTCACGCTAGTAGACCGTACATCTTATTCTCTGTATGCATGTGTGCTAGATACCGTGCTAAGCCTACTAAAAGCACCTTGAAGCGATTAAACAGGTCTTCGGTATCTCCAAGGAACCATCAATATGGGACTATGGTACCGAAGGACACCGGTATGTCACTAACGGCCTATGCAGATGCCGATCATGCGAGTTGTCAAGATACACGTCAAGCACGTCAGGAGGTGCTCGATTTTTGGGTGATAAGCTTGTGAGTGGTCTTCAAAAAGCAAATGAGTACTTCTATTTCCTCTACAGAGGTGAATACATAGCCATGTCATCTTGTTGTGCTCAAATCTTATGGATGAGATCTCGATTATCCGACTATGGCTTTGAATTCAACAAAATACCTCATCTTGTGATAATAAAGTGCTATTGCTCTCTCATGCAACAACGTTCAACACTCAAGAGCTAAGCATATCGACATTCGACATCATTTCATCGGGAACAAGTGGAAAAAGGTGTGGTGGAACTATATTTTGTGAGGTCTCGAATATCGTTAGCGACATCTTCACCAAAGCTCTTCCAAGAGAACGTTTTGAGTTTATTCTTCCACGTCTTGGTTTGAAAAGCCTTCAACCGAAACTCTCAAACGCCTTCAGGAGGAAGACGAGGAGTAAAGGTCTATCATCATCTATCTCTTGTATATATCTATTCGAAAATCAAAAGACAAAATTATAAAATCTTCAAAAATCAAATAGAAAAATATAAAACTTTCAAAATCCATAAAAATCTGAAAAATTCGAAAAATCTTCAAAAAATATTGTCTTTTTTGTCATGTTTTTCACCGTTCGATAATATCTACGGTCTTTGTGCTGTCATTCAAAGAATGACACGGGACTTTAGATGTTGTTCGAACTCTTAAAAAAAAAAAAAAAAAAAAAAAAAAAAAAAAAAAAAAAAAAAAAGAGACTTTCAGCAATAACCCGCTTTTAAAGAAAGAACAGAGCCATGTTTTACCATGTTTTCAAATCCTATGCTCGATTCTATAAACTCCTATCTCTTTGAAAACTAAATGCTTTGAAAAATAACTCAATCTCTATTTTTATAATCATCGGGACTTATTTGTCAAAATCTCTATCTCTCAATCAACTACCTACGCCATTGATTGAGGGGAGAATGATTTCAATTAAATTAAAAGTTATTTGGCATTAAATTGTTTTCAAAAGATATACATGCATGTTTTATAAATGGAGTTTAAAGTCTCAAAAGCCGATCCGTATCGCTTAAAACACTTTCACAAATCAAGTCACAATTCTCCTTAAAGCTCTCAAAATCAATTTAATCTATACGAGATCACAAATTACAAATGATTTGATAATTGTGATCGGGGAGAATGTGATTTAAATTGGATTTAGACCGATAATTAGGTAAATGGTTATAAAAGAATGTACATGTCGTCCTTCTCACATGTGACAAACGATTTCAATTTTTCAATGCACATGTTGAGGGGAGCATCTATCTTAAACCTTTGATTTAAACGTGATCATTCATCCTATGTGCGGGTTCCTCTAGTATGTGCAAAACTCTTTTCAAACCTCGAGGCACATATTGAGGGGAGCTAAATTCATGGAAACCTCATCCTTCCCGAAATGCTATTCCAACTTGATCTATTGAGGAAGTGATGTTGATATCTTTAGAAAATGGTAATTAAAAGAAGAAAATTCTTTCTCTTGCCTCCGTGTGCAAAACATTTTCAATACTCGATGCACATGTTGAGGGGAATTCTCGTTCTAAAATATCAAAACAATTCAGTACAAAAGCTTTGATAATATATCACAAGTATCCGAATTGATTTTCAAATGGTTTTCAATTGGATCCATTGGCGAGATGAACAATACCAAATAGACCGACCAACTTTACTTCATGTACGGTGATATAAGGATGATAAGGTTAGGTATGTGTTCCCATGATCCGCCGTAATCGGAGGGATCTACCCAGGACAATCCACTAGTTAGTGTAGAAGTCCTTAGGTATGATGATAAAAGGAGAAAAATGAGATATGGGAAGAGTGCGGACTAAGACCGAGCTAGTCTTGGAATAAACCCAACAAGGTTCTAGCTATGAAGTCTCTGTAAGTAATCAAGGGGTTGAAGAATTAAAAGAATTGAATGAAAATAGGGTGAAAACAAATGACCCTCCATTTATTCAACCTTAGCGTAAACCGGGTTCAATTCATATGCTACCGATGGTAACATCGGTATTGAAGACAAGACGTCATGGACCCAAAGGACGATCGCACTTCAACTTTCCAAACCACTCAAGTTCCTCTTAAAAGGGCTTGTTTCATTCTCACGGGAACCGACATTATCTATCGACTTTCTTAGAGATGGTTGATATTGAAGAAGAGACCTCTCCCTAGTCTCCGTTATAGGATCCAAATATGCACAAATTGAGTCTAGAGCCACGAGATCATCAATAAATCTCATTAGGACACTTTCAATGAAGACCCTCTGCTTCACACAATGTGGAAAGAGAGATTATATCATGACTCCTACGCATTACCCTTGTGGTATTGCCGAACATCCGAGTGATGTGTTTACACACTCACAATGAAGATGGAAAGCCTCGAGCCAACATCAAACAAGCTCCGGTAGGTGGCATGTGAGATCTATTTTATAGATCAACCATGTGACAACCGAATGAAACAATGGGGCGATTCAACTTCTTGAATCAATCACAGTTCGAGTTAGGGATTGACGGATACCTTTGAAAAACCGGTCTTCGTGCTTATAAACTCTTTTCTTTAGCACATCGTCCGTGTACTTATTTTCAAACCAAAAGGTATTTTATGATTGATAATTGATTTTCAATAAAACCTTCGTTGTATTGCAAAAACAATTTCTATTGAGCAATACACGATTGTTTCTCAAATCTCTTTTCATCAATCGGTGGACTTAAAATTATTTGGTTCACTCACTCCGTGTTGTCTTCTTTGAGACGTTCGGTTTGAGAACATTGAACATTGCGAAACCCCGTCAAGGAGATTCTT
Organism: Chrysanthemum lavandulifolium; assembly: GCA_022545495.1. Classification (NCBI taxonomy): domain Eukaryota; kingdom Viridiplantae; phylum Streptophyta; class Magnoliopsida; order Asterales; family Asteraceae; genus Chrysanthemum; species Chrysanthemum lavandulifolium. The sequence goes on from CM040242.1 coordinate 56,080,277, forward strand.
AGAATCCTACCGATCACAAGCAAGACTTGTCCGATCAACGGGAACCGTGGGCCGTGCACCTCAATTCAACGAAAGTGATCAAAGACACTTTCGTGCGATTTGTTGCTAAGCTGTTGTATGCGTGTACGCCCGACGTTTGTTGATCGTAATGAAGCGGTCAATCCACGGCCGCATGCTCACTTAACACATTCATCTCAAAAGAAATCATGATTAGTGCATCAATGACTCGATATTTTCACTCCATGCTTCGCCACGCCGCCAATATCGTGATTCAACAAATGCTTCCGCTACTACGATGAGAAGATATCATGATCCGAATGTGAGCATGTCGGTCCCAAAGTCACAACAACACAAAATACCAACACCACAAAGGATGTGTCGAGATTGTTGATTGTTGATGATCTCCAAAGATGGCTCAAAATTATCATCACGTGGATCAAGAAAGACCTCCACTTGGAATAACCAAACATGCAATGTGATGAATCAATGACTACGAGCTTATGAGCAAAGGACTACATCAAGAATGCAAGATCAACTGTTAATGTAATATCTATTTGTATTCAATGTAATTTTGGTGTATAATTGAGGTGACCTCCTTAGGGGAGATTGTTAGGAATTAGAAATTCCGGTAGTAAAGAGTCGGTCACCTCAAGTATATGTAATCGTTAGAAAGCTCGTAGTCGTAGTTCATTAAGTTAAGTAGTAATTTAGTTTAGTAACACCGTGGAGGACGGACGGGTCTTTACCCACTGTATGCACGATCCACACCCGTAGTGTGGCGAATTATGTAAGACTATAAATACTCTACCTTCCAAGGTAGAGAGTTGAGCTCATAATAATATTTTTCACTTTCTCTCACTAAGTTCCCTAAACCTCTAACTTTCTCTCTCTAGAATTCCATCTTATTCGCCACCTTGTGTTATGGTTTGATGTGTATGTGAAAAGTTATATCTTACACATTCTATTAATTATGAGTTTTAAAAAATGTTGATGCGCTTAAAATATCTACGTGTTTTCTTCCTATGATAAAGATATCGAAGAATCACATCATTTCTATCGATATGCTTTAATTTGAAGATCGTGGAAATAGATATCATTGACAACATAGATAATGATCTTGAAGATTTAGGCGTAAGATATGGTGCTTATGCAAACAACGTGGTAAGTATAATACAATTCTTTTTCTTATTCAATCAGAGTTGAAACAAAAAGTTACCGTGTAAAAATCTATTACATAACATTTCTGCATCACATTTTAATTCATCGAATCACGACTATAAAAAATGTTATTGATATGCTTAGTGCAACAAAAGTTATAAAGTTACTGCAACTTATTGAAAATCACTGCATCACTGTTATAAATTTAGTGCATCATTGACTTTATATTTTTTTTATATTTCTTACAGATATTCGCATTTGTTAACTACACCGGAAGAGTAGACCACCCTAGATATGTCGATTTCTTGATAGTTGTACCTACAATTATAAATATGCATGGAGAACGACATTCAATAGTTCGGACTGTGGCATATTTGTGATGAGACATATGAAACATATGTCGCCGTGGCATTTTTTTGCACGAGTTAAAGAAAGAAAGCGTTGGACAAAAAGTACAACTAAAGTTGTTCTTGCATAAAGTACTTGTGAAGATAATTCTTATGGATTTTAATGAAGAAAAGCCAAAAGTTTTGAAAGAAGCGAGAAGAATATGTGAAGAAACAACCAAAGGCCTTTAAAATCATAATGGACGATAATGTCAAAGTTTCTCAAGAGATGTTCAAAACAATGAATGAGCGTGTATTAAAGATGTTAGATTATTAAGTAATTTTGATAAAATACTATTGGATGTTTTAAATTCTTGATTGTAATAGTTTGGATCACTAAATTTTAAATATCAATTATAATACTTCTTAATGAAGAAAGTCGTTTTTGATATTTATTAAATTTAAATAATGTTGTTTAATGCTTATATCAAGTGCAAGACAGTTTAAATAAGTGATGCATCACAATGAAATTTGTGTTATTAAAAAGTTTGCCTATCTCGCAAAAAGATAATTATGAATACTAGTGAATTTTGTAAAACATTGAAAACTTGAGGGCAAGATGCACTATCTTATAACATCAAAAAGCACTAATAAGAAAACTCGTTCATTCAAATTTAACAAAAACACGCCAACAACTTTTTCTCTCTCTCTCTCTATCTCTCAGACTCTCAAAACTCAAAACCCTAAAACAATTATAAAAATTATGCATTTTCAATGAGGAAAAGAAAGCAAAGATAATTCACCACCAAGTAAGTGTATTTTAATCGATAATCATGATTTTCTTCATCAAAAATGTTTTAAATTTCTAAAATAGTTTATTTTTATAAATTTAGAAAATAAAAAAGCGTAAAGACGATCATTGTTGAAAAAGAAAAAAGATAAAAACAAGTTGAAGCGAAAAATCAATTAAGTTTTAAATTTATGAGATATAGTTTTATGATGTATAAGGATGAATAAGGTTGAAGGTAGTTTGCCTTATGTGTGTTAAATGTGTTTTTATACCGTTTGTTTGAATAAGGTTGAAGGTAGTTTGTTTGTTTGATGTTATGTATCAAAAATGTGTTTGTTTGCATTGTTGTGTGAAAGATGCATTGGGTTTTGTCTTGAAATGCGTAGGATTAATGAATTAATGACTTATAACAACCGGTTTAAATAATCTAATGCAATAGGAGTTCTTATGTGTCTAGGAATTGAAATATGAGCATAATTTTGGTTAAATGTACCTTATGTGATGCACTAGGAATTGAAATGTGATGCAATAGATTTTAATGCTATAACTTTTAATTTTGGTTAAATGTAGTTAGGACCGATGCAGAGCTTTTAATTTTGAAGAATGTCTGCGTAATATCGATAAATGAAGCACATGTGAAGTGAGAAAGAAATTTTGAATGCTTATTTGTTTTTGTAATGTACTAGTGTTTGTCTTGTGATGTTATAGTGATTGAAGTGAGATGCAATAGGCTTTAATTAACGCGTGTGTGTGTAAGATATAATAATTGTAGCCTATGTGATGTACAAAAGAGGTTTTGTTTTCTTGACAATTTATGTGATGTACTAGTGGTTGAATTGAGATGCGATAGCTTTAATTTGCGCATAATAAGTAAAGTAGTATAAATGTAGCTTGCCTATGTGATGTAGAAAGAGATTTTGTATGCTGATGGTTTCGTGATGTACTAAAAGTTGAACCGAGTTACAATTGATCATATTGAAACAGATGAGCAAGAAAGATGAAGAAGACACCACATTAATTGATCCCGCTTTAAAAATCGCTGCAACAAAATGGAATGAATTATTTACACCTTGTTTCGAACATCGAGGAAGAAAACTAAAGGTGCTGCATTTAAATGGAAAAGATCCCAATGTAAATCAAAGACAAGTAAAAGGAAATTTAAGGGTAAAGATCCATGCAGAGTTGGATTGATTCGATACAACTCCGACTAAAAAAAAAGAAGGTTAAGAAGGAGGATGAAGATATAAAAGAAGTGGTTAGAAAGAACGAACCCATATCTATCAAGAAGAATGTCACCTAGAAATCTACAAAAGTTCTTGAGACATTGAGGACTCCTCAGGTTAAGGAATTAGAAAATCTGGGGTTTGGTAATTTTATAAAATTTCCATTTTGATTCAATACCGTCACAATTAGGAATGTGGGTTGTTATAAATTTCGATACAGAAACTTGCTCGATAAAAATGAAAAATGGAAGAAAGATCAAAATTACTCGAGAACTGATCAGGGATATGCTTGGAATTCCAATGGGGGAGATAAAAGTTGAAGCACTTGAAGAGAAAAATCTATTAGAAGAGACTACTACAAAATGGAGAGAAATGTTGGATAGTATTGTTGTGAAAAACAAAATTTATATACAAAGGTTGGAGGAACATTTGAGTAATATAAAAGAAGTTGGTTGGGAATTTCAAGTTTGTTTCCTTGTCCTCTTCTTCTCTGTTTTTGGTCAAGGAAACAAAGATGGGCAGGTAAATGAGAGAATTATACCAATTCTCTCTAACACTGATAATGTTTCAAAAATGGATTGGTGCTCATATGTTTTAGAGTGTATGGTGAAGGAGTGTACCGGGTTTAAACCAACTTCATATTACAGTGGACCATTACTTTTGCTGGCTGTAAGTTTTTTTATCATTAATTGCACTAGTAATAAAAAAGTATTAGCCACTGATTATGACACTAGGATGCAGTAAAATATAAAAACTCTGATTGATAGATTATGACTCTATGATGCAGTAGACATAAAACATTGATGCACTAAATTTGACACTATCATGCACTAAATGTTAAACTGTGCTGCAATACATATTAAACAAATAAAATACACTTTCTATTATATTTTTAATACTCATTTATTTTTGAGATCATATATCGTTAATTCAACAACATCCGAGACCATAAAAGTTGAGAAAACTGCTCGACTTTCAAAACATGGAGTTCAAGACCTGTTGTATCAAAGACAAAAAGAAGAGCTTAAATTGGGTTTTGGTTGTCTACCAATTATGAAAGGTGTGGAGGTGATTGAACCAAAGATAGAAAGGGCTCAAAAAAAAAAGAAATTGATTAAAAACAAAATAAGAGTGAAATGTATATTAAATAAAATTTATTTAAATTTGTAAAAGTTGTTTATTTCTAATTGAATTCTATGTTGATTTATTAACAGGACTATATGGAACAATTGATATAGATGAAGCAAATAGAGAATTCCAAGCAAAACTTTTGAGGTATTATTAATTAAAAACATTGTACCACATGATGCACTAGATTTTGAACACGATATAATTCATTTAAACTTTAAGAAATATGATGCAATAATTTACGAATTTTGATGCACTAGTAATAAATTAACATGCGGTACATTAATACACTTTGGTGCAATATAATTGAATTAAAAACTATAATGCATTTAGCTAACTTTGTTTCTTTTAAAATATTTAGGAAATGAAGAGGATATAAGAGCAGTTTATATTATGTAATCGATTGATGTTGCATACGATTACAAGTTGAGGATAACGGAGATTAAACCCAAGGACGAGGAGATGAAGAAATTGATTCAAATAAGAGAGGATTTGTTTGCTAATTCATATAAAGAAGATAGCTTTGATAAAGAAATTGTTGATGAGGGACATGGTGATAAAGATAAGGAGGACGGGGATAAAGATGGGGATAATGTTGATGAAGGTGGTAAAAAAAATGTGGACGATAAAGTTGGGAACGATAATGTTGTTGAAGGTGATAAAGATGAGGAAGATGCGGATAAAGATGGAGAAAAAAATTATGATAAAAATGTTGATGAGGAAATTGTTGATGAGGAACATGGTGATAAAGATAAGGAGGATGGGGATAATGTTGATGAAGGTGGTAAAAAAAATGAGCACGATGGTTATAAAGATAAGGAAGATGGGGATAAAATGGAGATAAAATGATGATAAAGATGAGAACGATGAGTATAAAGATGGTGATGATGGAGAAGATGAGAAAGATGACATTGATGAGGATAATGATGGAAATGGTGGGGATAATTGATGAGTGTCTAAATACTCATCATTTTTGTACCATCTAGACTGCAAAAACATCTGAAAACACTCAGAAACGCATCAAAATGATAAAAATATCACAAACAAGTGTTTTATGTGTTTTAAATGCAAAAATATCAAAATCAGATGAAAAACGTATCAAGTTTGCATTATTGGCAGTTTTAGTCCCTCAAGTTTGAAAATGTGTCAAATATAGTCCCTGGTCATTCCAAAACTTGTAAAATATCACAAAAGGTCCTTAGGAATTCATAAGTTGTCAAAACAAGTCCTTGAAATTCAAAATTGCAAAATTACAATTTAGGTCCCTCAAGTTTTGAAAATGTCAAAATTAGTCCTTGGATTTATAAAAAATGGAATTTTATGCATATGGTCCTTGTACTATTCATGTTTGGCAGGATAGGCCCTTGTGAGAACTTTGGGAAATGGACAGATTCAACCCTTGAAGTTTGGCAGAATTACATGTTTGGTCCTTGGGTTATTAACTACACCAAACGGATCCTTTATATTATCCAAAACCAAATCCAACCATTTCTTCCGCCCAACATACCCCCAAGCCCAAGTCAAACCCCCTTTTCCCCAGTCAAACCCACCAAGCGCTAAAGAAACCAGAGATCTGTTTATCTCTTTCACCCAAACCAGTAAACTAATACCACTTGGTTTCACCACCCTTTCCACCTCACCCCATCTATCTCAAACACTCATCCTTACCTTTTCCACCTCACCAACATAGCCCAAAAGCATTTAATGCTTCCCACCAAGTGACCTTCAACGTAGTACTCACATAACTGCTTTTGCCGCCAAATCAACCCCAACCCCATACACCGCTATCCAACTGTTCCTCACACCTCCACAACCTCCCAAGGAGCATTTAATGCAAAACACGCTTATGTGACTTTTGCGCTAAAAGCAAATTTGATGGCCAAGATTCGTTTGACCACATCAATGGCTGGAAAATGGTGGGAAATGCTCAGAGTGCCAGTGGGAAACTTTTGGATGTCTATAAAGAAAGAAAGAAGCAGAGGAGAAGAATGATTAGAGTGAAGTAGTGTAATTTAGTGTAGTTTATGTCATTTTTAGCTTAATTTTAATTTCCAGTGTTTGTCCAAGCTTTCAAGCTTTTAATTTCAAATCTTCAATATATTGTTAAACTTTTCTCAGCAGCAATTTCAGCTTTAAGTCAATATTACAGATTATGCAAATTTTCCTTATGTTGAAAATCTCATGAATGATCAAATCCTGTTTGTAGATGTTATCAAGGACTGAATAAGTCCAAGAAAGCTTCTAAATAGCTTATTAAAGCTGTTAGATTCTTCATAATTCAGTTTGGTATAAAAATAGAAAAAACAAGAAAAATCAAGAAAAATATTGAGAAAATAAGAATTCCATTGAAGAAATGATTAAGTCTGGTGCAGAGCTGGTATGTGGATTGCTTTTGGGTATTAGGCTTTATGGAAAGCCATAGAAGTGATTTCAGTCCTTGGTCTTTTGTCTTGTGCAGTAACTCAATTGTAAGCCATTACTTTAAAATTTATATTATCTAGTTTTAGCCATTAAACCTTGTCAATTCTAGTTTAATACTGTTAATTATAATCTTTATCGGTTGATCATTAGGTTATTTAGTTTATAAAACTAGTTGTAGTGTATAAAGCTTCTTATGACTTATTAAAATGGTGTTTGGATTTTTTGAGTTTGATAACTCGAGAGGTTGTTTTAGTTGAACTTTCCGGTTGGTATATGTTACATTATGTCTAAATAGAGTAATCTAACCATAAAATTCGAGACTCATTAGACAAAAGTCAAAATCTTATGTGATTGCCTTTGGCGATCCTAATTGTTGGGATTTTGAGTAGCCAAAATCAGTTTACAAGCTTAAAGTTGTTAGTCTAGCTCTAGATACTCTCATTTTAGCTTATTACAACATAATTAGTTAATAAAATCAATCGAATCTCATAAAAGTCAATCTTCCATTTACAGATATAAAAGTCAATTTGGAAAATCCAGTTTTGTAAAACTTTGTTAATGTCTCATGTGTTCAATAATGGATCAAATTCAATGAGATTTGGATATTTGAAAGATGAGCTGGTCTAGTTTAATAATCTCATAGTTGCTTTCCTTTTATCATATGTCTATAAGCTAAAAATCAGCTACAAAGAATGCCTCGAATGCCACTCACAGACAGTGTGCTGCAGGCACTCTTGAGACCTCTACAAGCTTCATTCAAGCTTGTGAGGAGCTGGTCTTTGGTCCTTGTGTAGTTATCCGTGTCTACTTTAAGTCTCTTTATCTGTTTTCCATTTAACTTACTTGTGTAGCTTATGCACGATAGCTTAAAGGTACCCCCTAATCATTGTTTTGCTAAATAAGCCAATAAGCTCAAAACTAATTTAAGCTTCTATAGTGATCTAGGGTACTTATAATTAGTTAATTTATACTTAATATAGCATTATTTAGCTTATGTGTTCAGATGGTACTCATTTGTAGCTTATAGCTTATTTTGGATTCTTATTATTAGCTGAAATTGCAACCTTATTTTCCTCCAAATAAGCATATGTTTTATATTTTTATAAACTTAGAATAATATTTTAACATTTTCCTGAATTTTTCAGATTTTTCCATCAATTTTCTATTTTCTTTATTTTAACTAGTTTTAATCTTTTTAAATAGCATTTAATACTAATAAATTATAAAAGTCCAAAAAATGATTTTTCAATTTTCTTAGGTTAAGATAAATATAAATAGCCTAAAAGTATTTTTCTATAATTTTCTTAGTTTAAAAAGTATTTTTTAGCATTTTAATTAGTTTTAAATAGTTTTAAATTAATAATAAATACATAAAAAGTCTAAAAAATATCTTTTCAGTTTTAAAATTAGTTTTATCATTTTTTAGATTTTTCTAAATCTTAAGTTTATTTTTCTAGTCTTATTTCATATTTTCTTGTATTTTAGGTAATTATTAAATAGTTAAAAATAGTTTTTAATTAATAAATAATTAGATAATTAGTGGTAAAAATAATTTTATTTTTCTAATAATTTTCTTATATCATTAGGAAATTAAAAATGTCATTTTCATATTTTTAGGACTTTTATTTCTTAGTTTTCACTTTTTATTTTGTACGTTTACGTAATTTTAAATTTAAACGTAAGTTTTTAGTTTTAAACGTTCATCATCATTGTAAAAATAGTGATAGCATTTATTTAATATATTTTATCTTTTTAATTTTCTTAATTTGTATTTAAGTCGCTTTATTTTATAAACTTTTTCAGTAGTGTAGTGTTCAATCCTAATCATTTCTGATCGCTATCATTAGTGATCATTCTACCATCTGAAGTTGCTTAAACACCAATTCATCCTCCGTGGGACTTAACGACCCGAGAATTCATTATATTCTCTGATCTTCATTGCATTTGTGCTTAAATTGTTTTAAGTCTGTCGACTTGACGGTTCAAAGACAGATCAAATTTTGGCGCCATTGCGGGAGGTCAGAAGCGTGTTTTAAGCATTTCCAGACCCGCACTTGCACATATACCATCGTTTGTAAGCAGTTTCAGAAAGTTTTCAAAATCACAAAGTTCATTAATACTTTTTCTAAAGTGTTAATAACACCAAAAATATTTTCATTCTTTGTTTTTATGGCATGTTTTCAAAAATCCAAAATATTCATCTTTACCCTCCTACCCTTTTTGATTCTTTATCCCTTTACCCTCATCCATTTGATTCTAAACTTCTTTTATTCTCATGGAATCTCTCGACACGACGAACTGAACGAAGTTGAAAAACTTCCTATTTTATCACAAATGTCAAGAATTCGTGTTGTTCGTGATGATCCATTGATTCTGCGTAGGAAATAGAAAGAGAAACCGGGGTGACAAAGGACCGGTACTTCCTTTTGATAATGGAGGTGCTAATCGTCCAACCTACGGTTATCAAAGATCTAATCCTCGATTGCTCCTAAGCCGTCTAAAATTGATCCTACACTTTCACGATTTACGGTTAAAAGCAAACATGCGAAATTTAGACCGGTGACTAGCAAGAATGACTTGCCTAATCTTCACGTTTCTCAAGAACCAAAACCGGAGACCATAACGGAAGTGATGGAAATTGCTAGCTCTCGAGCACACCACTTGTCCCACCTCCGGATTTTTCAAAATGTTCTTTGAGTCTTATTAGTCATTCGAGATCACCATGTTGATTTTGTTGATTCTTTGAATGAACCGATTCCTCTCATAACTCTCAAATAGAATCGTTTATTCCTTGTGTCGGTTGTGGTAAGCCTCTTTTTGGTTCACCATGTCATTGGTGTATGCGTGTGTGCAGTGTGGTAATGATATTCGGAGCGGGAGTTGTTTGTTTTGTGGTTCGAGGAATTCATTTGATTATGATCCTAATCCGAACTCATTTAACGAACCCTCAAATTTTTCCAACTACCCACCACACCGACTTATCTTCATATAATCAACAATCTTCTGTGAATTTTGTGGAGGTCCTCACCAAGGATTTGAGTGTCAATCCGGAAACACGATTGTCTATGAGCAGTTTTCCGGTGATGCTCGTAACTTTGGATATAACCAATATCCATATGATTCACCAATCTGTGCTCAGCAGTTTCTTTGTTGAGAAGCTGTGGAGGTCCCCATTTCACTCGATTGTCAAACAGAATCCATTTCCTTGTAACAATTACGACTATCCATATCACGACCAACCTCCACGGTGCCAAATGACTCAAACTCCTCGGCAAACTCAACAAGACACTTATCTAGAGCTTACGGAGTCGGTGAAAAGAACCGAGGAGTTGAGTAAGACGACATTTCATAATGTTCCCGCTTTTCTTGTGTATATTGTGGGGTCCTCATGATGATTATCAATGTCAAGTTGTCAACCTTCCGGTTTGACAAATCTCCACTCCCACAATATCCCATCATTCAAAATTCACATGAGAAATCCATGGAAGAATTGCTAGGTGAAGAGCGGTTGCTAAGATAAATTCCCAAATTGCTTTTGAAAAGTCTATTAGGGAATTAATTGCAAAAGAAAAAGCGACCAGATCTAGCTCTCAATTTCGTTTATTCACGATGATAGTGATGATGAAGATACACTTGAAGATTCATCAAGTTCATCGGTGGATATTCCAGCAGATTGAGATTCATTCTCATGTAAGCGTTATCACACCAAGCTCCCACTCACTCTCTAAACATGGGGGATGAGCTTGACTTCATTCACGAAAAGGAATCGGACGAATTCATAAAGTATAGTGTTGAGGACCTTGTCCCAATCCCAAGAGAGTCACAGGAATTCTCGAGCATTTGTGTGATATCCCTACTCCTCTTGTCTTCCAAAATAATCATATTGAGATGTTCTCTCGATTCGATGAGAACTATTCTTTATCTTGTGGAGACATAAGTTATGTTGGTGAATTACCTTCGAGCTTGTCGACTTAGGAGAAGAGAATGATGAAGAAATAATCCAAGACGAAGCTCTTCGTCTTACAAGATGAATGTTAATCTTCTCATTTCTAGAATCGAGGCTTTTAATGAAAAGCCTACTTCATATCCTATCCCTTTGAGGATAGTGAACTTTTGTTCAATGATTCTATTCCCGAATTGCAAACGCTCCATTTTGATCATATGGGAGAGAAGATTAGTGGTATTACCACTTCTCATTCTCATAATTTCTCCCGATTATGAATCATTCACTTTTGATGAGTTCCCGGTGAACTCGGTCGGATCAATCTGAATATGAATCATTTTCCTTTGAGGAGTTCTCTTGTGAACTTACTCATATCATATCTCTACCGAGTATGATAACTTCTACTTTGATCTAGACACACCCGGATATGTCTAGACCAATTGAGTTTAAAAGATGAAATTCATGCTATCATGAATTCCCTTTCGATGATGATGAGTTAGTCAATATTATTATCATGACTTTCTTTCTCTTCTTCACCTATCCGTTGCTTCTCTGTTCTTCACTCCTTGGGAATGAAGACATTATTTTGATCCGGCATTTTCATTTATCAATTATGAGCGGTTCTATCTATATCTCATCGGTGTGGAACTTTCACGTATTTCAATGTTTATACAAACATCTTGAATGAAAGTCCGATGGAGATTGTCTCTTCCACTTGCTTCCCCATGAACAAATTAATTCGGGGTCGAGTCAAGCTAGCGACTCGGTAACCAAAAACAGTAGCACACACCATATGGGTTTTCACCCATATTTCTGACTTCTTACCCCTTTCTACCACCTAAGTGTGGGGGAGATGCCCCACATGTTGTATATAGACCTTATAAATGAATGAAAATTGTAAATATTAAAAAAGAGAATAATTGTTGTGTTTCTACACTTAGCTATTAATGTTATCTTTTTATGTTCTAAGTTTCGGCATAACAGTAGGTACTTTGAATATTGAGGACAATATTCATTTCTAAGTGTGGGGAAATTCGCGAATTTGATCATAAATATACCCTTTTAGTCCCTTTTTCCCCAAAATGGCCAAATTTTAAATTTTTTTAGTGGAAGTACTATGTACTAAACACAACAAATGGTAATCATCCACCATGTCTAACCCACATAAGGATTGGCTAATCCAGAGCAAACGGCTCTTGGTAAAGATATATCAAATCCGTTTATGGCTTGCAATTTGCCCAAAATTGTATGGTGTTCAACTCACCATATCTTTAAACTAGTGAAAAGTTGGCTAGCCCGCAAGTTTATGGCTTGTGGTAAAGGCGATGGAAAATCCATAATTGGTAATCGGCTCACCAAAGATAATATTGATAATTTATCTAAGAGTTGGCTAGTCCGAGCAAACGGCTTACGGTAAAGACAAATCAAAACCGTTCTGTTGGTGATTTGCTCAAAATCATTTGGTTATCATTGTACCAAGGTTCTTCTTGAACTAAAACATTTGGCTACTCGTAAGTAATGGCTTTTGGTAAAGAGATAAAATCCATTAAAACTTATAAATCATTGCTAGGGACTAGCAATATCTTAGTAATGGGGGATTGATGAGTGTCTAAATACTCATCATTTTGTACCATCTAGATCGCAAAAACATCCGAAAACACTCGAAACGCATCAAAATGATAAAATATCACAAACAAGTGTTTTATGTGTTTTAAATGCAAAAATATCAAAATCAGATGAAAAACGTATCAAGTTTGCATTATTGGCAGTTTTAGTCCCTCAAGTTTGAAAATGTGTCAAATATAGTCCCTGGTCATTCCAAAACTTGTAAAATATCACAAAAGGTCCTTAGGAATTCATAAGTTGTCAAAACAAGTCCTTGAAATTCAAAATTGCAAAATTACAACTTAGGTCCCTCAAGTTTTGAAAATGTCAAAATTAGTCCTTGGATTTATAAAAAATGGAATTTTATGCATATGGTCCTTGTACTATTCATGTTTGGCAGGATAGGCCCTTGTGAGAACTTTGGGAAATGGATGATTCAACCCTGAAGTTTCTAAATTACATGTTTGGTCCTGGGTTATTAACTACACCAAACGGATCCTTTATATTATCCAAAACCAAATCCAACCCATTTTGCCCAACATACCCCAAGCCCAAGTCAAACCCCTTTTCCCAGTCAAACCCACCAAACGCGCCAAAGAAACCGGAGATCTGTTTATCTCTTTCACCCAAACTCAGAATCAATACCACCGGTTTCACCACCCTTTCCACCTCACCCCATCTATCTCAAACACTCATCCTTACCTTTTCCACCTCACCAACATAGCCCACAAGCATTTAATGCTTCCCCACCAAGTGACCTTCACTGTAGTACTCACATAATCTGTTTTTGCTGCCAAATCAACCCCTAACCCCATACCTGCTATCCAATCTGTTCCTTACACCTCCACAACCTCCCAAGGAGCATTTAATGCAAAAACCTGCTTATGTGACTTTTGGCGCCAAAAGCAAATTTGATGGCCAAGATTCGTTTGACCACATCAATGGCTGGAAAATGGTGGGAAATGCTCAGAGTGCCAGTGGGAAACTTTTGGATGTCTATAAAGAAAGAAAGAAGCAGAGGAGGAAGAATGATTAGAGTGAAGTAGTGTAATTTAGTGTAGTTTATGTCATTTTTAGCTTAATTTTAATTTCCGGTGTTTGTCCAAGCTTTCAAGCTTTTAATTTCAAATCTTCAATATATTGTTAAACTTTTCTCGTGACAATTTCGACTTTAAGTCAATATTACGATTATGCAAATTTTCCTTATGTTGAAAATCTCATGAATGATCAAATCTGTTTGTAGATGTTATCAAGGATGAATAAGTCCAAGAAAGCTTCTAAATAGCTTATTAAAGTCATTAGATTCTTTATAATTCAGTTTGGTATAAAAATAGAAAAAACAAGAAAAATCAAGAAAAATATTGAGAAAATAAGAATTCTATTGAAGAAATGATTAAGTCTGGTGCAGAGCTGGTATGTGGATTGCTTTTGGGTATTAGGCTTTATGGAAAGCCATAGAAGTGATTTCAGTCCTTGGTCTTTTGTCTTGTGCAGTAACTCAATTGTAAGCCATTACTTTAAAATTTATATTATCTAGTTTTAGCCATTAAACCTTGTCAATTCTAGTTTAATCTTAATTAATTATAATCTTTATCGAGTTGATCATTAGGTTATTTAGTTTATAAAACTAGTTGTAGTGTATAAAGCTTCAATGACTTATTAAAATGGTGTTTGGATTTCTTGAGTTTGATAACTCGAGGTTGTTTTAGTTGAACTTTCCGGTTGGTATATGTTACATTATGTCTAAATAGAGTAATCTAACCATAAAATTCAGTACTCATTAGACAAAAAGTCAAAATCTTATGTGATTGCCTTTGGCAGTCCACTGTTGGGATTTTGAGTAGCCAAAATCAGTTTACAAGCTTAAAAGTTGTTAGTCTAGCTCTAGATACTCTCATTTTAGCTTATTACAACATAATTAGTTAATAAAATCAATCAGAATCTCATAAAAGTCAATCTTCCATTTCTGTATATAAAAGTCAAATTTGGAAAATCCAGTTTTTGTAAAACTTTGTTAATGTCTCATGTGTTCAATAATGGATCAAATTCAATGAGATTTGGATATTTGAAAGATGAGCTGGTCTAGTTTAATAATCTCATAGTTGCTTTCCTTTTATCATATGTCTATAAGCTAAAAATCAGCTACAAAGAATGCCTCAATGCCCTGCTGACACCGAGTGTGTGCACAGCACTTGAGACCTCTCACAAGCTTCATTCAAGCTTGTGAGGAGCTGGTCTTTGGTCCTTGTGTAGTTATCCAGGTCTACTTTAAGTCTCTTTATCTGTTTTTCCATTTAACTTACTTGTGTAGCTTATGCAATAGCTTAAAGGTACCCCCCCTAATCACTGTTTTGCCTAAATAAGCCAATAAGCTCAAAACTAATTTAAGCTTCTATAGTGATCTAGGGTACTTATAATTAGTTAATTTATACTTAATATAGCATTATTTAGCTTATGTGTTCAGATGGTACTCATTTGTAGCTTATAGCTTATTTTGGATTGCTTATTATTAAGCAGTTGCACTGCAACCTTATTTTCCTCCAAATAAGCATATGTTTTTATATTTTTTATAAACTTAGAATAATATTTTAACATTTTCCTGAATTTTTCAGATTTTTCCATCACTGTTTTCTATTTTTCTTTATTTTAACTAGTTTTTAATCTTTTTTAAATAGCATTTAATACTAATAAATTATAAAAAGTCCAAAAAAATGATTTTTCAATTTTCTTAGGTTAAGATAAATATAAATAGCCTAAAAAGTATTTTTCTATAATTTTCTTAGTTTAAAAAGTATTTTTTAGCATTTTAATTAGTTTTAAATAGTTTTAAATTAATAATAAATACATAAAAAGTCTAAAAAATATCTTTTCAGTTTTAAAATTAGTTTTATCATATTTTAGATTTTTCTAAATCTTAAGTTTATTTTTCTAGTCTTATTTCATATTTTCTTGTATTTTAGGTAATTATTAAATAGTTAAAAATAGTTTTTAATTAATAAATAATTAGATAATTAGTGGTAAAAATAATTTTATTTTTCTAATAATTTTCTTATATCATTAGGATTGTAAAAATGTCATTTTCATATTTTTAGGACTTTTATTTCTTAGTTTTCACTTTTTATTTTGTACGTTTACGTAATTTTAAATTTAAACGTAAGTTTTTAGTTTTAAACGTTCATCATCATTGTAAAAATAGTGATAGCATTTATTTAATATATTTTATCTTTTAATTTTCTTAATTTGTATTTAAGTCGCTTTATTTTATAAACTTTTCAAGAGTGTAGTGTTCAATCCTAATCATTTCGATCGCTATCATTAGTGATCATTCTACCATCCGAAGTTGCTTAAACACCAATTCATCCTCCGTGGGACTTAACGACCGGAATTCATTATATTCTCGATCTTCATTGCATTTGTGCTTGTCGCTTTAAGTCCAATCGACTTGACGGTTCAAAGACGGATCAATAATCATAATGATCGAGATGATGAAAATGATCGAGAATGATAAAATGGGTAGACGTAAAAATTTAGATGGTGGAAATAATGATAATGATGGGAACAAAGAAAGAAGCGAAAATGAAAAGAATGATGAATTGAAGGAAACAACAAAAAGATGGCTTTGAGAAGATTCATTGGAGAAAAACTAGCGATGAAGAGAAACTTAATGATGTTGTTCCATTTGAAAATGCTATTGTTCCATTTGCGCAAAGAAGCTATCTTGAACGAATATGAGATGATTAACAAAGTGATGAAACCGCCATTATTGTGTTCTACCGATATCACGATGCACCAAAGGGTTATCTGGCGATGCAAAGAAAGGAATCAACTGTTAATGTGCTTGATGCGGTCCTCGTGAGATCCATTGCGCTAATAAAATACATTCCCATTCGGAAAAATCGAAGGAAAAAAGCATTGTCGCAACAAAATCAAATACAAGGAAATGTGATACATCGATGTCTTGAACAAAATCAAAGAAGTGAGTAAAACGAAACAAACAAAGAACAGGCAAAAGGGCAATGGGTAAAGTTAGAAAGGCTCCAACAAAAAGCGAGCCTAAATCGGTGAAAGTGGATTCGAAAAACCCAAAAGAGGCCAAAAAAGAGGCGCAAAAGCTATGGAAGAAGCTAAAGAGGTTGAAATAATTAATGAAAAGCGTATAAGAAGGCCCTCTAGTGCTATGGTATCACCATTCTATGATAGAAAAGTCATGATTTTCAAAAAATGGACTGAAGCAAATATGAAGCTTGTTGAATACATATGGAGTGACAAGTGTCCTGACGGGTAAATTTAATTATACATATATTTGATAATTACTGCATATATATTCATGTGTTACTGCATCACTGTTTATATTATTAACTGCATCAATACCTATATTTTACTGCATCAATGTATATATGTTACTTCATCATTGTTTAGATTATCTCGCATCAATAATTATATGTTACTGCATTAAATACTAAAATGTTACTGAATCATAAACGTGCAGTGAGATTGTTTTCCATGGAAAAGGATTAGAATTAAAATGTGCGTTTTTCTTGAGCCTTTATCCTGAAATTAGAGTTGCTTCAAGTATAATTGATGTATGGAGCATTGTACTAAACGATGAAGAGCAATTCAGAGACAAACTTTACGGAAATGAAATGTTTATTGTAGTACAACGATTCGGTGAGAAATTTATCTAAATAATATAGCTAAATTTAGTTCACACTTTTAATGCTTATAAAACATTTCATGTTTATGAAAACAAATTTCATCATGTGGTTGAAGATAGAAAGGATGTGGAGAAAAGAAATAAAGTTTTGATGAAAATGTTAAAAGTGTTTTAGAATCTGCAAGAGTGAAGGATTTCAATGATGTTAATTTGGTAAGATAAAAATAGATTTATTATTGCAAGTTTCAAGTGATTTGATTCTTAACATTAATTTCAATGATGTTAATGCATTAAAATGACAATGTGTTTTCTTTCCTTGTATAAAGATGATTGAAAATGGATCAAATCATTACTATCTCATCCGCTTTAATCAAGAATGGTGATATAGACATCCTTGACAACATCGACGACGGTATAGAAAATATATCGATAGATATGGGGATTATGCAAATGTTGTGGTAAGTATAACTAAAAATACAAAGAATGTTTTCCCATCGCATCAAAGTGTTATAAACTACTAAATTTCAAAATTTTATGCATCATATTTATATATATTGAGCATTTAAGAAACTAAAATTAATTTAAGCAGATCGTATTATTTTCTGATTGATTCATTTATCAATTACCTAGAAAGGAAAAACCACCCAAAAATTGAAGAGATTTTATTGGCGGACCAAGGTTAGTGGATATAAAATGGAAGACAATCTACAATAGTGTCGATTGTGGTATCTTTGTCATGAGGCATATGAAACCTATATTGGTCAAGAAGTATTTTGGATGAACTAAACAGAAGTCAAGCTCAAAGAGGACAATCGAAAATGCTTGGCAGAAAGTACTTGGCAAAGATATTACTCAAAGATCTAAATCTCAAAAAGAAGGAAGTAATGAAAGCAGCTGAAGCATTTGCAAAGAATCAAGGTAAAAGATTTAAGATCTTAAGTCATATTGATGTCAAAAAGGATCAAAATTTGATGAAAAAGTTTAAAGAAACTCTGGAAAAGACAATTGAAGGCTAATGTGAAATTGCTGTTTAGATTACTCAAAAAGGATCAGTAGTTGTATGGTACTTTTACTTTTGGTTAATGGATGTTGAAAACTAAGTACTTTTACTTATAATGATCGGTCTTTGTTATTGATTTTATCTATTATTTGAATTTGATTACATTTATCAAGTAAATGATATAGTAGTAAAAATAATTATGTGATGCAGTAGAATAACATAGTGATGCAGTAATTATACTTGAAATTATATTTAATACTTACTGCATCAATATTTAACTTTTACTGCACCAACTTTAAATATCTACTTTAATAAGTGTTTATAGAAACATGGACAATAAAAAATATGGTAAACTTTATTTATATTGATTACACATTTATAGAAGGGACAAATAAATTTGAGACATCCCAAAAATAGGACATAGGAGTATTATTTTATGCATGGAAATATAAGCTAACCGGTTACTCTTGTTTGTATGGTTCTTGGTCACCATCTGTAGCAATTTAGTTCAAAGGATTAGGGTTTTGTGAGTGGTTATAAATAGCGACTTAGGTTTTCTAGGTTTTACATTTACTATTAGTCGCTCATTTCACAAATTACCATGCGATAAGCCATGTCCAATCGTCCAAACTTGAATGAGCTCAAGCGGTCAGTCCGGATCGATGAGCTCCAAAATGTTTCAAGTATTTTTCACGCAACAAATGATGAAAAGAATGCTTTATTCAAAAGCTTGAAGAAGCGAAGGCAACGATTTGCGTATGAAGATCGAGAAGGAAGAGGAATATGTCTTTGGAGCTTGAAACTTTTGGTGCATCTCACGATCTTGCTAATGACATAATTGATTGCATCTAAGAAACTATTCAAAGGGAGCGCGAGATGCTTGACAACTTGGACAATGCGTTGGCAGAGGCTACGGAGGCTATGGAAGAGAAGGAGAGGCACATCAGTGTCATGGATTTCAATGATGATGTCAGTGATTAGATGTCGAATGGGTTTTTATGCTTTTTGGGTTTTGAAAAAGCTGGGCATGTTCATGTAGTTGTTTGTCTTAGTTGGTTATCTAGAATAAAGTATGTGTTTGGTAGTTTTGCTGGTGTAGGTTGTGGATCAAGTATGTAATTGTAGTTGTTGGATGTTAGTGTTTATGTACTTTCGGTCTCTGTCACGCGTAGTCCGTTAATATAAGTGTTGGTTTTATGTATGTTTAAATTGTTGTTATGGTTATTTGTTTTGTTTGAATCTTGTGTGTTAGGCGATTTGTGTTGAGTATTACACATGGTTTGTTGACGCGCTTGGTGATTTAAGGTTGGCTTATAATCGCGGCACCATTACTTGTTTGTATATTAGGCGAATGTGTATTCACATGACATTTATAATTGCGAAAATTTTGTCATTGGTTTCGACTTGTTTCGATAAAAGTACTTTTGTCATATCGTTATTTCAAGACAATAGATAGTAAGGTTCTCGAACTAAATGTTGTGCTTGAAAATAACGGCACAATTGTATGTATCCGTGATAGTGTCCATGAAATGGGCCAATAATGCGATGTCATATAGAATGTACATAACATTTGAAATCATGAAACATATTTATATAAGTAATGTGATTACAAGGAATGTACTTAGTTTACATCCTACATTAGCAGATTTACCTTTGAAGTGACAATCGCTATTGGTTGTTTCTTACATATAAAATGATGACTACCGCGATTTGTAGCCAAGCGGTAGTAGTAGGAAAAGCGATTCTTTGGTACTACTAAGTCAGAATAACAACATACAATGGTAACATCAAGTTCATATCCCTCGTAATGACCAACAATACGGTGGTAACATCAAGTTTATATTTAATACTATCGCATCAATTTTATCTTTACCGCATCACAGTTCATATTCTCTTGTTATTACGCTATTGCACCACTTTAAATATCTACTTGAAATGTTTCCCGAAATGGAAGGTGGACACTATCGGATGCTTTTAAAAACTCATGAATCAATTTAAACAAAACATCGACAAACAAAGTATATATTAAACATGAATTATCTACTTGTTGGTGATGTTTGTAAGTTTAAGATGATTGAAGTATCCACCTTCAATTCCTGAGGAAGCATTCCAAGTTATAAAGATGAATGAATAATTGGAATGGTTGTATGAGTATTTAAAAGTGAGAAAAAGATAAGAAAGTGAGGTTTAAGGATTTAAAGATAAGAAAAAAGATAAGATTCTCTGATGTGCATTGAAAATTGAAATGTATGACAGTATTTGTATATAAGAAAGAAATAAAAAAGATATAAAAAATATGTGAATAAAAAGACATTAGAAAAATACTGCATTATAATATGTATGCATAGTGCATCACAAATGTAAACCTATTGCATCATTGTGTTAAACCTATTGCATCACAAAGTAAAATTTATCGCAAAATGATAAACAACAAAAAATATCAGAACTAATATAATCTTCAATTAAAATCATGCTATACCTATCTTTCTTTACAATTCATCAAGTGCTTTATTTAAAAAAAAAAAAGGTAAGAAAAAAGAATACTCATGTTTTACGTGTGCTTTGAATATAGAAAAGAATAATCAATTTTTACGTTTAGATTGTCTCAAACCTTCTCTTCTTGGCTGTTCTTGTGTCTTTTTTTTTCTTTGATGGGGTAGTTTCTACCATTTGCCTTGTACAAGTCCTAGAATTATGGCCTTCCTTTTGTCCGCATACCCCACACGTCCTTCTCTTTGATAGTTCTTCAGCAGATACTTCAGCTATAGGCTTAAACCTTGAAAAATAACCAGTTCCTTTAGTTTTACTCTTGCCTGGATTGTTCATTGTCTTTTTTTCAGGTTCTTTCACACCTAACATAGAACTCATCACAGCCTTTCCCATCACACTTTGAATCATGGAATATCAATCTGACTTGATTGAATAACTCTTGCAACTTGTCTTTGTATATATGCATCTTACTCAAATCATGTACCAAACGATCAACAGAGATTCAAAATCTCATACATATCTAGAACTTCATTCCGTACTAAATCGATGCACCAATTATTCTTGGAAGAAGCAGATCTTGAAGGCTTGGTATTCTTTAACCACCTCTTTTTAAGTAATTTCGAGAAACTCCTTGACATTGTTCATCCTTAGAACATAGAATGCATGACGACATAAAAGCCCTTACGACTCATACCGATTACAAGAACATTGAACAATCATCTCGGACTTACGTAAATCAACCTACAAAAAATAAATGAAAACAAATAAAGAAATATTTACAATATGATACAATAAATTAAGATAATGATCTTGTGATAATGCAATAGTACATAATGCAATAGATATGATGTCGTGATGCACTAGTAGATAAATTTATATAAAAATACTAGTGCATTAAAATGTATAAAAATAGTGCATCACAATGTTAATTAAAAGTGCATTACAAAGATATAATATTATTGTTTATAGTGCATCACAATGTTAATTTTAGTGCATCACGCTTACATACCGATAAACAAAGAAAATCATTGTCACCACTCTTTCTATTCTGAAACTTAGTATCACGGATTTCATATTTCTCCATATTATCAGCTTGAACAACACTCAATCCAATACAATACTTATAAGAACCAAGAATCTCATCCCGCACGCCAAAGAATAGTGTCCTAGTATATAGCTTACATGCTTCTTTCTCCATAGGATGCTCTGCTTTGAATTTTGAGTTTTATATCTAGAATCATGGTCATTCTTACGCTCAATGTACCTTTGATACTCAATAGCGTGATCGTAATGACTTAAGAACTCAACTAGAGTAAGGTGAGGGTGGTCCATTTACCAAAAAATGGTTCTCACTTTCTCGATCTCAAGTAGTACGCATAAGTCCGCCATATGCACATCACGTAAATACGCATGTATCCATCTTTCCTCATATTAAACATATCACCTAACCATTTGTTATCGATAGTTCAAAATCATTAATCATCCTATCCCACTGTCTCAAATTCTTAGGCAATATTTGGTCATCCACAATATCACAAATTCGTTGTTTAAAATCTGTCCTATTACAAAGTGCAGTACCAACCTATAAAAAAAAGAAAAATGTTAATACAAAATTCAACTGCATCAGTTTAAAAAAATAGTGCATCTTAAGCTAAATTGGAATGGAATATACAAAAATTAACTGCATTAGAATTTTAAATCAACTGCATCATAAAAATGGATATAAAAAAATACCTTGGTAGTCAATTTTTGCATTATATGCCACATACACAAACGATGCCTCGTATTTGGGAAGCACTCTTCAATAGCAATTTTCATTGATGGATCTTGATCAGTAATAACAACTTCTGGTTCTTTCCCAAAAGCTTCTTTGAATTGTTCAAGTAACCATATGTAAACCAAGCACTCTCATCGCCAAGCAAACACGAGGCAAATGTAAGGCAACGGTTATGATGGTTGATACCGAGAAAAGGAACAAATACCATCTCATACCTATAAAAAATAATACTTATTTAATCAAAATCTCTTTAAAATAGAAATATATTTAAAATATTATTTATCATAAGCAAAAGATTATACTTGTTTGATCGAAATGTCGCATCAAAAGAAACTATATCACCAAAAGAAGAATAGTCTTTAATAGCTTCTTCATCACCCAAAAAGCCCGACCAACTTATCATCATCACCTAAAACAAAAAAAATTAAACTATAATAAATGTGAACTTAATAATGTGATGCACCATATATTGACAATACAAATACACCAATAATTATAAAAGTGATGCACCTACAATATAACTATGATGCAACAGATATTAAAATTTTAATAAATTTAATAATGTGATGCACCAAATATTGACACTATGATGCACCTAAAAAAATAACTATGATGCAAACATATATTAAAAATTTAATGAACTAAAGAATATATGCATCACCTTTATAATAATTGACATAGAAACCGGGAGAATGAAGTTTTCGACTCAACAACTTCTCAACGACCATTTGAGCATCTCGATCCCAATAAAACACTAATTTTCTTCTTCTGATTCTTACAATCAATAACTGTTGTTCCAACTCTGTCAAAGCCACCATAGACTTGTTTCATCAATCTAAACCCAACAGCAGGACCAAAATTTGCATTTGAAACTTGGTAAAGAAAATGTTGCTTTGTATAACCCATCTTCCTTGAATTCTTCAAAAAAATCATATCTTTTTCAGCTACTAGCGGGTGGTTATGTCCATCTTCAAACTTCATAACTTCATAAATGTTTCCTTTTTATTAATTGTGAGTGATCTTTGAACAACCACACCTAAATGAAGTCCTCTTCTGGTTTGCTTTTTCTTAACATCACCAAACCTATGCGAATCATCACCGATTTCACTTTGTCCACTTATATCATTATCGAATGTAATCACCAGATTTACCATTAGAATCTTCATTTAAACCTTGTCTAGAACAATAGAAATACTTCAACGTTGCATCCGAAAAACCTTTTGCCTTGTCATCGCCACCTCTTCTACAACAAAACCGCCTTTTTACCATACGCCACATAAAAATTATAGGCTCGATCTATTGAAATAAACGACATCCTTCTATAGGTTTTCAAGGCAATCAGGATACCAAGTTCTACTTCCATCTTTTCCACAAACATAAAAACCAACATGATCTCTAATTCGAACAGTTTCAACATCTGCACCTGTATGTTTAACAAAAAGAATGTGAAAAAATAGTGCATCACATATATAAAATAGTGCATCGCTAGCGATACTATTATTTTTAAAAACTGACACTATCATTTTCAGTTAGCATTAGCAATCAAATAAATATCTATTAGCTTCACTAGTTACAAACTTATGTCTCACAACACTTTTAACTGATTTCAGTCCAATCTACTCAGTCCCTAAACACTTAAATGTCTGAAACATCCAAATTATAAAACATTGCCATTTAAATGTCTGAACATCCAAATTATAAATCACATTTTACTTTTGATGGTGTAAAAGATAAGATAAGAATCTTTACACAAAGGTAAAAGATAAGTCTTAGTACGCTAATACATTTTACTTTTGACGAGATTCTTTGAGACAATATTTTATTCTCACTCAAGTACAACACAATGTAAAATATAAGATTCTTGTTACTACTTATATAATGTACTCTACTCCATATCCTACTACATAAAATTTTCCTATTTTTCGCTCTGTAATTATCACACACACTCACTTTATTTCTCTTATTCTCACTCAATAACAATGGCGCACCAAATGGAAACTTTCAAAATGATGAAGAAGAGTATGAGTTTGTCTTAAACAACTATTTGCTTTTGACGCAGTTGTTAGATGCTTTTGGGAAGAACCAATGTCAGAATATGGTTCATATAGGCAAGTGAGTGTGTGGATGAGGACAAATATCCTTACTTGGCTGCGTCGCCAAGACTTCTACTGGGATGAGATTTATGGACTTGATGGGGAAGAGGAGGAAGAAGATGAAGATGAGGAAGATCTAGAGAATGAGGAGGAGGCTGAAAGCGAGGTGGTGCAGCAAGGTGAAATGGTGCAGCAAGGTCAGATAGTGCAGCAAAATGAGGTGGAGGAAGAGTTTCAAAGTGAGGTGATGCAGCAAAGCGAGGTGGTGCAACAAACTGAGGAAGATGATAAAAACGAAGTGGAGCAACAAGTGAATAATCCTACATTATTTGAAGATATTTATAATTTGGAAAATAGGATTAGTAGTCTTGAAAATTTGTTTCAACGACTCAAAGCAAATAAGAAAAGCAAGGAGAGAGCTCGGAACTAAAAAGTAGTTTATGATGATGGTCATTTATGTTTTAGTATCATATTAGTTTTAGTTGTCGAAACCTGTTTTAATGTGTGTTTATGTGCTATCTATCCAAATGTATTAATGTATTAATGCAAAGAGAGACTTCTTTGTGGCATATGAGTTTAAGTTAAGATATGTGTAAAACTAATGCATCATAATATTAAAATCTCTGCAAAAATTACTAAATCATAATTATATAGTAATAAAAATACATAATCCTAAATATCTTGCATCAAACATTTTGAGTTAATGATTCATATAGACATGAATCTATTGCGACCATCTACTAAAAGTCTAATAATCATATTCATATTTATACTAAACATCAAACACAATCGAAGCATACACATATAAAAACTGAGAATACTCCTAAAACACTAGTAATCCTACTCATATAAATATACTGCAGTGTACTAATCAATTGCATCATAATCTAATATGTACTGCATCATAATATAATATGTACTGCATCATAAACTTATAACTAATCTTAAAACTACTACTGCATATACTAAAAAATATTGCATCATAATCTAATATGTACTGCATCATAATATAATATGTACTGCATCATAAACTTATAACAAATCTTAAAACCATGACCATATCCCCTACACTAATCCTATATAATCCTATGACTATCATATGTGTGTGCATACCATACTAAACCAATTCAAATGTGCAATGACTAGCAGTGTTTTGTTACTAGTAGCCATCGTGAATCCTTCCTCATTCCTACTTCCATCTACATTAACATCAATAACCATCTCTGCATCTTTAAGATTAGAATAATCACCCCTCAATTATTGGTACATATCCACATTTATAATTTTAAAATGAAAAGAATGGCACTACATCTTTCAAGTACCTTATTCATACCTTCTAAAGTCTATCATTTGTAACTAAATATAACAATAATTAACTATTAATAATACATTAAGCTTTCATTAATCATAGATTGAGCAAGTATGGTTCAATTCTTAAGTAGTATTCATCGCCTTAAAACTAATGCATCATAGACCTAATATCTTGCATCATAAACTTATAACTAATCTTAAAACTACTACATCATAATATTATAAGCTACAAGACAAACTACTAAATCATACTTATATATATATTCATCTTATTCTTAAAACCATCGCATCATAATACAATATGTAATGCATCATAAACTTATAACTAATCTAAAAACTACAAAATCATAATCTTATAATCTCGCACAAACTACTATATCATACTTACATATCTATTCTTCATAGTCTAAAAATTAGTGCATCATACACATACATGTACAACAACATAAACTTATAACTAATCTTAAAACTAATGCATCATAATCTTATAAATCTAAAGTAGTATTCATCAGAGTCTTAAAACTAATGAATCATAGACCTAATGTACTGCATCATAAACTTATAACTACTCTTAAAACTACTACATCATAATATTATAATCTACAACACAAACTACTAAATCATACTTATATATCTAATCATCATATTCTTAAAACTACTGCATCATAATACTACATCATAATTAGATAATTATTCTTCATAGTCTAACAACTAGTGCATCATATACCTATATGTAACTAAAATCAAACTCTTAAGTTAATAATTCAGATACTCATATGTCTCTGCGACATAGTTATATTTCAACTGCAGAGATAATTATAACTAAACATCAAACACCGGTGTGCATCAATCAAATACAAATTTATCAACTGAAACTACTACTAGTATAATCAGTTAAAAATCATAAACATAATAAGAAAAAGTATATCAAAATTAAATTAAAAATAATAAAAAGAAAAAATATAAAAATTAAAATCTTACTATCAATATTCATTGATGATGATGATGAACACTCGTTATTGATTGAAGAAGAACACTCGTTATTGCTTGAAGATGAACAAACGGTATTCATTGTTGATCACGGTGAAGATCACGGTGAAGATGAACTCGTTATTGTTGAAGGACGGTGGTGATGACAGAGGAGAAGGACGGTGGTGCAGATCACGGTGGTTTCAGAGGAGAAGGACGGTGGTGGAGATCGTGGTTTCAGAGGAGCAGAGAAGATGAGATGAAAGAAACGTGAAAAACAGAGAAGAAAAACCTTATATACCTTTTATTTTGTGGTGAAATGACCACAATGCCCTTGAGAGTAAAAAAAAGGGAGGGGTGAAGATGGGACACATGGCGCATTGTGGTGGCTTCCCATTCTTTTCATTTTAAACATCTTTTCATAATAACCCAAGTCATATAAGTGTTATATTTAATTATTATTCATAAATAAACACTTAACGAGAGTTATTATTTAACGGTGTTTTGACTAGAGATGAAAATAGAAGTCGGAAATGTTCTAGAACCCCTTTGGGTTGGATGGCGGTCGTGAATGTGTTTCCATAACCCATTCATGCCCTAACTTGGTCATCAAGTTTATATTAGTATAAATACAAACCCCTTGTATTCATTATATCTAATCTTGGATCACCAAAGAACCCTAACTTCTTCTCCTCTTGTGTTTGGCCGATCGACTTCTATCCCTAACCCCATAGGGATCAATTTTCCAAGTGCAAGAAACAAGTGTTTAGTTTATTTTTGATTCAAGAACCTAGCTTTTCTCATTGATTCGCTAGTAATACGTGTGTACAAGAACGAAGTGCTAATACACTTCTGTTAGCACAATCTTGGTGGATCGACTACTTTATGGAAGTCGATTATCTAACCCTAATTTATTAGGGTTTAGGGTTTCTTGGTTCTTGATCTTAATTTGGGGTTTTCATAAACCCTAATTGCATTGATTGATAAAAGGTACACATGTTCTTTTAATTTGGTTAATTAATATAAAAATATTGTTCCTATTACTTCCGCTGCATGCTTTTATGATGTTTATGTGTTTTTCTATAATTGTTATGATTAGTAAAACCCAACACTAAAATCATGAACTGGCATCTTCATTTGGAAGCGCATGGACTTGCTTATCCAAGAGGCTGGTTACTTCAGAAGAACCTCGATGCTGTTCTTCCTATCGAGTAAAAGGCAATGCAAGTGACCCTCAGAACAAGAGCCAGAAAGAGGTATGGTTCTAGTTGCATTTTATTGTTGGCAAAATAGATTAAAAACCACATTTAACATTCAGATTTTTCTTTACATATGCAAAGAAATGATTTATCAATGGCATACTTATATATTCATGATATCTGAAACAAATGAATGCTTGTATGAGAACTTGTGAAAATGATAATGAAAAAAGTAATTAACTAAATTCATGAACAAATTATAAATTATACGTATTTTGACAATGAAAAGCCTAAAAGATAACATCTGAATTAAGAATATTTTTAAATCTGTTTTCATTTCATAGAAATAAATAAAAAACAATGAATGCTAGACGTTAAGGGTGTGAATGGTTGTGATAAGACGAGGCTCTTTTCTGGGAAATTTTTCTATGGAAACTGAAAATTTTAAAACGTGTTCAAAGTGACCTGTTTGGCTCTTTCAGCAATTGTGTTCTTGGAAATAGAAAACTCACTATTCCAACTGATTACTAAGATTTAGAAAACTATAATTTCTAGTTTTCTGCACTTTGCTCTTGCACTTTCCACTTTTTTAAAAAGGAAAATGCAACACTATTTCTAAATGTTAAACACATTTCTAAAAACTAAATCGTCCTCCATTTTCTAGAGATTTAGATAAAATTTCTCACACCTAAATGCACCAAGCCTTTTTATTTCCAAGTTTTTAATTGCTATGATTGTCTTATTATTTCTTGTAAGTTATACTCTATTATATATGCAGTATGAACCTTCCAAAACATCTAAAATACCAATACTTATAGTTGCAAGGGATGTGATAAATTTACCCAACTACCCTCTCAGATTCTAGGCTTTTATGGTGCATGTGAACTTCTGAGGTTGTTAACATATATATAAAGTAATTGGTATTTTAGAGTGAGGGGAATTGCCTAGAAATGCAGCTAAAAATCTTAAATCTGCCCAAGTGGGATATGGGTACTTTCCTCGCTCACCGAAAGGAGTGGAAGCTCAATATATCAGTTTGATATCTAGTTATTTATTGCAAACCTATTGTTTTATACATGATAAGTGGCCTAGTGGTAAGGCACTTGACTTACTCAAAAGAAGCCTAGGGTTCAAACATCAGTAGTTACACATTTTAGGGTGGCCAGGGAAGGGGGTGGGAAACGGTCACTGGATACCCAGTTAGGCCACTTACATCTGAGTAAAAAAAAACTCACCCTCCCCGGGTAAATCAACAGGAAAACCTCATCCGTTTTCTTTGTGAAGAAATGGGTGAACATTAAAGACATAACATGCTTATAAGTTGTGTTGCTTTTTGTGCAGTGATAAGATGTCAATATTCAGGCGGCACATTGGTTTTTGACACTCCATCAGTTTTCCACAAAAGCTATTATGACCAAAAGCAGCTCTGCGTTTTTTTAGAAGCAGTGGGAAAGGAGGTGAAAGAAGAACTCAAAAGATGATATTGCCTTTTAGTTGTGTTATGTCTACTATTATGCTTATATTCTTTTACTACACGGTTGGGTTCGGCCAGAGGTGCCATTGTCTTATGATATTTTGGTAAAATTCTTTTTTAAACATGTGAATGTGATAGAGTTGCCTTGTTTTTGTACACCGGAAGGGTAGACTTCAAAGTCTTGTTAATTGAAAGAATAGATTGTGCCTTATTCCATTTTTTGCATACATTTTTGGGCTCAATTTTATTTATAGATGCATTGGTAGCAAGAGTTCACTTCCCTGTAGAGTTCAAAATTTCAGTTTGGTACTTGGATGTGGGGTTATAGACATTTTTGACATTTTTTTCATCAACAGCTGTCGAAGGATCATTCATGCTCATGTAATTTAGTTCGCAAAACATGGCATAGGTTGTTATAAGCGCACACAAACGCTGGTGCATTGTCTCCTCTGCTTCGGCTTTGCTTCAAGTATTGACTCAAGTGAGAACAGAAGTTAAAACTATAAGAAGCAACAACATCCTATGATAACAATAATAATTAAGGAAAGAAGATGAGAAAGGGAGATTTTACTTATGAAACACAGCTAACGCATTATAGCTACGTACATAATGCTAAACCTCGTTTGAGATGTCTCTTTTGCTGTGCTTTAAGTTGCTCAAAATGTAAACATCCTCTGAACTCTGTTCATTTTGATTTTCTCCATTCAAATCTAATGTTGCCAAAGCAGTTATGGCGAAATTGAAGTAGAATTATTAATTATGTATGGAAGACTATATTGCCAAAAAGAAACTTAGCCTGTAATATAATTTCATTGTGCCCAATTAATCTGCAAACCATTTTACTTTTTCTGCATTTCTGTTTACTATAATTTGAGAAAGTGTACATCTTCTCAACTCACAAATATATTTATCCGCTAAAATTTGATATTGAACCATACAACTAGTGCAACCGGCCACTATGTCACGAGAGAAATGTTTAAGACGTCTTTAGTTTTGATGTTTGATCCTTGCGTTTTGACCATAAGCATAAGGCAATCAGGACTAAAACCCAAGTACAATGGTTTAAAAAGTCAATCACATTTTAATAATATTATTTAGTATACATAAAAAGGTGGCAATCTTAATCAAGTTATATGGAAAAGGAGTCGACTGGGGATGGTTTTACTGATACAGGTCAAAACGGATATTTTTTAGCTATAAATGAAACGGGTTAAGAGTTTACCTGTCATGTTTTCAAAAGCTTACAACTTCCCGAATGGTTTTATTTAAATGTATTAACTTACTATTTTCAAGATATACGGTAATATTTTAAATTATATCTGATAAAATATTTATGCATAAAACTCCCTTTAAACACATACAGAAAAGTAAATTTCAGGGTTAACAATTAACTGGTGAATGTATTCAGTGTTATAATAATAATGATCATACTAGCCCTTGGTATCACAACATCAATAGATTGGTGCTTGCAATTGGACATAACCTCATGAACATTGATTGATAACATATCAGAGGGCATATACATCTAATGTGTAGAATTGCTGTACTGATGCGATGCAGAGCACAAAAAATGCAAGTAAATCTTCTATCAGGGAATAACAGATCACTATGAATGCACTGATGCCTGACGTTCAAATTTTTTAGGGAGGTACACGGTTAGGTAAGAGTGCAGACAGGCTCCAAAAAATGTGTAGCGTTGTTGTACGAGCACAATAAACCCATTTCATGAACACGAGTCATGTATCCCTTGGTGTAAGCATAAAATTATGTTCGATATATAGAATCAGGTTAAAAATTAAACGTAAGTGTATTAGTGTAATAATCTAATAATCAGCTACAAGAACATCAACAACAACAACAATACCAAATGTAGACGGATCATACCACCTCAACATTTAACAACTTTGTCTATCTCTTGCCAATAGCTAAAAACCATACACGTGCCACCTTTCTCCATGTTTCTAGACCAATAATCTCCCATCAATTCAAAACCCCATAACACAGCGCACTTCAACAAACTTTACAACAATGGCTAAAACCACAACTAACTCACTTCTGATCTCCAACACTATTCCTACACACTCACTCAAAACCAAACACTTTAAACACCCTTTTACTAGCTTTACTCACAAAAGAAAAAAAAAAAATAATAATAATAATTAATCCTCAAGAAACACAAACACATAAACCCAGATTTGATCATATACAAACACAATCAAAATCTCCTGACTCAAAAAAAATTAATCCCAAACTCAATCAATCACTTTTAATTCTATCTAAACCAAGCTCCGGAATAGTACATTTCACCCGTCGTGTCTCCAACCGTGATGGCATTCTGGTACTGACTCACATTCCATCTCACATCATTTCCTAACACCATAAAACAATTCAAAATGTGACTTAACCGGGATGGTGTTTTTGTGATCACTGACGTCATCATCATCGGTATCGGATCCATGTGAGCTGGGTGAGGTGGAATTGGCTTGGTTTCTGCTGGTCCATGGGTGAGGTGGTGGAATCGCGAATTGAAACGGGATTATTTGAGAAGGAAACGGATTATTTGAGGTGGAAACAGGATTCTTTGAGGTGGAAACCAATTGCGCCCACAACAACGTCGATGAATTACAAACTCGCATTGCTGACATTTTAAAATCAGTTCGTATTTCAATGTATCTCCACACTTGGCGCATGGACCATGGCTCTCAATCCCTTGAACAAACGAGAGAGGATGTGGGTGAGGTTCAAACTTGTGAATACCCCAAACTTTAAATTCACAAACTTATAAGGTCCTTTAAGATTGAAGATATCATCTGCTACAGATGTTTCAGATTGAAGTATGTGTGGTGCACAATAAATATGGATTGACCAGGCACACTCATAACAGTGGTAGAAACACTTCTCTGGATTTAATGCCGTCTCACAAATTTCACAAAAGTATTCACTTTTATGATTTTCAATCGGAGGTAACTTAAACTCATAGGGTGCTTGTCATACTTATGCCTAATTTCACGAGGCAATAACAAAGCACACTCGACATGTACACCAACATCTTCACAAGTGTCACAAGCGAATGAATATCGAAAAGAATATAAGTAATCTTTACATATAAGACACAGTCTGTTGCGCTCATTTTGAAAGATCCGGAAAGGAGGTGACCTGAATGAGCTTCGTGTGTGATGTTTTGAGGCATGAAACTACAAGTAACATCAATATGATAATTACATTTAACACAACTGTAGACAAACCCGTTACACGCAAACCCACAAGCATAACAAAAAAACACGGATAAAAACATGTCACGGGCATTTGAATGGAGAATGAGTGTATGTTTGGGGTGACCTGGGTATTTTTTTACTTGAGTAGGAAGCTGGGTGCACCACTCATGCAGAACAAAGTTACAATGGTCATTGACACACTTGTAAAATGGAACACTTGTGACTGGTCTCACACACGCATTGCACAATAGTTGAACCTTCTTCATTGGGTTATGACAAGATAAAACATTTGTTTTTGAGGAACTTGGTGTGCTTGTAGTATCATTGCATTCAGTACGGACCAGAATTAAGGGGTGTGGATGAAAGTTGTGTTTTACGTCGTTCCCCTCATCTGCTCCAAATGTTCCATGTTCAACTAGTTTAGCAAACATGTGTTTTGGTATGCTATAACTTTCATCAGGGAATGGGAGATGGAGGAGATCCGGATATTTAGAATCTTCATAATTTTTTATGATCAATCTGCTTTTGCTACCTAGTAAACAAAAATTGTGGTTAAAATGAGAAGCTAAATTGTCGGACTATCAAAAACTCTAAACACTCATAGTATCTGACTTACCTCTTGATGTCACACAAGGAATGTGTGCATAGTATCTGCATTTTTCACATTTATAAATCCAGGTGTTTGGACGGCTATCAAAACCACTTTTACATACCCTGCACTTAGGATAATATAGATCGCTCTGATCTTGTTTTGGGAAGGAATAAGAAAGCATGAGCGGGTGAGGATGATAGAAAATCTCATTTGTAGCATTTTGTATCATGAGATTTTTTGGTAGGAAAGCACAGTCACTGTGGATGAAGAGGCCAAAACACGTTGTACATATATAAAAAGTACCTTTATGTTCTTCGCCACAAGCGTTACATTCAGACAAATGTGGTTTGGGGGTAGCCGCTAATGGGTGCCGATGGCTAGGGTGATAAATCAGCCGGTCTTCTACGGAGGCTATAGCGCAATTACCATGAATTATAAATTTACACTCTGAACAGTCGTAACAGAGCCCAAGAGTATCATTTCTTCCACATAAAACACAAAGACACCAATACGGTGTGACAATTACGCGAAATAATGTAAGAGTATGAGCAGGGTGAGAAGTGTGTTTTAACGTAATGGGAAGCTCGCCGCAGAATTTATGGAGTGAGTAGTCACATGAATGGGCACACTCATAGTAATATCTGTGAAACCATTTGATTTCTTCACGACACCGATCACATCGACGACATCGAAAGTTTTGACGTGTAATTAGCTCACCACCGCCATTGTCATCATCGTCATCATCATCGTCATCGTATTCTTCTTCGTATAGTGGATAGTTTGGTTGCAAATCAATGAGATTGAGTGGATGCTCGTGTTCAAAGATCCGCGACTTAAATGACGTCATAGTTGTATGTTTGTTTATTACTCTTTTAGATGTAATGTTGCATTATTGACAAGGATTATCCTTGTTTTATGCATGACCCAAAGAGTATATATTATTTTCTTATTTGCAAAGTTTTGCACATTTGGTGATTTTACATTCTTTATTAAAGACCTATAATGTTCCCCGACATATTCTTTTACCAAGTTAGCAAATAAACTCTTTTTCTTTAGAATAAAGTAAAGTAAAAATCACCAAGCAAAATTTAATATGCAAAACCTTGAGAATGAGAAAAGAATAGACACTCTTTTGGTCTCTACGACTCTACATACAACAAGGACTAGGGGCAGTGGCAGACCCGGGAGAAAATCTAAGATGGTTCCTTTACTAAGTTGATGTGATAAGTTAGGGGGTCAATAAGTCAAACGGTCAATATGTCGGGTTAAGTTGTGTCATATGATATATTTTCAATGATTAAAATTGAGATTTTTTTCAGTAACTAATTGACAATGCAATGTGTATGTGCGTGTTTTTAAAAGAGTTTTTTTTTTATATTATTATTATTATCTTTTTTTATCATATTGATGAAATTGAGAAAACTTAAACAAATCTTCAATTGTAATATTGTTTATAATTACTAGGAACATAAAAAAAAAAAAAAAAAAAAAAAAAATAAAAGTTATTGATCAGCTTCTGAAAACAAGAAACATTTACCTAGACGTAAATACAAAATTACAAACACAACACATGAAACACATAGATGGACCAGATGATGCTTGAGCCACACAAAAAAATTACAAATGTATCGGATACTTTTCAATTTTATCCAAACTAGGTAGCCATTTTTTCAATATTGTTATATCTAAAATAATAAATTGCTATATCCGGGAAACTTTTGTATTTTATTTATTTATTTTTTCCCCCCTTTATCCAATAGAAACCATGATGTTAAAAAAAAAATAGAAAACATGGACCAAACTCTCATATACCGTAGTTATCTTCTTCATTTAGTTTGAGTTATGTAGTAATACATATCCGGCTATG
The DNA here is from genome assembly GCA_022545495.1 of Chrysanthemum lavandulifolium. Classification (NCBI taxonomy): domain Eukaryota; kingdom Viridiplantae; phylum Streptophyta; class Magnoliopsida; order Asterales; family Asteraceae; genus Chrysanthemum; species Chrysanthemum lavandulifolium. Next base: position 56,115,512 of record CM040242.1, read on the forward strand.
TCTTTTTTTCTTTTTTCTTTCTTAATATCTTCTTCTATCTTATGAGATCCAAGCTTCTAAGGTGGTTCTTTATGTATTTCCAAGGTTGTTCCTTACAAAAATGATACATCGCTTGTAATAGAAAAAAAAAATCTAAGGTGGTTTCAGCACCACCTACTTTGTATAAGGATCTTCACCGTTATAACGGTATGTTTGTTTATTACTCTTTTAGATGTAATGTTGCATTATAGACAAGAATATTCCTTTCCTTGTTTTATGAAGAGACCCAAAGAGTATATGTTCTTTTCTTATTTGCAAAGTTTTGCATATTTGGTGATTTTACATTCTTTATTAAAGACTTATAATATTCTCCGACAAATTCTTTTACCAAGTTAGCAAACAAACTCTTTTTCTTTAGAATAAAGAAAAGTAAAAATCACCAAGCAAAATCTAATATGCAAAACGTTGCGAATGAGAAAAGAAAATACAATCTTTTGGTCTCTACGACTCTACTAGGGGCAAGGTTGTCTACATCCCGATCGTGATCTTAGGATCGTACAATTCTACTTTCCCACGTATAAAAAATCAGTAAGATCATAGTACGATCTTAGTTTGAGCAGAATTAATCTAGGATCTCACACATGATCGTAAACAATCCAATCCTAATACAATCCCATGTTTTTTTTGTAATTTATTTATTAATTTATCTAACTCAAGCCAATTTTGGCCTACAACTTAATGAATGTATAGCATTATTTTAATTAGTATGTGTTTAAATACTAATCATGCATGATCATGTTCTTCAAATATCTGCTACAGTTAACAGAAGTATAACAATTTGTAGAGAACAGACACATACCATATGTTAGAACAAACTAATATGTAATTGACAACGGCATAAATATATAATAGTATATCGTTTGAAGTCGTCTTACCTCATACTACGTGCGTACGGCCGTATCTTAAATAAATCCCGATCAAACAAGTAGTTTGGATTTATAAATCAAACTCAAATCTAACTTAAAGTCATGATTATATATATACACGAGGTGAGTGAATATAAGATATATATGTTAAGTTTTTGTTTCGAACATACACCCTTTCATATTTTAAAACTTTTAAATTCTACATATTTCTTTACCTTATTATTTACACCGGCAGACTACCCGCGCAATGCGGCTGCATGTATTATATAATTTAATTTTTTCGGTTAATAATTTATTCATTTGTACGTTTTTAGCCAATAGCTTTAGTGATTTGTTTGTTCATTTATGGACTATTAGCAATGACAAAAGTTTTGTGAAACTTTGTTTAGTTTGTATTATTTTATTTGTTGTTTTTTTTAGTAGCTTGCTTGGTTTGTTCAATGTGTTTTTTTAATTGTATTTTTCATTGAAAAAAGGTTTTTAAAATATCATTAATTAGCAACTTGCATAACTTGTATTATGTATTTTAATACTTGTATTTATCATTAAAAGAATGTATATTAATTATGTATCAATGAATTGTAAACATTGCATGAATACTTGTATTGCTTAAAATTAAGTTTTTGAAGTATTTAGTGTTAGAAAATTGTGTTTAATTTAGTTGTACATTTAGATTTTATACTTGTATTGCTGAATTTCTAAAAGTTAATGCTTTAAATCTCCCAAAAAGGCTAAATGCTTATAAGATAGTAAGATAATTTCTTTTAAACACGTAAATGTGATAGAGTATGTTGTCAAAGATAAAAGTTAACCCATAATAAATGTGACAATACAATCCTATAATGTGTGCATTTGACCGTGCCAAGCATATTACTTTTACTTTTTTCTAGAATTATGTTTTTATGATTTAACCAATATTGTGAAAAAGTTAATATTAATAAAAAAAAATGGAACATAAACATAGTTGTAAGTTCAATCTATAGGCTTGTTAACGTTTGAGCAAGTCTATATCTTTTCAACTCACAAGCATGTTTCCCTGCTTGCATTTTCAGAAGCTCCTACTTAAACATAGTATTTACAAAGTTTGAAAGATAAAATTCACGTACGTGTACTGATTACAAGAAAATTGTATGTTAGCATTATAAAACAATCTTATATCAATAACTCATCAATATTGCAAACTTGAATGTGTTAGAATGGTGAAACCGTTGGTTTAACTTTATTACTAGCCAATAATTATAAAGTACAAAGGTAGCATAGACTTAACTCAAATGGACCTTAAGCCCACATATCGTGTTTGGGCCAACTAATAATCTATCACTTAATAGAATGCTCAAGATTCTTCTGAAAAATTCTATGTTAGCCATGAAGGTTCAGTAAGGTAAGATTAAAGATGTTTTAGTCCCATGTAAAGTGTAGAACGTATATTATTTATGTAAGTATCTAGAAGTCTATTTATTTCTTGGGACGTGATCTCAAGTATGTATGTAAATCGATCCTCGCCCTCTATTTTGGAATAGTAATAGTGTATCACTAGGGCCGTTTGTTTTTCTTTCAAACTTACACTTCATTAAAAAATAAATAAACTGAGATTCATGATAAGGTTTTAAAAGGTACCTTTTGAGGGTCATTTAAGCCCTTATTCGATCACTTTGTATCCGTTATTGCTTAATATCGTTCCTTTTCACTTTTAGGTCTCTTGAAGGCAAAATGCTGGAATGATGCTTATTTGGACGAAAAGGCGCGAATATCTGAAGAAAATGGCCAAAGTCGAATCGAGACACTCAAAGTCTTTGAAACATAAAGCGACGCGTCACTGCATATATCTACGCCGTCGGGAAGGAATTTTTGACGGGTCGAGGCGAAATTGCATGTTTTCGCGGACGACGTCGAGGTTCTAAAGGAGTAGGCCGTCGCTACTCGACGGCCTAGATGCGACCAAGACGCGTCGAGGCTGAAGGGACGGCACACGGTCATAAGGTGACGCCGTCGAAAGGTTTACGTGCCAAGACGAAACCCAATGACGGCGACACGAAACATAAGGTGACGCCGTCGCAGATGTAATCTTATATATAGAATCCGAATTTTTCGGTTTTGTGTGTAGTCTTTTGGAGTAAAAACCTAAAACCGAACCAAGGCTTTCTTGTGCAATATTTTAGGGTTCTAAACCCTATTATACATCAAGATAAGTATTTACTTCATTAATTTAATTATGTCTTTGATTATTTGTGTGTATGCTTGCATGTTCTCCATGTCCGGCTAATTTATTTGTGTGTTTGCTTAGGGAATATGAAACTTAATTATTGAATATTGATTGGTTGATACTTATCTTAGTTGACTAATGATCTAGAGTGCGCTAGATTATTCGTTGTGTACTTAATGCTTGACATTTCTTTGTGAACTTTAGAATATAATTATCTAGGTAATTGTAGGATAAAGTATTCAAGGACAACCGTAGAGTAGGCGTCTATAAATCACTAGAGGATTTGTAAACAAGACCCTTTGGTAATTTCAAAGAGTTAGGAAATAAGCACGCCTATAGCCTTAGAATCACAACGCAACTAGGAATAAGGACGTGACAAATCAACCATCAATAGGAGATAATTAAGGAGTAGTAAAACCTAAGTAAACACATCTTTAAACTATCATACAGTACACATAAATTAGACATAGACTATCACAACCTTAGCTTAGATAATTAGATAATAGTAGAGTAATCGGTAGCAATACCAACCCCCAAATCCAATACCGAGATTCGTACCTTTTCATTTTCTAAAAACATAAAAGATAAAAAATAATCTTCCTCAACCTCAACCTTAGCGTAGTAACTTCTCACTAGCATTCCTATTCCCCAGAGAGCGATATCAATACCCGTGGCTTACCCTAATTACTACACTACAACGATTAGGTTCACCGCCTAGGTGTTATAAAACTTGCTCGAAGAAAGGAAGTTTCCTTGACCCCGAACGACGCGTGTGGCGTTATCAAGTTTTTGGCGCGGCGGGAATAGAATAGCTAGTTAGTAGTCCACCTCGTTTAGGTTTCTTTGCTTGATTCATATCAAGTAAACTTTTTTCTCATTTTTTAGCTTTCTCTTAGTCTATCCCCATTCTTCGTAACCTTTGTTCGTAACCCCATCACTTTTCATCATGGAAGGTGATAACCAACCAATGTCACTCAAAACCCAATCCAATAACCAACACCAACGTCGAAGCCGCTATGTGAGTAGAAACACCGACCTTCCGGATTTGCAGAAAACATTCGATAGTACAATCGGGAAGTCGTTGAGAAAGTAGTCGTATTGCTATAGTTGGCTCTATGATTAGCGATGGTCGGACAATGGCATAACCAACAACAAAGTGGACGAGGAAAATAGTGCATTTCAATCTTTACCCCACTAAGGAAGAGGTTGCGTACCATCAATACATAATCAATAATCCACGATCACCTATCATTAGGATATGCCCTAAGATTAGGAGAGAAATCCACGGAACCTAAAAATTCCTTGTATGATCGGATATAGGAGTATCGACCACGCTTACATAGATACGGAATCTCCCATCAATATAATGTCGTCATTGTTTACAATGACATTATGAATGAGCGACTCAATATTAGGAGAGACCCAAATATCCGGGAGGAATTTGCAACTTTGTGGGAAGAGTCAAAGATGTGCATGTCTTTATAGGAAATTTCACCTACCTTGTTGATTTTATGATCCTAGAAGATGTAGGATGCGTCATTGACTATAGCCTATCCCAAGTAGTGTTAGGAAACCGTTTGTTGAGACATCTAGGATGGGCCATAACAAGCATGATGGAACCGTTAGGTTTAAGAAGGAACCGATGAGATTACCTATAGGATGCCTTGGAAAACAAGCGAGTATGGCCACTTGTCCATTTATGATCGAGACAACATCAAAGCTTTTGAGGACAAAAGCAAGGAAGATGTTGAAAAGGGTTATAAATTCATGTGGGAAGAAGGAGGCATTATTATAAGGATTGCTTGACCCTAGGGCCTAGGTATAGAGTCGATGAAAATTTTGTCAACATGATAGAATTCTCATTGAGAATGCAAAACGAGGCAACGTAGGGGTAGGACTACGAGTCTAGCTACAAGACTCTTTAATAAAGAAAAGCGCTTCGTGGGAGGCAACCCATGCTTAATTGTTTGCTTGTTAGTGTCATATATCTTTTATTAATTGTTTGTCCTCATGTTTAAATTTGTAAAAATGCTTTATTTTGTTTTTAACCTCGTCTTAATTACATATAAAGGTATTTTACATAAAGGATAAGTGTAGGGAGGATTACACACGTTTTCATAAGAAACGTGAACATGAGAATAACAATTAACTAAAAGATATATATGTTTGTTTGTTCGAGTCAAATGCTTGTATCGAGTCATAATGGATGTTTTGCGAAGTTTTTCCAGATTCTAAAGATGCAAATTTTCCGAATTTTTTCGAAAATCGAGACCAGTTTTGTCGGGATAACTCGACGGCGTCAGATTGCAACTGACGGCGTCGGAAGGAATAAAACTTGACTTACTTTTCTCGTTTTCGAGCTACTTGTAAAATTTTGGAATTTTCGGATCTTAACTTTCAAAACAAATTCGTAAACATCCATTCCACAAGCATTATATCCTAGTTTAAATCGAGTCTTATGTATACTATTACCGCCAATTTTACGAAGGTTTCGTTTGTTTTCTTCAGTGTGCGAGTTTAGTTTGTCAAGAAGAAGTTACACAAGTTAAGAAGGAGCCTTTCACGCAAAAACTCTTCTTGAAAAGATTTAACCACCACTTTTACGGATCCTACCGAGCTAATCGGGAGTATTAGTTTCTTTCGTTTTAATTACCTTCTATTATCATAACTTTGATACTTTCGGGAACATTGGGGACAATGTTCAGTTTAAGTGTAGGGAGGAAAATAAAACGGAACTTTGAAACTATGCTTATCCTTGACTATTTGCTTTGTCCAAGTGTATTTGTGTAATAAACCATGAGAAAATGTAGGTTAGGGTAATTTTAGCCAAATTTAAAATTTTTCATGACGATAAGAGTGGGCCATTAGTCTTAACAAAAGCGTCTCATGGATAGGAAGTTGCATGACTAGCACAAAACCCTTACCACCTAAATTCCACCCAAAATGTGAGGATCGCCTTAGATTAGTAGGAATTAAAGCATTCATCTTTAATGCTTAGAGTGTGAACCGGTAGTATATTAGATTCTAGAACTTGTTTTGTGATGCATTCCGAGATCGCAAGTGAGGCTACACTTGTGTAGTTAGGAATAACTAAATGATAAGAGGCATTAGGATAACCCTTGTTTAATACGTAATATAATTACTTCTTCCATATCGGTTGAGTAATTCCCCACACCCTTTGCGTTGTACTCATCTTTAGTACACGATACCCCTAGTTAACCCTCGAGCCTATCCTTTCGCGGTTCTCGTGATATTTCGGTTTTCCGAATATCAATGAAAACATTGTTTACACCCCACCCCAAATATACACCCAAATCGCCTTAGCCTACCTTTATTGCACTCACTTTTAGTGCAAATTTATGTTATCACCCAAAACCCTTAGTTCAATTATCCGGTTGCTTGCATGAGTTGCTAAGTCGAGTCATATCCTTTGTATACGCTTTGGGATGATTGGGATTCATGGGAAAAGTTAAAGTTTATGAAACATAGGAAGAGAACGTTAAACTCAAATTCCCTTTGTTTGCATAATAATGTACTCCAAGTGTTTTGATCTTTTCAATTGGGTCAAATTAGTGTTAGAGTAATAAAAACTCAAGTGTAGGGATGTGTCTATAAATCCTATCATTTTGATGTACCGTAGAGGATGGTAGAGTAAAAGTGTATGCAAAAAAAAAAAAAAAAAAAAAAAAAAAAAAAACATACTGCCACCATCCTACATCTATCTTTTAAATTATGTTTGTTTATTTTCGTTGCCTAGAGTTTTAGAGTGTCGAGTCTTGGCTTAGCAACGCCATTCTTCGTATACTTGCAACATAGAGATTTTGACTATCCACCACTATATAGCCTATCCCACCAAACCCTTATTTCCCTACCGTAAGCCTAACATTACAACCCTTTAAAAGACCTCTTTGATAGTCTTTCCTAGGTGCTTACGCCAAAGCGACGGAGGTTTGATCTATTCTCGCCTATGGTAATCTATGTACTAGGACCGGTTAATGAGTGTTTATCTTCCATTTCGATTTGTTATATTTCATATATACACCGAGAGAGATGAGTATCCAAACACCCCATGTGAGGTGCTAGTATGTAATTCGTGCTTGTTATGACTTTTGCGGGCTTATATGTGTTGTGGACCGCTTTGAATGGATGCTTCATGACCCCTAACTTATAAATTAATTGGCTAAAAGCACATTTGCTTGAGGACAAGCAAATACCAAGTGTAGGGATATTTGATAAGGTTTTAAAAGGTACCTTTTGAGGGTCATTTAAGCCCTTATTCGATCACTTTTGTATCCGTTATTGCTTAATATCGTTCCTTTTCACTTTTAGGTCTCTTGAAGGCAAAATGTCGGAATGATGCTTATTTGGACGAAAAGCGCGAATATCTGAAGAAAATGGCCAAAGTCGAATCGAGACACTCAAAGTCATTGAAACATAAGGCGACGGCCATCGCATATCTCTACGCCGTCGGGAAGGAATTTTATGACGGGTCGAGGCGAAATTGCATGTTTTCAAGCGGACGACGTCGGGTTCTAAAGGAGTAGGCCGTCGCTACTCGGGACGGCCTAGATGCGACCAAGACGGTCGAAGTGAAGGGACGGCACACGATCATAAGGTGACGCCGTCGAAAGGTTTACGTGGCCAAGACGAAACCCTAATGACGGCGACACGAAACATAAGGTGACACGTCGCAGATGTAATCTTATATATAGAATCCAATTTTTCGGTTTTGTGTGTAGTCTTTTGGAGTAAAACCTAAAACCGAACCAAGGCTTTCTTGTGCAGTATTTAGGGTTCTAAACCCTATTATACATCAAGATAAGTATTTACTTCATTAATTTAATTATGTCTTTGATTATTTGTGTGTATGCTTGCATGTTCTCCATGTCCCGCTAATTTATTTGTGTGTTTGCTAGGGAATATGAAACTTAATTATTGAATATTGATTGGTTGATACTTATCTTAGTTGACTAATGATCTAGAGTGCGCTAGATTATTCGTTGTACTTAATGCTTGACATTTCTTTGTGAACTTTAGAATATAATTATCTAGGTAATTGTAGGATAAAGTATTCAAGGACAACCGTAGAGTAGGCGCTATAAATCACTAGAGGATTTGTAAACAAGACCCTTTGGTAATTTCAAAGAGTTAGGGAAATAAGCACCCTATAGCCTTAGAATCACAACGCAACTAGGAATAAGGACGTGACAAATCAACCATCAATAGGAGATAATTAAGGAGTAGTAAAACCTAAGTAAACACATCTTTAAACTATCATACGAGTACACATAAATTAGACATAGACTATCACAACCTTAGCTTAGATAATTAGATAATAGTAGAGTAATCGGTAGCAATACCAACCCCCAACCAATACCCGAGATTCGTACTTTTCATTTTCTAAAAACATAAAAGATAAAAAATAATCTTCCTCAACCTCAACCTTAGCGTAGTAACTTCTCACTAGCATTCCTATTCCCCAGAGAACGATATCAATACCCGGCTTACCCTAATTACTACACTACAACGATTAGGTTCAACGCTTAGGTGTTATAAAACTTGCTCAAGAAAAGGAAGTTTCCTTGACCCCGAACGACGCGTGTAGCGTTATCAATTCATACATATCATTCCTTGAAAGCGAGATAAGTTCAAAGAGAAAGAATGTCCCATCTAACTATTAAAGTAGAAGAAGATGTAACGAGCGATTGAATGGCATTTTGTTGTTTTGTCGCCTAGTCCACGACAAAGATAATCGAAAATTCTTCGACCTCCATGGAATACTAATTACAACTACCATGACCCTTTATTTTAAAACAACCCATTTAAAACAACCCATTGAAAAAAAAATCTCGTGTTTGGTGGAGATACATTTGCAAATTTACTATGACATACGTAGTTGAGGGGAGAGATAGTATCACTCAACTTACCCTATTTTATTATGGAAATCAACTTAAATAACCTTACAACACAATTTCATAAACCATGACAATGCCCATATATTACTTATTATGGACAATTTCGGCACTGCGTTAAACTTATACTACCTAAAATCTGGCTCTCGGTTTGGTTTCGGTTTTACTTGGCCGGTTCTCGGGTTTTACCCTTAATCGGTTTTCGGGTCGTGTTTAACCCGTTGCTTATCATAGTCAAGAACCATGCATGCAGATTTTTGGAATTTTATCATGATCAAGAAACATTGAGAACAAGAAAATTCTTAACAAAATATTCAAGAAAATTCTTAAATTAACAACAAGAAGAAAACGCACCTGATCATCACAATTTACAAATAGTAACAAAGTTTCAAATAGATTTTATCATGATCAAGAAACATTAAGAATTAAACCTCCAATTAACATAAAAACCAAATGAAATTTACTCTTTAAATTTAAGGAATAATGACAAAAAATGTATCGAACTTGACACTTTATGTGATTGTGTAGTTAACTATTTTTTCTTATTGTATATCTTGAACTTTCAAATTTCGATCATTATGTGTATTTTGTGACTATTCTCATGTAAAATGACCATTTTACCCTTCAAATTTGAAAAATTAAGGGTAAAATGGTCACAAAATACACACAATAATCGAATTTTGAAAGTTCAGTACACACAATAAGAAAAAAAATAGTTGACTACACACAATCATAAAAAGTGTCAAGTTCGATGCATTTTTTTGTCATTTGCCCTAAATTTAAAGAATCATCAGCTCAGAGATGGATCTTTTTATTAAAATTTTAACACTAAGTGCTAGCATCATATCAGTTAATTAACAACAACAATGACAAGTAACAGTTTTTTAATATAATAATCAAGAACCATATATTGGGATATTTTGAACATCACAAACCATGCAATGCATATATTTGAATTTAAAGAATCAAGAAAAAGAAACCTAAATTTCACCGAATATCACAGACAACACATGATCATTAATCCGACGATAATAACTTTTCTAGAAACAAAATTTGCATCTTCTTATGGTGTAACGTCATGGTTAATTTTGTTAAGATGGGTTATAGTATTAGGTTTAGATGATCAACTGGTTTTGTTTTGTTTTGTTGTTATAATATGGGATATGAGTACCAAGTATCAACTTATAGACGATGATGAGTTTGCATGTCTGTGTTGTGTTTGTGTGTGTGGGTTTTTAAATTTGAAGCTTGGGTTTTTTACATTTTTAGTCCCTTTGTCTGTTAGGTAGTTTTGCGTTTTTACATTTTAGTCCCTTTGTTTGTTAGGAAGTTTTTTTATTTCGCCTTTCTTGCACAACAAGTAATTAAGAAGTAGTAATTTAACTCTTACTTAAACCTAAAAGTTTTATGTCATAAGGGAAAGTGGTACAACTAATGATACGAAATTATTTTGACACAAATGAACTTTTAATTTTAATGTTATTGGCCTTCTTTAACCCGTGTACTACGTAACAAACGTGGGTGAGTTTGTACAAATACAAAATTTCTAGACAAATCGTTACATTATAATTTCTTGTGGAAACAGAGTTTTAATACATACGTAGTATTACTTAAGACTTAGTAATAATAATGAAATTGTTCTTATCGACCCCTGAGTATTACCAATGGCGGATCAAGGTATTTTAAACATGTGTGGTACCAACGATTTTTTATTATTATTTTTTTACCTCAAGTTCTAACTAATACAAAGATGGAATAAAAAGTGTCGTATTAGAAAAATCATATGGAAGCTAGTATAGTTACTTCGATCACCCTATAACATCAGAAATCTAGTATTTATACAGCACGACCCTTGAGCTCGAAAACACTAAGAAGCGCAAAAAACTATAAATGTCATAAGGCCAAAAAAATAGACAATATATAAGCTTAGAAAAAATAGATGATGTCAAATTTATGACACTAATTTTATTGAACCGTCTTTCAAAACTTCTTAGACAATAACTAGCATGTGTAAAGACGCTATGAATGACTTATGACCAATCAAAGTAATGTTTTAATGTTTCAAAACAAGGGTTAATAATGTTACTTTTGTGCTTTTATACATTTTTTAAACTAAAAATATGAGACAAGTGTGAAAAATCTAAAAACTTTAGGGGCAAATGTGTAGGTGACTCAAAATTGTCATCTTCTTCACCCAACGAAGAACAGACAATATAGTACATACTATTGTTATCTCAGTTTTCAACTTATTTTAAATTAACCGATTTTAAACTCATTCTTTCTTTAAAATCTCCATAATTTTCATTCTTGAGCACATTGTTATCAGTTTGGTGTCTGAAATCGAAATAAATCAACCACTATGTCTATTATCAAGCGCCTTTAAAAATGAAGGCCTGGATTCTCAAATCAGTCGAAGCTTCACATGGCGAATCCATGTGTGGCACATGCCACAGGTGGCCAAGGCATAGCTCCGCCCTTGAGTATTACGAGGATTTGGTGTTTATAAGATCTATTTATATCTCGTGCATATACAAAAAAATTTGTATTTCGATTAAAAAAAAAAGTTCAATAAAGATAAAAAGGTTTGTCTAACAGGTACCCTCAGAGCAATTGAGTTTTAACGTAACTATAAAAGGTTACGAATATCTTAATAGTGTTTACGTGGTTTTAGAATGTTACTAGAGTTGGTATTTAATGGAAAATATAATGACCTGAAACGTAATGTAAGTTAATTAATAAGGACTTAAAATGTAACAAAACTAACATTAGGGACTAATTGTGTCTATTTGGGTTTTCGACATAATTAGCATGCAACTGCCAACTGTTGAAACTAGCAAAATAACTAAAAAAAAAAAAAAAAAAATACTCGTATGTCGCTACTGGGAATAGAACCTGTGACCTTTTGTATAAAGGTGGACGCCTCACCCAACTGAGACAAAGGTGTTACTAGTTTTAATTATACTCTTAACTATATTTAAAGGCCTGAACAGTTTCATTTATTTGTGATAAATTGCATTTTTTGCTTACTGAGAACGTATACATGCATGAAATATTTTTAGTACTTCTCTTCTTCCTCTATTATTACACAACAATGATTAGCTTATGAGCTTATAAGCAAGCCTTTCGAACTTGTTGTTGGCGTATGAGCACCATAAGTGCTCGGTTACCATGGTGAATCAAAAGAGCAAAGTTCGGGTCAAGTTACACATTTGTAACTCGATGGAGGTTAGAAACAAAACCAACCAATGCTACTCAATATTGAACTCGCTTAGCTTATCTTGTTTATCGAAAAATTTTAAGTTTAAAAACGAGATTATAAGACGAGGTTTGACACCAATATGATCACGAGCCAATGTCGATATGCCGATGCATATATACTTTCAAACTGAGCCAAGCCTTAATATTTACTTTGAAAATGATTTCACTTAAAGCTTATACATGATTAAGTTGATATAAAAGCTTCATACTTCCATCAGATTATACAACATGTTATTTAGTAGCTCATTTCTTGTTTTAAAATACATGTTATACGTTCATACTAGTCGAATATAAAACAAAAGTGGTCGAGTGCATGAAAGGTTTTGATGATGCTACATTTTTAACGAGAGTGTATAGATTTAAAGTAAGCATATATTTTGCAAATGTAAACACTTGTATTAAGAACCATGCATATAAAACAAGAGAGTGTTGAGTTTGCTTACAAGTTTGAAGGAGTACGAGTGAATGAACAATTACTAGAACCCTGATATGATTTTCAAAACACAATCCGTTTTCTCTAGCTTTCCCAAAACTTGAACCCGATAATTTTAGCTTTGAAACCTGTTTGAGCAAAGTTCAGATGCTCTTCAACCCTAAGCTTCAAGAGACTCATGGTAGCTCCTTCTTCTTGTAGGTGAAATAAGAGAGAACACCGTTAGCTCGCCCCGGGTTTTTAGTCCGAGACCAAGCTCCGGCGTGAGAGTAAGTACTTGGTATAAGTGAATGATAAATAATAAGTGATAAGTAAAGAGGAGTAAGGGTAGAGAGAAGTCTCTATCGGAGTATGTGTGTGGGAAAAAGGTCCCCATTCATGTGTGTGAAGAGTTCCTTTTATACTACATGTGATTAGCTCCACGACACCAGCCTTGTGGAAGCTAAGTTGTCTTCTAGGGGCAGCAATTAAAGCGCTGAAGAGCACCAGGCCTGGTCTTCGGGGTCAAAGTTGTCTTTGTGCTAGTTGTAGACCAAACGCCTGTGTTATTCGTACGTCACCGTACAATGTGTGTCAGTTGCCAGCGTACTAGTTCTGATGGAGATAATGTTCTGCCTCCTGAGCAGACATACTCTCCTAAGTAGACAATGCATCATGAGTAGACAACTCTCCTGAGAAGACGTTGCTCTCCTGAGCAGACGTTGCTCTCCTGAGCAAACAATGCTCTCTTGGGCAGACATTGCTCTCCTAAGTAGATATTGCTCTCATGAGCAAACATTGCTATCCTGAGCAGACAATGCTCTTGATCGGTGCTAAACAGTCAAGTCTAAAAGACTAAAACCGCCAAACACTAATGCAATTAAGATCGAGGAGTATAGAGTCTCCCGGTCGTTATGTCCCAAATGAGCTATGCAATGGATCAATCAACGCTCAGTGATCGAGAAATTTGAATGATAAAGGGAATTTGAGATTATTATAACTAAGGAAAATCCAACAAATTAAAAACGCCTTAAATGCAAATTAAAGAAAATTAAAAGATAAAACCTATTAAATAAACGCTATCACTATATTTAAAGTGATGAACGTTTAAAACCTAAAACGACGTTTAAATTAAAATCTACGCGACATAAAAATAAAAAGTGAAACTAATTCAATATTAATCCTAAAAATATGAAAATGATGTTTTATAAACCTAATGATAAAAGAAAATATTTAGAAAAAGAAAATTATTTTTATATCTAATTATCTAATTAAAAACTATTTTTAACTATTAATTAATTACCTAAAATACAAGAAAATAGGAAATTAAGCTAGAAAAATAAGATTAAGACTTGAAAAGTCTAAAATACCAAAATAGACTTTTCAAAACTATTTTTGTATTTTTGTGACTATTTTTCTATTTTCTATGGATTTTAAACTATTAAAACTAATTAAATTACTAAAATTACCAAATAGGCTATGAAAAATCTAGAAAATTACTTTTTCACTTTTTATATTTATCTAAGCCTAAGAAAATTGAAAACTTATTTTTGAACCTTTTCTAATTTTTGTATTAAATGCTATTTAAAAGTATTAAAACTAATTAAAAATAGGAAAATAGCAAACAAACTTATAAAAATCTGAAAATTTCAGGAAACTCTAAAAATATTAAGAAGCTATGAAAATTAGAAAACAGGAGGTTATGTGGAAAAATAAGCAATCGATCTCACAAGTGCTTATAAATAAGCACTAAATGAGCCAAAAGCTTACCAAAAGCTACCACATCGATCTGAAGCTATAATAAGCTAAGTATACCCTAATGCACTTAAAATCAACAGGCTATAACCATCGATAAGCAATATTTCATGATTTGATGTTTTGAATGTTAAGCTAAAAAGAAATGGTGTTCACTTGCGAGCACCGTAAATAAGCAACCAAATAAGCTCTAAACTAAAACCAATGATTGATACCTCAACTAGACCTAGGTGACTACCTCGACCAAAAGACCAGCTTCTAACAAGCTTATATAAGCCTTGTGCGAGCTTGCACAAAAGTCGAGAAAGTACTCGACTTATCTTTGAGTTTAGTGCAGGCGATGGGGCCTACTTTGGGCTTATGCCCAAGCTTACCCAAAAGCTTAAAGCAAAAACAGATATGAGGGCTTATAAACCACCTAGAGGACTACTTGTAAACCAAAAATTAAGCCATGAAAAGCCTCATCAAGCCTCGTGGCAGATGCTACAATTTACTTTCAAAACCAACTTTGACATTTTGACTTTTTGAAACCAAATGAAACTTTGACTAAAATGAAGTTTAGACCCAATTTGATGATTGATTATGATATGTTATGATGTAATGAAGCTAGTACAACCTTTATCTATGTTATTTAAACACAATTCAAGATTTGTTTTAGAAATATCTCAACAGCTTAACTGTTGAGATGGTGTAAGTTGGATTTTGACTTTTCAAGTACCAAACATAAAAGTAAGACAGATAAGGTCTCAAATGAGTCTACCAAGCATGAACAAACAAAAGTTAATCATCGCAAATAACTAAATGACAGCTTAAACCTTTTGAACCAAACACCCTTAACCTAACTGTTATGATCACAAACAGACCCAAACTCTTTACCAACTTGTAATTATGATCAACTGAGTTTATTTAACCTAGACACTCTCGCAAAGACAGATTGGAACCGCTTTTAACTATAAGATCAAACAATACCAAGAAACTTGAAAATGACTTACAAAAGTCCAAAGTCGCTATAGCTTGCAAACCAATGAACAAAGATCTCTAACCTATTTAAATCAACCCACTAGACCTAAATCAACCCATTTCCATAGTCGCATCAACCATCGACCAAGTCCTTTGCCATTTTTGACCTTGTTTGACTTTCTTTGACCAATCTCCAAAATGCCTAAAACTTGAATTTAAGCTTGTGAAAAGTCGTAAGCTTAAACAAGCTTATATGAGCTTTGAAATAAACCACCAAACATTTGTACTTATGGATTTGAAGTTGCAAATTAAGACAAGAAGCATGAAACTTGCATTATAAATAGAAACCGAAATTGATGCTTGAAAATAATCTTAATACACTTAAACACCGTAAATGGATATATTTTAACAAAAGATTACAAGTTTTACACTAAGTTAAAGCTTTTAATAAAAACGACATTAAAATTAAAATACAAACTAGTAGTCTCTTCAACTTGCTTCCTTTTGCTTCTTTTATAACCCAATGCTCTTTCTCTCACCTCCGAATATTTCCCAACTCTTTCCTAGCCATTGGATGCCCTAGAAATGATCTTGACCTTTGAATATGTTTTTGGCGCCAAAATCCTTTTCCGCCAATTGGGGAGTTTTGAGAGAAATGGGGAGAAGCATTTAATGCTTTTGGAGTTTGGTGGAGGTGGGGAACATGGAGTGGTTTGGGTGAGCTAGGTGGTTGAGATGGTGGCTGGGATGGTGGGCGCATGGGGCGGAAAACCGGGAAGGGATGGAGTTGACTGGGTTGGTTTGACCAGATATTATAAAAGGGGTCCAAATTGATACTTTGATGGGGTTCACAAGGTTTGTGACAAGGGTCCAAATGGGTTTAAAGGTTAATAACGAGGACCTTTCATGTAATTCTTGAAATTTCAAGGACCATAACCGCCAATTCAGAAAAGTTTATCCAAGGGCTGAAAATGACACTTTCAAAAGTACAAGGACCAAATTTGCCAAATTGCCATTTTCCAGGGGCCATTCTTGCCAAAATTCAAACTTCAAGGACTAAACTTGTAATTTCTCAAACTTTTGATATTTTCCACCAAAGGACTAAATTTGATAACTTTTGATTTTAAAAGGACCTTTGGTGATTTATACTTTGAAATTCGGGCTCGTGGACTATTTTGACAATTCTTGAAACTTGGGATCAAACCGCAATTTTGCAAAATTGATATGTTTTTCATCCGATTTAGATATTTTTGAATTTGAAACACATAAAACATCGATTTGTGATATTTTGATCATTTAGATGTGTTTCGAGTGTTTTCGATGAATTTGCGCTTTATTTTGTACAAAAATGATGAGTATTTACACACTCATCAATCCCTCATCGAGATATTGCTAGTCCCTAGCAATGATTTGAGAAAACATAATGGATTTGAAACTCTTTACCAAAAGCCATTACTTCGGAGTAGCCAAATGTTTCATTCAAGTAAGAACCATGGTACATCGATAACCATGTGATTTTGAGCAAACCACCGACTTTCAACGGATTTGATTATGTCTTTACCGAAGTTGCACTTTCCGGACTAGCCAACTCTTAGATAAATTATCAACATTATCTTTGGTGAGTGAATACCAACTATGGATTTTCCACGCCTTTACCACAAGCCATAATCTTGCGGGCTAGCCAACTCATTATCTTTTGAGGATGATGGGAGTCAAGAACCATACAATTTTGGCAAATTGCAAGCCATATAAACGGATTTGAGAAATCTTTACCAAGAGCCGTTTGCTCTGGATTAGCTAATCCTTTTGTCTTGCGTACATGGCGGATCGATAACTGATGAGAAAGTGTAGAACACTTACTCCAAAAAAATTTTGGCCAAAACGGGATTAGGCGGTATATTTACGTGATAAAATTCGTGAGAATCCCCACACTAGAGATGAATATTGCCCTCAATATTCAAAGTACCGCGGTTATGCCGAAACAAAGAACGAAAAGGAAATACTACGCCATTATTTAGAAAGATGATTTTTTTTTTTTTTTTTTTTTTTTTTGAAACATGTGGCAACCCCCACACTAGGGTGGTAGAAAGAGGTGAAAATGTAAATATAGGTGAAAACCCATATGGCATGCTATTTTTTGATTCCGAGTCGCTAGCTTGACTCGATCCCCGCATTCATTGGTTCATGGGAAAGTTTGAAGATCCGGACAACCATGGATGGAATGTCCTCTCCAAAATAGTGCTTCACCGATGACCATTCACTTTAAAATTAGGACCATCGGGTTGAGATAACTCAATGGTGCCATAAGGATAAACCTTAGCGATAGTAATGGACCGCATCAATGATTTGAGCTTTCCGAGAAAATCTTCAATCTTGAATTGAAAAGAAGGACTCGATCACCAACGTTGAAAACGCGGTTCTTGATTTTTGAGTCATGGATCTTCTTTGTCTTTTGTTTATAGATCAAAGAGTTCTCGTAAGCTTGATCACGGAGTTCATTTAATTCATTCATTTGAACTTTCCGATGATCACCCGCGTTTGAATATCAAAGTTAGCATGCTTCAAGGCCCAAGATGCCTTGTGCCGAGCTCAATCGAAGATGACATGCCTTCCGTACACCGGCTTGGATGGAGTGCACCCGATGGGTGTTTTGTAGGTCGTACGGAAGGCCCAGTGCGTCATCTAACTTATCCGACCAAGAGGCACGGTTTTCACCAACCGTCCTCTCCAAGATTCTTTAATCCCGGTTAGAAACTTCCACTTGCCCACTTGTTTGTGGGTGATACGCAGTAGAGGTACGGTGAGTTACACCATACTTTTGCATGACTCTTGCAAATTGGTCATTGCAGAAATGCGTACCACGATCACTGATGATGGCTCGTGGAGTTCCAAACCTAGCAAATAAGGATTTCAAGAATTTCACAACAACTCGGGCATCGTTGGTGGGTAAAGCTTTAGCTTCAACCCATTTTGACAAGTAGTCAACGGCCACGAGTATGTACTTATTACCATGAGAAGAAGGAAATGGCCCCATAAAGTCAATGCCCCGGATGTCAAATATCTCACACACTTGAATGGCGTTTTATGCATTTCATTCCTTTGTGAGATATTCCTGACGCTGACAAGTGTCACAAGTTTTGACGAATTCATGGGCATCCTTATAGATCGTGGGCCAATAGAATCCCGAATCAAACACCTTCTTGGCGGTGTAGTTGGGGCTATGATGTCCCCAAGAGGGTCCGTAATGGCAAGCGGTGAGAATGTCAACGGCTTCGACCATACACACATCGCCGGATGACTTGATCCGCACAGATTTTAAACAAGTAGGGTCGCCCCGAAATAATGTTTCACATCTTTAAAGAATTTATTTTTCCGTTGGGACGACATCCTTTCACAACAAAGTTACCCGCATGGTAATTTGCAAAGTCGGAAAACCATGGGGTAGAAGAATCTCCACGAAAAGAAACCATATTGAGTGTTTCGAGAGGAAATGTTTCATTGATTTCCTTTTCTCGAACACATTTTGATGAGGGTTCTCTAATCGGGAGAGATGATCGCACCAGTTCTCGGCTCCTTTTTATCACGAATGATGATATCAAATTCTTGTAGGAGGAGAACCCAACTGAGCAATCTCGGATTTGCATCTTGTTTTGCAAAGAGATATTTGAGTGCCGAGTGATCCGTATACACCACGCATTTGGTCAAGATAAGGTATGGCGAAACTTCAAACGCATACACCATGCCTAATAATTCTTTTCCGTGGTGGTGTAATGAGTCCGAGCTTCACCATAGTTTTGCTCGCGTAGTGGATCGGCCGGAAATGTTTGGTTTTGCGTTGCCCCAAGACCGCACCGATTGCAAAATCACTTGCATCGCACATGAGCTCAAAGGGTAAGTCCATCGGGGCACTAGAATGGGTGCTTCCGTAAGCTTTTTCTTAAGTGTTTCAAAAGCTCGATGCACTCGGGAGAGAAAATGAAAGGAGCATCTTTTTCGAGAAGATGGGTCATAGGCCGAGCGATTTTAGAAATCTTGAATAAATCTACGATAAAACCCGCATGACCTAGAAAACTCCTAATACCTTTGATAAGAGTGGGATGAGGTAGTTTAGCAATGACATCAATTTTGCTCTATCAACCTCAATCCCATTCTTAGAAATCTTATGGCCGAGGACAATGCCCCTTTGACCATAAAGTGGCTCTTCTCCCGGTTTAGACATAGATTGGTGTCTTCACACCGCTTAAGCATTTTGTCTAAGTGGGAGACAAGTCGAAATGAGTCCCCAATGACCGAGAAGTCATCCATAAACACCTCCATAGTTTCCGATCATGTCGTGGAAAATGGCCATCATACAACGTTGGAACGTGCGGGAGCATTGCATAAGCCAAAAGGCATACGTCTCAGAGGCAAACGTCCCGTATGGGCGGTGAATGTAGTTTCTCTTGATCCAGCCGGATCAATGGGGATCTGAAAGTATCCCGAGAAACCATCAAGGAAACAATAGTACTCGTTCCTCGCTAATCTCTCAAGCATCCGGTCCATGAAGGGTGAGGAAAATGGTCTTTTCGGTGGCGTCATTTAACTTCGATAGTCAATACACACACGCCAACTCGTAACCAATCGAGTTGGAATCAACTCGTTTTCTTCATTCGTGACAACAAGAATGCCACCCTTTTTGGAACGCAATGAATTGGGCTAACCCAAGGACTATCGAGATCGGGCAAATCGACCGGCATCAAGAAGTTTGAGAACCTCTTGTTTGATAACCTCATGAATCTTAGGATTCACCCTTCTCTCGACTTTGATCGCTTGTTTGAAGTCATCCTCCATTAGGATTTTGTGAGTACAAAATTGTGGTTGATACCTTAATATCGGAGAGTTTCCAAGCAATTGCTTGCTTGTGTGACTTCAAGACCTTTATGAGAGCGTTTTCTCCTCCTCGCTAAGTCCTTAGCAATAATGACGGTAATTTATCATCACCCTCCAAGAATGCATACTCGAGATGAGGAGGTAGATCCTTAAGTTCAACCTCGGAAACTCTTCAATGGAAGATTGCACCGATTTGATTTCCTCGATCGTGATTTCCTTCGGAGGAGTGAAGGTAATGGATCTTCATTAAGCAATTGCTCAAGATAGAGAATATCCCCTCCGAATCATACACACCATCAATTCCAGCGGAATTGATTCATCGAGAGCCGTGAATTCATCGATCTCTTCCGAAGGAAGTCACCTCCTCAAACGGAGTGAGAGGGGAAGAGTCGGCAATGATAGGTTGAGAAGATGTGGTGGGATTGGAATTCCTCCCACGTAATTATGAAGATAACCAAGAAACTCTTGAGTACTCCTCAAGCAATGTCAATTAAATCGACTCGATTAACCGATTCAAGTGTCATAATTTGAGGAGTACCTCAAGTCCGATCGAGGTTAAAGGTATGACTTCATTACCCACACGTAGAGTGATCTCTTGCTCAAATACATCGATAAGAGCACGGCCCGTCCTCGTAAATCCCGCCCAACAATGAGGGAACTCGAGGATCAAGATCGAAATCAACGACCACAAAGTCACCGAAATGAAATTTTCCTACTTTCACGAATACATCCTCGACAATGCCGGAGGACGCGAGATAGAACGATCGCAAGCTCGAGAGTCATGCGGTAGGAATAAGTTCGGAAGAGACAGTTTCTCCACATCGAACACGGCATCGATTGATGCTTGCACCAAGATCACAAGGGCAAAGCATTCAATCATCCCAGAAAACACAAGGAAGAAGAAATTTTCCGGATCTCCAAGCTTCTGAAGCTTCTTTAACAACTTCTTGAGCAATTCTCATTCAAAGGAGTCTTAGCCATTTCAAACAACTTTTCTTTGTTGCTCAAAGATATGTTTCGTGAGTAGATGCAAACTTTGGCATTAACATGATGGCATCCATGAAGCTTATGTCAAAGTGAAGTTCTTGGAAAATCAAAGAATTTTTCCATCCGATGACTAGCTTTCTCATGAGCTTTTGCTCATGTAACCGTGAAGGGTAAGGAAGAGAAGATTTGGATTGATTCTCAGCAGAGCTACAGGAGGTTCAAAACAACTCCTTGATTTGACTTGGGTTCTTTGGACCACTGAGGTTGGACTCACCAAGGTTGGACATGCTGATGCCTGTGGACTTGAATAATGCACTTTGTCCATTGTTTCCTTGGTAACTTGACTAAATGCCACAGGAGGAGGGGCATTGGAGTCGAGGTCCATTGTGTTTGGAGGTTCGCTTTCCACTACCTTCGGATAGAAGAAGAAGAGGTAGTAGGAACAAGCAGTCCAAAGATATGAAGCACCACTTCGGGTTGTGATCGCTTTGCATCGCCCCTGATTAGCGATCGTGTTGCTAGGTAGAGTACCGAGCCCGAGGGTCGATCATTTAAAGACTTCTTGATGTCGAAATTTGGCCGACCAACAACCGATTCATTTCCTCTTGGGATTTCATGAATTGTTTCAACAAATCATCGATGATGGTCCATTGGAACAATGGCTCGAGTTTGCACAGAAAATTCGCCTCTATTGTTAGGATTAGGGCCTTGATTCCAAAATTCCCTTGATTGTTTCCATGAGAATACCACCGGTTGAAATTTCCGACGACTGGTTTCTATTGTAATTTCCTTGATTTTGGAAATTTTGATTCGATTCGAAACCGTTGTTTTGATTGAATTGACCTTGGTTCGGAAACCTTGGTTTGGTCTATTCGATTCGATTACGGTTTTGGTTTTGATTGAAACCGGAGGTCGAGTAGTGGTTAGGACGGTGGTTCGGGTCTCTGGAGCACGATATTGATTGCCTCCTTGATTCGACATCCCGCCCACAAAGATTAGTTTCAAAGGGTTACCATCGGTGGCCATACAGTTATAGTAAGCATGGGGCCACCACGGGTAACACGACTTCCACTTTCTTAACCTCGGCAGGAGGTGAGGTTTGTGGAAAAGAGACTTTCTTCCGATTGGAGAGAACCAAAGCTTGATAGCTTCCGTGAGTTTATCAATCTTAGCATCGGTGCTAGATCGACTCACGGGTGATGAAGAAGAAGGTCCAACATCGACTTGGGAAACAACCGCTTGCTTCGCAAGGCGGACTTTAGACTTGTTTTCGATTATCGCTAAAGCTTCTTTGTGCTTTGCTTAGGAAATTTCCTCCGCGGAGGAATTGAGAGAATCTTGATCGATTGACTCACTCCATTGTAGAAAGTATCGAGTTGCATCAACTCGGAGAAACCGTGGTGAGGACATTTGCGAAGTAATTCCTTGAAACGATCCCACGATTCATCAAGGATTCATCAAACTTCGAGTGAACTTGATGATTTCGCTTTTAAGACTCGTGGTCTTGGATGGTGGATAGAATTCATTCACAAATTTCTTCACCAGATCTTCCCATGTCTCTATTGATTTAGGGGTTGTTTTCAAGCCAACCGGCTTGCCCTCAAGAGAAAACGGAATGAAGAAGCTTAACACCTCGAAGGACATTCTTATACTTGATGGTAGATGCAATCTTGTTAAACCATCTTATATGAGCATGAGGATCATCCCGCCAAAACCGTAGAACTGATTTGAAGTTACAAGGTTCAAGAACCCGGTCTTGAGTTCAAAATTTTCACCACGATGGTCGGTATAACGATAGCATCTCCATACCCGTCGATGGGTGCCGGAGAAGCTCACACATAGGAATTTCATCCGCCATGATAGCGGAAGTGGTGTGACGATCCGGATCTCGATCCGATCGATGGAGCAGAAAGTCTACGAACACGCCTCCTGGAATCTTGACAAGCTCACGAAATGGGCTCACAGATCTAGAAGAGCGAGCGCAAGATATTACAAGAGTTAACTCTAAGGAAACTCGAGTTAAGGAAAGAAATGGAATTATGAAATCTTTCACATGAGAATGAGAATTATGAAGACGTTTTGTAAAAATGGTGGTGAGAAGAATCTTTTGGGTTTTCGGTTCAAACGTCGATACAACAAAATCAATTAACACAAAATCGAGGCAAAACAACAAATGAACTTTACCAATAATCCAAGATGAATGGCTTCTTTAAAAAGGTACACCAATCACAAGGACACAAAGGCAAGTTTTATATCTTTAGTTCGGAACTTATTATGGTCGCACCCCGCTAGGTAGTGCATCGCCTTGGTTTCGGTGGTAATCTTTTGTTGTTAATTATTAGAGAAAACGACGATTCTTTTTGTATTTTTATTTTTGATACATATATAGAAACAAAAGAAAAATATTTTTGTGTTTTATACGCTTTTGCTTGTTTTTGGGTTTTTGGATTTTTAGAAGAAAATATGGATATATATATATGAGAGATGGATGATATAAACAATGAGTGAGGATTCAAACAACTAACTGCTAAAACGGAGATAATCAAGACAGCCCCTAACGTGCGCCAAAATTTGATCGGTGCTAAACAACAAGTCTAAAAGACTAAAACCGCTCAAACACTAATGCAATTAAGATCGAGGAGTATAGAGTCTCCCGGTCGTTATGTCCCAATGAAGCTATGCAATGGATCAATCAACGTCTAGTGATCGAGAAATTTGAATGATAAAGGAATTTGAGATTATTATAACTAAGGAAAATCCAACAAATTAAAACGCCTTAAATGCAAATTAAAGAAAATTAAAAGATAAAACCTATTAAATAAACGCTATCACTATATTTAAAGTGATGAACGTTTAAAACCTAAAACGTACGTTTAAATTAAAATCTACGCGACATAAAAAATAAAAAGTGAAACTAATTCAATATTAATCCTAAAAATATGAAAATGATGTTTTTATAAACCTAATGATAAAAGAAAATATTTAGAAAAAGAAAATTATTTTTATATCTAATTATCTAATTAAAAACTATTTTTAACTATTAATTAATTACCTAAAATACAAGAAAATAGGAAATTAAGCTAGAAAAATAAGATTAAGACTTGGAAAAGTCTAAAATACCAAAATAGACTTTTCAAAACTATTTTTGTATTTTTGTGACTATTTTTCTATTTTCTATGGATTTTAAACTATTAAAAACTAATTAAATTACTAAAATTACCAAATAGGCTATGAAAAATCTAGAAAATTACTTTTTCACTTTTATATTTATCTAAGCCTAAGAAAATTGAAAAATTATTTTTTGAACCTTTTTCTAATTTTTTGTATTAAATGCTATTTAAAAAGTATTAAAACTAATTAAAATAGGAAAATAGCAAAACAAATTATAAAAATCTGAAAATTTGTGGAAACTCTAAAATAATATTAAGAAGCTATGAAAATTAGAAAACAGGAGGTTATGTGGAAAATAAGCAATCGATCTCACAAGTGCTTATAAATAAGCACTAAAATGAGCCAAAAGCTACCAAAAGCTACCACATCGATCTGAAGCTATAATAAGCTAAGTATACCCTAATGCACTTAAAATCAACAGGCTATAACTACCGATAAGCAATATTTCACAGATTTGATGTTTTGAATGTTAAGCTAAAAGTAAATGGTGTTCACTGCACCGTAAATAAGCAACCAAATAAGCTCTAAACTAAAACCAATGATTGATACCTCAACTAGACCTAGGTGACTACCTCTCGACCAAAAGACCAGCTTCTAACAAGCTTATATAAGCCTTCAGTGTGCTTGCACAAAAGTCGAGAAAGTACTCACTTTATGCCGAGTTTAGCTTGGGCAGATGGGGCCTACTTTGGGCTTATGCCCAAGCTTATCCAAAAGCTTAAAGCAAAACAGATATGAGGGCTTATAAACCACCTAGAGGACTACTTGTAAACCAAAAATTAAGCCATGAAAAGCCCCATCAAGCCCGTGCAGATGTCGAATTTCGCTTTCAAAACCAACTTTTGACATTTTTGACTTTTGAAACCAAATGAAACTTTGACTAAAATGAAGTTTAACCCAATTTGATGATTGATTATGATATGTTATGATGTAATGAAGCTAGTACAACCTTTATCTATGTTATTTAAACACAATTCAAGATTTGTTTAGAAATATCTCAACAGATTAACTGCTGAGATGGTGTAAGTTGGATTTTGACTTTTCAAGTACCAAACATAAAAGTAAGATGATAAGGTCTCAAATGAGTCTACCAAGCATGAACAAACAAAAGTTAATCACTGCAAATAACTAAATGACAAGTTAAACCTTTTGAACCAAACACCCTTAACCTAATCATATGATCACAAATGCACCAAACTCTTTACCAACTTGTAATTATGATCAACTGAGTTTATTTAACCTAGACACCATCAGTAAAGATGATTGGAACCAGCTTTTAACTATAAGATCAAACAATACCAAGAAACTTGAAAATGACTTACAAAAGTCCAAAGTCGCTATAGCTTGCAAACCAAAGGAACAAAGATCTCTAACCTATTTAAATCAACCCACTAGACCTAAATCAACCCATTTCCATAGTGATCAACCATCGACCAAGTCCTTTGCCATTTTGACCTTGTTTGACTTTCTTTGACCAATCTCCAAAAATGCCTAAAACTTGAATTTAAGCATGAAAAGTCAGAATAAGCTTAAACAAGCTTATATGAGCTTTGAAATAAACCACCAAACATTTGTACTTATGGATTTGAAGTTGCAAATTAAGACAAGAAGCATGAAACTTGCATTATAAATAGAAACCGAAATTGATGCTTGAAAATAATCTTAATACACTTAAACACTGTGAATGGATATATTTTAACAAAAGATTACAAGTTTTACACTAAGTTAAAGCTTTTAATAAAAACCACATTAAAATTAAAATACAAACTAGTAGTCTCTTCAACTTGCTTCCTTTTGTTTCTTTTATAACCCAATGCTCTTTTCTCTCTCTCGAATATTTCCCAACTCTTTCCTAGCCATTGGATGCCCTAGAAATGATCTTGGCCTTTGAATATGTTTTTGGCGCCAAAATCCTTTTCCGCCAATCGGGGAGTTTTGAGAGAATGGGAGAAGCATTTAATGCTTTGGAGTTTGGTGGAGGCCGGGGAACATGGAGTGGTTTGGGTGAGCTAGTGGTTGAGATGGTGGGATGGATGGGGGCGCATAAGGGCGGAAAACCGGGAAGGGATGGAGTTGACCGGGTTGGTTTGACCAGATATTATAAAAGGGGGTCCAAATTGATACTTTGACAGGGGTTCACAAGGTTCATGATAAGGGTCCAAATGGGTTTAAAGGTTAATAACCAAGGACCTTTCATGTAATTGCCGAAATTTCAAGGACCATAACCGCCAATTCGTAAAAGTTTATCCAAGGGCTGAAAATGACACTTTCAAAAGTACAAGGACCAAATTTGCCAAATTGCCATTTTCCAGGGCCATTTTGCCAAAATTCAAACTTCAAGGACTAAACTTGTAATTTCTCAAACTTTTGATATTTTCCACCAAAGGACTAAATTTGATAACTTTTGATTTTAAAAGGACCTTTGGTGATTTATACTTTGAAATTCGCCTCGTGGACTATTTTTGACAATTCTTGAAACTGGGGATCAAACCGCAATTTTGCAAAATTGATATGTTTTTCATCCGATTTAGATATTTTTGAATTTGAAACACATAAAACATCGATTTGTGATATTTTGATCATTTAGATGTGTTTCTGAGTGTTTTCAGATGAATTTGCAGTTTATTTTGTACAAAAATGATGAGTATTTACACACTCATCAGCTCTCATGAGCAGGCAGCTCTCGGGAGTAAACATTGGTCTCCTGAGCAGACAACTCACGTGATCAGACAGCTCACGTGAGCAGACAACTCTCATGGGCTGACTCCTCATCATAGATTGGTTTTGTCTTAGAAACATTTGGAGTTAATTGTGATTGTCTCCTCCGGAGTGTCCTGAGGAGGACATACCTCATCATGTCCCCCAGTCTAGTATCAATGTATTGTCAAAGAGTTGGTACTATACTTAAAAGAAAAAGCTTGTCCGGTTTGAGGCCAAAATTGTTAAAGAGTTGGTACTCTTGAGAATTTTTTCTATCCGCTCGAATGTCTCGATCAAGGGTGAAAGAATTTCCAAGAATACCATTAAATTTTGAAGTTTGATACAAGAGTGGGTCACTACCATACTACTTCAATTGCCTTAAAAGACATGGCTATCCATGTGCCTACTCGAGGAGATAATTGCCACTGATCCGATCACAAATTGGTTGCAAAGGCAAAGGCATCGACTGCTTAAAATCCTCTACTAAGTCGCAGAGCCTTCCGTGCAACCAAAAAGGAGGTTGACCAAGTAAGGCTCCCAAGGCACTCTAGTGAGCCTCGAATGAAGAAGGTCTTGAGATTGATGATATACTTTTCATTCATAGTCGCACAAGTGTTCAAAAGGGTGCGGCGAAAAGAATATCGAATCGGTTAGCGATTCCGTCCGTAATTCATACCGTATTTTGGTGATGAATTGTACGCCTATGTCTCCATAGTCAAAACTAGAGCCAATTCCACTTCCCGAGTAATGTTCCTTATGTTGTCAATTGCCGCCGTGTCGATATTGTGCCTCTATGCCGGAGTTCGAGCTAATTAGAGAGGTTGCTCGTTCGTCCCAATGTTTCGCTCGGAGGCTAAGTGATTTTCTAACACACTAATAGTTTTAGACCATATGCCTCATCACGTCCCCCGTTCTAGTACTAACGTATTGCCAAAGAGTTGGTACTAGACTTTGGGAAAAGGTTTGTCCGGTCGCCGAGTCCATTCGAAAATTGATCAGATTCTCAAGAACACTCATATATTTTTAGAGTTATTTCTACTACACCAGAATCGTACGAAAAATAAAAGTAAAAATATATAAGAGTTCTTGTGTAACAAATATTTTATTTTGGGCTAAATGACAAGTATGTCATGCACTTGTCAAGCCCGCGTCATGTAAGTCTCGTAGGCCTTGTCATTCCCGGAGTAGTATAAATACTAATTTTACTTTCCATAATTATTTACCAAAGATTATTTTTCTCACACTCTAGATTTCGCCAAGATCAAGCCGCATCCGGAGCCATTCCCAAGCCCATTAATTGTTTTTCATACAAGTCCCATGCTTCACTTGCGACATCTAAAGTTGGTGTAAAAGCTAGTCAACTCAATTGGTTCTCTTTGGGAGGTCTCAATCGGAGGTCTCATCAATTATAGGTTTAACTCATGGTTATTTATCTTTGGGGTTTTTTTTATCGATTGAAGTCATACCAAGGACTTGATTGAGGTTGTGTTCAGCCCGATCGGGGTTCTTAATCTCGATCGGTGGTGAAGAAGAGTTGTCTCGACCAAGTTGGGAAGATTTGTCTCACCGAGTTGTGGTTCGATCGGTGTTTAGTTGTGACTCGTGCGAGGTAGCTTCGATCGGAGGTTCGAACCACGTTATTTCGAATATACTCGCCTCGATTGGAGGTTGGGTTAGCCAACCTCAATCGGAGGTTGAGTAAGACGAGCCTCGATCGGAGGTGAAAGGTTTTCATCCGGAGGCGAGCTCGCTCGGAGGGGGTTTAGTTTTGATTAGACATTGTTTGTACCAGTTTCACATGGAGGTCTTCATCGGAGGCAATTTCCACTGTTCCATCAGAGTGCTTGGTTATGTTTTTACATGGTTATCTTGAGCAAGATTTATGTTTTTACATGGCTCCTTTGTGCTTAAGACATAAGAACGCATAGTATATGTATGCTAACTGTTAGACATTGAAAAGAAATAGATATTGTGGTCTTTAACAATAAATGGATTTTTTGTTGGTCATATTTAAGCCCACAACTAGATAGCTAAATAGTGGATGACAACTAAATAGCTACTGTCACACCCTCGCCGGAGGCGGAAACACGAGGTGTAACGGAAAGGAACATAAGCACAAGATAATAGAACATACCAACGTTAAGATTTAAAAGAAAGAGTACACCATTACAATACCAGTTTAGCCGACATCGGCAAATATATTACAAAGTTTAGTTCCCAAAATATTGCGTTCTATTACATAACGATTTGTATTGACAAGTGAAAACTTCATTATGCAAGACCTGGTAGAAAAGCTTACTAATGATCACCAAATGCATGAGAGAAAACGGGTCAACTATGAAAATAGTTGGTGAGTAAACATGTTAGCAAAATAAGAAAACTCGAAGAAATATTCAAAGCTTTCGGTCAACGAAAATAGTCCACAAAGCAAAGGCATTGTAATCCACTCGGCCCAAGTTTCGCCCATACAAAACTTGCAACCTGTATTCACAACCCATTGCACAAAATATAGCGTATGAAGTAGTCAAGTATAAGCGGTCATAATAGTTCACAATATAGTACCACGAATATAATAATTGTGGATGCTACCGATGAAACCAAATTAAGTCAAGTGCCACTACCCAAAGTTATGTTGGGTGCCTCTTCCCAAAGATATAATGGGTGCCTCTTCCCAAAGATATACCTGGGTGCCTCTTCCCAAAGATATACCTTGGGTGCCTCTTCCCAAAGATATACTCCGAACATAGGAGACTTTATAGTGATGCTCCGGGACATAGGAGACTTTATAGTGATGTTCAACATAGGAGACTTTAGGTCAAGGTCATAACATGTACGGTTCAATAAATTCAAGTAAGGCATTATTTCATAATTAAGTTCAAGGATTTGATTCAAGTTCATAAGTTCTATCCAAAAGAGTTCACAAGAGTAGGAATCAATTTAGTTCAAGTATGGTTCATGCATTCAGCCCCAAAATATATTAAAATGGTAAAAGGGATGTGATTACTCACTTGATGAATAGATGCGATGACAAAAGTGGTTACACCGAAATGTAGCGTGAATCTCAAACCGACCTATTATGAATGATATGATATGCAATAAGTCATGATGTAATGTTATGCACGCAATTGATGACATTTATACCACTTATGTATTTTTGAAAACAATACTTCTCGTCGAAAATATAATCTTTTAACGCCTTGACCATTTTAAATTACTTCACATGTATTTTCATTGAAACGATATCCTACGATAGACTTTTAGTGATTTATTAAGAGAATATAACTTTTCGTCAGTAAAATAATGTCGTTGAAATTTCCATGAAAGCGACAAAAACGGCCTCTAAAAGCTAGTCGTAAAATGGTGCACGTCGAGCGTTAGGAAACGAACTCAACGGTTTTGGAAAGCTCGTACCATTATCTCAAAGTTTTAGTACATACATTTCCATCCTAGAGGTCTCGAACATAAGGAAAAATATAGGTTAAGTATGGTACTTGTGTGTTTAAGAGTGGTTTTCGTAAACTTTGAGCGACTATTTTTATTCATTACAACTCCGCTTGACGAACGGTTGGATATTTTGGAAAATATGGTAGGAGAACTTGATTTTACTAGAAGACATCTTTTATAAAGAGTATCCTATCAATGTTAAAACGACCCTCAACATGGCCCCTAGTTTCGTAGTATATGTTTAATAGAAAATATATTAATGTTGCTAATAGAATAAAGTTACTGCAACTTGGTTTATCGCGTAATTTACTCGTTACAAGTCCGCTTTCTACGCTTTCTACATCCTTAGATTCGTGTCGAGTATACTAATATATTTTTGATAAGTCGACACAATTTATAAAGCTTAAGCCTCATTTTTGACTCGTAAAGGGTGACATTTTTCATGTCAAATTTCAAATTATTAGTTTTCGTCAAATTCAAAAATTCATAACTTCTTCGTTATAACTCCGCTTTAATCCGCTCAAGCGCCACGTTTTGCTTTTAAAGTATATTTTCCAAATATCTAGCCCAAAATATTATACCCACTGTCGGATTTTCCAGATTTTCAAAATAAGGACAGACCTTTTGCAAACTTGTCGAAATGAGTTTTTCACGCCAAACCTATTCTAACCCATTCAAAACAACTCGAAGCTATTCTAATCCTACCATACACCTTATTAGGGTGTCATGGGTTCCTAGACATCACCAAAACTAGTATACAACAAGGAGTAATTATAGGATGGATTATATATATTTAACACTTAAAACCTTAAAACCTTAAAATGGTATAAATATCACATAATTTGCATGTTTCTCAAATAAAATGATATGACCATAATAATGAATATGAAATAAAATATGAATATGGATGCTTACAAGTTACTTGATGAGGTTTATGAGAACAAAGGGTTATCCTAAATACCCTAGGTTTTATTTCAAAACCTTGATTAAGAGTAATACTAGATTGTGATGAACTTGACTAGCAAAATTTTTATGATGACCCTCTCTTGGTCCTTGGTTGGCGGTTCTAGCAAGAGAGAAAGGAGGAGAGATTTTGATTTTCACTTTGAAATAATGTATCTATGTGTTGTTGAATTATTGATTGAATGTAATAAGACTTAGCTTTAAAGACAAGATCCACAATTCAAGGGAGTTGATGGATCTTGTCTAGTTCATTTATTATTTTTTTTTTGCATAAGTGTAATTATATGTGTTACTTGAAGACTTGTGGTAAATCGTGTACACATTTGAATATTTAGGGTAGCGTTAACTAAAACAAATTTTAACGAGTCAAAGTAAAATATGTTGGGGTCATAAAATTATAAAAATACATTTCTTGCAAAAATTTGAGTGAAATAATAATTATCGTAATATTTAAGAAAACCGTCAGTAATTATGTAAATATAACAATTTATATACTAAATAAATTTAAAACACCGGTAAAACTAGTAATAATATTTTTATCATCTTAATATGAGTATAAAAATATATCGGAATAATTTTTGGAAGTATCGGATCAAATGTTCAAAATAATTAATTACGCGATAGCGTTTATTTAATATGAAATTATGCGTTTAACGTGAAATGAAAAAAAAATCATGCATGAACTAATATGACGAATTTTGAGTTTAAGAAATGACCGGAAATTGAGAGTTCTAAAAGTTCTAAAAGAAAGAGTACACCATTACAATACCAGTTTAGCCGATCGTAATTATGTAAATATAACAATTTATATACGAAATTGAGAATTGTGACAGCTACGTGGATGCTAAATTTATTTAGAAATAGCATTGATATGATGATATGCCAAAAAAGATTTTAGGTACAACAACTATATGTGTCTTTGCTTTTGCTCATACACAAAGAGAAAAGGCAATTAGAAGATCACATGCTTTATTACAATGCTGTCATTGAGGGCTCAATATACACATGTATAACCCTTAAATAGATCAAGATTTGCTCTTTTTTCATAACTTGCCAACAAGCTCATTGTCCCATGGTTATTAATATGTAACGGAACTATATAAGAATGAGTAACATATATATTATTTGAGATATAAAATATTGTAACTTGTACAATAAAACATAAATCAAGTAATATTGCATTGTGGTAGCAAATAATTGCAGCTTAGGCAGTACACTTATTTCGAATCGCTTTTTTTTTTTTTGGTAGGGTACTTCAAAGTTTCGATCCGAGTAAGTTGTTTCAATCGGAGGTTTAAGCTAGTGTGTCTCGACCGGAAGTGGGAGAGGTATCTCGATCGGAGTCTGGGGAGACTTTGCCTCGATCGGAGTTTTTAGGAAATACACGTCTCGATCGTAGGTCGCCCCAAGAGTTTCAATCGTTGTATCCTTAACCAAAAGAGATTTCATTTAGAGCTAGCATCACAAACTGTTCGGAGCTTTTATTCACTAGTATTTACAGCTATGAGTATCTATGACTTCATGCTTGTGCCCTCTTGGGATGGTACCAAGGTAAGTGAGGAACCATATGATCAAGACACCAACATTTTACAAAGAGTTGTTGATCGAACCACATCACCGCTCCGAGGAGAAACTATCCTCGAGCCTACTATGGAAGAGATCATTGCCACCGAGGTGACTCGGGTGGTTGCAAAGGTTAAGAACACGGCTAAGTTTAAAAGCTTCTACTCACCGAGGTAACTACCGATGCAACCAAAACAAAGGAAGGTGGCCAAGAAGAACCTGTGGTAGGTCAAGTGAACAAAATATTGAAAATGAGAATGATAAAGGCAAAGGCGATGAGAATTTAGATGATCATTGATCGAGTGTGGATTCGATGCTTACTTTGACGATAGCATGTTGAGAGCGATCAAGAAAATACCGTGGAACTAACAAGACCAAACTCAGAAATGTAATCCATCTCAAGTCTATTGATCTGGGACACGCGAGAGGTGAGTGCTTCTCCCATTATTCCTCTAGACCAAGCATCTTTTGGTCCCGACCACACCGAATCCTCCATGACCAAGAATATCACTAATGTACCTTTCTATGGAGTTCAAGGTATTTCCTAATTGTCCTTTTTTACTTTAGTCACTATTTCTACTTCATGTTTTCCTAAGTCTCTTTTAGGTAACGAACAACCACTCAATTTCAAGATACCGAGATGGATATGCAACATTAGAGTGTGGAGAGAGGACTCACCTCGTGAGCGACCACTCACGGTCATGGTATCGATATAGGTTCTCACTCGTGGTGTCCGGAAAAATTTATCGGCATGACACCAATGAAGACATGCATCATCCCGATATTGCTTAAGGTGAGAATTTTGATGGTGTTAGCCGATAAAGATGAATTCATCGACAAAGATGATAATGAGAACACCGGTTTTATTATCATGCCAAAGTAGGAGATACCGCTAGAGACACAATTTACAAGGAGCTTTTTCCTCCGCCTCGGTCCCTACATCATGCCATATCCCTATGATGTGTTTACAAAGAATCCTCCCAAATATATGAGGATGAGTGGATAAAGCTCATGTTGTAAAATGTGGACTTTGAATAAAACTCTTCAAGGATCCTAAGTTATGAAAGGCTATCAATGATCGAGTACTTACACCGGCAGTATAAAGAAGAAACGACTTTACGATCCAAGAGCTCTCTCAGAGTTTGATGTTCCAGCTTCTAATAAGTAGTTAGTTTAGTTTCTAACTTATCACTTTTTTTGGTGAAAGAGGTACGGTGTATCGGAGGACCTTTCAAGGTTACCCAAGCTTGGGTATATCTCGATCGTGAAGTGCTCGATTTGACCTAGGTCATACCCTATCCCAAGCCCTCATGTTTTTTTAGTGGAACATTAGTTTATTTTGTATAGTTCCAATATTATAAGGTCATTGGCTACATGCGCAAGCATACCCCAACATCTAGATAAATACAAACTACAACATATACCGATGCAATGCCCAAAGTTTTTAGCCGATTGCCACCGATGCAACGGTTCGGTGTTCGTGATTTAATCAAGCAATGAACCAACTTAGGTGCAAAAATCGCATGTACCGCATAAGTACCGATGATGCACTAACTACAATCATATCTTGTAAAGTTATAACACCAAATACATTTGCTCCAATGTTCGAGTATAACACTTAGATCAACATCTTTGTGTTACCTTTCTATATTGGTATAACGCCTTCTTATGTGCAACGATGTCGACATAGCACTTTACAATGGTGCTTTCAACACTTGGATCAATATCCTTGTTCTACCTTCTCCATCCGTGTATCTACTTATCGAGAGTAATTATTAGAGCTAAGTAGAGGTTGACCAACCAAAGGTTATACCATCACCCGAGGAGACATTGTTCCTCTACTCCATATGAGATTATGAGCCGACTCGACATGTCGCTTAGTCAAGATTATTTCATCACACCGGAGGAGACATTGTTCATCTACTCCGTTGAGACTATGAGCCAACTTGACATGTCGCTCAACCAAAGATCATACCAACACTCTAGAGGAGATATTGTTCTCTTCTTAGAGAAGATCATGAGTGGCTAGATAGGTTGCTTAACCGAGATTATGTCATCACTCAAGGAGACATTGTTCCTTTACCCTAGAGGAGACTATGAGTTGACCTGATATGTCGCTCAACCAATGAGCATATCAACACTCTAGAGGAGATGTTGTTCCTCTACTGTGAGGATATCATGAGTTGACTAGATAGGTTGGTTAACCAAAGATTATGTCATCACTCTGAAGGAGATATTGTTCATTTACCTTAGTGGAGACTATGAG
The DNA here is from genome assembly GCA_022545495.1 of Chrysanthemum lavandulifolium. Classification (NCBI taxonomy): domain Eukaryota; kingdom Viridiplantae; phylum Streptophyta; class Magnoliopsida; order Asterales; family Asteraceae; genus Chrysanthemum; species Chrysanthemum lavandulifolium. The sequence goes on from CM040242.1 coordinate 56,150,880, forward strand.
CTGACATGATATGTCGCTCAACCAATGATCATACCAACACTCTAGACGAGACATTGTTCCTCTACTCCGGAGGAGATTATGAGCTAGCTAGTAATTGTTCTATTGATTATTTTACCATCACTCCGGGGGTTGTTTCACCACTTCAAAGGAGACCATGAGCTAACCTGATTGGTTACTCAACCAAAGTTTATAACATCACTCCGAAGGAGACATTGTTCCTCTACTTCGGAGGAGACGATGAGTTATCCGGATAGGTGGTTCAACCAAAGATTGCATCATTACTCCGGAGGAGACATTGTTCTTCTACCTGCAGGAGGTTATGAGCAAGTTACTAACTGTTACATTCATTATTTTACCATCACTCCTGAGGAGTTGTTTCACCACTCAAGAGGCTACGGCTAGTTGAAGTTTTAGCGATCAAAGATTGCACCATCGATGTCAATCCCCTATGTAGATCATCACAAGCTCATAAACTAAGTCAAGATGGTTCATCCTTAAGATGTTTAGAGGCGTTCCTCCACGGGCTACCGCTTGTAATGTATCACGGACCTAAGTCCTTTGAGTTGCTTAACTTGCTAACTCAGAATGTAGTTATAGTGTGTACATTCCGCCACCGATGTAGCTATTCATCCGTAGCCTATACGCTTAAAGGAAAGTTGGGTGTTCCCGCCTTCTGCTGCGGAGTCAATTAGCAAAGGTTGCTCACCCTAACCACCGATGGTACACGCTCACCATGGGGAACACATTAGTAGGAGTTGCCTTTACATTCTGAGGTAGCGAATATCCGATGTTATTTGATTGTTTCTTGATAACAAGTTCAATCACATAACCTAGGCAAAGGTTGTTTTAGCTACTCTGCTTCCTCCCATTATTTATGACATAAAGGCAATAGTCTTTAGCCGGGGCATAGTTGGAGATCCCAACCTAGAAAAGAAGAGAATAGCCTCTATCTCCTCTTCTAGGAGGTTCCAATGCCTTTGGCTATAGTAGGACTACTCCAACGAGGAAGCACGTAGCTCTCATTCATGACACCCAAAGGATGAGTCTACTCATATTACTCCTGATGAGCGCATGATAAGGTTTTAAAAGGTACCTTTTTGAGGGGTCATTTAAGCCCTTATTCGATCACTTCTGTATCCGTTATTGCTTAATATCGTTCCTTTTCACTTTTAGGTCTCTTGAAGGCAAAATCGGAATGATGCTTATTTGGACGAAAAGGCGCGAATATACTAAGAAAATGGCCAAAGTCGTAATCGAGACACTCAAAGTCATTGAAACATAAGGCGATTTGCGCCATCAAGATATCCGCGACGCCGGAAGGAATTTTATGACGGGTCGAGGCGAAATTGCATGTTTTCAAGGGACGACGCAGTTCTAAAGGAGAGGTAGGTCGCCACTCGACGGCCTAGATGCGCCCAAGACGGCGCCAGAGTCAAGGGACGGCACACACATAAGGTGACGCCGAAGGTTTACGCCAAGACGAAACCCTATGATGGCGACACGACGCGGCCACTTAAACATAAGGTGACGCCCGCAGATGTAATCTTATATATAGAATCCGAATTTTTCGCTTTTTTGTGTAGTCTTTGGAGTAAAACCTAAAACCGAACCAAGGCTTTCTTTGCAAGATTTTAGGTTCTAAACCCTATTATACATCAAGATAAGTATTTACTTCATTAATTTAATTATGTCTTTGATTATTTGTGTGTATGCTTGCATGTTCTCCATGTCCCGCTAATTTATTTGTGTGTTTGCTTAGGGAATATGAAACTTAATTATTGAATATTGATTGGTTGATACTTATCTTAGTTGACTAATGATCTAGAGTGCGCTAGATTATTCGTTGTGTACTTAATGCTTGACATTTCTTTGTGAACTTTAGAATATAATTATCTAGGTAATTGTAGGATAAAGTATTCAAGGACAACCGAGAGTAGGCGCCTATAAATCACTAGAGGATTTGTAAACAAGACCCTTTGGTAATTTCAAAGAGTTAGGGAAATAAGCACGCCCTATAGCCTTAGAATCACAACGCAACTAGGAATAAGGACGTGACAAATCAACCATCAATAGAGATACCAAGGAGTAGTAAAACCTAAGTAAACACATCTTTAAACTATCATACGAGTACACATCAATTAGACATAGACTATCACAACCTTAGCTTAGATAATTAGATAATAGTAGAGTAATCAGTAGCAATACCAACCCCCAAATCCAATACCCGAGATTCAGACTTTTCATTTTCTAAAAACATAAAAGATAAAAATAATCTTCCTCAACCTCAACCTTAGCGTAGTAACTTCTCACTAGCATTCCTATTCCCCAGAGAACGATATCAATACCCGTGGCTTACCCTAATTACTACACTACAACGATTAGGTTCAACGCCTAGGTGTTATAAAACTTGCTCAAGAAAAGGAAGTTTCTTGACTCAACGACGCGCGTAGCGTTATCAAGTTTTTGGCGCCACGGGAATAGAATAGCTAGTTAGTAGTCCAATTCGCTTAGGTTTCTTTGCTTGATTCCTATCAAGTAAAATTTTCTCATTTTTAGATTTCTCTTAGTCTATCCCCTCTTCGTGACCCTCGCTCGTAAAAAAAAAAAAAAAAACCATCATTAACCATGATCCGTATTTTCCATCGAAGGTTCTTTACTCTACCTGCTCCCAATCCCGAGATTGAGAACGCAATCCCACAAAACCCTTCACCCACTCACCATTTTGGTAATCACCTAGAGCATAATGAAATAAATTGGCAACAACAAAGTCCTTTCTATTACTCGATTCGATGAGGAATTTAATTATGATGAAGCACTTGATGGCGGGAGGTCATTAATGAAGCTAGTTCTAAATTAAGGAAGACCCATCCCAATGTTTTGACCCTAGTGTAGGATTGAGAAAGATGGCCCCTTTAATATGCAATTCCTTGCAAAATAGGACTAGAAGGGTTCGATGTTTATTTGAATTCATTCTTACCTTTAAACTTAATCTCGCGGACCTATACAACAAAATCAAGGTCAATGAGTTAACTTATCAAGTGGAACAATGTTGTTGAAGCAAATCATTCATTTGCACGTGTTTGTTTGAAGTTTTGCTTATTTGGTAGAGTTCATGGTCTTAGAAGACTTAGGAGAATTTATAGATAAGGACCTCACTCAAGTAATTTTGGAAAACCTTTCAAAAATTGACTAAGTTGAATGAACGGATGATTGATGGTCTAATTACATTCTCCGATGAAGTTGAAGATTTCGCCTACCAAATGCCACGTACTCATCCTAGGTTTAAACATAAGGACATTGAGGTTTGTAATAGAATGACCCTATTTCATTGCTTAGTGAAAAGGATAGCGTAATGGGCTTAGGTACCCATATGAGAAAACTAAGCGATATTACAAAAATGCCTTGAATTAGAGATGATTACAAAAAGGATGAAAGAGCTGGAATGGCTCAGTATGAGCACGCGAAGCGCACGAGGCAACGTAGGGTAGGACTACGAGTCTAGCTACAAGACTCTTTAATAAAGAAAAGCGCCTGGGAGGCAACCCATGCTTAATTGTTTGCTTGTTAGTGTCATATATCTTTTATTAATTGTTTGTCCTCATGTTTGAAATTGTAAAAATGCTTTATTTTGTTTTAACCTCGCCTTAATTACATATAAAGGTATTTTACATAAAGGATAAGTGTAGGAGGATTACTACACGCTTTCATAAGAAACGTAAACATGAGAATAACAATTAACTAAAAGATATATATGTTTGTTTGTTCGAGTCAAATGCTTGTATCGAGTCATAATGGATGTTTTTGCGAAGTTTTTCCAGATTCTAAAGATGCAAATTTTCCGAATTTTTCCAAAATCGCACCGCTTTTGTCAGATAACCGACGCGCCAGATTGAAACCCGATGGCGCCTGTGAAGGAATAAAACTTCACTTACTTTTTCGTTTTCGAGCTACTTGTAAAATTTTGGAATTTTCCAGATCTTAACTTTCAAAACAAATTCAGAAACATCCATTCCACAAGCATTATATCCTAGTTTAAATCGAGTCTTATGTATATTATTACCACCGATTTTACGCCAAGGTCTCGCTTGTTTTCTTCTAGTGTGCGTTTAGTTTGTCAAGAAGAAGTTACACAAGTTAAGAAGGAGCCTTTCACGCAAAAACTCTTCTTGGAAAAGATTTAACCACCACTTTTTACGGATCCTACCGAGCTAATCGGGAGTATTAGTTTCTTTCGCTTTTAATTACCTTCTATTATCATAACTTTAATACTTTGGGAACATTGGGGACAATGTTCGGTTTAAGTGTGGAGGAAAATAAACGGAACTTTGAAACTATGCTTATCCTCGACTATTTGCTTTGTCAAGTGTATTTGTGTAATAAACCATGAGAAAATGTAGGTTAGGGTAATTTTAGCCAAATTTAAAATTTTTCATGACGATAGGAGTGGGCCATTAGTCTTAACAAAAGCGCCTCATGGATAGGAAGTTGCATGACTAGCACAAAACCCTTACCACCTAAATTCCACCCAAAATGCGAGGATCGCCCAGATTAGTAGGAATTAAAGCATTCATCTTTAATGCTTAGAGTGTGAACCGTAGTATATTAGATTCTAGAACTTGTTTTGTGATGCATTCCGAGATCGCTAGTGAGACTACACTGTGTAGTTAGGAATAACTAAATGATAAGAGGCATTAGGATAAACCCTTGTTTGATACCGTAATATAATTACTTCTTCCATATCGGCCGAGTAATTCCCCACACCCTTTCATAACAGTACTCATCTTTAGTACACGACACCCCTAGTTAACCCCTCGAGCCTATCCTTTTCATGGTTCTCGTGATGTTTCGGTTTTTCCGAATATCAATGAAGAGCATTGTTTACACCCCACCCCAAATATACACCCAAATCGCTTTAGCTTACCTTTATTGCACTCACTTTAGTGCAATTTATGTTATCACCCAAAACCCTTAGTTCAATTATCCGTTGCTTGTATGAGTTGCTAAGTCGAGTCATATCCTTTGTATACGCTTTTGGGATGATTGGGATTCATGGGAAAGTTAAAGTTTATGAAACATAGGAAAGAGAACGTTAAACTCAAATTCCCTTTGTTTGCATAATAATGTACCCAAGTGTTTTGATCTTTTCAATTCGGTCAAATTAGTGTTAGAGTAATAAAAGCCTTTAAAAATGAAGGCCTGGATTCTCAAATCAGTCGAAGCTTCATGGCGAATCCATGTGTGGCATACAGGTGGCCAAGGCATAGCTCCGCCCTTGAGTATTACGAGGATTTGGTGTTTATAAGATCTATTTATATCGTGCATATACAAAAAATTTGTATTTCGATTAAAAAAAGTTCAATAAAGATAAAAAGGTTTATCAACAGGTACCTCGAGAGCAATTGAGTTTTAACGTAACAAAAGGTTACGAATATCTTAATAGTGTTTACGTGGTTTTAGAATGTTACTAGAGTTGGTATTTAATGGAAAATATAATGACCTGAAACGTAATGTAAGTTAATTAATAAGGACTTAAGTAACAAAACTAACATTAGGGACTAATTGTGTCTATTTGGGTTTTGACATAATTAGCATGCAACTGCCAACTGTTGAAACTAGCAAAATAACTAAAAAAAAAAAAAAAAATACTCGTATGTCGCTACTGGGAATAGAACCTGTGACCTTTTGTATAAAGGTGGACGCCTCACCAACTGAGACAAAGGTGTTACTAGTTTTAATTATACTCTTAACTATATTTAAAGGCCTGAACAGTTTCATTTATTTGTGATAAATTGCATTTTTGCTTACTGAGAACGTATACATGCATGAAATATTTTAGTACTTCTCTTCTTCCTCTATTATTACACAACAATGATTAGCTTATGAGCTTATAAGCAAGCCTTCGAACTTGTTGTTGGCGTATGAGCACCATAAGTGCTCGGTTACCATGGTGAATCAAAGAGCAAAGTTCGGGTCAAGTTACACATTTGTAACTCGATGGAGGTTAGAAACAAAACCAACCAATGCTACTCAATATTGAACTCGCTTGCTTATCTTGTTTATCGAAAATTTTAAGTTTAAAAACGAGATTATAAGGCGAGGTTTGACACCAATATGATCACGAGCCAATGTCGATATGCCGATGCATATATACTTTCAAACTGAGCCAAGCCTTAATATTTACTTTGAAAATGATTTCACTTAAAGCTTATACATGATTAAGTTGATATAAAAGCTTCATACTTCCATCAGATTATACAACATGTTATTTAGTAGCTCATTTCTTGTTTTAAAATACATGTTATACGTTCATACTAGTCGAATATAAAACAAAAGTGGTCGAGTGCATGAAAGGTTTGATGATGCTACATTTTAACGAGTGTATAGATTTAAAGTAAGCATATATTTTGCAAATGTAAACACTTGTATTAGAACCATGCATATAAAACAAGAGAGTGTTGAGTTTGCTTACAAGTTTGAAGGAGTACGAGTGAATGAACAATTACTAGAACCCCGATATGATTTTCAAAACACAATCCGTTTTCTCTAGCTTTCCCAAAACTTGAACCCGATAATTTTTAGCTTTGAAACCGTTTGAGCAAAGTTCGTAGATGCTCTTCAACCTAAGCTTCAAGAGACTCATGGTAGCTCCTCTTCTTGTGGTGAAATAAGAGAAACACATTAGCTGCCCGGTTTTAGTCAGAGACCAAGTCGTGAGTAAATCTTGGTATAAGTGAATGATAAATAATAAGTGATAAGTAAAGAGGTAAGGGTAGAGAAGTCTCTATCGGAGTATGTGTGTGGGAAAAAGGTCCCCATTCATGTGTGAAGAGTTCCTTTTATACTACATGTGATTAGCTCACGACACCGACCTTGTGGAAGCTAAGTTGTCTTCTAGGGCAGCAATTAAAGCTGAAGAGCACGAGCCCGTCTTGAGGTCAAAGTTGTCTTTGTGCTAGTTGAACCAAGCCTTTGTGTTATTAAATCGTCACCAACAATGTGTGTGTTGCGGCGTACTAGTTACGATGGAATAATGTTACGCCTCTGACGGACATACTCTCCTAAGTAGACAATGCATCATGAGTAGACAACTCTCAGAAGGCGTTGCTCTCACGAGCGGGCGTTGCTCTCTGAGCAAACAATGCTCTCTTGGCGGCATTGCTCTCCTAAGTAGATATTGCTCATGAGCAAACATTGCTATCTGAGAAATGACAATGCTCTTGATCGGTGCTAATGGTCAAGTCTAAAAGACTAAGCATCAAACACTAATGCAATTAAGATCGGGAGGGTATAGAGTCTCCGGGTCGTTATGTCCCAGGTGCTATCACGATGGATCAATCAACGTCTCAGTGATCGAGAAATTTGAATGATAAAGGGAATTTGAGATTATTATAACTAAGGAAAATCCAACAAATTAAAAAGCGCCTTAAATGCAAATTAAAGAAAATTAAAAGATAAAACCTATTAAATAAAGCGCTATCACTATATTTAAAGTGATGAGCGTTTAAAAACCTAAAACGTCGCGTTTAAATTAAAATCTAGCGACATAAAAATAAAAAGTGAAACTAATTCAATATTAATCCTAAAAATATGAAAATGATGTTTTATAAACCTAATGATAAAAGAAAATATTTAGAAAAAGAAAATTATTTTTATATCTAATTATCTAATTAAAACTATTTTAACTATTAATTAATTACCTAAAATACAAGAAAATAGGAAATTAAGCTAGAAAAATAAGATTAAGACTTGGAAAGTCTAAAATACCAAAATAGACTTTTCAAAACTATTTTGTATTTTGTGACTATTTTTCTATTTTCTATGGATTTTAAACTATTAAAAACTAATTAAATTACTAAAAATTACCAAATAGGCTATGAAAAATCTAGAAAATTACTTTTTCACTTTTATATTTATCTAAGCCTAAGAAAATTGAAAACTTATTTTTGAACCTTTTTCTAATTTTTGTATTAAATGCTATTTAAAAGTATTAAAACTAATTAAAAATAGGAAAAATAGCAAAGCGACTTATAAAATCTGAAAATTCGGAAACTCTAAAAATATTAAGAAGCTATGAAAATTAGAAAACAGGAGGTTATGTGGAAAAATAAGCAATGATCTCACAAGTGCTTATAATAAGCACTAAATGAGCAAAAGCTTACAAAAGCTACCACACGATCTGAAAGCTATAATAAGCTAAGTATACCTAATGCACTTAAAATCAACAGGCTATAACTCTTGATAAGCAATATTTCAAGTTTGATGTTTTGAATGTTAAAATAAAAGCGAAATTGTTATTGCAGACCGAAATAAGCAACCAAATAAGCTCTAAACTAAAAACCAATGATTGATACCTCAACTAGACCTAGGTGACTACCTCGACCAAAAGACCAGCTTCTAACAAGCTTATATAAGCCTTGTGAGCTTGCACAAAATGAGAAAGTACTCGACTTATCTTTGAGTTTAGTCAGAGGCGGATGGGGCTACTTTGGGCTTATGCCTTACCCAAAAAGCTTAAAGCAAAAGCAGAATGTGAGGGCTTATAAACCACCTAGAGGACTACTTGTAAACCAAAAATTAAGCCATGAAAAGCCCTACTTGAAGCACATGCGGATCTTTACAATTTACTTTCAAAACCAACTTTTGACATTTTGACTTTTTGAAACCAAATGAAACTTTGACTAAAATGAAGTTTAGACCCAATTTGATGATTGATTATGATATGTTATGATGTAATGAAGCTAGTACAACCTTTATCTATGTTATTTAAACACAATTCAAGATTTGGTTTTGCAAATATCTCAGCAGTTAGCTGTTGAGATGGTGTAAGATGGATTTTGACTTTTCAAGTACCAAACATAAAAGTAAGGCAGATAAGGTCTCAAATGAGTCTACCAAGCATGAACAAACAAAAGTTAATCACGCAAATAACTAAATGACGATTAAACCTTTTGAACCAAACACCCTTAACTAGCGTATGATCACAAAGCAGACCAAACTCTACCACTTGTAATTATGATCAATCGGTTTATTTAACCTAGACACTCTTGCAAAGATTGGAACAGTTTAACTATAAGATCAAACAATACCAAGAAACTTGAAAATGACTTACAAAAAATTGGCTATAGCTTGCAAACCGATGAACAAAGATCTCTAACCTATTTAAATCAACCACTAGACCTAAATCAACCCATTTCCATAGGCGCATCAACCATCGACCAAGTCCTTTGCCATTTTTGACCTTGTTTGACTTTCTTTGACCAATCTCCAAAATGCCTAAAACTTGAATTTAAGCTTGACGTAATAAGCTTAAACAAGCTTATATGAGCTGAAATAAACCACCAAACATTTGTACTTATGGATTTGAAGTTGCAAATTAAGGCGGTAAGCATGAAACTTGCATTATAAATAGAAAGCTGAAATTGATGCTTGAAAATAATCTTAATACACTAAACACTTGTAAATGGATATATTTTAACATTACAAGTTTTACACTAAGTTAAAGCTTTTTAATAGCGACATTAAAATTAAAATACAAACTAGTAGTCTCTTCAACTTGCTTCCTTTTGCTTCTTTTATAACCCAATGCTCTTCTCTCACCTGAATATTTCACTCTTTCCTAGCCATTGGATGCCACAAAATGATCTTGACCTTTGAATATGTTTTTGGCGCCAAATCCTTTTACGCCAATTGGGAGTTTGAGAGAAATGGGGAGAAGCATTTAATGCTTTTGGTTGGTGGAGGTGGGGAACATGGAGTGGTTGGGTGAGCTAGGTGGTTGAGATGGTGGGCTGGGATGGGGGCAAGGCGGGAAAAGCGGGAAGGGATGGAGTTGTTGGTTGGTTTGACGAGATATTATAAAGGGGTCCAATTGATACTTTGTGAGGGTTCACAAGTTTGTGACAAGGGTCCAAAGGTTTAAAGGTTAATAACGAGGACCTTTCATGTAATTCTTGAAATTTCAAGGACCATAGCGCCATTCAGAAAAGTTTATCAGGGCTGAAAATGACACTTTCAAAAGTACAAGGACCAAATTTGCCAAATTGCCATTTTCAGGGGCCATTTTTAAAATTCAAACTTGAAGGACTAAACTTGTAATTTCTCAAACTTTTGATATTTTCCACCAAGGACTAAATTTGATAACTTTTGATTTTAAAGGACCTTTGGTGATTTATACTTTGAAATTCGGACTCGGGGACTATTTTGACAATTCTTGAAACTTGGGGATTGGCGCAATTTTGCAAAATTGATATGTTTTCATCGATTTAGATATTTTGAATTTGAAACACATAAAACAACGATTTGTGATATTTTGATCATTTAGATGTGTTTTGGTGTTTTCGGATGAATTTGATTTATTTTGTACAAAATGATGAGTATTCTGCTCATCAATCCCCTCATCGAGATATTGCTAGTCCCTAGCAATGATTTGAGAAAACATAATGGATTTGAAACTCTTTACCAAAAGCCATTTACGGAGTAGCCAAATGTTTGGGTTCATAAGAACCATGGTACCTGATAACCATGTGATTTTGAGCAAACCACCGACTTTCAGGTTTGATTATGTCTTTACGAAGCCGTACCATACGGACTAGCCAACTCTTAGATAAATTATCAACATTATCTTTGGTGGTGAATACCAACTATGGATTTTCCACGCCTTTACCACACCATAATCTTGCGACTACCAACTCATTATCTTTTGAGGATGATGGGGTGAAGAACCATACAATTTTTGGCAAATTGCAAGCCATATAAGCGGATTTGAAATCTTTACCAAGAGCCGTTTGCTCTGGATTAGCCAATCCTTTTGTCTTGCGGACATGGCGGATGATAACGAGATGAAAGTGTAGAACACTTACTCCAAAAAAATTTGGCCAAAGCAGGGATTAGGTATATTTACGTGATAAAATGTGAGAATCCCCCACACTAGAGATGAATATTGCCCTCAATATTCAAAGTACGCCAGTTATGCGAAACAAAGAACGTAAAGGAAATACTACGGCCATTATTTAGAAAGATGATTTTTTTTTTTTTTTTTTTTTTTTTGAAACATGTGGCCCCGCACTGAATTGAGTAGAAAAGGGTGGCGGGTGAAAACCCATATGGCATACTCATTTTTTGATTCCAGTCGCTAGCGACTCGATCCCGCATTCATTGGTTCATGGGAAAGTTTGAAGATCCGGGACAACCATGGATGGAATGTCCTCTCCAAAATAGTGCTTCACTCGATGACCATTCACTTTAAAATTAGGACCATCGGGTTGAGATAACTCAATGGTGCCATAAGGATAAACCTTAGCGATAGTAAATGGACGAGACCAGTGGTTTGAGCTTTCGAGAAAATCTTCAATCTTGAATTGAAAAGAAGGACTCGATCAAGCGTTGAAAGCGGTTCTTGATTTTTGAGTCATGGATCTTCTTTGTCTTTGTTTATAGATCAAAGAGTTCTCGTAAGCGATCACGAGTTCATTTAATTCATTCATTTGAACTTTCCGATGATCACCCGCAGATTGAATATCAAAGTTAGCATGCTTCAAGGCCCGGTATGCCTTGTATCGAGCTCAGCGGAAGATGACATGCCTTCCGTACACCGGCTTGTATGGAGTGCGATGGGTGTTTTGTAGGGGTATACGGAAGGCCGAGTCGTCATCTAACTTATCCGACCAGAGCACGGTTTTCACCAAGTCCTCTCCAAGATTCTTTAATCCCGGTTAGAAACTTCCACTTGCCCACTTGTTTGTGGGTGATCTGTGATAAGTGCAGTTACACATACTTTTGCATGACTCTTGCAAATTGGTCATTGCAATCGTACCACGATCATGATGATGGCTCGTGGGTTCAAACCTAGCAAATAAGGTTTCAAGAATTTCACAACAACTCGGGCATCGTTGGTGGGTAAAGCTTTAGCTTCAACCCATTTTGACAAGTAGTCAATGACGCGGTATGTACTTATTACCATGAGAAGAAGGAAATGGCCCCGTAAAGTCAATGCCCGGATGTCAAATATCTCACACTTGAATGGCGTTTGCGGCATTTCATTCCTTTATGAGATATTCCGTGACGTTGACAAGTGTCACAAGTTTTGGAATTCATGGGCATCCTTATAGATCGTGGGCCAATAGAATCCCGAATCAAACACCTTCTTGGCGGTGTAGTTGGGGCTATGATGTCCCATGGGTCGAGAATGGCGGTGAGAATGTCAACGGCTTCGACCATACACATCGCCGGATGACTTGATCCGCGGATTTTAAACAAGTAGGGTGCGTCCCGAAATAATGTTTCACATCTTTAAAGAATTTATTTTTACTTGGGACGACATCCCTCCACAACAAAGTTACCGCATGGTAATTTGCAAAGTCGGAAAACCATGGGGTAGAAGAATCTCCACGAAAAGAAACCATATTGAGTGTTTCGAGGAAATGTTTCATTGATTTCCTTTTCTCGAACACATTTTGATGAGGTTCTCAATCGGGAGAGATGATCGTGACCAGTTCTCGACTCCTTTTTATCACGAATGATGATATCAAATTCTTGTAGGAGGAGAAGCTGAGCAATCTCGGATTGCATCTTGTTTTGCAAAGAGATATTTGAGTCTGGAGTGATCCGTATACACCATTTGGTCAAGATAAGGTATGGCGAAACTTCTCGAACGTACACATGACTAATAATTCTTTTTCGTGGTGGTGTAATGAGTCCGAGCTTGATCATAGTTTTGCTCGCGTAGTGGATCGGTGGAAATGTTTGGTTTTGCGTTGCCCCAAGGCGCACCGATTGCAAAATCACTTGCATCGCACATGAGCTCAAAGGTAAGTCGATGGAGCTGACTAGAATAGGTGCTTAGTAAGCTTTTCTTAAGTGTTTCAAAAGCCGATGCACTCGGGAGAGAAAATGAAAGGAGCATCTTTTTCGAGAAGATGGGTCATAGGCCGGCGATTTTAGAAATCTTGAATAAATCTACGATAAAACGGCATGACCTAGAAAACTCCTAATACCTTTGACGGTAGTGGGATGAGGTAGTTTAGCAATGACATCAATTTTGCTCTATCAACCTCAATCCCATTCTTAGAAATCTTATGGCCGAGGACAATGCCCTCTTTGACCATAAAGTGGCTCTCCCGGTTTAGACATAGATTGGTGTCTTCGCACCGTTTAAGCATTTTGTCTAAGTGGGAGAGACAAATCGAAATGAGTCCCCAATGACCAGAAGTCATCCATAAACACCTCCATAGTTTCCCGATCATGTCGTGGAAAATGGCCATCATACAACGTTGGAGCGTGCGGGGAGCATTGCATAAGCCAAAAGGCATGCGCTGCGTAGGCAAGCGTCCGTATGGGCGGTGAATGTAGTTTCTCTTGATCCGGCGGATCAATGGGGATCTGAAAGTATCTGAGAAACCATCGAAAACAATAGTACTCGTTCACTCTAATCTCGAAGCATACGGTCCATGAAGGTGAGGAAAATGGTCTTTTGGTGGCGTCATTTAACTTCGATAGTCAATACACACGCCAGTAACCAATCGAGTTGGAATCAACTCGTTTTCTTCGTCGTGACAACGATAATGCCACCCTTTTTGGAGCGCAATGAATTGGGCTAACCCAAGGACTATCGAGAGATCGGGCAAATCGGACCGGCATCAAAGTTTGAGAACCTCTTGTTTGATAACCTCATGAATCTTAGGATTCACCCTTCTCGACTTTAATTGCTTGTTTGAAGTCATCCTCCATTAGGATTTTGTGAGTACAAAATTCGGGGTTGATACTTAATATCGGAGAGTTTCCAGCAATTGCTTGCGTGTGACTTCAAGACCTTTATGAGGCGGTTTTCCTCCTCGGTTAAGTCCTTAGCAATAATGACGGTATTTATCATCACCCTCCAAGAATGCATACTCGAGATGAGGTAGATCCTTAAGTTCAACCTCGGAAACTCTTGATGGAAGATTGCAGCGATTTGATTTCCTCGGTCGTGATTTCCTTCGGAGGAGTGAAGGTAATGGATCTTCATTAAGCAATTGCTCAAGATAGAGAATATCCCCTCGAATCATACACCCATCAATTCCGGCGAATTGATTCATCGATAACCGAAATTCATCGATCTCTCCAGGAAGAGTCACCTCCTCAAACGGATGAGAGAGGGAAGAGTCGGCAATGATAGTTGAGAAGATGTGGTGGGATTGGAATTCCTCCGCGAATTATGAAGATAACCAAGAAACTCTTGAGGTACTCCTGAAAGCAATGTCAATTAAATCGACTCGATTAAGCGATTCGGTGTCATAATTTGAGAGTACCTCAAGTCGATCGAGGTTAAAGTATGACTTCATTACCCACACGTAGGTGATCTCTTGCTCAAATACATCGATAAGAGCGGCCCGTCCTCGAAAATCCCGTGACAATGAGGGAACTAGGGATCGACATCAAATCAACGACCACAAAGTCGGTGGGAAATGAAATTTTCTACTTTCCATGAATACATCCTCGACAATGCAGGGGCCGAGATAGAACGATCTGCAAGCTCGAGAGTCATGCGGTGGGAATAAGTTCGGAAGAGCAGTTTCTCCACTTGAATCTGACATCAGTTGATGCTTGCACCAAGATCGGCAAGAAGCATTCAATCATCCGGGAAAAACAAGGAAGAAGAAATTTTCCGGGATCTCCAAGCTTCTCGGGCTTCTTTAACAACTCTTCTTGAGCAATTCTCATTCAAAGGAGTCTTAGCCATTTCAATGACTTTTCTTTGTTGCTCGGCATATGTTTGAGTAGATGCAAACTTTGGCATTAACATGATGGCATCCATGAGCTTATGTCAAAGTGAAGTTCTTGGAAAATCTGAAAGAATTTTTCCATCGATGACTAGCTTTCTCATGGGCTTTGCTCATGTAATGAAGGGTAAGGAAGAGAAGATTTGGATTTACGATTCTCAGCGAACTCTGGGAGGTTCAAAACAACTCCTTGATTTGACTTGGGTTCTTTGGACCACTTGAGGTTGGACTACGAAGGTTGGACATGTCTTGATGCCATTGGACTTGAATAATGCACTTTGTCCATTGTTTCCTTGGTAACTTGACTAAATGCCACGGGAGGAGGGGCATTGGAGTCGTGGAGTCCATTGTGTTTGGAGGTTCGCCCTACCTTGGGATAGAAGAAGAAGAGGTAGTAGGAGCGGCAGGTCCAACATATGAAGCACCCGGGTTGTGATCGCTGCATCGCCCCTCGGATTAGCGATCGTGTTGCTAGGTAGAGTACACGAGCAGGGTCGATCATTTAAAGACTTCTTGATGTCGGTTTGGTGACCAACAACGATTCATTTCCTGGGATTTCATGAATTGTTTCAACAAATCATCGGATGATGGTCCGATTGGAACAATGGCTTGAGTTGCAGGAAAATTAAGCCTCTGTTAGGATTAGGGCCTTGATTCGAAAATTCCCTTGATTGTTTCCATGAGAATACCACAGGTTGAAATTTCCACGACTGGGTTTCTATTGTAATTTCCTTGATTTTGGAAATTTTGATTACGATTCGAAAACCGTTGTTTTGATTGAATTGACCTTGGTTCGAAACCTTGTTTGGTCTATTCGATTACGATTACGGTTTTGGTTTTGATTGAAACCGGGAGGTCGAGTAGTGGTTAGGGCGGTGGTTGGGTCTGAGGAGCACGATATTGATTGCCTCTTGATTCGACATCCCGACATTAACTAAAGGGTTACCATCGGTGGCCATACAGTTATAGTAAGCATGGGGCCACCACGGTAACACAGACTTCCACTGCCTCGGCCGGAGGTGAGGTTTGTGGAAAAAGAGACTTTCTCGATTGGAAGAACCAAAGCTTGGATAGCTTCCGTGAGTTTATCAATCTTAGCATCGGTGCTAGGACTCACGGGTGATGAAGAAGAAGGTCCCAACCTTGACTTGAAACAAGAACGCCCGTGCGGTCGGGACTTTAGACTTGTTTTCGATTATCGCTAAAGCTTCTTTGTGATTTTGCTTAGGAAATTTCCTCCGCGGAGGAATTGAGAGAATCTTGATCAGTTGACTCACTCCATTGTAGAAAGTATCGAGTTGCATCAACTCGAGAGGTGGTGAGGACATTTGCGAAGTAATTCCTTGAAACGATCCGATTCATGAAGGATTCATCAAACTTACGAGTGAACTTGATGATTTCGTTTTTAAGACTCGTGGTCTTGGATGGTGGATAGAATTCATTCACAAATTTCTTCACCGGATCTTCCATGTCTCTATTGATTTAGGGGTTGTTTTCAGCAATGGTTGCCCTCGAGAAAAGCGAGAGCAGAAGAAACGCGACACTCGAAGGGACATTCTTATACTTGATGGTAGATGCAATCTTGTTAAACCATCTTATATGAGCATGAGGATCATCCCGCTCAAAACCGTAGGCTGATTTGAGTTACAAGGTTGATAACCGGTCTTGAGTTCAAAATTTTCACCCACGATGTTGGTACAGCGATAACATCTCCATACCCGTCGATGGGTGCGGAGAAGCTCACACATAGGAATTTCATCCGCCATGATAGCGGAAGTGGTGTGAACGATCCGGATCTCGAGATCCGATGGAGCGAAAGTCTGAACACGCCTCCTTGGAATCTTGACAAGCTCACGAAATGGGCTCACGGATCTAGAAGAGCGATCGGCATCAAGAGTTAACTCTAAGGAAACTCGAGTTAAGGAAAGAAATGGAATTATGAAATCTTTCACATGAGAATGAGAATTATGAAGGCGTTTTGTAAAAATGGTGGTGAGAAGAATCTTTTGGGTTTCACGGTTACAGAAGCGTCGATACAACAAAATCAATTAACACAAAATCGAGGCAAAACAACGATGAACTTTACCAATAATCCAAGATGAATGGCTTTTAAAAAGGTACACCAATCACAAGGACACAAAGGCAAGTTTTATATCTTTAGTTGAGAACTTATTATGCGCACCCCAGTTAGGTAGTGCCTTGCCTTGGTTTCGGTGGTAATCTTTTAAGTTGTTAATTATTAGAGAGATTGACTTTTGTATTTTATTTTGATACATATATAGAAACAAAAGAAAAATATTTTTGTGTTTTATCGTTTTTGCTTGTTTTTGGGTTTTTGGATTTTTAGAAGAAAATATGGATATATATATATCTGAGATGGATGATATAAACAATGAGTGAGGATTCAAACAACTAATCTGCTAAAGCGGAGATAATCAACCTGACTCGGCGTGGCGTCAAAATTTGATCGGTGCTAAGGTCAAGTCTAAAAGACTAAAACCGCTCAAACACTAATGCAATTAAGATCGAGGATAGAGTCTCCCCGGTCGTTATGTCCCGAGCTATGCAATGGATCAATCAGCGTCAGTGATCGAGAAATTTGAATGATAAAGGAATTGAGATTATTATAACTAAGGAAAATCCAACAAATTAAAAGCGCCTTAAATGCAAATTAAAGAAAATTAAAAAGATAAAACCTATTAAATAAACGCTATCCTATATTTAAAGTGATGAACGTTTAAAACCTAAACGTACGTTTAAATTAAAATCTCGCGACATAAAAAATAAAAAGTGAAACTAATTCAATATTAATCCTAAAAATATGAAAATGATGTTTTTATAAACCTAATGATAAAAGAAAATATTTAGAAAAAGAAAATTTTTTTATATCTAATTATCTAAAACTATTTTAACTATTAATTAATTACCTAAAATACAAGAAAATAGGAAATTAAGCTAGAAAAATAAGATTAAGACTTGGAAAAGTCTAAAATACCAAAAGACTTTTCAAAACTATTTTTGTATTTTTGTGACTATTTTTCTATTTTCTATGGATTTTAAACTATTAAAAACTAATTAAATTACTAAAAATTACCAAATAGGCTATGAAAATCTAGAAAATTACTTTTTCACTTTTATATTTATCTAAGCCTAAGAAAATTGAAAAATTATTTTTTGAACCTTTTTCTAATTTTTTGTATTAAATGCTATTTAAAAAGTATTAAAACTAATTAAAATAGGAAAAATAGCAAAACGACTTATAAAAATCTGAAAATTTCAGGAAACTCTAAAATAATATTGAAGCTATGAAAATTAGAAAACAGGAGGTTATGTGGAAAAATAAGCAATGATCTCACAAGTGCTTATAAATAATAGCTAAAATGAGCAAAAGCTACCAAGCTACCACGTCTGAGCTATAATAAGCTAAGTATACCCTAATGCACTTAAAATCAACAGCTATAACTCTGATAAGCAATATTTCACAGTTTGATGTTTTGAATGTTAAGTAAAAGCAAATGGTGTTAACTGAGACGAAATAAGCACCAAATAAGCTCTAAACTAAAACCAATGATTGATACCTCAACTAGACCTAGGTGACTACCTCTGACCAAAAGACCAGCTTCTAACAAGCTTATATAAGCCTTGTGCGAGGCTTGCACAAAGGCGTACTCGACTTATCTTTGGTTTCTTGGGAGATGGGGCCTACTTTGAGCTTATGCCCAAGCTTATCCAAAAGCTTAAAGCAAAAACAGATATGAGGGCTTATAAACCACCTAGAGGACTACTTGTAAACCAAAAATTAAGCCATGAAAAGCCTAGAAGCACGTGCAGTCTTGCGATTTACGCTCAAAACCAACTTTTGACATTTTGACTTTTGAAACCAAATGAAACTTTGACTAAAATGAAGTTTAACCCAATTTGATGATTGATTATGATATGTTATGATGTAATGAAGCTAGTACAACCTTTATCTATGTTATTTAAACACAATTCAAGATTTGGTTTGCAAATATCTCAACAGTTAAGCTGTGAGATGGTGTAGTTTTTGACTTTTCAAGTACCAAACATAAAAGTAAGATGGATAAGGTCTCAAATGAGTCTACCAAGCATGAACAAACAAAAGTTAATCACTGCAAATAACTAAATGACAGTTAAACCTTTTGAACCAAACACCCTTAACCTAACTTATGATCTCAGCAGACCAACTCTTTACCAACTTGTAATATGATCAATACGAGTTTATTTAACCTAGACACTCGTAAAAGATTGGAACCAGTTTAACTATAAGATCAAACAATACCAAGAAACTTGAAAATGACTTACAAAAGTCCAAAGTGCTATAGCTTGCAAACCCGATGAACAAAGATCTCAACCTATTTAAATCAACCCACTAGACCTAAATCAACCCATTTCCATAATTGCATCAACCATCGACCAAGTCCTTTGCCATTTTTGTGTTTGACTTTCTTTGACCAATCTCCAAAAATGCCTAAAACTTGAATTTATTGAAAGCATAATAAGCAAACAAGCTTATATGAGCTTTGAAATAAACCACCAAACATTTGTACTTATGGATTTGAAGTTGCAAATTAAGGATAAGCATGAAACTTGTTATAAATAGAAAGAAATTGATGCTTGAAAATAATCTTAATACACTTAAACACGTAAATGGATATATTTTAACAAAAGATTACAAGTTTTACACTAAGTTAAAGCTTTTTAATAAAAGCGACATTAAAATTAAAATACAAACTAGTAGTCTCTTGCCTTTGTTTCTTTTATAAATGCTCTTTCTCTCACTTTGAATATTTCCCACTCTTTCCTAGCCATTGGATGCCCTAAAATGATCTTGGCCTTTGATATGTTTTTGGCCAAAATCCTTTTACGCCAATTGGGAGTTTTGAGAGAAATGGGAGAAGCATTTAATGCTTTGGAGTTTGGTGGAGGTCGGGGAACATGGGTGGTTTGGGTGAGCTAGGTGGTTGAGATGGTATTTGGGATGGTGGGCGGACAGTGAGGAAAAGCGGGAAGGGATGGAGTTGGCCCAGGTTGGTTTGACGATATTATAAAGGGGTCCAAATTGATACTTTGACGGGGTTCATAGGTTTGTGACAAGGGTCAATGGGTTTAAGGTTAATAACGGACCTTTCATGTAATTCCGAAATTTCAAGGACCATAAGCCTTGAATTGATTTATCCAAGGCTGAAAATGACACTTTCAAAAGTACAAGGACCAAATTTGCCAAATTGCCATTTCCAGGCCATTTTGCCAAAATTCAAACTTGAAGGACTAAACTTGTAATTTCTCAAACTTTTGATATTTTCCACCAAAGGACTAAATTTGATAACTTTTGATTTTAAAGGACCTTTGGTGATTTATACTTTTGAAATTGGACAGGTATTTTGACAATTCTTGAAACTTGGGGATGAAGCTAATTTTGCAAAATTGATATGTTTTCATCGATTTAGATATTTTTGAATTTGAAACATAAAACAGATTTGTGATATTTTGATCATTTAGATGTGTTTCAGGTGTTTCGGATGAATTCTGCTTTATTTTGTACAAAATGATGAGTATTCACACTCATCGCTCATGAAATGACGACTCTCGGGAGTAAACATTGGTCTCGAGCGAACATTCGCGTGATCGGACCAGCGTGAGACAACTCTCATGGGCGACTCTCATCATAGATTGGTTAAATTTGAAGCTTGGGTTTTTACATTTTTAGTCCCTTTATCATTAGGTAGTTTTAGTTTTTACATTTTAGTCCCTTTGTTTGTTAGGAAGTTTTTATTTCGCCTTTCTTGCACAACAAGTAATTAAGTAGTAATTTAACTCTTACTTAAACCTAAAAGTTTTATGTCATAAGGAAAGTGGTACAACTAATGATCTGAAATTATTTTGACACAAATGAACTTTTAATTTTAATGTTATTGGCCTTCTTTAACTTGGTGTACTACGTAACAAGCGTGGGTGAGTTTGTACAAATACAAAATTTCTAGACAAATCGTTACATTATAATTTCTTGTGAAACGGAGTTTTAATACATCGTAGTATTACTTAAGACTTAGTAATAATAATGAAATTGTTCTTATCGACCCAGTATTACCAATGGCGGATCAAGGTATTTTAAACATGTGTGGTACCAACGATTTTTATTATTATTTTTACCTCAAGTTCTAACTAATACAAAGATGGAATAAAAGTGTCGTATTAGAAAAATCATATGGAAGCTAGTATAGTTACTTGATCACCCTATAACATAATCTAGTATTTATACAAACGACCCTTGAGCTCGAAAACACTAAGAGCATAAAAACTATAAATGTCATAAGGCCAAAAAATAGACAATATATAAGCTTAGAAAAAATAGATGATGTCAAATTTATGACACTAATTTTATTGAACCGTCTTTCAAAACTTCTTAGACAATAACTAGCATGTGTAAAGACGCTATGAATGACTTATGACCAATCAAAGTAATGTTTTAATGTTTCAAAACAAGGGTTAATAATGTTACTTTTGTGCTTTTATACATTTTTTAAACTAAAAATATGAGATAAGTGTGTAAAATCTAGAAACTTTAGGGGCAAATGTGTAGGTGACTCAAAATTGTCATCTTCTTCACCCAACGAAGAACAGACAATATAGTACATACTATTGTTATCTCAGTTTTCAACTTATTTTAAATTAACCGATTTTAAACTCATTCTTTCTTTAAAATCTCCATAATTTTCATTCTTGAGCACATTTTATCAGTTTGGTGTCTGAAATCGAAATAAATCAACCACTATGTCTATTATCAAGCGCCTTTAAAAATGAAGGCCTGGATTCTCAAATCAGTCGAAGCTTCATGGCGAATCCATGTGTGGCATACAGGTGGCCAAGGCATAGCTCCGCCCTTGAGTATTACGAGGATTTGGTGTTTATAAGATCTATTTATATCGTGCATATACAAAAAATTTGTATTTCGATTAAAAAAAGTTCAATAAAGATAAAAAGGTTTATCAACAGGTACCTCGAGAGCAATTGAGTTTTAACGTAACAAAAGGTTACGAATATCTTAATAGTGTTTACGTGGTTTTAGAATGTTACTAGAGTTGGTATTTAATGGAAAATATAATGACCTGAAACGTAATGTAAGTTAATTAATAAGGACTTAAGTAACAAAACTAACATTAGGGACTAATTGTGTCTATTTGGGTTTTGACATAATTAGCATGCAACTGCCAACTGTTGAAACTAGCAAAATAACTAAAAAAAAAAAAAAAAATACTCGTATGTCGCTACTGGGAATAGAACCTGTGACCTTTTGTATAAAGGTGGACGCCTCACCAACTGAGACAAAGGTGTTACTAGTTTTAATTATACTCTTAACTATATTTAAAGGCCTGAACAGTTTCATTTATTTGTGATAAATTGCATTTTTGCTTACTGAGAACGTATACATGCATGAAATATTTTAGTACTTCTCTTCTTCCTCTATTATTACACAACAATGATTAGCTTATGAGCTTATAAGCAAGCCTTCGAACTTGTTGTTGGCGTATGAGCACCATAAGTGCTCGGTTACCATGGTGAATCAAAGAGCAAAGTTCGGGTCAAGTTACACATTTGTAACTCGATGGAGGTTAGAAACAAAACCAACCAATGCTACTCAATATTGAACTCGCTTGCTTATCTTGTTTATCGAAAATTTTAAGTTTAAAAACGAGATTATAAGGCGAGGTTTGACACCAATATGATCACGAGCCAATGTCGATATGCCGATGCATATATACTTTCAAACTGAGCCAAGCCTTAATATTTACTTTGAAAATGATTTCACTTAAAGCTTATACATGATTAAGTTGATATAAAAGCTTCATACTTCCATCAGATTATACAACATGTTATTTAGTAGCTCATTTCTTGTTTTAAAATACATGTTATACGTTCATACTAGTCGAATATAAAACAAAAGTGGTCGAGTGCATGAAAGGTTTGATGATGCTACATTTTAACGAGTGTATAGATTTAAAGTAAGCATATATTTTGCAAATGTAAACACTTGTATTAGAACCATGCATATAAAACAAGAGAGTGTTGAGTTTGCTTACAAGTTTGAAGGAGTACGAGTGAATGAACAATTACTAGAACCCCGATATGATTTTCAAAACACAATCCGTTTTCTCTAGCTTTCCCAAAACTTGAACCCGATAATTTTTAGCTTTGAAACCGTTTGAGCAAAGTTCGTAGATGCTCTTCAACCTAAGCTTCAAGAGACTCATGGTAGCTCCTCTTCTTGTGGTGAAATAAGAGAAACACATTAGCTGCCCGGTTTTAGTCAGAGACCAAGTCGTGAGTAAATCTTGGTATAAGTGAATGATAAATAATAAGTGATAAGTAAAGAGGTAAGGGTAGAGAAGTCTCTATCGGAGTATGTGTGTGGGAAAAAGGTCCCCATTCATGTGTGAAGAGTTCCTTTTATACTACATGTGATTAGCTCACGACACCGACCTTGTGGAAGCTAAGTTGTCTTCTAGGGCAGCAATTAAAGCTGAAGAGCACGAGCCCGTCTTGAGGTCAAAGTTGTCTTTGTGCTAGTTGAACCAAGCCTTTGTGTTATTAAATCGTCACCAACAATGTGTGTGTTGCGGCGTACTAGTTACGATGGAATAATGTTACGCCTCTGACGGACATACTCTCCTAAGTAGACAATGCATCATGAGTAGACAACTCTCAGAAGGCGTTGCTCTCACGAGCGGGCGTTGCTCTCTGAGCAAACAATGCTCTCTTGGCGGCATTGCTCTCCTAAGTAGATATTGCTCATGAGCAAACATTGCTATCTGAGAAATGACAATGCTCTTGATCGGTGCTAATGGTCAAGTCTAAAAGACTAAGCATCAAACACTAATGCAATTAAGATCGGGAGGGTATAGAGTCTCCGGGTCGTTATGTCCCAGGTGCTATCACGATGGATCAATCAACGTCTCAGTGATCGAGAAATTTGAATGATAAAGGGAATTTGAGATTATTATAACTAAGGAAAATCCAACAAATTAAAAAGCGCCTTAAATGCAAATTAAAGAAAATTAAAAGATAAAACCTATTAAATAAAGCGCTATCACTATATTTAAAGTGATGAGCGTTTAAAAACCTAAAACGTCGCGTTTAAATTAAAATCTAGCGACATAAAAATAAAAAGTGAAACTAATTCAATATTAATCCTAAAAATATGAAAATGATGTTTTATAAACCTAATGATAAAAGAAAATATTTAGAAAAAGAAAATTATTTTTATATCTAATTATCTAATTAAAACTATTTTAACTATTAATTAATTACCTAAAATACAAGAAAATAGGAAATTAAGCTAGAAAAATAAGATTAAGACTTGGAAAGTCTAAAATACCAAAATAGACTTTTCAAAACTATTTTGTATTTTGTGACTATTTTTCTATTTTCTATGGATTTTAAACTATTAAAAACTAATTAAATTACTAAAAATTACCAAATAGGCTATGAAAAATCTAGAAAATTACTTTTTCACTTTTATATTTATCTAAGCCTAAGAAAATTGAAAACTTATTTTTGAACCTTTTTCTAATTTTTGTATTAAATGCTATTTAAAAGTATTAAAACTAATTAAAAATAGGAAAAATAGCAAAGCGACTTATAAAATCTGAAAATTCGGAAACTCTAAAAATATTAAGAAGCTATGAAAATTAGAAAACAGGAGGTTATGTGGAAAAATAAGCAATGATCTCACAAGTGCTTATAATAAGCACTAAATGAGCAAAAGCTTACAAAAGCTACCACACGATCTGAAAGCTATAATAAGCTAAGTATACCTAATGCACTTAAAATCAACAGGCTATAACTCTTGATAAGCAATATTTCAAGTTTGATGTTTTGAATGTTAAAATAAAAGCGAAATTGTTATTGCAGACCGAAATAAGCAACCAAATAAGCTCTAAACTAAAAACCAATGATTGATACCTCAACTAGACCTAGGTGACTACCTCGACCAAAAGACCAGCTTCTAACAAGCTTATATAAGCCTTGTGAGCTTGCACAAAATGAGAAAGTACTCGACTTATCTTTGAGTTTAGTCAGAGGCGGATGGGGCTACTTTGGGCTTATGCCTTACCCAAAAAGCTTAAAGCAAAAGCAGAATGTGAGGGCTTATAAACCACCTAGAGGACTACTTGTAAACCAAAAATTAAGCCATGAAAAGCCCTACTTGAAGCACATGCGGATCTTTACAATTTACTTTCAAAACCAACTTTTGACATTTTGACTTTTTGAAACCAAATGAAACTTTGACTAAAATGAAGTTTAGACCCAATTTGATGATTGATTATGATATGTTATGATGTAATGAAGCTAGTACAACCTTTATCTATGTTATTTAAACACAATTCAAGATTTGGTTTTGCAAATATCTCAGCAGTTAGCTGTTGAGATGGTGTAAGATGGATTTTGACTTTTCAAGTACCAAACATAAAAGTAAGGCAGATAAGGTCTCAAATGAGTCTACCAAGCATGAACAAACAAAAGTTAATCACGCAAATAACTAAATGACGATTAAACCTTTTGAACCAAACACCCTTAACTAGCGTATGATCACAAAGCAGACCAAACTCTACCACTTGTAATTATGATCAATCGGTTTATTTAACCTAGACACTCTTGCAAAGATTGGAACAGTTTAACTATAAGATCAAACAATACCAAGAAACTTGAAAATGACTTACAAAAAATTGGCTATAGCTTGCAAACCGATGAACAAAGATCTCTAACCTATTTAAATCAACCACTAGACCTAAATCAACCCATTTCCATAGGCGCATCAACCATCGACCAAGTCCTTTGCCATTTTTGACCTTGTTTGACTTTCTTTGACCAATCTCCAAAATGCCTAAAACTTGAATTTAAGCTTGACGTAATAAGCTTAAACAAGCTTATATGAGCTGAAATAAACCACCAAACATTTGTACTTATGGATTTGAAGTTGCAAATTAAGGCGGTAAGCATGAAACTTGCATTATAAATAGAAAGCTGAAATTGATGCTTGAAAATAATCTTAATACACTAAACACTTGTAAATGGATATATTTTAACATTACAAGTTTTACACTAAGTTAAAGCTTTTTAATAGCGACATTAAAATTAAAATACAAACTAGTAGTCTCTTCAACTTGCTTCCTTTTGCTTCTTTTATAACCCAATGCTCTTCTCTCACCTGAATATTTCACTCTTTCCTAGCCATTGGATGCCACAAAATGATCTTGACCTTTGAATATGTTTTTGGCGCCAAATCCTTTTACGCCAATTGGGAGTTTGAGAGAAATGGGGAGAAGCATTTAATGCTTTTGGTTGGTGGAGGTGGGGAACATGGAGTGGTTGGGTGAGCTAGGTGGTTGAGATGGTGGGCTGGGATGGGGGCAAGGCGGGAAAAGCGGGAAGGGATGGAGTTGTTGGTTGGTTTGACGAGATATTATAAAGGGGTCCAATTGATACTTTGTGAGGGTTCACAAGTTTGTGACAAGGGTCCAAAGGTTTAAAGGTTAATAACGAGGACCTTTCATGTAATTCTTGAAATTTCAAGGACCATAGCGCCATTCAGAAAAGTTTATCAGGGCTGAAAATGACACTTTCAAAAGTACAAGGACCAAATTTGCCAAATTGCCATTTTCAGGGGCCATTTTTAAAATTCAAACTTGAAGGACTAAACTTGTAATTTCTCAAACTTTTGATATTTTCCACCAAGGACTAAATTTGATAACTTTTGATTTTAAAGGACCTTTGGTGATTTATACTTTGAAATTCGGACTCGGGGACTATTTTGACAATTCTTGAAACTTGGGGATTGGCGCAATTTTGCAAAATTGATATGTTTTCATCGATTTAGATATTTTGAATTTGAAACACATAAAACAACGATTTGTGATATTTTGATCATTTAGATGTGTTTTGGTGTTTTCGGATGAATTTGATTTATTTTGTACAAAATGATGAGTATTCTGCTCATCAATCCCCTCATCGAGATATTGCTAGTCCCTAGCAATGATTTGAGAAAACATAATGGATTTGAAACTCTTTACCAAAAGCCATTTACGGAGTAGCCAAATGTTTGGGTTCATAAGAACCATGGTACCTGATAACCATGTGATTTTGAGCAAACCACCGACTTTCAGGTTTGATTATGTCTTTACGAAGCCGTACCATACGGACTAGCCAACTCTTAGATAAATTATCAACATTATCTTTGGTGGTGAATACCAACTATGGATTTTCCACGCCTTTACCACACCATAATCTTGCGACTACCAACTCATTATCTTTTGAGGATGATGGGGTGAAGAACCATACAATTTTTGGCAAATTGCAAGCCATATAAGCGGATTTGAAATCTTTACCAAGAGCCGTTTGCTCTGGATTAGCCAATCCTTTTGTCTTGCGGACATGGCGGATGATAACGAGATGAAAGTGTAGAACACTTACTCCAAAAAAATTTGGCCAAAGCAGGGATTAGGTATATTTACGTGATAAAATGTGAGAATCCCCCACACTAGAGATGAATATTGCCCTCAATATTCAAAGTACGCCAGTTATGCGAAACAAAGAACGTAAAGGAAATACTACGGCCATTATTTAGAAAGATGATTTTTTTTTTTTTTTTTTTTTTTTTGAAACATGTGGCCCCGCACTGAATTGAGTAGAAAAGGGTGGCGGGTGAAAACCCATATGGCATACTCATTTTTTGATTCCAGTCGCTAGCGACTCGATCCCGCATTCATTGGTTCATGGGAAAGTTTGAAGATCCGGGACAACCATGGATGGAATGTCCTCTCCAAAATAGTGCTTCACTCGATGACCATTCACTTTAAAATTAGGACCATCGGGTTGAGATAACTCAATGGTGCCATAAGGATAAACCTTAGCGATAGTAAATGGACGAGACCAGTGGTTTGAGCTTTCGAGAAAATCTTCAATCTTGAATTGAAAAGAAGGACTCGATCAAGCGTTGAAAGCGGTTCTTGATTTTTGAGTCATGGATCTTCTTTGTCTTTGTTTATAGATCAAAGAGTTCTCGTAAGCGATCACGAGTTCATTTAATTCATTCATTTGAACTTTCCGATGATCACCCGCAGATTGAATATCAAAGTTAGCATGCTTCAAGGCCCGGTATGCCTTGTATCGAGCTCAGCGGAAGATGACATGCCTTCCGTACACCGGCTTGTATGGAGTGCGATGGGTGTTTTGTAGGGGTATACGGAAGGCCGAGTCGTCATCTAACTTATCCGACCAGAGCACGGTTTTCACCAAGTCCTCTCCAAGATTCTTTAATCCCGGTTAGAAACTTCCACTTGCCCACTTGTTTGTGGGTGATCTGTGATAAGTGCAGTTACACATACTTTTGCATGACTCTTGCAAATTGGTCATTGCAATCGTACCACGATCATGATGATGGCTCGTGGGTTCAAACCTAGCAAATAAGGTTTCAAGAATTTCACAACAACTCGGGCATCGTTGGTGGGTAAAGCTTTAGCTTCAACCCATTTTGACAAGTAGTCAATGACGCGGTATGTACTTATTACCATGAGAAGAAGGAAATGGCCCCGTAAAGTCAATGCCCGGATGTCAAATATCTCACACTTGAATGGCGTTTGCGGCATTTCATTCCTTTATGAGATATTCCGTGACGTTGACAAGTGTCACAAGTTTTGGAATTCATGGGCATCCTTATAGATCGTGGGCCAATAGAATCCCGAATCAAACACCTTCTTGGCGGTGTAGTTGGGGCTATGATGTCCCATGGGTCGAGAATGGCGGTGAGAATGTCAACGGCTTCGACCATACACATCGCCGGATGACTTGATCCGCGGATTTTAAACAAGTAGGGTGCGTCCCGAAATAATGTTTCACATCTTTAAAGAATTTATTTTTACTTGGGACGACATCCCTCCACAACAAAGTTACCGCATGGTAATTTGCAAAGTCGGAAAACCATGGGGTAGAAGAATCTCCACGAAAAGAAACCATATTGAGTGTTTCGAGGAAATGTTTCATTGATTTCCTTTTCTCGAACACATTTTGATGAGGTTCTCAATCGGGAGAGATGATCGTGACCAGTTCTCGACTCCTTTTTATCACGAATGATGATATCAAATTCTTGTAGGAGGAGAAGCTGAGCAATCTCGGATTGCATCTTGTTTTGCAAAGAGATATTTGAGTCTGGAGTGATCCGTATACACCATTTGGTCAAGATAAGGTATGGCGAAACTTCTCGAACGTACACATGACTAATAATTCTTTTTCGTGGTGGTGTAATGAGTCCGAGCTTGATCATAGTTTTGCTCGCGTAGTGGATCGGTGGAAATGTTTGGTTTTGCGTTGCCCCAAGGCGCACCGATTGCAAAATCACTTGCATCGCACATGAGCTCAAAGGTAAGTCGATGGAGCTGACTAGAATAGGTGCTTAGTAAGCTTTTCTTAAGTGTTTCAAAAGCCGATGCACTCGGGAGAGAAAATGAAAGGAGCATCTTTTTCGAGAAGATGGGTCATAGGCCGGCGATTTTAGAAATCTTGAATAAATCTACGATAAAACGGCATGACCTAGAAAACTCCTAATACCTTTGACGGTAGTGGGATGAGGTAGTTTAGCAATGACATCAATTTTGCTCTATCAACCTCAATCCCATTCTTAGAAATCTTATGGCCGAGGACAATGCCCTCTTTGACCATAAAGTGGCTCTCCCGGTTTAGACATAGATTGGTGTCTTCGCACCGTTTAAGCATTTTGTCTAAGTGGGAGAGACAAATCGAAATGAGTCCCCAATGACCAGAAGTCATCCATAAACACCTCCATAGTTTCCCGATCATGTCGTGGAAAATGGCCATCATACAACGTTGGAGCGTGCGGGGAGCATTGCATAAGCCAAAAGGCATGCGCTGCGTAGGCAAGCGTCCGTATGGGCGGTGAATGTAGTTTCTCTTGATCCGGCGGATCAATGGGGATCTGAAAGTATCTGAGAAACCATCGAAAACAATAGTACTCGTTCACTCTAATCTCGAAGCATACGGTCCATGAAGGTGAGGAAAATGGTCTTTTGGTGGCGTCATTTAACTTCGATAGTCAATACACACGCCAGTAACCAATCGAGTTGGAATCAACTCGTTTTCTTCGTCGTGACAACGATAATGCCACCCTTTTTGGAGCGCAATGAATTGGGCTAACCCAAGGACTATCGAGAGATCGGGCAAATCGGACCGGCATCAAAGTTTGAGAACCTCTTGTTTGATAACCTCATGAATCTTAGGATTCACCCTTCTCGACTTTAATTGCTTGTTTGAAGTCATCCTCCATTAGGATTTTGTGAGTACAAAATTCGGGGTTGATACTTAATATCGGAGAGTTTCCAGCAATTGCTTGCGTGTGACTTCAAGACCTTTATGAGGCGGTTTTCCTCCTCGGTTAAGTCCTTAGCAATAATGACGGTATTTATCATCACCCTCCAAGAATGCATACTCGAGATGAGGTAGATCCTTAAGTTCAACCTCGGAAACTCTTGATGGAAGATTGCAGCGATTTGATTTCCTCGGTCGTGATTTCCTTCGGAGGAGTGAAGGTAATGGATCTTCATTAAGCAATTGCTCAAGATAGAGAATATCCCCTCGAATCATACACCCATCAATTCCGGCGAATTGATTCATCGATAACCGAAATTCATCGATCTCTCCAGGAAGAGTCACCTCCTCAAACGGATGAGAGAGGGAAGAGTCGGCAATGATAGTTGAGAAGATGTGGTGGGATTGGAATTCCTCCGCGAATTATGAAGATAACCAAGAAACTCTTGAGGTACTCCTGAAAGCAATGTCAATTAAATCGACTCGATTAAGCGATTCGGTGTCATAATTTGAGAGTACCTCAAGTCGATCGAGGTTAAAGTATGACTTCATTACCCACACGTAGGTGATCTCTTGCTCAAATACATCGATAAGAGCGGCCCGTCCTCGAAAATCCCGTGACAATGAGGGAACTAGGGATCGACATCAAATCAACGACCACAAAGTCGGTGGGAAATGAAATTTTCTACTTTCCATGAATACATCCTCGACAATGCAGGGGCCGAGATAGAACGATCTGCAAGCTCGAGAGTCATGCGGTGGGAATAAGTTCGGAAGAGCAGTTTCTCCACTTGAATCTGACATCAGTTGATGCTTGCACCAAGATCGGCAAGAAGCATTCAATCATCCGGGAAAAACAAGGAAGAAGAAATTTTCCGGGATCTCCAAGCTTCTCGGGCTTCTTTAACAACTCTTCTTGAGCAATTCTCATTCAAAGGAGTCTTAGCCATTTCAATGACTTTTCTTTGTTGCTCGGCATATGTTTGAGTAGATGCAAACTTTGGCATTAACATGATGGCATCCATGAGCTTATGTCAAAGTGAAGTTCTTGGAAAATCTGAAAGAATTTTTCCATCGATGACTAGCTTTCTCATGGGCTTTGCTCATGTAATGAAGGGTAAGGAAGAGAAGATTTGGATTTACGATTCTCAGCGAACTCTGGGAGGTTCAAAACAACTCCTTGATTTGACTTGGGTTCTTTGGACCACTTGAGGTTGGACTACGAAGGTTGGACATGTCTTGATGCCATTGGACTTGAATAATGCACTTTGTCCATTGTTTCCTTGGTAACTTGACTAAATGCCACGGGAGGAGGGGCATTGGAGTCGTGGAGTCCATTGTGTTTGGAGGTTCGCCCTACCTTGGGATAGAAGAAGAAGAGGTAGTAGGAGCGGCAGGTCCAACATATGAAGCACCCGGGTTGTGATCGCTGCATCGCCCCTCGGATTAGCGATCGTGTTGCTAGGTAGAGTACACGAGCAGGGTCGATCATTTAAAGACTTCTTGATGTCGGTTTGGTGACCAACAACGATTCATTTCCTGGGATTTCATGAATTGTTTCAACAAATCATCGGATGATGGTCCGATTGGAACAATGGCTTGAGTTGCAGGAAAATTAAGCCTCTGTTAGGATTAGGGCCTTGATTCGAAAATTCCCTTGATTGTTTCCATGAGAATACCACAGGTTGAAATTTCCACGACTGGGTTTCTATTGTAATTTCCTTGATTTTGGAAATTTTGATTACGATTCGAAAACCGTTGTTTTGATTGAATTGACCTTGGTTCGAAACCTTGTTTGGTCTATTCGATTACGATTACGGTTTTGGTTTTGATTGAAACCGGGAGGTCGAGTAGTGGTTAGGGCGGTGGTTGGGTCTGAGGAGCACGATATTGATTGCCTCTTGATTCGACATCCCGACATTAACTAAAGGGTTACCATCGGTGGCCATACAGTTATAGTAAGCATGGGGCCACCACGGTAACACAGACTTCCACTGCCTCGGCCGGAGGTGAGGTTTGTGGAAAAAGAGACTTTCTCGATTGGAAGAACCAAAGCTTGGATAGCTTCCGTGAGTTTATCAATCTTAGCATCGGTGCTAGGACTCACGGGTGATGAAGAAGAAGGTCCCAACCTTGACTTGAAACAAGAACGCCCGTGCGGTCGGGACTTTAGACTTGTTTTCGATTATCGCTAAAGCTTCTTTGTGATTTTGCTTAGGAAATTTCCTCCGCGGAGGAATTGAGAGAATCTTGATCAGTTGACTCACTCCATTGTAGAAAGTATCGAGTTGCATCAACTCGAGAGGTGGTGAGGACATTTGCGAAGTAATTCCTTGAAACGATCCGATTCATGAAGGATTCATCAAACTTACGAGTGAACTTGATGATTTCGTTTTTAAGACTCGTGGTCTTGGATGGTGGATAGAATTCATTCACAAATTTCTTCACCGGATCTTCCATGTCTCTATTGATTTAGGGGTTGTTTTCAGCAATGGTTGCCCTCGAGAAAAGCGAGAGCAGAAGAAACGCGACACTCGAAGGGACATTCTTATACTTGATGGTAGATGCAATCTTGTTAAACCATCTTATATGAGCATGAGGATCATCCCGCTCAAAACCGTAGGCTGATTTGAGTTACAAGGTTGATAACCGGTCTTGAGTTCAAAATTTTCACCCACGATGTTGGTACAGCGATAACATCTCCATACCCGTCGATGGGTGCGGAGAAGCTCACACATAGGAATTTCATCCGCCATGATAGCGGAAGTGGTGTGAACGATCCGGATCTCGAGATCCGATGGAGCGAAAGTCTGAACACGCCTCCTTGGAATCTTGACAAGCTCACGAAATGGGCTCACGGATCTAGAAGAGCGATCGGCATCAAGAGTTAACTCTAAGGAAACTCGAGTTAAGGAAAGAAATGGAATTATGAAATCTTTCACATGAGAATGAGAATTATGAAGGCGTTTTGTAAAAATGGTGGTGAGAAGAATCTTTTGGGTTTCACGGTTACAGAAGCGTCGATACAACAAAATCAATTAACACAAAATCGAGGCAAAACAACGATGAACTTTACCAATAATCCAAGATGAATGGCTTTTAAAAAGGTACACCAATCACAAGGACACAAAGGCAAGTTTTATATCTTTAGTTGAGAACTTATTATGCGCACCCCAGTTAGGTAGTGCCTTGCCTTGGTTTCGGTGGTAATCTTTTAAGTTGTTAATTATTAGAGAGATTGACTTTTGTATTTTATTTTGATACATATATAGAAACAAAAGAAAAATATTTTTGTGTTTTATCGTTTTTGCTTGTTTTTGGGTTTTTGGATTTTTAGAAGAAAATATGGATATATATATATCTGAGATGGATGATATAAACAATGAGTGAGGATTCAAACAACTAATCTGCTAAAGCGGAGATAATCAACCTGACTCGGCGTGGCGTCAAAATTTGATCGGTGCTAAGGTCAAGTCTAAAAGACTAAAACCGCTCAAACACTAATGCAATTAAGATCGAGGATAGAGTCTCCCCGGTCGTTATGTCCCGAGCTATGCAATGGATCAATCAGCGTCAGTGATCGAGAAATTTGAATGATAAAGGAATTGAGATTATTATAACTAAGGAAAATCCAACAAATTAAAAGCGCCTTAAATGCAAATTAAAGAAAATTAAAAAGATAAAACCTATTAAATAAACGCTATCCTATATTTAAAGTGATGAACGTTTAAAACCTAAACGTACGTTTAAATTAAAATCTCGCGACATAAAAAATAAAAAGTGAAACTAATTCAATATTAATCCTAAAAATATGAAAATGATGTTTTTATAAACCTAATGATAAAAGAAAATATTTAGAAAAAGAAAATTTTTTTATATCTAATTATCTAAAACTATTTTAACTATTAATTAATTACCTAAAATACAAGAAAATAGGAAATTAAGCTAGAAAAATAAGATTAAGACTTGGAAAAGTCTAAAATACCAAAAGACTTTTCAAAACTATTTTTGTATTTTTGTGACTATTTTTCTATTTTCTATGGATTTTAAACTATTAAAAACTAATTAAATTACTAAAAATTACCAAATAGGCTATGAAAATCTAGAAAATTACTTTTTCACTTTTATATTTATCTAAGCCTAAGAAAATTGAAAAATTATTTTTTGAACCTTTTTCTAATTTTTTGTATTAAATGCTATTTAAAAAGTATTAAAACTAATTAAAATAGGAAAAATAGCAAAACGACTTATAAAAATCTGAAAATTTCAGGAAACTCTAAAATAATATTGAAGCTATGAAAATTAGAAAACAGGAGGTTATGTGGAAAAATAAGCAATGATCTCACAAGTGCTTATAAATAATAGCTAAAATGAGCAAAAGCTACCAAGCTACCACGTCTGAGCTATAATAAGCTAAGTATACCCTAATGCACTTAAAATCAACAGCTATAACTCTGATAAGCAATATTTCACAGTTTGATGTTTTGAATGTTAAGTAAAAGCAAATGGTGTTAACTGAGACGAAATAAGCACCAAATAAGCTCTAAACTAAAACCAATGATTGATACCTCAACTAGACCTAGGTGACTACCTCTGACCAAAAGACCAGCTTCTAACAAGCTTATATAAGCCTTGTGCGAGGCTTGCACAAAGGCGTACTCGACTTATCTTTGGTTTCTTGGGAGATGGGGCCTACTTTGAGCTTATGCCCAAGCTTATCCAAAAGCTTAAAGCAAAAACAGATATGAGGGCTTATAAACCACCTAGAGGACTACTTGTAAACCAAAAATTAAGCCATGAAAAGCCTAGAAGCACGTGCAGTCTTGCGATTTACGCTCAAAACCAACTTTTGACATTTTGACTTTTGAAACCAAATGAAACTTTGACTAAAATGAAGTTTAACCCAATTTGATGATTGATTATGATATGTTATGATGTAATGAAGCTAGTACAACCTTTATCTATGTTATTTAAACACAATTCAAGATTTGGTTTGCAAATATCTCAACAGTTAAGCTGTGAGATGGTGTAGTTTTTGACTTTTCAAGTACCAAACATAAAAGTAAGATGGATAAGGTCTCAAATGAGTCTACCAAGCATGAACAAACAAAAGTTAATCACTGCAAATAACTAAATGACAGTTAAACCTTTTGAACCAAACACCCTTAACCTAACTTATGATCTCAGCAGACCAACTCTTTACCAACTTGTAATATGATCAATACGAGTTTATTTAACCTAGACACTCGTAAAAGATTGGAACCAGTTTAACTATAAGATCAAACAATACCAAGAAACTTGAAAATGACTTACAAAAGTCCAAAGTGCTATAGCTTGCAAACCCGATGAACAAAGATCTCAACCTATTTAAATCAACCCACTAGACCTAAATCAACCCATTTCCATAATTGCATCAACCATCGACCAAGTCCTTTGCCATTTTTGTGTTTGACTTTCTTTGACCAATCTCCAAAAATGCCTAAAACTTGAATTTATTGAAAGCATAATAAGCAAACAAGCTTATATGAGCTTTGAAATAAACCACCAAACATTTGTACTTATGGATTTGAAGTTGCAAATTAAGGATAAGCATGAAACTTGTTATAAATAGAAAGAAATTGATGCTTGAAAATAATCTTAATACACTTAAACACGTAAATGGATATATTTTAACAAAAGATTACAAGTTTTACACTAAGTTAAAGCTTTTTAATAAAAGCGACATTAAAATTAAAATACAAACTAGTAGTCTCTTGCCTTTGTTTCTTTTATAAATGCTCTTTCTCTCACTTTGAATATTTCCCACTCTTTCCTAGCCATTGGATGCCCTAAAATGATCTTGGCCTTTGATATGTTTTTGGCCAAAATCCTTTTACGCCAATTGGGAGTTTTGAGAGAAATGGGAGAAGCATTTAATGCTTTGGAGTTTGGTGGAGGTCGGGGAACATGGGTGGTTTGGGTGAGCTAGGTGGTTGAGATGGTATTTGGGATGGTGGGCGGACAGTGAGGAAAAGCGGGAAGGGATGGAGATCTTTAAGGCCTTGATCTCTTCCTTCATTTGTCTTGATGTTTAGCAGGTTGGAGAGAGTCGTAGGGATTCGGTGAGTTATTATCATCTCCTTTGAATCCACCATCTTCTTCTTGACTTAGTCTTCACCCTTTAAGATCCGCCTTGCGGAGGAGAGGCTTCTTCTTGCCTCGTACTAAGTATCTCGAAGATGGCTCACCGAGACTATCGCTCGATGACTGATTGTGTTTAACGGATTAAACACTTAGGATATTTTCTATTAAAATCCAAGATTAAGGGATTGGGAATTTCTTGAACCCAACATATGGTAAGAAAGCAAAGCGGCTCAAAATGTAATCTATGATGGCAATGAAATTCTTAAACCTAGACGAAACCTAGTTGCTTGAGTGCCGAGGAAGATAGAAAATTAGATGATGCATCTAGGGAGAAAATGGATATGAAGCTTAACGATCCTGCGTGTAAAGAGAATAACATAACGATCAAACCCCATGATTACACTAAGGAAAATTGGATATCCTTAAACAAGTTTAAGCCTCAGACTCTATTAACCCCCGAACAAGTGTTCGGAAAAGGATATGGATATGCAAAAATCAAAATCTTGTTGTAAAGAATCCCGTAGTAGGAAATTGCCTCAAGCCACCGTGTATCCTCCTAATACACCAATGCATTTAGTTCCTAGATCTATTGCCACTAATAGCAAGACCTTAATCACCTGTATGTTGTTTATCACCGTTTGTTGATTTTGAGAAAACTTGTAAGAAGAGAATCACACCTCAGGATAAGCGGGGAAAGGGTTTCGAGCAAACTAAAGAATGTTATTTAAGCGAGGTCATGCCCTTCTTTAAACAACTAAAGGTCAATTTAAGAGTCTTCAAAAGGGAATTAATTCGATATTAAAGAAATGGAAAGGAATTTGATGCAATGATAGTTGAGGTTAATGATTATGAGCAGGAACTCAAATATAATGAAGTTGAAAGGAAGAACTTGCATATCTTAAATGAGAATTTGATTTCAAGTTGTGTGGCTCAAGATGTGTTTTATATCGTTACTAAGCACTCTATTATCGCTTCTCGATTTCATGAATTATCTATTGCATTGAAAGTTTCTCATGATCGTGTTATTGAGCTTGAAAACAAAAACTCGTAACTAAATGAGAAAATTGATCGGGATGATCACGATAATTTGGTAAAACATCTTTCTAAACTAAGTTCAACATTTTGATTTACAACTAAAATATCAACATCTCAAAGAAAATGTCAAAACCTCAAATATCAAGACATCCTCGGATGTTCCGAGTTTGATGCGATTTTTCGGATAAACAAACGTGACGAATGATTCAAGCTCATTGTAACACGATTAGAAAATTGAAAGCCCAAATTTCACAATTAAAGGGCGAAAAGAACAATGTATTGGCTCTCAAATGCCTCCTTCTTTAGATTCTCGATTGATTCTCGGACTTTTCATCTTCAAAACTTGGTTAATGCTTTACAAAAGGAAAACGAGGGTTTTCTCGAAGAAAATGAAAAGTTAAATGCCACTTTAAAGAGTTATATGATTCAATTAAAGTCACTCGTGACAAGAACAACGAAAAATAACGTCTTTACAAAAGGAAATTGAGAATCGAGGAGGCAGAAAAAGGGAAATTGCCACTTGTCTTTAATGAGAATGTTGCTTCAAGATCATCCTCGATCGCAAATATCTTGTGATTGTTAAATACATTCCTCCTCATCTTAGGAATAATGAACTTGTGTTTCATAACTATTTTGCTCACCTTAAGGATAGTCTAGAATGTCTCCGTGAGATTGTGGAAGAGGATTTTATAAATAAGCCTCTTGACGGTGAAATTAGGTTTGCGTGCATTCAAGCCAAACGATCTCAAGAGCGCTAGAATATTTAATAGCAACATGTCCTAAATCCTTAGGTGCGAAGGAAAAGTCGTGATGCCTTGTTCTATGCCTAGTGCCAAGCATACAAACCATTCTATGCCCGCTTTTAAGAAAGTGAACACTAATGTGCCTTCAGTAGTTCGATCCACGCACTTCTAGTTCGGGAATGCAAAATGTAGCAAAACCAACTAATGTTCCAATTCCTCTCGGGAGTAAGTAGTGACACCAAAGCAAGCGGGTCAAAGCCTCAAGGCAACACAAAGAATGATAGGACCTTGCATGCTAGGAATGTTCGGTGGAAGAGAGTAGAAGATCACCTTAGGGAGAATTTGAATAAGGCGAATCGTGTTGATTCTAGTGTTAGCTCTAAGCGCATCGTAATTAATGCGATTACGCTACTTTGGCAAAACATGTAATGATGATTGCATGGTTTCATTACTAATCTTGAATGTGGTGTGAATGATTTTCCGATGTTGTTAAATGCCGAGTTAAAATTGTTAATGTTAAAATTCAAGCTAAGAAGGCAAAAGGCAAAGGCGAAAGAAAGTTAGAAAACAGTGAAAACCCAGGAAGGAAATTTAGTAATATAGGTTATCAATGGATACCCACGGCCGTAAGATTAATGAGATGTGCCCTAAATTTGCTAAGTCAATGCCCACTAGAAAATGGATGCCTCTTGGTAGAACTATTCCTTAAAAGTAAACACACTTTGAATAGGTCAACACGGACACTAGCACCGCATCTATTTCGATGATTCCATTGCTTCTAGTTACGATGTGGGTGTTCCAATCACTTTGTTACTAACCAAATGGAACCCATTCTTGCATGGGGATCCCAATTATCTAGTTATCCATTCTTGTATGTGTTCAGCTGCGGATCGTTCAAATCGCTCGTGGTACACGGACTCAGTTGTTCCAAGCATATATTGGAGACCGGTCACGGCTCATGAACCGTGAGTAAATTCATCGAACTATGAGATTGGAAATGATCATTTTGGTGCTATTATGGGTTATGGAGATTACGTGGTTGGAGATAGTGTGATTTCGGGGTATATTATGTTGAAGGTCTTGGACATAATCTATTTTACGTCGGACAATTTTATGACTCGAGAAGTGACCATCGAGAAACATACTTGCTTTGTTAGAGAACTTGATGGTGTGGAACTTCTCGGAGGAACTCGTGGTTCAAACCTATACACCATCTCTATCGAAGATATGATGAAATCTTCACCCATCTCGCTTGTCGTCAAGGCTTCCAAAACTAAGTCATGGCTATGGCAATCGTCTCAATCACTTGAACTTTGGTACCATAAACAATCTTTCCGAAAGGACTTAGTAAGAGGATTACCCAGATTAAAGTATGAAAATATCATCTTTGTTAAGCTTGCCAATTGGGAAAAAGCACAAAATATGCCCACAAACCAAAACCCACAAACTCAAGAATGGAAGTTCTTCATACCATTCATATGGATCATGCGGACCAATGAGAGTGCAAACGATAAATGGGAAGAAATAAATTCTATTAGTTGTTGATGACTACTCTCGATTTACTTGAGAAAAGTTTTTAGGACAAAGGATGAAACTCCGGATGTCATCATCAAACTTATCAAACGACTTCAGTTCGACTCAACAATCTTGTTAGAATTGTTCGAAGACAATGGCACGAGTTTGTTAACAAAGACTTAATTCGGTTTCATGAAAGTGTTGGAATCGGTCATCAAAGAAGTGTTCCACGAACTCCTCAATGAGCGGTGTAGTTGAAAGACTAAATCGAACTCTTGTGGAAGCTGCAAGAACAATGCTAATTTATTCAAAGGTTCCAATGTTTCTATAAGTCAAGCCATTGCCACTTGCTTGCTACACCCAAAATCGCTCCTTAATGTGACAACTCGTAATTTCAGTCATTTTGCAAACTTTGAAAATTTACTATTTCATCATTTATCGTAAACTAGGTTTACGAGTATCAAATTCGCGTAACCTTAATGGTTTAGTGCGAATTCATGAACAATCATCAAGGACATTTCATATAGACTAGGTTTAGTCATATCATTACATCATTATCATCATATTAGTTCATGCATGGTTTTGCATTTTACATTAATCACATAATTTCTATTAAATAAACGCTATCGTGTAATTAATTATTTTGAACAATTGATCCGATACTTCCAAAGTTATCCCGATATATTTTATACTCATATTAAGATTATAAAAATATTATTAATAGTTTACCCGGTGTTTTAAATTTATTTGGTATATAAATTGTTATATTTATATAATTACGACGGTTTTAGTAAATACTACACAATAATTATTATTTCACTCAATACTTGTGAGAAATGTATTTTATAATTTTATGACATCGATATATATTATTTGTTCCGTTAAAATTTATTTTTAGTTAACGCTACCCTACAAGCTCAAATATTTACACAAGTTATTAATTACCCTTACTTAATTACACATTTACTCTACATTAATATACTTGATCATTATTAAATGCTACTAGTCTTTTTTTTTCTTTGTATGTCGACCCATAGGATGAGTCACACCATGAAGACACAAAATATCTACTTAAATATACTACATAATATCTAATTAACACATACACTACACACAATGCAAGGTGTAAAACAAATCTTTTTCTCTCTTCCTCTCCATGAAGGCCGGCCATCTCAAGAACCAAGGAGAAACCATAAAATTTTCTAGTTCAATTGATTATCATGTCCTACTAGTAATCTATTTCAAGGTTTTGAAATAAAAATCTATAGATTAATAAGGTTTTATCATCTTCTTCACATAATCATTCAAGTAAGCATTTCATGATCTTCATAACTTTTCATATTCATCTTTATGTTATTTCATCATTTTTGCAAGAAAACATGCATGTTACATATGAATTTATACCACTTTTAATGTTTTTATTACTTATTATGAAATATAATCATCCTATAAATTATCCCTTGAAACATATCACTTTTGGTGATGACTAGGAACCCATGACACCCTAAGAAGGTGTATGGTAGGATTAGAATAGCTCCGGAGTTGTTTTGGATTGGTTAGAATAGATTTTTTGCTGAGAAAACTCATTTTGACAACTTTACTTAGAGGTCTGATCCTTATTTTCAAATTCTGGAATTTTCGACAGTAGATAAAAATTTTGGGCTAGATATTTAGAAAATATACTTTAAAACTAAAACGTGGTCGCTTGAACGGGTTAAAACGGAGCTATAACGAAGAAGTTATGAATTTTCAAGTTTGACGACTAAAACTATAAAATTGAAAATTTCAGCATACTACTTCAACTTTTACGAGTCAAAAATGAGTCTTAAGCGTTATAAATTGTGTCGACTTATCAAAAATATATTAGTATACTTTGATACGAAGCTAAGGACATATAAAGCGTGAAAACGGACTTATAACGATTAAGTTATTCACATTTTAAACAAGTTGCCGTAACTATTTTATATAAGTATAACTAATATATTTTCTAATAGACAAACATATCGGCCACGAAGGACCATGTTGAGGGTCGTTTTTAACATGGATGTAGTACTTGTTATAACATGATGTCTTCTAGTAAAAGTAAGTTCGCCAAGCATATTTTCCAAAATGTCCAACCGTTCGTCAAGCGGAGTTGTAATGAATAAAATACGGTCACTTAAACTTTGCCGAAAACCATCCTTAAACAATATTTTTGGACGCAAGTACCATACTTAACTTATATTTTTCTCCATGATCGAGACCTCTAGGATGAAAACTTAAATGCTAAAACTTTGAGATAATGATACAAACTTCCCAAAACCGTTGAGTTTGTTTCCTAACACTCGACGTGCACCAGTTTACGACTAG
This sequence comes from Chrysanthemum lavandulifolium, assembly GCA_022545495.1. NCBI lineage: Eukaryota > Viridiplantae > Streptophyta > Magnoliopsida > Asterales > Asteraceae > Chrysanthemum > Chrysanthemum lavandulifolium. Next base: position 56,192,797 of record CM040242.1, read on the forward strand.
CTTTTCGAGGCCGTTTATTCACTTTCATGAAATTGTCAAATGACATTATTTTCTGACTAAAAGTTATAATTTCATAATAAATCATTAAATGACTATCGAGGATATCATTTCAACGTAAATACTTGTAAAGTATTTTAAAATATAACGAGATGTCATAAACATATATTTCGACGATAAATTCTATTTTCAAAAAGCATAAGTGGTATAGATTACATGTGGATTTGCATACACGACATTGTTTCATGATTTACATTAGAACATATCATTCATAATAGGTCACGGTCGAGGTTGCGCCTCATTTCGATATTGCCATTATATCATCATTATCATTGCAACGGTGAGTTTTTATAGCCCGATTTATTCAAGTTTATACTTATTTCAAACCTACGGGAGAATACATTGCACATCATTTTTATTACGATGCCAAGTATATCAAATTCATTACATTGCTTAAGTTACCTCATTGCCGGTTAAATGTCCCCATTTCATAATCATGAACCGTTAATTTCATAGAAGCGAGGGTGAGTGGATAGATCTATCGAGGTGACACCTCCATCCGGGTTGGTGGATTCCAACGGACGGATGCATTTCATTTCATTATCATTATTTGAGTTGTTTGGCAAAACACTCTGTTGGGCGAACATCGGTCAAGCTTGGTGTCATGTGCTTAAGCAATTGTACCATTTTGTGACATATTTGTCATACATAATTTATACTTGTGGTAGTCGTATTAAACATTTACATAAACTCTATGAACTCACTCAACCATTGTGTTGACACTTTTAGCAATGTATTTTCAGGTATCTAAGGCATACACATCATGGCATACATAAGGACTTATCATAGAGTCGCGGTGACGACGCGTCTCACATGGATTTTATGCACTTTAAACATCGTTTGAATTGTAACAAACTTATTTCCGCACATGTTGATTTTCATTTGGGACCTATACTTTGTAAACTCGATTATTTTATTAAATCAAGCGATGTATTTTCAAACGACACTTTAGGTCGTTCAATATAACTGTGATTGTGATGCTATGACATCAACCCCAGAATTCCATTCATTTGCAAAGCAGTAATTTGGGGTGTGACAGATTGGCATCAAAGCTTGATTATAGAGAACTAGGTTGCATCATTGACCCTAGACTATAACTACATCATCATAGCATCTCATCATTTCATCATAAGTGCATATTCACTTTACATGCGGATTTATACGTACATTTTCAAGTTATTTACTTTCATTTCAAAATCGATTGTCACATAGATGCCTTCAAATACCCATCCCATCATACTCACATCGACACCAATGTTGAGAATGCCTGTCATTCCCTATCACAATTTTAACATCGTTGACTCAACACCGATAACATCGGATGATGAGACCGAACCCTTTTAGGAGGGCAAGTTGCACCTACAACATCACGATCATCATTGATTCACCGTAGGATCGGGACAATTTTATCATCATATACCATTTGGTAGAACTTATAGGATCTAACGAACCTATTTTCTTAACTAGGACATTTATCATTGCCATCATTTTCATTAGTCATCTAGTGGACCTACTACTCATACATCGACTTGCGACTTGGGAAGCGTGCATGATTTAACACACCATTACCATCTATCACTAAGACTATAGACACTACACCATCTCATAGGTTTGAGGACTGTGAGAGTTCTAGGGCTATTGCCACTAGACCGCCTACTGCTTTTACACTTGAGACATGATTAGACTACCAACAGGAACAGATAATAAGTACCTTTCTAGCTAATGTAATCTGTATCATTTATTATCTCCACGATAATCACAACCTTTGTTCATTTCATTCCTATTCCAATTGCCCAATTTCCAATCATTTCGCGACAATACATCACTATCTTACTAGGGTTAGGCCAACTTTATTCTTGACCAATTAAGAGACTATTACCATTTTATGAGGTTCTCCATGTATCCTACAAATCATTCAACAAATTATATTTCAAGTTACTTTGCTACTACTTCATGAAATTATTTCACTTAATTTTATTTCAAGCTATTCTACACCATCTTAGAAACATGGTTTCATAAAGTTTTAAAACAAGTTGTTTCGTTACCACCCTATCAATTGGTTTCGGTCATTTTATCAACTATTTAATACCATCATGCGAAACGATTTTCATGTTACTCGAAAAATTTTTGAGCCATTATCTTACAAAACAAAGCGTTGAATACCATCTAAAACTTGGAGAAACATAATACCATTTCAACAAAACCAAGCATCACATCATTTGTCCTTGATTATACATAGCACGATCACCTATGTATAATTCAGAAGAATT